>JAIXHY010000008.1:0-1200000 GCA_020449905.1 Globodera pallida | reverse complement strand
GGGAGAAGGAAGCAGCCGGGGACGGGCTTGGCCAAGATGGCCGCGCCGGACAGCAAAAAGGAAAACATTTAAAAATAATTTTAAAAAAAAGGTTTTCTTCAATTCATGAATTTATTATTGCATTACTTACGAAGAAGCCTAAAATAAAGCGGCACAGCATTTAAATAGCATAATAGGGGTGGGGCCGGGCCATATTCTAAACTTACAAATCTAATGGCAAAAAGCTCAAATATTATAAGTGGAATTGATTGGGGATTAAATTGAGGGATTAAGCTGCTTCACTTTCTCTCTGTTCGCCAATTCGGATGGGTATATTTTATGCAATTTTCGAAACGATAAGCCGATGGCCCCTCCGGCGTTGTGCTCGGTCAGAGCACTCCGCCCGCCGTCCATTACTTTGCTCGGAGTAATAATGGCAAACGAAATGGCCGAGTCAATGGCCAAGAGGGCTCATTCGACCGGCGCGTAATTAAACCCGACGACGGACGGAGGACGAGGGAATGGCACCGGCACAATGACTCACTCGCCCACAGCAGACGAAAGGGCGCAAAAACTAAATTCAAAAAGAAAAAACTCACAAATTTTTTATTTAAAAATAATAATCTTTGATTCTCTATTTTTAAATTTTTAAAAAATATTTTTATATAGTTTATGACGCAGTTGCTGACTTCCGAATTATGTGCATATTATATGCCAATGACATAAGCTGAAACTGAAGATTAAGCTATGTCAATTAATTTTAATCGATTTATGTTTTTTGCAATATTTGAAATTGTTTAATGTTTTATTCAATATTATTTATTATACCTTTTGTTTAACTAACATTTATTCAAATGCTGTCATTGAAAAAATAAAACGACAAACGCATTAAAAACAAAATGAACATTCATTTGGCGACTATTTTTTGTGTCATTTTTATTTTCTCGACATTAATTGAACATTCCCGTGGAGGAAAAGGCAAAAAAGTAGCAAAACAAAATGTCGTCAAAAGTGATCGGTCGGAGGACGGCACTTCGGACATTGGGACAATTGACAAAAATAGGCAATGTCCAGAAAAAGGCGATTTGACCAAAAACGCCGAAAGTACGGAGGGAATGAAAACATTTTTGTTTAATTTATTTGTTAAATTTAATAATAAAAATTGTGAAACTTTTAGCTGATCCGGATAGCGTCCAAATGCTGGCGGATTTCAAAGAGTTTTTGAGTCTCAATGCGAGTAGATCACTTTCTGCAGACTTTACGAAAACATTTCGAATAAATTCGTTAATTTGGCATTTTACACAAAAAATTGGCCATCTGTTGAATGCCGATGTTAGCAAATTCAATGGAAATTCAGTCAACGAATTAGCGGCTAAAATGACAAATTTTCGGGTCAAATGGGAAGAGATAAAGGGCTTTCAGAAGGCGGAAGACTTTGCTTTTGTAATTTGTATACTGTACCAATTCGCTTCAATACTTATCTGTGAAACGATTCCTTTTGCGAAAGAAATGCCTGAATGGGGCAAATGCATTCGGGAGAATCGGCTGTACGAGCTGATTACGGTAGGTTGGCTTACAAAAGAAGTACAAGTACAGTAGGCTCTTTTTTGGAACAAACGGTATCCATTTCAGACGAACGAAGTGAGTTGCGAACGCAACGAAGCGGACGTTATTTACTCAGATTTGATGAGCAGTGAAAAAATTAGCATTATTTACGGACAAAATTTGGCAAATTTGTTGGAATTGAGCCAAAACTTTCGGCACTATTTTTGTCACGATGTGAAGGACATGGGCCAAATGAAGTTGGAGCTGAACAAACTGATCGACTCCGGAGAGATGAGCATTTTGGAGAACGATTTCCCGGAGATAATGCGCATCGGCAAGTGTTTTTTTGTTGTAATAAATGAGGCCACGAATTGTACCCAAAATTCAGACCTGACGCTGACTCCAACACTTTATATTCGTTGCAAAACTTTGTTGATCAACCGCAGCGGCAGCGAGCAGTACCGGGAGACGCTTATGAACTGGACGATGGGTCAATTGATCGGCGAGATGATCGCCATCGCTGAATTGTGCAAGAAAAAGGCGCTCAAACTGAACCTTAGCGCCTCCACGATGGAGGCCCTTGGGGGGAGAATACGGTCACTGTACAAGTCGGCCTACCGTAACCTGCACTCGGAGGAGCATTTGTGCGCTCTGATCAAACTTCAGCAATTCGTCAACTCGATTAGCTCCAAAAATATATACAAAATAAATGAAAAATTGGTGAAACGGTGGCAAGGGTTGGAGGAGTGTGCGATGGTAGACGAACGGCAGAGGACTGTCGCCCAATTCCGACAGAGCGAGACACAGGCCGACATGTTCGAGCAGTCTTTGCAGAAAGTGTTTCTGTACATGCCAAATCGGTTCCACATCACTCTGAGGTTGCCCGGATCAAAAACTCGTTTGGCCAAACTGATGGGGACGAAGGAGCGATTCGAGAAACTGATCGGAGAAGAGGGACTGCTGAAGAACGTCTACACGACGGATTGTATGGGAATAAATGCATCTTTTGGAAATAAATAACATTTTAGTGTTTGTCGACGACAGCCGTCTCTGGGTCCATTATAAGCTGACTTTTCAACAAGAAATATTGAAAAACGATACGCTTTGGTTGAAATGTTGCAAAATTGGCACCGATCTGATCGTTTTTATGCGATGGGTAAAACGGAAGTTGGACAAAACCGATCGGCCGGCACTTTGGGACAAAATGCGCGATTTTGTGGAGGACGAATTGTACGACCCGATGTTCGATAAGGACGAAGAGGAAATGGACAAATTCGAAAAAATATTGGCGGAAATATTTGCGAGAACAAAAACTTTTATTTCAAACTTTGGGGGAAAAAATGTGAAAATGTTTTTCAAAAAATGGAAAGAAACGGTGGTGGACGAGGCGCTGAAGAGCCAAGAAACGGGTAAAAATGCGAAACAACATTTTGAATGGGTCGAGAAGATGCACCAAAAAGAGTTCAAGGCGTTGTTGGACAACGGATTTATGGCCGATTTTCGGGAAAGTGAGTTAAAGTTAAATGAATAAAAATTATAAAAATAAAATATTTTTATCTCATTCATTTAGTAATTGTGCAGTCCCAAAAGGACAAAACAATAAAAGAAAATATGCAAATATTTTTTACTGAAAAAACCATCGGCGTTTTGTGCTATAAGATTATGGAAAGCCCTTTTTTTGTTGGTGAAAGTTCAAAAATGGCGGCCGGAGAAGCCAAAGAAGGAGCAGAAACAGCAGGAGATGAACAACAACAACAACAACGGCGGGAATTGACAGAAAATACGGAAATAGAAAAGCATTTGAAGCAAATGTTGTGGAAGGGCACCAAAGCGTCGGAGGACTCCCAAAACAATTCAAATTTAACGCAAAACGTAAAGATTTAAATTGTTTTTAAAGCATTTAAATTTAATTATTTTATTGGGGGCATTTGCCTCCAATTTGTTTCAAAACAAAAGCATTTCCCCATTTTAATGACAGCACTTTGCGTGTCCATCGACGGAGGAAGAGGACTTTCAGGAAGAGCAAAGCCCTCTTTATGGCACTTTCAAGGGTTCGGGCGTTCAATTTTTATTAATTTAATTATTTAAAGTTCAAAATGATTACCGTATTAAAAGATCGTGGCAGCAATGCCGCGGTTTGTCAAATAAACTTTAATTTGCCATAAATACAGAAATTGGCCAATCGCTGTTGACCATTTATTTGGCGTTTTTGTCGGAAGCGTCTCGCCTGGATGTGTATTCAATTGGGGGGAATGGACTCAACGTTTTAATAATTGAATTGCAGGGGGTAAGTGAGTGCCATTGTCGCATTTGGCTTTTTCTTTATCCGCAAATGTATATTAAATGTACATTAATAGGTATTTATGGTAATAGCGGGGGGATTTTGTCACATTTCCGATCACAATTATTGAACGGATTGATCACTGTCTGAACCGCGCAGGTTCTGTGGTGGTTGCTGTCTCTATGCGAGCGTTTGATGACAATTGCCCGTGCATTGGCAGTGGCACCGACGGCTTCGGTCGACGTCCGTGCGGAGGCGTCGGTGTTGAGCCGGCAATGGAATGAACTGCTTGGAGTTGTGGACGGTCTGTCCTTGACGGAGCAGAAGATCTTTTTTCTGCACAAATTTGCCCGTTTTTTATGCCGTAACAAAATGATGTGGGACAACAGCAACGAATGGACGGAACGGCTCAGCAACGATCCAATGCTGCGCATCCTTTTCGAGGTGTTCAAATTGTGACTATTGCGAAATGATTTGTTTTATGAAAACATTAAAAAAGAAATATTTCGGAATATTTGTTTTAACAATTCGTTTTATAATTTGTAGGAAAATGAGACGGAATTATCCGACGAGAAATGGACAGTGCCTAAATATGAAAAAACGGAAATTGTTCGAATTTTTGTGTCGCTAATGGCGGACGCAAACAATCAAATTATCAATTTTTATTGCATTAGCGAAATGATTGAAAAGTTTAAAGCATTCCGTTGGTTCTTTTGCAATATGAACGAAAACCAATTGGAGAGCTGTAAAATGAAGCTGAACACGCTCGTTGGAGAGGAGGAGCTGGTGACGCTCGAGGATTTGTTCCCGGAAGTGCTACAAATCGGTCAGATCATTAGCGATTGCTGATTAGCTGCTTTTGTCCTGAGATTGGGTCAACTTGATCTAAGCTAAATTAGTCGCGACTTACATAACCGGGCCAAGGCAGATCATTTCCTGCCCATGCCCAGAGAGCATCATTGAAACCCGACAAGTTGGATTCGTTCAGATGTGCCCACTCTGCTGGTCCAGTCCCTACTTTATAAGGCGCATCTCCGTGTTCCAAGCAGCTCAGTTCACTCTATGCGTACCGGCGCCCGTCTGATCCTTCCGCTGCTCCTCCGCCGTGCCCGCGATTGTTGCAACGCCATGCCCAAATTGGTCGACCGCAACATTTTCGAGGCGTTCAACGGCAAATTTCGCACCGTCCAATTGACCGCTTTTTTGGCGCTGCGCAAAGGAACGGAAAAGCCATTGCTGGCCGCCGTTTGTTTGCTGCACAAATTCACTAAATATATGCAAAAGTCAGTGGATGTGTACCGATTGGACAGCGGGGCGATCCGCGCGAAAGCAATTCGAAATTGGACGGACGAAAAGTGCGAAAACGACGCGGAAGAGCAGCGGATGGCTTACCAGGTGCAGTTTTAGTACTAATTAACCCGCTGATCAGCCTTAGTGATTGATCGATTTAGAGTCTCGAGCCCAGAAAACGTTTCCGAGTTTTTGTTCGGTACCTATCGGATGATCAAATATTTATTTCGATTTTACGAATTCAACACTTTAAAAAATCTTAGTAAACATCGGCCAATGTTTCATTAACACTCCCCAATTGCAGCAACAAATTGCCGACCTAAACAATTTTGAAGATTTGAATAGAATCATTCAAAAAAATATTGGAGGATTTCATAGATTTATGAGGAACACTCGCGGAGCTCGAAGTCGGGTCGCCAAATTACTTACGGGCAAATACAAAAATTTATCGGAAGAATTGCGTTCTGAGCTGACAGATCCGCAGGGTAAACGATTAGCCAATCGGAGGAGAGAATAATTAATAATTAAATAATTAAATGCTTTTTTAATTTTGTTTTTGCCCCAAATTTCAGTGTTCGATGACGCGCATTTGAAGAAAGATTATTTGAAGGCCATTTTTGGCGTTGATACAATTGGCCAAGTTGTGGGCAATCTGTCCGCTCAGATCAGTGTTTGGGTTCGTTGGATGGATTCTGAACTTTCAGAGAAACAAAACCCGAACCGGACGATCGGACTGAAGAAAGTTGATGAGCACGTGTGGAGCAAGACCAGGCCCGACTTTGAAGTGGGTGATTTGGATCACGAGAATTTATTTGGCGATCAGACAGTTCCCTCCCTGTAATCCAAACCGATCGTTGGGGCATTCCCTTTTTTGAGGACATGTACGACGAGCTGGCGGACAGAAATTTGTACGAGTTGGAGCATCAAGGCTATTTGCTGAGGGAACTGTTCCCGAGAAGCAAAGAATTTCTCGACGAGAAGCGAACAGAGCGCAATTGGGACAAATTGGGCATTCGTCCGTCAATGGACAGAGGCGGCAGAAAACAGACGGCCATGGACCGGGAGCACTGTCTGATGGCCGAGTGGGCCCAAATGATGGGAGAAGTGCGCCGGAAGGGTGCAGAAATGCGACTGCCGGAGGAGGAGACGGAGCAGGAACGGTGGATGAAGCGGAGACATTGGCACACTCTGATCACTTTGTTTGCCGATGGGCACTTCCGACAGCGCCTCAAAAGTGGTAAACGAAAGTGGGCAATTCAATTAGAACATCCCAATGAATGAATGCTTTGTCGCTTTTGAAGAATATTTGTTTTTTAGGCTTTGATCGAAATGAAGAAGCCAAAACGCGCTTGTTAAATTTTATACAATTCGAAATGAGTGGCAATTTTGTGGAACTTTTAAATGTAACGGATGAAAAAGAATTTAAAACAAAAGTTAAAATGTTAAAAAAGAAAATGGACAGCGGCGGAGACGTTAAGACGGAGGAAGAGATGACGGGAAAGGACAAAGCGATGCTGGCTGATCAGAATATGAAGAAGCTGATCGGAGAGGAGGAGAAGCTGAAAGAGCTAAAGAAAAAGATTGCGGAGAGGCAGTTAGAGAAGCGCAAAAGAAGGAGAGAGAACGAACAGAAGAGAAAAATTGAACGGGAGAGACGCAGAGAGGCCAAAAACAGTGACGAGGCAGTAGTCGAAACTGCGCCACTAACAACGCCATTCTCAGCTGAAACATCAGCAGCTCAGTACAACAGCGAAGACGAGTACGCCCAAAGCCCCTCGAGATACGGCGAAAGTCCCGCCCAAAGCCCCTCGAGATACGGTGACAGTCCCTCGAGATACGGTAACAGTCCCTCGAGATACGGTGGCAGTCCCTCGAGATACGGTGACAGTCCCTCGAGATACGGTGACAGTCCCTCGAGATATGTGGACAGCCCCTCCAGATACGGTAACAGTCCCGTCCAAAGCCCTTCGAGATACGGTGGCAGTTTCGTCCAAAGCCCATCGAGATACGGTGACAGTCCCGTCCAAAGCCCCTCAAGGTAGGTTGGAGGTTGGAGGTTGGAGAGAATCAAACATGGGTGGGGTGGATTAGCAGGGATTGCGCAGACATATCTGGACAAACCATGGCCATATCCGGACAAACCATGGCCATATCCGGACAAACCATGGCCATATCCGGACAAACCATGGCCATATCCGGGGAGAGGGGGCAAAAAAGGGGACGATACGCGTGGCTGAACCTTTCCCCTCCGGCAGATTTGGCTGTGGCGAGAGTCCGTCCAGAGATTTTGGAAGTTTTTCCTCGCGGCGATATGGAAGCGCAATAAAAATTGCCGCCAATCCGGCGAAATGGAAGAAGAAAAAATTGGAAAAAGATTTGCAAAATGAATTGGGCAATTTGGAATTGTCCAGTGAGTTTATTTAAAAACATTTATATTTAATTATTTTAATTGTTTTTTTTGAAGATTTTGCTTCTGACGAATTTTTGCACTCGCAATATTTTCACTTTCTTACGAATCCTTCCGAAACGAAGCGGCGACTGTTGGACCTCGGCGTTTTTGCGAATGAAATTTGGCATCGAATGGAAATTGTTTCAAATTTTATCAAAATTTTAGAGCGCAGAGCAACAGAAATTGAGAAGGCAGAAGCAGAAGAAGCAAAAGAAATGGAAATACCTTTTGAATATCACCAGTTGAAGCAATTGGAGCAGTATTTGAAGGCATTTCAACAAAATGAACACTTTTTGACGCAAATTAAAACTGAGGGGGACTTTGACGAAATTGCGGCAATTTTGCACAATTTGTTAAAGCAAACGATTTTTGAATTGGAAGGTGGGGAAAATAGCGACGAATTCGATCAAAATATTGGGGGGACGACGGACGAAATGAAAATGGTGAGGAAACAATTGCACAGAAACAAATTGGCAAAAGCATTAAATTCCGATCAAAATTATTTGTCGGAACAAAATGCCAAAAGCTTTTGGGACACTTTTGAAGAAAATGGACAGAGCAATTTGCTAATGAAGCTGTTCGTGACGTCCAAATCGAATTTGGCCAACAGATTCAAAGAGCATTTGGAGGGTTGGCGCGCATTGCTGGGACAGCAGCAAATTGGTCCAATTTTTTGTTTATTTGTCAAAAATTTGTCAATTTTTTGAATAATCAGGCCGCCGTTTTAATTTAGGATGTTGTTAATTAAGTTGGTCCATTTCTTTTTTGGCAATTTTGAAAATGCTTATTTTAATAATTATAATAACGCATCAAAAATCATTTTTAGATGCAAAATTATACGAACAGTTCGAGGGTAAATTTGAGGCAAATTTGGGGGCAAATTTCCCGGAAAATATGCAACAAATTTATTTCCTAAATTCGGAGGACGCAAAACTGGAACAATCTGTAATTTGCATTCAATAAATTAATGTTCATATAATTTATTAAAAAGTTTCATTTTGTCAAAATAATAAAATAAATTCTGCTCACTTTAAGCTAATTGCTCTTTTGAGCGAAAATGGCTTCTCTGAATCGAATTCAGCTGATTTTGCTTTGAAAGCATTGAAAACGATCATTTCGGAATGGGTAATTAATTAATTTGGGCAAATTTTTAGCACAAAAATGTGCCCAATTTTCTCTCAAACAGTCCGATGGGCATGCGCAACTGCTGGAGACCGGCTCGTATTTGTTGGGGGCGCACACGTCCAACGCGGACATCGACACAATTTGCATAATGCGACAGCGATTTGCGACGCAAACGGAGGAAATGGACGCCTTTTTCAGCACATATTACTGCAATTTGAGCCTGGAATTGGGACAACGAATTTGCGAGGACAATTCGTTGTATTGCCAATTGTGCAAAGTTTGTTGGCACGGAAAGCTAAAAGATAATTAGCATAATTAATTTACACGGCACATTTAAAGCATCCGGACGTCGACTTCCTGAACAAATCGCCACGCGCTTACATGCCGTTGATTGAGCTTAAGTTTGTCGGCATCGAATTCGACGTGTCCTTTGTGTTAATCTCCGACATCGAATCTCTGCCTGACGAGCCGTTGGACGCCACCGACGTCGAATGGATCATGGAACTTTTGGCACTTTCGCAGGAGCCGCGCGAAGCGATGCTCAAATCGCTTTCCGGTTAAATAATTATGCAATTTAAATAATTCATTTTCAAAATGTTTTAGGCTTTTTGGCGAACCAGCGAATTTTGGAACTGATGAGGAACAAAAGCAACCTGAGAAAGTTCCGGCAATTGCTTTGGAGCCTCAAATTTTGGGCCAAAAGTTTGTCGATTTAAGAAATTTAAAAAAACAAAAAAACAATTTCTAGCTAATTATGTTTATGGCAATATATTCGGCTTTTTCAACGGCGCCTCTCTTTCCATTCTGACGGCAAAAGTCATTTTGTGGTACCCGAACAGCTCCATTCCATTTCTCTTTGAAAAATTAATGTTCATTTTGACAAATTGGTAAATTAAATTATGTAGTAATTTGAAAAATGATAATTATTATTAATCCCTTTTCTAAGGAAATGGCCAATGCCCGTTCAGCTAATAGAACAAAATGCCAAAAACAATTTCGAATCGCTCAGTTGGAGTCCCTCCGCCGAAGAATCGGCGGCATTGATAATGCCCATAATCACATCAAGCAAATTAGCGCAAAATGCTTCACAAAATATTAATAAATCGACTTTCAGAATAATACAAAATGCGATGAGAGAGGGTAAATTAATTTTAAATTATTTTTACTATTAATTCAACCATTTTATTTAAATAAAACGAATTTTGGCTTTTTAGCATTTGTACAGCTGAGAATATTGCGAAATTCGCCTATTAATTCGTCTGCGGATGAACAAAATTTGTGGAAGAATCTTTTCCCAGTCAAAGAATTCACCAAAAAGGTCGCCCGCCATCGTTTTAAACGGGCATTTAGCTAACTCAATCCATTCCAAATGCGGCTTAATGTTTTGTATTTGATAATCTAGCAGTACAGAAGCCAAATTTGCTCCCATTAGGAGCATGTCGGGCGCCGGGTTCTTCGGGGGCGGGTAACGGACCAACCCTAGTGAAAAATGCCAAATGCTTAAGCCCCCCATTACAGTATAAGATAGTGTTATCTATCACCTTTACCAAACACTACAGTATGATCATTTCGTCATGATCAGTTGCATGGTCAGTGTTCCCCAGCATATCAACCAATTTTGCCGATTTGTTGAGCGAAAACTCCGCTTTACATTGGAGGATTTTGATAGGACTTTGGCTGAACGCATTGAATACAGTCATGTGAATCCGAATTCATACTTTGCCAACGAATCGAAGAAATGTCCAAGAATAATGGCACAAAATATTAATCTGCAGTAAGTAAATTAAATAAATTTGCATTTTTATAATTTGTTTAGAATTTAAAAGAATTGTTTTCACTTTTTAAAGGTTTTCCCTCCGTAAACAATGGTTAGTTGGGCTTAAAATGAAAGAATCGAATGGTGGAAAGGGCCTAAAATTGAATGAGGAAATAATACAATTGTTAAATGAAGAGGTGAGAAAAGTGGACGAAAAGATCTTCAAGGAGTACTCGCTGAATGTGCTGAGGGGACGATACCAACACATCGGACTGGAATCCCGATACATTGAGGCTACGGAATTGCCGGAATGGTGCTAAATGACCACAAATGCCACCCCTTTTTCTTAATTTCGCTTCTGTAAAGCAAAACCCTCCGATCGATTCTTAACAATTAGAGAAAATTTGGAAAACAAAAAAAATTTATACCATATTGTAAATGAAATGATACGCACAACAAAAATTTTGAGATAAAATGTCCTTTTTCTATTTGAAAAATTCGAATCTCTACAGAACGCCAAAGATTTCTCAATAAAATTACAAATTTTCAACACTCACGTCAAATTTTTATTTTCCAATGACATTCTTGGAAATAAGGGCGTTTTCAATTTTCCAACATCGAGGTTCCATTTTCAAGGACTGTCCTTGGCGTCCAAGGACGTATCGCACCACAATAATATTCAAATAAATCTTTTAATTCGCTAGGAATACATAACTATCCTTTTCTTCAATTTTTACTCTCTTCTGTTGTTGTTTCAATCTATTGATTCATTTTTGCTTTTTCGTCGTCCGACGATTTTTGTGCGACCAAAACGTTATGTATCTCTTCCCTCATTCTACCAACAGCAGGGGTGAACGCAATTTCGGATTGCCTAATACAGAACTGGTCTCAGGTTTTTTGAGCACTTTCGAATTTGGAATTTTTGGAAATTTATCCGGAAATTTCTTGAAGAACCCCGCAAGTGCGGATTGCGTGCAATTGGAATATTCCGTCCACCCCTGTTAGCGACTCATAATTGGCAAAAAAAAAAATCCAAAACCTTTCAATAATGGAAATTGAAGTAAATTGCGATGAGCAAATTTAAAACAAAAATATTTTTATACTGTTTATGCCAGTAATGCGTATCGCAGAAAAAAAGCACAAGAAATCTTGGGTCGCTCGCCAGCTCTAGCGTTTTTTTTTAACTCTATTTGTCTTTCTTTTTATTCAAATTGATTGAGCAGAGCAAAAAATGAACGATGAGAAGTTAACGAGGGCGGAGGAGATCGATAACATTGGAAAAATTATTCAAAGAAATTTGGCCACACGTGTAGTGGGATTCGATGACCCAAACTTCCTGGCTTTGGCTATTCGGTAGCAATTTACCGGGGAAAATCGGTAAACGTGTTACACCTGTTTTTTTCAGTGATGAGGAGAACGTCCGTGTGAATGAGAAATCTGTTCGGCTCGGGTTTAGGAGCTTTAAAGAATTACTCGAATCGAAGGAAATGTCAAAATTTGTGGAAGTGATTGAGAGGAACGGCAACGACAAAACAACGTACAAAGCGAGGAAGGACGAGACCACACGTTTGGTCATTGAACAACAGCAACGGTTCGCAGTTGAACGAATGCGGAGGGAACGGATGAGGTGCAAATTTTAGGCAATATGAATTTTATTTTTTTTTGTCACATTATTTAAAATTAATATTTATTCCTGTTTTATCGTTTTTTTTGTCTGGCAAAATGTAAGCTTTTCAGGCAACAACACAATCAACTTCCGACTGCGGCCGCCAAAATCCAATCGAATCGACTGTCATTTTTACATTTTAAAACTATTGAACCGCAGCTGAGCATTGAAAGGTGAAAATGACATTTATATGGACATGGAATTTTAAAGGATTTTAAAAATGTTTGTTAAGAAAACGCAGCGAATACAAATGGGATATTGACTTGAAGACGAGCAGCGATGACAAACTAAGGGCTTCCATCGATCATCGCCGGGTGAGTTGTACAATTTGGAGATTTTCAACACAACTGTTCTTTATTTGGACCCATTTTTCGTGGCATGAGAGCGAATTTTCCTGGAACATTTTGAAGGAGACAAAAAACCTGTCACCACATTTTTTCAATATAATCTTTGGCAACTTTTTTGTTTTCAGAGTGTCGCTTCAATTCAACTGCAGAAAAATGTTCTCCCGCCGGCGACGTGTTCCTTTTCCCCCTCCTCTCCAACCAAAAAGCAGTCGTTCTTTGGCCAATTCGAGTTCAGTTGGAAGCGTTTTGACCGTTTTGGCGAGACTTCGGCACGGCGATACAACGGAATTTGTGCGGAATGCCCCGAAGTTGGTCGAACCTAATTGAAAATAAAAGTTTTTTTGACACATTTAGTAACAAAATTTTGTTCCTACCAAATGGCTCAATAATCAACTAAATATTGAGAAAATAAAATCCTCAATTTTCAGTACAATGTAGACTTTGTGAAGGACCCTCGTCCCCGCTGGGGGATTCATTCGACATCCATGTTCAAGGAGATTCCAATTCCCGAATTCTTTGCGGTATACTCCTTTTTTTGGTGTCATTTTGTTTAAAAAATACGAATATTTAAGCCTTTTTCCGCCGAAGTTACAGTTACGCCGCAACAGTCAAAGGAAGACGAAGTAACGGCTGGGGATGAAGACGATTGCGAGCTGATCAACGTGGAGGGAACCGATTCTTCTGACGAGGCGTTTTGGTAAACAAATTTTAACCAAATGAATTAATGCAATATTTGGAACGAACGTTAACATTTTAAGTTCTGAGACTGTCGTTGGTGAGAACTCTGCTGGGATTCTTACTGAAGTTTAAATTTTTAAATATTTTCTTGATATTTATTTTTATTTTTAGGAAAAAATGCGCCATTTGGGAGCCATCGCGATCTGTATCTGCAAATACCAGTTCAAATTTGGCGGCTCTGCCCCGATTAAAGTACATTTTCATTTGGCCATTTGCTGAATGTTCTCGCGTTGGATTATAATTTTCGTTTTTTTTTAGTTTGAAGAGCTCCACAAAGTGCTTTCTGGGCGAGAACCGTCTTTTGACCGACTTCTGAAGGACGGCCAACAGCTCGTCGACTTTTTCACATTGTTTTGTCCAAAGCTAAAATTGGTCTATCCTCCGACGGAATTCGAAATTGATAAAGTGAAAATATCAATATAAATTCTTAAAATTCAGTTCAATTTTATAGTTCCAACTCTACTGGAATCCGTCGAATGGTTTGGACGAGTAAAACGGAAATACGCGGAAAAGAAAGGGTAAAAGAAACATAATCACATTATCTCTCAACATTATTTCTCACATTTTCATTTGTTTTTCAATTTATTCTCAATTCCGCTCACACTCATCCTTTCCAGTTAAGAAAATAAATTCCACTTCCAACAATTTTTATGGAACGAAAACAACAGAAACGTAAAGTGAAGCTAATAGTTTATTTGGTTTAGTGGATTGATTATGTGCGGCGATTTTCTACTAAAATTTTCGCTTTTGTTCCATCCGTCTTCAAGAAGCTGTACAATTATTGGCCGGTTGGTCTTCTATCCCCCAATTTGTGCTGTTTTGTGTTTTGCATTCAGTACTCTACTCACTAAATTGTTTCTTTCTGTCAAAGGCGCTGCTGAACAAACATTTATTACGAATAAATCATTTATGCAGCAAAACTTGGTATAAATTGAGCGCATATTCGTTGATAGAACAGTAGCTAATTCCCAAAAATCGGAGCCCCGAAAGCCTCTGCCGAAAATGTCCGCCTCTGCGCTTTTGGCCTTCGCGTTGTTTGGTTTTGCCATTGGCAACAAACAAGAAGAGCAGCAACAACAGCAGGCGACAAAGACTCCGATTCTCCCCTTTAATGTGACTTCTTGAAAATGATGGCAATGTGTTAAATGATAAATCCCATTATGAAGTTTGCTGGGTTTGAAATGATTTGTGTTTTTAAAAAAGATGGAACTGGCGGATAGCAACGGGGACGGCAAAGTGAGTTTGGCGGAGCTGAAAGAGTTCCTGGACAGTGAGCCTTTCGCGCACCGTTTCAAAGGCCCATTGTTCGAGGCGAACGGTGGCGAACTACCAATTGAACAGGTAAAAAGCAGGAAACAAGAAAAAATAAATGTCGTTTCAACCAGGGTTCGCAGATGTGAGAATTTTAGCCTCATTTTGTAGCTTTTTGGAGTTTGATGCGGTTTTTGAGGCTTTTCGGAAATTTTACTGATAAAATCAAAAAAAATTTCTATTAAATTTTGAATATTTGGCGTAATGTTCATCCATTTTTTCTCTGTGTTTTATTTTTAACGAAAAAGGTAGTTCTGTTTTGAATAATTGGGAAAAGCAAAATGAGCTTTTTTGGTCATGAATGAGGCTTTTTTTTTTGCTTGCCAAATGAGGCTTTTGAAATTTCATCTGCGAACCCTGGATTTAACAGCTAAAAGCGACTTCTCCAACTGAAGCGGCAAAATTTGTCGAAGAGGCGGACAAAGCGCCAGAAAATGGAAAATTGGACTTCGCCGAGTGGAAGCGGTTCATTTGCTTAATGGGCGAAAAGATGCTGGACGCCGACAAGGACGGGTTCATCTCCAAGCAGGAGATGGAGGGCACCCGCTGATAAGGAGAAGGAAATGAACGGACATTGACATATAATAGGGAATACCTAATACTGTAGTAAAATTATATTTAATTGCTTTTGAAAAATTAATTGTTCCGCAATTTAAATGATTGAGAGGCGGCGGCTGAGACTCTCAACAAAGACCAATTAATGATTTGAAAATTCCGAATTTCGAAATCTTCCCTTCCGGTTGCGGATTTTTTTTTCCAAGCAAAAGTTGATATGAATAGATGGAACAAAGTGTTGGACGGGGATGAGATCCGTTCTAATTAGGGTAGAGGTACGGGACAAGGGCCAAAAATTAGACTGGGGACCGCTTTTTACTCCCATAACCGACAATTTAGCCCCCATATATTTAGTAAAAATATGCAAACACGATTGGACGAACTTGTGATCCTTTGGCTTTTCAACTAATTCTTCACATAATTTAATTTGTTCTGAAAAATTTTCACAACGAAACGGCCCACCACAGTTTGAAAAAGCAATAATTTCCAGTGAAAATAAAAAACCAAGCCGGAATTCTATGCCATATTTATTTAACTTTTAAAAAGGATAAATCCTCGAATAATTGGTACCTTAACTCTCTTGCCTGTGACAAAAAAAAAGAAGGAAAATGTCCTTGTGTGTTGTATTTGTGCATGTTTTTTGTGGTGGTCATATGTTTGCAAAATTTATTTTCACCCGGCATAAAGACTAAAATATTTTTTCCTGGGAGCGGGAGTTCAAAATTTAGGGACTGGTTTACTTGAATCACGCGCTTTTAAAGATTTTAAGAATTACACACATTTTCTGAATTGTTTAAAAATGCAAAGTGAACATCAGCAACAAAAGGACGAAGAAGAACTTCTTAAGTTCATCCAGGAAGCGAGTGAGTCACCTATCTCTTGAGTTTTCCCCGACTGACGTAACCGCCAAAATTAGATGCTCAAAAGGAAGCAATGGAGCGGAAAATTACATTGGCGAAGATCGTCAACCAAAGTTTTACAATCCCTACATTTTTTGCACACTTTTCTCGCGTTTAGAGCTCACCGAGAACCTGGAATCGACTCGTCGGGAGCGTGAGAACGAGATGGCAAAGGTTGGCATGCTGAAGCGCCACGTTGAAGATGTTGTGAAGGCGGAGCAGTACGCGGATTGGCACGTGAACAAGTAACGCTGTAAATGGATACACTTTCCCATAACAAAGTTTCTGTTTTTAGGATTAAACTGGAGCTGAAGCGCAGGACGGCTCTGAACGCTGAGGTGCAAAAATTGATCGCCATGATTCATCAGGTGATTCTTGTCAACTAAGCTTATAATGATGGTTTTGAATTGCAGAATCCGCTAGAACCCGACATTGAGAAGGCTGAGAAAGCTTTCAGCAGCTTTCATGCCGACTTGGCCAAGGCTCCGTGGTTGCCGGGGAAGCGCGAAATACAGGAGGAATTCAAGAAGTACCGGGACGAATTGACGAAAGTTCGTGAAAACATCGCGGAATATGTTGAAGACATTGCCAAAATTAAGGAGAAAGGTTTGTTTCATTATTCCAAAAGAATTTCAACCGACCGATTTGTTCTAAATCAATTAAATTCAGCGGATTTGCATGCCAAATTGCCTTTCAAAGTCTTCTGCCTGACGCTTGCCAATTACCATAGCAAATCGAGCAAAATTCACCGTTTGGCGAAGAAAGAGGCGGAAGTGTCAAAAAAGGTGAAATTCGGAGAATAATAGCGAAAGAAATAATGGCATTTAAAATGTTCAGCTCAAGGAAAAGCTTTTGCAAGTGTCGTGCGATGTGGAGATGCAGGAGTCTGGGGTAAGTCCGGCCGGACTTCGGATGGATTTGTATTCTCCCCATCCACTACCCGACAGGAACAAAACATGGCCGAACTTGGAGCTGTGGGCGGTGGACAGCAGCAACAGCACGTGGCGGTTGATAATCATAACGACATTGCTGTCGAACACCAACAGCATTGTGTGGAGGCGAACAACCCGAACTTCACTTTTGCTGTTCAGCAACAGCAGCGTGTGGTGGAGGCCAATCCGAACGACACTGTTCGTGAACTACGACAAGTGCACATGGATGAGATTGTTGGTGAACAGCAACAACAGCGTGTGGTGGAGGAGAACACTCAGCATGTCAACAACAACGTTTTGGACCTGTCTGCCTCCTTTCTGAACAACGACGGAGAGGAAGCGCAATTCGCTACGCCCGTTCCTCCAGTTTCTGCTCCTCGCTGCTGCGATGACGGCGACCCGCAGCCGCTCTTTGACTTCTTCGGTGGTGCTACCGGCGCTGATCAAAGTGGCGTCGACAGCTCGTTCAACTTCGGCTCGTTCATCAACTTTGGCGGTCCCAGCGCAAACAAAGGGCAGCAGCAACTGCAAGGAGACGCTCCCGGGGACAGCCAAAACGACTTCAACTTCAACGCCTTTCTGGAAAAGCCGAACGATTCCAACAAGGATGGCACTGGGGGTGCTTTCTTCGGGTTCTTTGGATGAGCATTTGGTGTGTGTGTGATAATATCATTTTTGTTAAGGCATTGTCAATGTTATAAATTCTTTGATTTTGATTGTCGCGTCTCATCATTGTTCTTGTTCATTTATTTAATGATTGATTGATTGTTTTCCAAATATTGAACTGTAAGCTTTGTTTGTTTCATTCTTTTTGACTGTATTAAAATCTCTTTGCTTTTTTTGCGGTCGTTTATTTTTTTATGTCCTTTTATCCTCAAATATATTTATTTCCTTTGGTTTTGTCAAATTTTTTCTAAAATTTTTAAGCTCAAAATAGACGCGGTCGTTATGAATAACGTAGAAGGTCTTTGTGTTGAAGTCAGCCTGCGACTGTCGTCTCACGACCTGTTGATGGATTCCGGTTGGACGACAATGCAAACCGTCGTCACTTCGTTGATCGACGGTTTGTCTGGGGGGCTTTCGTTTTTTTAATATTTTCAAAAAGTACGGATTCATTATCCCGCTATTCTTATAAAAATTCCTCGAATTATTAATGGGTTTTTAGACAAATTGAACGACTTGCCGCAGCTGAAGAAAATGCAATTGGAGCAAGAGGCGAGCATTGGCCTCTTAGTGCGAAAGGTTGACGGACTGTTGCGCGGAGACGCGTCAGAAATCGCTTCTGCGGGTTGGCAATGGTTTAATTAGGGTAGCATAAGGCCGGTTAGCTTCAAAACATACGGTTAATTGTCCCGGTTAATTTGGCTTCAGCTCGTTTAAGGCCGGTTAATTCAGACTCAAAATTTCGGTTTCCGGCTTAACCGGTCTTGTGCTGCTTTTTCTTAAATTGAAAATTGTTTGAGAAATGAACGAAAAGTGATTTTACGAATTTCCGTTCTTTTGGGAGCGCACAGTTGGGCGTCGCCTAATTTTGTGGCTGAGAGTTAGCAAATGAATGAACTTGTTCGGTTTGATCATTTCGAAAGATTGGCTTTATAAATCGCTTCTTTCTTTTGGATTTGACTTGATCGAAATGTTATTCCTTTTCCAACACTAATTTTAAAGTAATAACGCTGAAAACATTTCAGTCTTATCGAACAATTTCGACGTGAAAGCCCATCAGAATTTGAGGCAACGCTTGTGCAACGCAACGGAGGCCATCGATTCGGAAACGGACCGTCTTGAGAACGAATACTTCTCTCTGCAGGAGCAAATTTCGGCCGCGAAGCAACTGATTGTTGTACGGAAACGCCGTCACATTGAAGAACAACAGAAAAAGAAGAAGGAGGAGGAAGAAGAAATGGAAAAGCGGCTTGCTGAAGAAGAGGAAGAACGGACAAGGAAGAGGAAGGAAGAAGTGGAGGAAAGGGATGCGAAGAAGAGGGGGGCGGAGGAAGAGGAGCAGCAGAAGAGAAAGAGAGTGGTGGACAAAGTGCAGGAGGAGAAGGAGTTGGAAAGAGAGGGGAAGAAGAGGAGGGCGGAGGAAGAGGAGCAGCAGAAGAGAAAGAGAGTGGTGGACAAAGTGCAGGAGGAGAAGGAGTTGGAAAGAGAGGGGAAGAAGAGGAGGGCGGAGGAAGAGGAGCAGCAGAAGAGAAAGAGAATGGTGGACAAAGTGCAGGAGGAGAAGCAGTTGGAAAGAGAGGGGAAGAAGAGGAGGGAGGAGGAAGAAGAGCGACAGAAGAGAAAGAGAGTGTTGGACGAGCGTAAGAAGAGGGAACTTGTGAAGGCCATCCGATTGGAGCAGGAGAAAGAGGAGCAGCGTCACAAAAAGAAGTTGGAGGAGGAGTTAAACAAGTCGGAGGGAAAACGTCGTCAAATCTGCGCTTTCAAAGTTCCGGTGAAGCTGAAGGTATGCGGATGGGTTGAGGCCCTTTTGTCCAAAAATGGGGGGGGGGGGCAAAGAAAAATGGATTTTTGTTTATAAAGGAAATTAAGAGTAAACGAATGCTGCGCTCTCCGTCCGTTGACCAGCAAAAAGAACAGCACCAGCACAACAAGAAACTCCGACAGGACTTGACGATGACACCGCAGAAGGCCAAGAAGAAGGCGCTCGTTTATTACACGCCGGATCACAACAAGGTGAGCTAATAGTTAAAGCATTTGGCCTTTTGTGAAAGTGGAAGTTTTAATTTAGACGATGGACACTTGCTATGACGAAGACGACTCTTTTTGGGTTGACAGCGATGAATAATGCAATTGATTGATTTGTACTCTTTTTTGGTTGATAGCGATGAGTAATGCAATTGATTGATTTGTAATTTGTCCTCTTGCTTTATGCGATTGGCTTGTAATAATATTTTGTTTATTGGAGACCGACCGGACTTAAGCTTCTCGAGTAAAACTTATTTAATAGCGATATTTTTGATGAGTCTGTTTCGTCTCGATCCGGTCGGTATCTATTTGTAATAATTTAAGTAATAAATTATATCGGATTTATTTATGTTTTGTCATTTCGAATCGATTTGTTTTCCATAATCCTTTATTTATTTGACGTATAATTTTTGCATTTTTGTTTCATTCCATTGAGTTAGTTCCCTTCTGAGGATGGCAATGCGAATGTTTTGCGGCAACCGAACGCAGCCCCAACCGCAGCGCGTCCATCCGATGTCGCTGATCCAGACGGTTACGGCGGCGAAGATCTTAGAGGAACAGCAGCGGGCCAAAGACCGACGACAGACCCCGTTGTGAGTGTACTTGGCGTCCCCGTTGTGAGTGTACTTGGCGTCCCCGTTGTGAGTGTACTTGGCGTCCCCGTTGTGAGTGTACTTGGCGTCCCCGTTGTGAGTGTACTTGGCGTCCCCGTTGTGAGTGTACTTGGGGTTGTACCCGGCTTGGAATCCGTCAATCCCTTTCCTCGATGACGAGCCATGGCGGCAAATGCATTTTGGCCAACTTTAAGCTTTTTTCTTCAGAATATACCGAATGCATCCGCAGCTGTTGATCCACGAGGCCACCATCAACAAAGTCGCGCAGAAACAGGCGGCGGCCAAATATTTTGCGGCTAAGAAGCGTCAGGAGCGGGAGGAGAAGCGTGAGCGCGAGTTTGTCCGTCGAACGGTGACGCCGCCCGACTTCGCGCATATGGACGCCGACACGGTGGTCAAACTGGCCGACTTCATGCCGGTAAACAGTGGAAGGCGCGTTGTTGCCTTTTTATTGCAGCATTTAGGTTGTGCCGGCCGAGTTCGATCGCGCATTTCGCTACGGAACTCTCACCGCTCCGGTTGACGTTCACTCTGACAGCGTTTACTCACTGGACGACATTCTCATCATCGGCGCTCAGGTGGGATTCTAAGGGCCGTATCAGAATGGTTTTCAGCATAATAGTACCCGTACATCTCCCGGAATCCGATAAAACTGATTGTGCTTTTGCCGAGTTGTTTGAGCTTTAACGTTAGGGCGCCCCAAACAAAAGACTTCGGTTTTGTCAAACCCGAATTCGAACAGAGATTAAAAGAATAATTTATGATATTGCTTGAATACGGGTTCGAAATCCACGATCCAAAGTTGAATTGTTTTTTTTCTTTCATTTTAAAATACGTATAATATACATTAAAAAACATAACTTTTTGGGCAAAACGTGGGTGCCCAAACGACCCGTTCTCCTTTGTGTTCCTTTTTTTAAAAGACGATTAGGGCTAATTCATCCCATCATTAAGCTCGAATTAGCGACGCTCGGCGCTCATCTCCAGCAGAAGTCCGTCTGATCAGTCACTTGAAGTGGAAATGACGGGGACTTTGGAAAGGGTTTTGACAATAATTCTCCTCATTTGCCTCTATTTCTTCTGTTCTGTTTGTTCCTCTTTTGGTGGTGTCTTTTATGCGTTTGGTTTTGTCGGTCGGTTGTTTAGAACTTTGTGACTTTCTTTAATTTGCATTGTTTTGCTTCTTTCCCCTTCTTTGACTCACTGTGTATTTTTGATGAGCTTTTCAAAGACAAAAACTCTCATCCTTATGCTTTTTTTATCCTTTTCTTTTAAAATTTTGGTTGGTTTTTACGATTTACTTTTTTGACGCACTGATCAGAAAGAATACTTGGAACTAATAGTAAGGTTGGGACCCGTCCCCCGACATTTTTGGGGTTACCCCGGGCCCCAAACATGCGGCACGACGGTTTTCGGGAGCGAAGGACGTGGAGAAATGACTGACGACTTTTTTTCAAATTGTCGAACATGCCCATCCTGAGCTTTACAGAAGTGAATTCCGTCTCAACTTACCAAATTGCCGAATTTTGCCCCGTAATTCATACGGTATTCCAAAATTGCGGACCCTTAATTTAGTTTAAATTGTCGAGATTATTTAGTAAAAATCAGAATTGTTCTGGAAAATCGGGACAACAAATTGCCGCATTTTTCCCCATAATTCATACGGTATTCCAAAATTGATGACCCTTAATTTGTGCCATTGATCAGTGATCGTCTTTATTTAGAAAAAGTTATAATAATACAAAAATCAATGTTGTGTCATTCCTATGTATGTACAATACAAGATCACAGAGCAGTAGAATGCTTCCTATACGAGACGAGAATCACAGTTCATGCATATTCCTGTCGCAGCCTCAATTCAGAACCGCATGGACAACTTCCAGACAATATCGATTTGCTCCAGAGCCTAAAACTTGAAATTACACAAAATTTCAGAAGCTTTAGAAGGTCTCGCCTTGCAATACTTTTCGAATGTAATTTTGCCGTCTTCGTCAGCATCGGCCTCCGCCATCAAACGGTCGACAGGGCTGTCGCGCTAAACAAAAAGAAGTAAGAGGCCTGAACATGTTTTGAATCCACCTGCTCCTCGGCGACGTCGGAGACCACCAAGTTCAGAACTGCTTCCAAGTCGTTCCGTGTTAAGTATCCGTCCATGTCCGTATCAATCAGAGTAAAGCCAACTGAAATCAGAAAGTTATGTTCTTATCGCTGCTTTGGAGAATAATTACGCTTCAACTTCTTCTCTCTGGGGGCTTCTGGACGAAGGGCCGCAAGGACGCCGATGAATCGGCGAAAATTGATTTCGTTTTCACCCATGAAAAAGGCTTCGATGACGCGATTTTGGAACGGATTAATTTCCATTATTTGAAGATCGTGGTGCACCAAAAACTCACGTCCTTAAGTTGTTTGGCCATTTTAAAGATTCAACAAGTGAAGAACGGACTAACCCTCGCTCAACTGAAGGAAGCGTTCGTGCAGACAAATTATTTGGTTGCGCGAAACTGAAAATATTTTATATTTGGCAGTCCCCGGTGTTTCTTATTACTCACATCCGGTCTCCTGCGTTATCCCTGCGATTTCATCTTTCGGGAGCGAACTCGCGCGCTGGCCCATTGTTTCTCCTTCTTTCCAATTTGTTAAATATGTATAAGAAAATATGTATTTAAAACTTAATATATAAAAAAGTGTAAATGGGGGAACATTTTTTGCAACAGGCAAATGCATAATGTACAGTTCGATCTCTCTCCATACTGAAAATTTTTGATTTTCTTTTCCTATGTTTCAATTCGAGCTTCGGCTTAACTTTTTGGAAATGAAAAAGAAAATGTTGTTGAGAGTCACATTCCAACTTTTATATTTTCTGGCCATATAAATAGACTGAAAAAGTAAGTTTCTTCTAGCATTTGTAAATTAAATTATATGTTTTTGTTTTTATTTGTTTGAAAAGGAACTTTTGTACGGTTTTTCCTCTCTCCTCCCCTTAAAATAAAGAATCGCCATATGTAATTTTAATCAAGATTAGGGAAACGAACTTTCAATCAGTTAGAATGATCAATTTGACAGGAACATATTGAAAAAAGTATCATGTAGAAGCAAAAAACCGTACATTGCCTTTGCAAAATTCTGTCCCCTTTCGAAATATTAATCGCAATGGTACCTTCGTTTTATGTGTAACGCTTTTGAGAAAGCAATGAAATCCCTTGTTTAATTACAGGCAAAATGACTTCTTCCAGTGGCGGGATTCGCACGAGAAAGCGCACCGTTGACCATGTCGTAAAGAGGGTGTTCCGTCGCAAAGTCTGCCTGATCTGTTTTGGGTTCACAGTGTTTTTTTTTGGACTACTTCTCGCTGGGGCCATCACTCTGACAGTTGTTGATGTGGATCATTTGGTAAGAACAAAACGTAATCAAATCATTTAACCGAATATTCCCTTTATACAGAACGAAATCAAAACCTTCCTTCGCAAACAGTCGGCGTTGAAGAGCCGCACGGACATCGAAGCATTCTACGAAATTGAATGTCCAATTTACGGCAAAAAACCCGGCGAGTGGGACCCTTTTGAGACGGTGGGTGTCAGAATGGAATATTATGGCAACTTGTTTAACAAATTCAGGCATTCTGCAACCGCTACTGTGATCGCAACTTCAAGTTCGAGTTCATGTACCGGCAGCTCGACCCCAAAAAAAAGTTCATGAGCCGCAAGAACAAAGAATCGGAACCGCACAACTGTCCGGTGTACGTCGAACTTGTAAGTGTGAAAATATTTATTGGCTTACAAATAGCAAAAACAATTGTTTCAGAGGCAATGTCAGACGGAGGATGGCGGTCACTGTGAGAAGAAGATATTCAACGAAGACTTTATTACAGTCGTAAGTGTTGACTGACTCTTCTTATTCGTCTAAAACGGCATTTTTGTAGAACAGCACTGGAAATGAAGTTGCGGTTGGCACGTGCGTTCCCTGTCCCAACTAAGAAGTGTAAAAAAGCGAGTCCCGATGAGATGAATATCGCTCTGTATAAACATAATTATTTGTCCAGTCGTATTGTATGTATTGTTCCTTCTCTTATTGTTAACATAATTTGTTTTTGAAGGTCCGATGTGAGTAAATAAATATGTATAAGAATTTCAACTCCACATTTGCTTGCTTCCTTTAATAGAATAGCGGTAATACTCGGGCTGGTCCCCCCCATTTTTAAAAAAACAAACAAATATTTTTCTAAGTCCACAAAAAGATTTTTCTAGGGGTATCCGTGGGTGTAGAATCCGAATCTGACATTAGTTTCGATCAATTTCGAACCCCGGACCTGAATTCGATCAATTTCTAAGCTAAAATTGATTTTTGAAAATTTTCGAATTTTCAAAAAATTGTTCGAATTCAGGTCCGGGGTTCGAAATTGATCGAAACTAATGTCAGATTCGGATTCTACACCCACGGATACCCCTAGAAAAATCTTTTTGTGGACTTAGAAAAATATTTGTTTGTTTTTTTAAAAATGGGGGGGACCAGCCCGAGTATTACCAGAATAGCGGCTGTACGTAATCAAATTCCGTGGCGGTCGACAAAATATGAATTTTCTTTCAAATTAATGTTCCAGTCTATTCTCGTGAAACTAATTTGTATGGTTGGGACCCGGATTCCCAACATGTCGCCCCGACGGGTTTCAGGAGAGAGGGACGTGTTTCAACATCGTTTCCTGCTTTTTGTGGGAAGCTAATCACCGCGCCGAGGGTCTCGAGTCGATTTCCCTTTCCCCGAGGCTACCATTGCCTATTTTTCTTACTATAAAATTAAGATAAACACTTAATTTAAGGGCCGTCCTTCACCCGAATTTGGAGTGTGACAAACACTAAATATACGCGGCATCAAAAGTTCATTTTCTAATTAGCTTTGATTGTTTGAACATTTGCTCTCTCTCTCTGCTGACTTTTGGTCACAAATGTCGCATTTTTTCATTCATTTAGCTGACTTAAATTGTCTGTTTATTCATTGATGGGACTTATGAATATCGAATAGGCCCTCAACCGAACTCAGACCATTCATTTATAAATTAATAATTATTTTTGTCCATTTTTTCCAGAAATGCGCTTCTCCCTTCTGCTGTTGCTTTTGCTGCACTTTTTATTTATTTTTTTTGTCGTAATGTTGGTCAACGGATTCCCCCACGAAGTGCCGTTGGTGCTGCAACGTTTGAAACGGCAAGACGAAGTCAGCAGTGACACCATTTATTTGCCCATGAGTTATGGAAAATAAGCCGAGCAGTGGAGGGAAGTCAACCGAGGAATAAAGGCGGACAAATGATCAAACGAACGAACAGAGAAAGGCCCATGGACAAAATGACAAAAAAATAACAGCCCAACCAAAAGCAATAAATTAGAGAGTACACAGAAAAAAGGTCGCCTAGTGCAAATTGGACAAAATGTCGTCCATTAATTTCGAATAAATTGGACAAAATGTCGTCCATTAATTTTGAACAAATTGGACAAAATGTCGTCCATTAATTTTGAACAAATTGGACAAAAGGTCGTCCATTAATTTCTAAACCAAATTTTCAATGGTCCCCAATTCCCAAAGATTTGGCTAAGTTATTCAATTCTGATGAAGCCACCAGAATGCGTTTGTATTTGGACTGAAACGATGTGAAAGCAATTGGGATGGACCCACCCGAAAACCCCCACGGCGACAAAACTTCGATAGCTACAAACCCCTCAAAGGAAATGGGACAAAAAGTGCGGATGAATTAACTGATATGATTTGGGGTTAAAATGTTTGGTGGACTCCGAACCCTTTTAACTTTCAACAATTCCATCGGCTGCCGATCATCTGATTGACTTGGCCATTCTCTCGTTCAATTCAATGGCCCTTTCGATGTCCTCCCCTTTTGGCACTTCCTTCGCTTTGTCGCTCAACGGGCGCGCCGACGTCCCCGGACACTCTCTCCCATTTGCGTCCTTTTGTCGGCCAATTGGTCCCCGAGACGGCACAGATTGTTTGGGTTTGTCGTCAAACTTTTTGCCGACCTTCATCAAATAGTGCGCGACTTTCTTTCGAATCGAATGCTTCTCATATTTTACGATTGCCCATTTTTCGGCGTTTGCCCTTTCATTTTTGCCGACAAATTCTTCCGTTTGAATTTGCCGCAACTTTACTCTGTCCAATTCCAACAACCGTTTGAGCTCCTTGTTGGCTTTCCTTAAATGTTCTCCCACACCTTCCTGCATCTGTTCAAGCCAATAACCTATGTATTCTTTGGGACCCAAAAATTGTTTGTACGAAATTGGTACAGTCCCTAAATTGAAATAAAAGTGAAAGTGTCAAAAGCACCCAACAAACTTTTGGCCTTTTCTTCCCATCCAACAAAATGTTGTGCCAACAATGCCTCGTAAAGGTACCAATACAAAGTGAGTGCACCGATTTGGTCTATTTTAACGCGAGTTTCGTCAAAAATTTGTTCGTCGAATTTTTCCAAAACTTTTTCGTATTGCCAAAAAATTTGCATTCGCTCCTCCAAATGCGGTCGGGTCAATCGAAGTGTTCTCATCAGTGAACGGCCGTACCACGATTTGCTGCCCTTCTGCTGATCAGTGTAAAATTTGGCAAGTTCTTTTTGAAGTCTGCTGTAACCGTAGTGGGTAAGAAATTTGCCAAGTTCTTTCCTCGCGTCAAAAATTGTGGCGCCGTTCGTCTCCACGGCGATGGTGTGCTGATGCAAGAATTCGGACAGCACCATTTTGTGCCAACAATCGCCTTCAGCAGTGCCGCCACCGCCGCCTCCTTGGGAACATTCGGGCTCTACAAAATTACAAAATTAATTGGTTATTTATTAATTCAAAAATCAAGATTTTAGCCGAAAAGCATGCCGTTTAAGCACAAAACGCCCCGCAAAAACTCTCCGGTGTCGTTGAGCAGACTGAGTTTGATCTGTTCCCGGACGGCAACGAGTACCCAATCGTCGGTGCCCTTCATTTGGCTAACAATGTCCCAAATCTCGAACAATGCGGCTTCCATCCGCTCTTTGTCCTCGTCACCCAAGTGCAGGGCGCCCGCCTCGACACGGGCGGCCGATTTGTTGCGCCGTCTGTCGAGTCTTAACGAACATTTGACCGCCATTTGCTCTCTCCGCTCCTTCCGATCACTTTCTTCCCGATCGATCAGAGTGCCGCCCAACGCTTTGCCGCCTTTGTCCAACAAATACTTCAATTCCGCCTCATCCTCCTCGTACCTAATTATGTAATATAAGGAGGCTTCTGTCTAAACCGAACACCGGTGGTCCCGCAAATTTCAATCCGTTCCAAATAAAAGTGGGGGACAATTTTGCTAATTTGTAAGATGTTTAGCCAAACAGAATGAATGGATACCGAGTGCTTATTGCTTTGCGCATTTGTTTCAACCATTTTAGAGCAAATTCTGCATTCTTTTCGTCTTCGGAGGCATAATTCTGAAATAATTTAAAAACATTTTGGGTTTTTTTGAAGAAAAAAATTGGTAATTTTTCCATTCAAACGTTTTGGTCGATTATCGCTTCAAGTTGGCGTTCAAATATCCGATAGAGTCGGTCGTAAATGAGCAAAGTGATCATTTTGTTAGAGATACTTCGTATTTTAGACTCGAATCCCGTCACCGATGTGTTCCCCTTCAGAAATTTGATCAGAGACATAGACAACTTGTGGTAGTGATCATCATCTTTGCACGCGTCAATAATTGCCTGATCGATTGGTTTGTTAGAGGAAGGAGGCTCTCGACCCGGGCGGGCAACCCTGGAGGGGCGGGTCTCGTCTCGACCCGGGGCAGAGGAGGCCAACCCTGGAGGGGCGGGTCTCGTCTCAACCCGGGGCAGATGCGGGCAACCCTGGAGGGTCGGGTCTCGTCTCGACCCGGGGCAGGGAGGCCAACCCTGGAGGGTCGGGTCTCGTCTCGACCCGGGGCAGAGGCGGGCAACCCTGGAGGGTCGGGTCTCGTCTCGACCCGGGGCAGAGGAGGCCAACCCTCGAGGGTCGGGTCTCGTCTCGACCCGGGGCAGAGGCGGGCAACCCTGGAGGGTCGGGTCTCGTCTCGACCCGGGGCAGGTAGGCCAACCCTGGAGGGTCGGGTCTCGTCTCGACCCGGGGCAGAGGCGGGCAACCCTGGAGGGTCGGGTCTCGTCTCGACCCGGGGCAGAGGAGGCCAACCCTGGAGGATTCCCAACCGTTCAAAATGTGCCCAAATGGGTGTTTAGGCCACCTCGCTTCACCTTAAGTCGAAGCATCCCGGCTTTGTCGTCCACCGCAATTTCGTTGAGCAGTGCCTCCTGCAGCATCTCCGTCAAATTGTGATACCAAAAGGTCTCGAACACGTCGCACAACCATCGCGACACTGTCACCAGCTCACCAACGCTCTGATGCCAATAAATGCGACGCGCTTCGCGGATGTGTCGTTCGACGACGGCGGAGCCGCCCTCCTCCTTCGGCACTTTCAGACAGAAACTCGCTGGAATTGCGGCCAACAGCAACGGCAGCGACAGGCGAAGCTCGTCGTCGTCGTGGCCGTTGTCGGGCAAATGGCAAAGAGAGGGGCCAAAGAGAATGGCGACGAACACGCCGAACAGCGGCAGAAGGAACGGCACTTTAAAATATACAAATTATTTAATAATAAATATTGTGCATTATTCATTAACAAAAAGAGGGGTGGGGGAGGGTGCAAACCTTTGGATGGACTCGCAGAATTGTGTAAATGCAGCATAATTTGGAAGGCAATGCAATAAATTTGTTGTTTTTCCATTCAATTTATTAAGCCCCCCCCCCCCCCCTCCCCCCAATAATTGGACATGTGAGGGAGGAGGGAGGACAAATATTCGTGGCAAAGTGATTCAATCTTCCGAGTCGAACAAATCATTACAATCCTCCCCCCCTCGGGGGGTGGTGGAGATGATATGTTTGTACATACCTATACAGCAGGGTGGATGGAGATGGTCGCCAATTGATGGATTGGATTGGCTGAATGAATGTGCGCTGTGCCACGGCACACAAAAGTGTAAGGCATAGTAGGGATTGTCTCAAGGGATTTAAGGGTCCTTTCCCATTTCCGGCAATTTTCCCGCCCCGGGGAAAATCCGACTTCCCTCCCACTCCGATCACTCCGCTCCAAATCCATCCCCCACCCCGCGGCATCGACACTTTTTTGTTGGGGCAAATATTTGTGCTTTTTCCCCATCAAAATTCCCCCCCCCCCTCACATAATTCACTCACCTTTTTTGGCAATTCTGCTGCTGACTCATCTAATCATAAAGCACTTTCCTTTTTCGAATTGTCCAATTCGTCTGATCATCTCTCCCCCCCCCCTTTGGTCTCTCCCATTCGCACAGTCCCTCCCCCCACCCACTTTTTTACTTCTTTCCCCATTCTGTCCTTTCGCCTTCCCTCCACACTTTGTGTATGTCTCCCTCCCCCCCCCCCTCCCTTTGCCCAGTCAGAATAATCGATGGTTGTCCCATTACCCCCCCCCCCCCCCCTCTCCCCCCCCTCTCCCCCCCCCCTTAAAATTCCAACATTCCTTTTCTTTTTTATTAAGCCTCCCCCTCAAATTCCATCTTTTTGTTATTAATAATTAACGATGCCTTTGTTTTTGGCTCATTCGTTTGTAAAAGTTGTTTAAAAAGTTCATTCTTCTGCAGGGGGCAAATGGTTTTTTTGCGGCAATTATGGCTGCTGACCTGGAAGAATCTTTTGGTGATGTGGCGCAGCAAATTTTGGGTTTTCTCCGAATTTTTGATGTGTCTTTTGTGCATTCCCATTCTTATGTTGTTGATCAAGGTTTGTTCAGCACCAATATTGTGACAGAATGAATGAATATGTTTTTAAACTTTCAGTTCAATCACACGGACGAACATCCGGAAATGGTTTCGTTTCGGGCGGGACAAATAAAAGGAAACTTCAGCGACCTGAACCGACGCTTTGGCAACGAGTCGATTATGGACTTTTGGTGCAGCAAAGCCAAAACAATTGCCTACAGGTGGGGACGAGACGGACGGACGGACAAATACAAAATTTGGAATTTAATAATATTTTTTTCTCAGTTCTGTCGGTGCTGTCCATGCCGAATCTGAGCAACTGCAGCAGATAGTCAAGGAGTTGGAGCAGCGATTCACCAACAAAATGACCGGAGAACAATGGCTACACGTCGAACACTTCAAAAATGCCAGCGAAATGCGCAAGGCGTTGGTGGACGATCGAAATCAGTCGGCGGACAACGAATGCGACCAGAAATATTTGGGTACATTTTGTGGACGACGGACTTTTTGATGAATTATTTTTGTGATAAGCGATTTTTTTTTGCCCACAGGTGGCCTCCTCTTCAGTGCCATTGCCTCTTCCCCCAAGGCGCCCCATCGGTTGGTCTACCGCCTGTTGTTGCCCCGCCCCGAGTACAACATTGTCTACGAGTCGGTGGAATGGCATTTGGACGCCTTTTGGCGCGATGGCGTGGGCGCTTTCGAATCGGACCGCGACCCTTTTGCGGGACAGACGGACGGCATGGATATGCCCGACAACCCGCCGTACTGGCCGAGCGGCATTCTCTCCGTCCAATTCGCTCTTCACCAAATTTTTGCGGAAAAAGTGGGCCGGCGCCTTTCAAATTAATAAAATGCATTAGTCGTTGTATTCTTTAGGTTTTCGGCCACAAAAAATTGCCGGAAATGGACGTGTTTTTGCGCAGAATGCCCTACCCGCGCAGTCAGGTGGGCAAACAAAAATTAAATGATGGCGTTTTTGAGCATTGGACGCCTAAATTTAGACGAGTTTGACCGTCGTTTACTTGTCCACCGTCGGCTCTCTCGTCTGGGTTTACGTAGTGCTGGTTCCGCTGTTGCACATTGCCAAAAACATTGTGTTGGAGAAGGAGGCCGGCATCAAGGTGGACGGGGGGGGGGGTGAACAGTCAAGACTCACATCTCGACCCGCACTTTTCAGACTTACATGACCGTCATGGGACTTCATCCGATGGCCTTCTACGCTTCGCATGCATTAATTGGTGCTCTGACCATTCTTCTCGTGGTCGGCGCCAGTGCCGTTCTGATCTCATCCGCATTTAAGGCAGGCTCCCCCTTCCCCGATCATAACTGTTTCTTAATTAACCCGATGAAATGGTGATGATGCACCCCCACAGTGTTGAGTTCGTTCGTTCAGTTCGTCACCGTGTCGCTGTTCGTCGTGCTGGCGTTGTTGTACGCCGTCAGTTGCATTCTGCTAACGGTGCTCTTCTGCACGTTCACCCAAAAGGGACAATTGGTCCAACTGATGGTAGGTCACGTCATAATTCGAAATTTTAAAAAACGAACTCAAAAAAGGTCGGCCTGTCTTTCCAAGTGCTTGGCCTGCTCAGCTGGAAGTTCAGCCCTCCCCTGCACAGTGTTGGCGGCTGTTTGTTGGCCTCGCTTAACCCGGTGGCCGCCTTCGGACTTGGCGTTCAAGTGGCATGCACTTTCGAGACTCGAAGTCAGTCACACTTAAAACATTCACGTCGATGCTTCTCAACACAGTGTTCCATCTCGGCTGGTTCCAACTTTTCTCCGGCTCCTTCAATCAGTTTTCCGTCGGCCTTGCCATGCTGATGCTGCTGTTTGACTCGGTTCTGTTCGCCTTGTTCAGCTTCTACATGGATTCTGTTTGGCCAACCGACGAAAGTCCCCGGAGGCATCCGCTCTTTTTCCTACAGGCACTGGACTGATAACAACTTGAATTGATCACTTCGAAATCCACCAATTCAAATCCAAATCCGGCATTTTAGCTCTTTGGCATCCAACTGTCCAACTATGAGAAAGTGGCACCGCTCGAAGACGACGAAGAGGACGCAGTCACAATGGCACTCGCCGACAACACCGAGCCGGAGTCGGAAAGGCGAATGGCGGACATCGAAGTGCGTGGCATGAGCAAAGTGTGGGAGTCCACCGGACTGATGGCCGTAAAGTCGCTGAGTTTTCGCGCTTATCGAGGAAAAGTAAGTCAACAATTGTGTCCACATTTTGTTGATAGCGATTTGCTTCCAATTAGCATTTCTAATCAATTTGAGGTGTTCGTACTGCTCGGTCATAACGGGGCAGGAAAGTCGACCACCTTCGCCGTGCTGACCGGTTCTGTGCGTGCTTCGGGCGGTGACGTGCTGATCTGTGGGCAGCAGTTGGAGGACAATTTGCGCGACTGTCAGCGTCGCATTGGCTTCTGTCCTCAGTACAACCCGTTGTTCGCCAAACTGACCGCCCGCGAGCATTTGTACATTTATGGACAGATGAAATTGAGCCAAGGCAACGACACGGGCGAGGTCAAGCGGCAGTTGAACGCGGAAATTGCCGAATTGGCCGCGGAGGTCGGAATTGCCGCTCAGTTGAACACGGCAAGTTATTGGAGCAGTACACGGGGGGCGGGGTTCTGCACCAATTCAACAGCGAAATTCAAAAAACCGAAAATCTTTTGGAAGTTTTGTGGCCCCGCCGACACTCAATTTCTTAGTTTAGCTGGCGGATAATTTGAGCGGGGGTCAAAAGCGCAAATTGTGCCTTGCGATGGCGTTGGTTGGCCGAAGTCCGGTGGTGTTGCTGGACGAGCCCACCGCGGGCATGGACCCGGGGGCGCGCAACGAAGCCGGCAAAGTGTTGGAGAGGATCAAGCGTGATCGGTCAGTCGGGCAAAAATGTCTGTCTTTGCAACGGCACTTCTTCCACAGAACCATTCTGCTGACCACGCATTACATGGAGGAGGCCAATGTGTTGGGCGATCGCATTGGCATAATGGTCCAGGGCCGGATGGTGTGCAACGGCTCGCCCGAGTTTCTGAAGCAGCGTTTCGGCGTCGGTTACCTTCTGTCCGTTGTTGTCCGTTCCGGTGCCGACTTTGCCGGTGCGGTGGACAAAGTGTTTGGCGTCGTCGGCAAGCATTCGCCTGGGGCCCGACTCGAACAGAGCCAAAAGCCGCCCGAATTCTCCTTGGTCCTCCCCCTGGGCGACAAACGGAAGTTCGGCGACATTTTCGCGGAGTTGGAGCAGCGCAAAGGCGAGCTGGACGTGGACTCGTTTGGACTTTCGTCGAACACCCTCGAGCAAGTGTTCCTCAAGTAAGGCCAATCCCCAAAAGTTTTTACATTTGGCCGAACACTTTTTTATTCCGAAGGGTTGGCGAACAGAGCGCAGAAGAGACCAAAGAGGGGGCAGACGAACCGCAGGAGACACTCCAGCTGGTCTCCAACCAACTGTTCAGCCGAAATGTCCGAATTTTGTCATTCAACCGTCCATTCTTCGTCTGAACTCCCCCAAATTCAGCCCGACCGGGTTGGCCTGTCCCTGGTGTTGTTCCAACTCGGCGCCCTCTTCCATCGGCACTTTCTTTGGACCCTGCGCAACCCGCTCCGTTCGCTGTTCCCCTTCTTTTTGGCACTGACAATTTTCGTCCCAATGGGCCTTTGGCCCAACAAGGGGCCTACAGCCAGCGAACGCACTTTTGGGCTGGACAAACTCAGCCAGGAGATGACACTTCCTCTCCAAGTACTGCTCGAACAGGACGACAATGGTACTCGATGAGCGGCGTTAGTTTAAAATGTTGAACATTTTTAGCAACGTGGTTTCCAAAGACCATAATGGAAATGTCAACGGCACTTCCGTCCATAAAACTGCTCCAACTTGACCGGGACCAACGACTGGACAAAATGCTTTTGGACACTTTCTACAATTGGCCCCCTCTCGGCGTTGGAATGGTCATTTCGCGCAACCAAAGCAACGGCAAATTGAGCGTCCAATTGTTGTTCAACGGGGCCACTTACCACGGGCCGGAAATTGCGTTGAATTTGTTGGGCAATGCTTTGTTGGGAAATGCGACAGGTGAGCAACCCATGACGACGTTTGCGGACAACAATCCGCAAGTGTCGTTGATAAATTAAACGAGTAACTGCGGCACATTCTGAGAAATTAATTGCCTAAAAAAATTTAAGTTAGTTATTTGCAAACGTTTGCCCTGAAACGCAACATTTTGAGGGCTCCCAAGATGTACTTTTAAAAATGTTTTATTTGGACCCTAAATCTTTTTCTTTATTTTTTTTGCGTAGATGTACTTTTTAGAAAATTTTCGATGGGGGCCTTCGATTTTGAACAAAATGGAAAAATAATAAATTAGAGAATTTCAGCGAGCATTCAGCCGAGCATCGAATTGTACGGGGAGGAGGAGAACCCTTTCGGCATGTTGAAGGATTTGGTGAAGGACGTGATGGGCAATTTGGGCGCCGCCATGTCGATGATCTCCTCCTTCTCCATAATGACCGCCACGATGGTTATGCCGATGGTCGAGGAGCGGGGCTCGCGCTTCAAACATCAGGTGAGGAACACTGTTCTACGGGTTGGATTGTCCTTCTGAATGTTCCGCCCCTTCTGCAGTTGTTGCTGACCCGTCTTCATCCACTCGTCTATTGGCTCTCCGTTCTGTTTTGGAACTTCGCCTTCTACAGCGCGTTTTGCACAGTGATCGGACTTTCTCTGTTCATGATGAACTGGATGCGCTCCTTTCTCGGCTCCATCGCTTTGCTTTGGCTGCTTTACTTTTGGGCAACCGTTCCAATGGTCGCCTGCGCGTCCTTTCTCTTTGAAAAAGTGCCAATTCTTTTGCACATTTTTGCTCTAAAAAAACATTTGTTTTGCATTTTCAGGCGACGCGTGCGTTTAATGCCCTTTTTTGCTGGTTCATGGTCGGCTCCATGTTGACCACCATCGGCACCGCCATTCTGCGAATGAATGTCGGCGGCATGGGGGAAAACACCACCCGTCTGCTGAACATTTTGATTGGCATTGTGTTGCCAACCAAGGCGATGAGCGGCGGCATCCTCAACCTGGCACTGATCGCCACCTATCAGCAACTGATCGGACAACATCTTGGCGATGATTCCAGCGGCCCCATCGGTCCTCCTGGCGGCCCTATTGATGAATTGTGGGGGGAATTTCGACAAGAATTGTTGACCATGACCATCTCGGGCCTCATCTTCTGGCTTTTGCTGGCACTGCTCCAGTCCCGACGTGTTGCTTGGGCATGGCACAAAATGACCAACAACATTGCCGTAAGGAATAGAAAGTGTGAGAATATTTTGGATTTCAAAATTTAGTTGATCATCTACGGCAACAGACAAACGGTTGACGAGGAAGAAGATGAGGACGTTCGGGAGGAGCGCGAGAGAATGTTGCGGGAAACTCACGAGAGCCACGCGTTGGCGGTGATGGGCCTCACCAAGTTTTACCGACGTGTTTGCGCCGTTCGCGAGATTACTTTTGGCGTTAAAGCCGAGGAATGCTTTGGATTGCTCGGTATGTTCAACCCTAGCGCGGTTTTTAAGAACATGAGACTCAATTGTTGTTTAATGGCATTTTCGAGGAGTACCAGCAACTCCCCCCCCCCCCCTCTTCAGGGGTCAATGGCGCTGGCAAAACGACCACCTTCGACATGTTGGCCGGGGTACAGTACGCCAGCGGTGGCGGTGCCTTTGTTGCCGGGCGCGACGTGAAGGAATGCCCGCGCATTGGCTACTGTCCTCAATTTGACGCGCTGCCGGGCGAGCTGACGGGGAGGGAGGTGCTCTCTCTGCTGACGCGACTCAACGGCTTCCGAGACGTTGGAGAGCGCGTGACGAAGACGCTGTGGGCAATTCGCATGGAGGGCAGTGCGGACAAGCAGACCAAGCAGTTCAGGTGGGGGCAACAGTGGCATTTGTGGGCAGAACCTTTGACATCTGCTAATGTCAGAAATGATAAAACGTTCAAAATTACAGCGGAGGCCAGCGGAGACGTTTGTCGGTTGGTGTTGCGCTGTGTTGCGGCTGTTGTCCGCTGGTGATGCTGGACGAGCCTACCGCGGGGTAATTTTGTTGTTGTGTCGTTTCTGTTGTTGAAACCGAATATTAAATTCTCCTCGTTTATTGCTTTCCCATTTAAAGGATAGACCCGGTGGCGCGTCGACACATTTGGCAATTGATTCAGGCGGCGCGCGAACGGCGCATGGCGATGGTGCTCAGTTCGCATTCGATGGACGAGTGCGAGGCGTTGTGCAGCCGAATAGGATTGATGAACGCTGGGACAATCATCGGCTTGGGCAGCAGCCAACATCTGAAGAGCAAGTCAGTGGCATAGGAAGAAGTGATCGGACCCGAAACTTTGATGGGTGATCGGGCTCAACCGATAAAGTGATCGGACTCAAAACTGATTAGTGTGATTGATTCTTACACTCTTCCATCTATAAAAAGCCTTTTGACAGATTCGGCAACAGCTTCTTGCTCTTCATCACCGTCGCCAATCCGTGCCATGCCATCGGTGCCCAGTTGGACCAGCTGGTCCATGACGCACTGGACGTGAGTGATATTTTTATGTTGGCATAATACAAAAGTGCCGAGTTTTTTCTGCAGGCACCACACTGCCAGGACGCGCTGAATTCGGTCACTCTGCGCTGGGAGTTGCCGCGACAGGAAGGCATCAGTTGGAGCATGCTGTTCAAACGGGCACAAGCGCTGGCCGACGAATACCCCGTCCAACAGCATCAGACAGAAGCCGACGGCCTTCCCCAAATTGTGGACTTCTCACTCACACAGAACTCTCTTGAACAAGTGTTCTTGCGATTGACCAATCTGAACGAGTAAAAACATATCACACGCATTTCGGGTCTCATTTTTCTTTCTTTCTTTTCTCACAAAAATTCAGTGGCCTCTCTCTTTTCTCTCTTTCTCTCTTCCTTCTCATGTCCTATCAAATTCTGCCAGTTTTACCCATTTTTTGTTGCACAAATTGGACGAGGATGACACAGTCAAAGCAGCGATCGCTTAGATAGAGGCTAATTGACTGATCAGAAAAATACTAAAACTGAAATTGTTGAACTTTTTTTGTGGCAAAAAGCGATTGATGGATTTGCCGTCAGCAAACAATTAGTTCGCTTGCTTTAATGGGCTTTATTTTATGTCAAACTCATTCATCGCTGGATTGGTCATTCATTAGCTTTTACATTCTCTGCAGATTGTGCCAATTGTATATTTTGTTTTTTATTTATTTGTTCGTATAGTTTTACCCGGGAAGTTTCTGTGCCGTTTCTCACCATTTTCAAGAAGAAATATCCGACTAATTTGGAATGTTTTTCAATTTGATCAGCTAATGAGTGTGTGTGTGACTCAATTTGTTAGTTTCCTCCTCCAATCGTGCGGCGATTCCTTCCGCCGGCCCACAAATGATCGAGATTATCGGGGATTGATCCAAAATTGTTGAGGTGCCAACCCCAGGGTTGCCGGTCGGTCAAAAAACTCTTGAAACCCGAAGTTTTTATCGCAGCCTCATGAACAAGAAGTCGACTTGTTTTCCAAAATGTTCTCATGCTAATAATGCGTTTTTAGGTCTGGAGTGAGGGGTAATCTTTCTCCAAATAGCCCACAAACTCAACGGGACCTTTCCACATTCACTTTATTTCCATAGCGGCTTCCCCCTTCCTCTCATTTAGTCGTTCCAAAGTTCGGTCTCCAATCTTTTGCATTAATAAAGCCTTCTCATCATATAGAAAAGTTTAAATTTGTTTGATTGAATAACAATTAATAAATTACAAGTCCATTAAAGCGTTTTCTATGGCATAAAAAAGGCAAATTTATGGCGTTGGGGGGGCAATTTGTCTTCATTATCATTAAGCATCGAAGTCGAATCAAATCATATGCCCAACCCGATCAAATAAAACGCTTTTCCTCTCTCTTTGAATTGCCTTCTTTCAAATCAAATTTTCGCCATGCTTTTCCCATGCAAAAAATCCTCGCGCCCGAAGCGTTCTGAACCCGACAAAAGCCGTCGCTGCGCCGGCGACAAACACTGAAATATTGATTGGAATTGTCGGCTTTTTGTTTTTACAAACGGCCAAAGAAGAAGACAATATTCCAAACGGAGCCGCCGCCGGCGCCTCCGGCGTTCTTTGCCTGCCGCTGGGGGGGCGGCTGCTTTTCCTCTGCCAATTCCGTGCCGGCTTCTTTTGCCCGACCCTTCGCACCTTTTGAAAAATTAGCGCAAATAAAATTAAAGAAATTGGAAGGATAGAAAGTGATCACTGATCGCCTACCTAAGAGATGCGCAAACGGATGCTCACCTTCGTGTGCCGTCTTCTGTAATTGAATTGTAAAACGATTAAATCAAAAATATTTTGGATTAATCATTTAAAATTTGCTGGAAATGAATTTGGGCGAAATTCGTCCCGTCCGCCTACCGCTGTCTTTTTTTGGGCCATCCTTTCGTCATGTCCCGTCCTTTTGTCCCCTGCCGCCCCTTTGGAGCCCTTTGATTCGGCCGCCCCTTTGAAGCCGTCCAATTCCTCCGCTTCGTCCGCTTCGTCATGCCCTTCCGGCCCCTCCGGCGGCTCCCCCTCAGGCGGCACGTTGCAGTGGTGGTCGACGCAGAGGGTGCATGCGCCGAAGCCGTTCTGCGACCCGCACAGCGCGATGAAGCGCTCGCAAAAGTCGTATTCGCCGTTGAACACGCAATGGTGGTAGCCCAAATAGGCATAATCATGGGCACTATCTGACAAAGCAAAAGCGGCAAAGGGGCGGGGCGTGCCGGACTTTGACCCCTCGGGGCAAACTGACTAATTAGGCAAGTCGCGTTCAGACAGCGCGAACCCCCGTAAGAAATGCAGCTGATGTTGCGCAACTCCTCGGTGGCCTTCAACGAGCCGCTGACCTCGTTGACCAAGTCGTACATTTGCATGTCCCACCGGCCCTCGTGGACGTACAAGGACGAACATTTGAGGAAGTGGTTGAACCCTTTGGACAGTTTCAAAACTTTGAAATAAATGGGCAGAACAAATTGCTACCCAAATTCGGCGAAATTCCAAAAAAGATGGCGATAAAAACGAATTCAAAAATTGTAAAAAGCATTTATTTGGATTGGGCCAATTAAATTTTTTGAAATAATTTGTTCTGACAGAAAGAAGCGTTGGGGGCGGGCGAGTGAATGAAAATGATTCAACCACATAAATAATATTGTCTAAATCAAATAAAATGTAATTTATTCAGTGAATCGCCCCACCGGACACTTTTTGTGTCAAAAAAGGGAATTTTATCCAAATAAAACGGCAATGGGTTTTCTCTGGGACAGCGACTTTTCCATAATTAACATAATTAAAAACAAATCGAATTCAAATTAAATGACGTCATTCCAATCGGCGCGGCTTATCCTTCCGCCCCCGCCGGCGCCATTTCCGCCGACCCCTCCGGCAAATGGACCTCCCCAATTCGTCCCAATAGCCAAAAAGTTTCCATCACACCTTTGCCCTAAAGGGACAAACAAATTAGGGGTAATAAGAAAATTAAATGCCCTAAAGGCACAAACAAATTAGGGGCTATAAGCAAATTAAATGCCCTAAAGGCACAAACAAATTAGGAGTAATAAGCAAATTAAATGCCCTAAAGGGACAAACAAATTAGGGGCAATAAGCAAATTAAATGCCCTAAAGGCACAAACAAAGTAGGGGTAATAAGAAAATTAAATGCCCTAAAGGCACAAACAAATTAGGGGTAATAAGCCAATTAAATGCCCTAAAGGCACAAACAAATTAGGGGTAATAAGCAAATTAATTGCCCTCGGCGCACTTTTATAATCACTTCGCCCCGCGGCTCCGTCACATAACCGCCGCCCACACCGGCGGTCAAGAAGCGATTTGCACTGGCCGAAATGTGCACTTTGCCGGCTGAATTGAAAATGAATTTAATTTGTTTTTTTTTGAATATTTTTTACATTTTCCGTTCGATTCCATTCGGCTGGCCGTGTTTACCGAATCCCCAAACAGACAATAACGCGGCATCGTCAGGCCGACAACGCCCGCGACAGCCGGTCCTAATCAATAAAAGACGGTCCTAATCAATAAAAGACGATCCTAATCAATAAAAGATGATCCTAATCAATAAAAGACGGTCCTAATCAATAAAAGACGGTCCTAATCAATAAAAGACGGTCCTAATCAATAAAAGACGGTCCTAATCAATAAAAGACGGTCCTAATCAATAAAAGACGGTCCTAATCAATAAAAGACGATCCTAATCAATAAAAGACGATCCTAATCAATAAAAGACGGTCCTAATCAATAAAAGGCGGGCCTAATCAATAAAAGCCGGACCTAATCAATAAAAAAAATGCCATCAAATGGAAAATGCCAATGTTTTTGATGGCATTTTGGGTGGGGGCTTTAAGGGGGGTAAAAGGGAAGGGACCGGAATGGAAGCCGATGCGAAGGTTCACTCTCTCAGATGGGAGGTGATCGACGCGAAAGTCGCGCACTGTCCGAAGGAAGGCGAAGGAAAGTTCGGCAATTTCTTTGGCGTGTTGGTCGCCGTTACGTTTCGGAATGCCCGAGCAGACCAAATAGCCATCGCCAATTGTTTCTGTTTGGTGCAAATAAATGTTTCAAAAATAATAAATATCAATCAGTGGACACACTCACCAACTTTGTAGCAGTCATGAGTGTCGATGATCCCATCAAAGGCTGTGTACAGACCATTCAGGAGGTTCACCACCTTAAAGTGTCAAAAGGGTTCAGCAAAAAACCCCTCGGGGGCTGAGATTGAAGGACAAAAATTGTTTGGGAGCCCTGGCCAGTTCAAGCTGGTCATATCCTGATCATCAGTGATCAGGGCGGCCATAAGCCGAATCTGTTCCCATTGGGTTACTTGAACGGCTTGAGAATGTTCGTGTCAAATAATGCACGCCCAAATGCACAAAATGACCTGCAGCGGCGTGCATTTGCCGGCTAAAGTGGTGAAGGAGACGACGTCCGAGAAGAAAATGGTGGCCATTTGGAAGGACTCGGGCTCCACCGCCTCGCCCAGCTTCAACTTGTCCGCCACCTGCCGCGGCAACATCCGGTAGAGCAAAATGTCGCTCTTCCGCTTCTCCTCCACCAACTCTTTGGTCCGCTCCTCCACCTCCTGCTCCAGCGAACTCGCGTACTGCTCCAACATCCCGAACACGTAGTCCATCAGATTTTGGTTGCTGAAGCAAAAGTGTTTGTTAAAAGTGATCAGCAGCTTGGTTCTGACCCGTCTTGGACCATCTGCTTAAGCATCGTTCGCACCATGTCCATGCGAGGACGTTCGGACGGCACTTCGGACCAGCAATCCCTGACCAGATGAAGCTTAAAGCCGATCAATAAATGAAACGGAGCTGATCAGAAGCCATACCAAACTCTGATTGGTCTCTTCGCGGGGGCGAAGCTGCGGGCGGTGAGGGATTGCGTTGTTGGTGCGCTTGAGGCGATAAAGGATTTCTGAAGGGATTAATTACATATTTAAATTATAATTTGTTATTCTCGATGCTTTAGAATTAAAGTAGGTTTCCCTTTGATCAATTTGTCCAAGTCCGTTCGTTTGGACTCGACGAAAAGCCTCTTTTTCTGATTGAAAATGTCCAAAAGTTTCGACGGCTTCAAATCGTTCAGCCCCAAAAGCACGGACCGTCGACGTCGTCGTCCCGTTCAACGCCATTCCACACGGTCTCTCTGTTAAGCATTTCCACACAAATAACCGCAAAACTGAACACGTCGCCCTCCTTCGTCCCGGTCCGATTGTTTTCGCGCAAAAGTTCGGGCGCCGTCCATAAAAGGTCTTTAAAATGGCATTTAATTAATTAATAAAGGGAAAGTGCCAACTTTTCTTCGGCATCGGCTGACTCTCGCGGATAATATTCAGACCAAAATCGCTGATTTTCACTTGCCAGCGGTCGTTGATCAGACAACTTTCGGAGGACAAAAGGCCGTGGGCTCCGACAAATGATTGGTGGATGGCGATCAGCCCCTGAAGGGTTGGCACTGATCAGAAGTGCCAATTTGAGAACATTTACACTTGCGATGTCCCGCATTAGGGCGAACATCACAAAGTTGTCCCCCACATATTGCTCTTTTTCGATCAGCTCCTTTTTATTTATTAATTTTTATTTTATTTTATTTTAATCCGACAATTTTCACTTTTAGGGTCCCGCGTTGGCAGTGCTTCCAAATGCCGTACAAAAGAGGCGCGTCGGTGCACACGCCGTAAAATTTGTTCAGATTGTCGTGGCCCAATTGTCGGAGCTGTTACCGTAACAAATGGAGAGATTACTGTATGGTTTAGCCAAGAGGGCAAACGATGCCGTAGCCCCCGGGGGAATGGAACCAGGCAAAATGATAGCCCCCGGGGGAATGTAACCAGACAAAATGGAGCCCCGGGGGGAATTGAACCAGGCAAAATGATAGCCCCCGGGGGAGGGAATGGAACCAACGACCGTCGGCACGTTCAGCCCCAACCAAATACTCCCACCAGCCGTCCTCCCTCCCTCTAAGGCTCTTTATGCCCCCGCCCCTTAGGCGTTTTAAGCGTCCGCCCCCCGGGGGCACTTCTTCTACAGAACATTAATTAATTACCTTTCGAAGATATGTCAAATCTTCGGACTGAATTCGCACTCGGACGTGGTATTTAACGCCCAACACAATCTCCCGGTTGTAGACAAAGAACGCGTAATTGGCCGTCTCCAACGCTTTGTGACTGCCCACCGTAAGCTTTGTGCTCCCTAAATTTGCAAATTCCGCCGGAGGGCTGCTGGTTACGGTATGGAATTATTACAGTACGCTCACCGGACTGACTACTGTGCATGCTCCTCATGCTCTTCTCCGTGTCCGCCTTCAGCTCTTCCGAGCTGCGCAGCTCCTTCAGGTTGCGCAGCTCCGCAAACGGAATCAGGCATTCGCGCGTCAGACGCTCCTTCTCGCGCATTTTCTCCCTTAATTATGTACTCGTGTTGTTGAAAGCCTTGGACCCCAAATGCCAACGACCTCAAGGCGTAGCCGACGCCGAGCAGTGCCGCGATCAGCAAAATCAACACAAGCAAACCGCCGATCAGAATGTAAATGGTCACGTCTTGGCCACATTGCGTGCCGTTGTAGCCGCACAAAGGCGTCGTCAACGGACGAATGCCACCCCAATTGACCCACAAAGCGGCATCATTGGCGTAGCGTTGTTCAATTTTCTGTTTTTTTAAATATTAAAATTCTTTGGAATATTTTTTGTTCCTTTTTTCTTACCAATTCTCCGTCACTGAAGTTGACGTTCATTGTAACAGTCGGCACATTGAGGGCGTTCAGCATTGTCACATAAAAGGACGGTTGGCGATTGCCATCCGAGTCCAGTCTGATCATTCCAGTCTCGCCTCAAATTTTGTAAATTTTTTTGGCAAAATTTCGATCAAACTTTTCACCCTGAAAGGATGAGCCGGCATTTTTGTCATTTAAATAAGAGCCGTTTCGGAACAAATCCTTTGAGGCCGATTTGGTCTGTTCCATTGTGTGGTTTAGTGCCCGGAAATATGCATAAGTCGTGTCAAATAAAGACCGCGCGTATTGTGAAGGCTAAAAATTAAAATATTTAATTTAAAAAAACGTTGGCATTTTCATGCCGATTGTTCCGACGGGCCGCCCATGCAGCTTCCGTTGCAGAAGAACGGAAACGCGCCAAAATCGGCGGTCAAATTTTTGCTGAATTCGTTGATCTGATCACTGGATTGATTCTCCAAGTCGACCTGATCGGATCAAAATGCTCTAATTTATAAGAGAGCCTTACAACAATTGCCCAACAACTAATTACTACCACGATGACGTGCTTTGAAGCGGCGAGAGCGTCCGCGTCGCGTCCGTCGTTTGGACTGTTTGTGTCCAACCACATGCTGGCGTATTTGATGCTGCCGTCCGACCCGGTCGAAACTGAACGCAATTTCAATATTTGGAACAAGCCTTTGTCTGTCTGATTAATTTTCAGATCAGACCATTCCAATCACCCGAAGTTTCGGTCCGACTACAACCAATCAATCAGTCATAACACCGGTAACAATGTGAGAGGGTGCCCCCCCCCCCGGATTTTGTGCCAATGGCCCGGATTTTGTGCCAATGGCAGTCCACCAGCCGCCAACATTTTCCGTTTAGTAAAACCCTTCCGGGGACGCCCTCACTTTGCCGTGTGCTCTCTTACCCTGCTGCAGCATTCCCTGGTTTCGGAGAGAGCCCAAAATAAACACGAATTCGTTGTTAGCTGCAAGACCGGTGTCGAAGATGGACAACAGAAAGTTACGACGGTCGACTTCGATATCGAAACAGCCGACCACAACTTAAAATAAAATTACTTTTTTATTTAATTTGAATAAAATGCCCGGAGGGTCCGTCACCAACTTCTTGACCGATTGCGTAACGATCTCAGCGTGGACTTCATGCTGTCCGTGTTCGACTCCATCTGATGTTGGAAAACGATGGTCACATTGGAGACGTTAAGCAGCGATTGAAAACTTTGCTGAAAAGAATTGCAGACCCTAAAAATAAAATATTAAATAAATTCAACAACAACAAAATTTATTGCATTCGCTCATAGTCCGGGATGTAAACGAAGGACATTTCGGTCCAATTGAACTGCACCAGCACACTCTGAATGGCCATCGCCAACCTCAAACATTTTAATTTAGTCGAGAATTTAATTTACTGTAATTAGGATAAACTGACAAGTCCGAGTTCACGTTCATATTGTTCACTGTCGGGAAAACGGTTCCGTTGGTCAGTGCCGGGGACACCGTGGCGCCCCACAGATATATCGGCGTGTTGTAGAATGTGGCCACATACCCCGCGGCAATGGCACCTTTTTGATTTGCGAGTTTTGACAAAATGCCACCAAACTGCGGTTACTGGTAACGCAGGGCGGGCCGATCACAACGTCAACAGTTTCGGTCAGAATCAGCTGATTTGCGTACCCAACCGCCCAGGGCTGAAAGCAGTCGCTCATTCTCCACGTGTAACTGAAAGCGGGCAGGTGGTAGCGACTGGTTCAAGCAGTACATTTGGTTTTGTGCTTTTATCGAGGATCAGTTTCAATTTGTAAGTAATGTTTATTTTTAAAAACGAGTTGGCTTCATTTTGCAAATTTCCTACGTGAAGTTGATGTTGTCGATGAGGTGTTCCTGCCTCGCCCGCTCCAGTGCCAAAGTGACGGCGGGCGCGGATTGGCCAAAGCCGAACAGCTTGCGCAACCGTTGGCTGCCGTTGGCAAAAAGGAGGCCAATTTTTAGCTGAACGGGAGGCAACAATCCGGCCGTTTGAATGGGGGAATTGGTGCCGCTGATCGGAAGGATTTGTCGCGGTGGTGGTGCCATTGGTGGGTGGCAATTGTGACAAAGTGCCGTCGATGGATTGGTGCAGAGACGGCCCGAACATGAGGAGAAGCAAGAAGACGGAGACGAACATTGGGACGAACGGAAACGACACTGGAGAGGAGGAGGAAGAGGACGGCATTTGCATATTTTGGCACGGAAATGAAATTTCAAAAAGATTTGGGGGGGAAAGAAACAAATTCAAACGGAAACCCCACAAAAAGTGTCAACTGAAATTGGAAATTGTACGGCGCGTCGTTTGTTTGACCGAAGGCATCCCTTGAGGGGTAATTTTGAACAACAAAATTTTCGAATTCATTTTTGAAAGGATTCGAACGCACTTCAACAGCTTAAGACAGTCACTAATTAATTCAACGGCATTTAAATCCTCCAATACCAAATTCAAAGCCATTCCAACCACTTTTGATAATATCGAAATGAGATGAGTGAGGAACTTTTACTAATTGAAAGATCCTTCTCTAAGCTAATGCTGCTGAAAAGCGTAACTTTTTCTGATTTAAATTCTTTTTGACGAAGCAAGCCGTTAATGTGATTTTGGTGATCGTGATTTGAGAATAGCGAAAGTTTGTTGCGCATGTAGCAGTTGATGAACACAGAAATGTCCGATTCTTTAGAGCCAGCCCCCCCCCCCCCCCTCTTTACTATCTCAGGGCAAACTCTCTGTGCCGTCTCGGCCGATTATCACAGCAAATTAGAAGGGGAACCACCACAGTGACAACACAAAAAACAATTTAAGCATAAGAAAAATCAACAAAAAAAAATGAACCATCGGTTTGAGAATCACAAAATGGGAAAGTACACATATTTAGTAGGGGGTATAATATAGGAAAAGTAAATAGGTAATTCAACTGAAAAAGTACTTGCGACTCGAGCACCTTGGTAATGTCTAAATCGCCCAGAAGGATGTTCAATTTGAGCGCCTCCTCCATTTTTTTCAACATAGGCCCGTCATGGATGTCCATTAATTGCCGCAATTCCTCCGGCAAATAGGTCGCCGTAAAAGAACTGAAATTTGACGTGGGGAAATGATCAGCGATCAGAGAGCAAAAAATGACCCCCCCCCCCGCAGCACCCACCTGCGAAAGTTGTTCGGTGATCGGTTGCTCGTGTAACGCGATGAATTGTTCACGACAAATCTGAATGCCATTATATTAATTAAATTTACAATAAAGACTTGCAAACGGTAGGTAGAGAAAGAACCAAGCTTCTGAGAAACTCGAGATAATTCCCGAGGCCCCAAATTTGCCAATTCAACATTTTTTCCTTCTTGCCCTGTTCATTTCGTCCACGTCGGAAGCGTGTGTCCAGAAGCAGTCGTGCACCGCTGCGTACGTGATGCCGCGTCGGTAGCAGTGCAGCGCGGTCAGCATCATGTGCGTGGAGTCCAGAGAGTGCACAAAGTTGGGGGGAAATGCGCTCTTCTGACAATGAAAAATTGTTTGTGTGCGTTTTCACAATTGGTGATTTATTTTTGACGAATTTCCCCGGCGGTGCCTGTCGGCACATTACAAAAGTAGTGATCGGTCGGGGGGCTTCCAGAGGTTTTTATTCAATTATTTGGAGGCGCGGAAAGGTCATCACCACCACCACCACCTGCTTATGCGTAACGGGTCGGAAGATCAGCCCAGTGCCCTGCTTCTCCACGGTTACGTACGGCTGCACGACGGGCAAGCCCAGCGGGGTCCGCCACTCCACGGGGCGTCCCAACTTCAGCGCTTGTTGGGCACAACATTTGAACCATTCCATGAGGGCCCTGTTTTTTAATACGTTTTTTAAAAAATTATTTAAGCATATTTCACATTGAATTTGTAAATGCTTCTGTAAGGCTTGCGAATACACAATGTGTCAAATAAGGAGCGAAGACTTTCCTTACCTAAACGAAACAAAATGTTGTTGTTTTTTTAAATAAATTGCACTTTTTGTTTGTCCAGTCCAATTGCAAACAATTGCTTCCCAATTTGGTCTTTTGCTCCGTATTGAGTCACCCCGTAAACGGTGGTCATTATCTGTAAATCCGTTCAAAGTGTACAAAAAATGTATGGGGTTGGTGCGCGAACATCCATCGATTAAACATATTTAGAGAAAAAGTACTCTAATTTGTATAAGAACAAAACACACCCACCGTCTGTTTGATGACTTTTCTTTCAATTTGTGAAGGCATTGCCGTTCTCAAATCTAGGGCCTTTTTGTGCCATTTGCAGTCCTTGTCTTGTTCGTGTTCCAGTCGCATTTTCTCAGCTCTAAAATAAATAAAATCAAAAATAAAAATCAAAACAAATTATTTTCCAAATTAAGCAAAAGCCAAGCACTTCATCGCCACATTTGAGTAGAGGTCGCGTGGCGCATCGTCCGGCAACAAATTGACTTCTCGCCCACCCAACAAATCGCGTCCCATCGCCGCGTAATGTTGCAAACCGTTGCAAGAGCCGTCCTTAACCAAATTTTGTAAAAAGTTTTGTAACAACAGAAAATGAAACAATCAAAACAAAAAGAGGTATTTTTGCCTGATGAATGGGCAAATGGCTGACAAAATCCTCGGGTCGGTCGCAGCTGAGCGCGTCCCGGAGTTCGATGCACGCGGCCAATGTTTGCCATGGTTCTTCCGAGTCGTGCCACCAAAATACTTTTTCGGCTAAAATGTTTCGATAAATTCGAATAGTTTTACTTTGTTTTTTTGGGTGTTACGATCGAACGGATCGTTGGCCACCGACGCAAAAAGTGAGAGATTTTCGTCCGCAAATTTCAGTCGTTCCCTCAGGGGTTCCCGCTTTTTGCGTCCGGTGATGTTGACACAGTGCAGCTTCAGCCATTCCAGTCCTCTCTCGCCTAAGGGCTTCCCTAAAAAGTTGTTTTGTTTTTTATCTAATTTCATTTCCCCTTAAGCAATTTATTTAAACAAAAAGAATAGAGCATTTTCACTGCCTTTGGCAAATTTGAGAAGGCCCCGGTTGAGATCGTCGCCCATGTGGTTGATCTGCGACGAAATGGGATAGGCACGGCCACGAAAATCGATGTTGTGGGGAAAATAAAGGACAGAATCGGCAAAATGTTGTGCCAATGTTAGACGGTAGACCATCCAACAATGCAACGAATTCTGCTCATATCTGAAAATTAATTTTAAATAAAATTAAATAAAAAAATGTTTATTTGTAAGCAAACGCATGCATATACACATACCTTTCCTTGAACATGGCCTTCACTTTCACCGAATAACGCCATTCAATCAGAGTGCCTTGAGCATCCGTCAGTGACCGTGGCTTTTCAATCACAATGTCGCTGCCGGACTCATTTCCGCCTTCTAGCTGCTCCCTTTAAAAGCTTTTTGGTGTGGTGTTGTTGTTACCCGTCAAAAACAAACAAAGCATTATTTATGTACTAACTACTTGGCTTGTCCTAATTTTTGTAAATTTTTCCCCAAATATTTTATGCCTTAAAAATGGACGAGGCACAACACATCATATATGCTGACGCGCTATGAGAAAGGCTTAGAACAGCCGAACTGTGCCAAGTCCTGGTCAAAAAGTAATTTTTTCTTGTTCAGTCTTTTCCCTGGGGCCAATCAAAATTACGAACGACAAACGACAGAGACAGACGACAAACTTGTACGTTTATCGTCCGGTTTATCGTTTTTCGTTCGTAATTGTGCTTGGCCCCTGTTCACCATTGTAAATCCAACATCCTCCGCCATTCCTTCTTGCGCCTGGCCAACGTTTTGCCTCTCTGCCCCCTCTTCCATTTGCCTTTCGACCAAAACGGGCTCAGCTTCAGCAATTCCAGCACAAGCTCCCGATTCTGTTCCCCACTTTTCCGTTTGTCCACAATTATTTTGTCGAAATCGTCCAACGTCAGCACGCCCAACTTCCACGCGTCCCTGGGCCTGGACGGAATGTTGAAACGCGCTCGGATGCAGTGGAACGGCCAATGGACGAAGGAACTCTTTGTGCTTGCCATCGTAAGACATGCTCAACGTATGACGCATGTGAGAGAGCATTTCCTACAAGCAAAATAATGCTTACAACACCAGCAAGTGAAGGAAGGTCGGTCCCGTCCCGTCCCCCCCCCCAATTCCGAAAGCAAAAGCAAAGTCAAAGAAAGACACTCATTTTATCATACTTTGTTGATGATCCATGGCGTAGTGCCCAACAGATTGAGTGCATCGAAGACAGGTCGGCCTTGTGAGAAGTTGTCGGCGATTCGAATGTCGATCATTTGAGATGAGTCCATGTCCGGAAAGGCCTCAAACTTCCGCGCAACATTTTGGCTGAACGTGTACCCGGGTCCGCAGTGGCCCACGTCCAACCAGGGCCTCGGTGGAAGCTAAAAGCATAAAACAAAAACGTCGACAAAAAGCTGTTTAAATTAAAGCCACTTACTTTCATGGGCAACTCGGCGGATGGGAAATGAAGGTATTCGAACTCGTGAAGTGTGGTGTACTCGAGCAGTTGACTGTTAACACAGAGCATTTTGCACAGCGACGTCTTCTCGCCGTTGACCCCGTGTGGCGACAGTTCCGCTAAAAGTGTGAGGAAATGTGGCCAAAAGCTTTATTTCAACAAAAACGCTTATTTTATACAATTTTATAAAACATAAATTGAAAATAAAACGCACAAATGGCCAATTCACGGATGTAGAAAGCGTGCGGCCAATTCTTGGCCCTTTTTTTGCTTTTATTCGCTGGTTGAGTGCTCTCTTTCGTTTGCTTTTTCTTCGACGGCGGTTTGAACGAGCAGGAATCGAGCAACACCATCATGAGCAGAGTTATGATCTCAACATTATTTTATTTATAAATTTGGAAACATAAAAATTATAAAAAAAACAAAACAAAAAAAATTCCACACCTCTTTCGGCACGTTGAACAGCTCGATGTCCGGGTAAATTTTTGGGTTTATTCCCGATCGAGAGGCGCACAAATACCTAAACACCCGCAGTGTTAAAGAATAAATAAAAACTCCAAGAAAGTGCCGACCACCACTCGCGAATGGTGTACTTCCGTGCGATGTTGTCGATCAAAAAGTAGTCAAGGTACCGGTCGAACAAACTCCTCAACTTCTGAACAGAAAATTAATATAAAATGGTGTTTCGGAATAATTTTGAGGAAGTTTTGGTCTTCATTTTTTCGTTTGATCAATTCGCTGTACCGAGAAGGATTAACCCAGGGATTATGGACACTGACCTCATTGTTGTCAGGTGGATCAATTGCGATGGACTCGTCAAATGCCGGCTGGTTCAGCAACAGCACAATTCGCCCCAGAACGTTGTACAACTCGACCATCGGAATGGCATGTTGGCCTCGGCACAAAAGGGCGTGGGTCAGCTTGACCAACTGGTGGGAACACTCGCGCACCAAACTGTGCTTCAGACAGGCGCGAACTGAAATTTGATGCCAATAAGCAAATTGAAAGCCCTTCACTCAACAGCCGAAAGGGCAATTTCCTCCCTTTTTGCCCACATCGACCTCTTGGAATTTAAAAATTCATTAAAATAACCTGGCTTTTTTTTTTTTTGGGTTTTAGGTGTAATTTATTTTTGCCCTTTCACATTCGGTCTATTTTTTTTTAAATAGTTTAATAAATAAAAAATCGTTTTAAATCCGGTGGGTGATGCCTCCTAAAAACAACCATCATTTATAGTAAAAGGACGTAATGAGCAACAACAAAAAAGAGAAAATTGCGACGACCAATTCCTTTTTTTGTTTTTCGCCAAATCCAAAACACATTTTCAGCTTTAATTGCAAATAAATAATTTAAACAAACAAAATCCCGACTTATTACGCACCCGACCAGTTCTCCGCTTTCTCCAATGCTTCGATTAGATTCTGCTCGATCTGGTCATGCCAATCCCACTCTTCAATCATCTCCTCCATCGTCGTGATTGTGCTTCGTCTGGCCAAATTGAGCACCGGTGTGAAGGTGGAACGCTCTAAGCTCAGTTGTTCATCGAACAAACGATAATACTCCGCCTGTAGTAATGGAAACTTTTACTGGAAGCCCCCCAAAGTCCAGAATGTTCAACAAATAAGCATTATTTAAAAATGTGTCCCATTAAACCCCTCGGAGGGGACCTTGTCCATGCCGTCCAATTTGAACGGCGGTTGTTTGTCCATGTTGACGCCAGCAGAGCCCCTAAGACTGGCGACCAACTTCAGCTCCGGGTCGTACCCTAAGGGTCGTGTCGCCTCTTTCACCTCCTCCAACACTTTGCGTCCCTCGCGTTCGTACGCCGAACTCGACCACCGCTGTGAGCATGTCCCACAAAAAGAGGGAGGAAACTTTTGTCGAGAACGGGAAAGCAAAAAGCACTGCCGGAGACGGTGGCGAAAGAAGAGCAATTCCATCTGCTTAAAACTGAAATAAAAAATTGAAACATCCAAAATAATGCAACCAATTGAATGCTAAATTCGAGTGCGCTTAAATTTTTAAACATTATTTTGAATACAATAATTTCATCCAAAGTTATTGGGTATTTCAAATAATAAAATCACAAGGCAAGGAGAAAAAAACTGATATGCTAATGGGCTAATCCAACACATGAACATGTTGTACACCATAGAGAAATAAGACATTTTGGCACGGAGTTAACAAACAAAAATCTTCCTATTTTGTGGACACAAATCGCTTACAATATATTTCTTAAATTAAATTAATTAACAGAGAAATGCACAGAAACGACAAAAGAAACAAAAACAGGGAATAGAAACAATTTTTTTGCAACGGGAGATTGTCACCATTAAAAGAATTAATTGAGCTATCATTTTAACTTTCGGTCGATCTCTGCTTCTTCAACCTCTGCTTTCAAACGTGTTTAGCCTTGAGGCCCAAAAAATACTCGGCCACCCCAATGTAGTAGACCGTCTGTGCAATGCCAAACAGAGGTGCCATCACCAGCATACGGCATCCGGCCCCTTTGAACAGCGCCATTGGGTCCTTCGTGTCGAAGAATCTTTCTGAAAAGGTCAAATAAAAAAAAGCATTATGTAAAAATATTTATCCGAAAATTGTACACAAATGCGTTCAAAATGCCCGTGTACTGCGGCTCGCTATGGCTGCTGATCAGTTGAATACGCGTTTTAATCACATCCAACGGAGTGCATGAGAAGGCGGACACCGCTCCCGAGAACAGGCCGGCGAGGAAAGAGGAATAAAACACGGCATTCCCGCTCCCGTCAGATTTCCGCGGACCCTTAAACAGCATGGAAAAAGATTTCCAGGTACCAAAATGTAAAAGGCCATACTGACCAGTCCGTCCAGCGCAGCAAATAAGGGAAAGTACATGACAGAAAAAGTCACATCGCGTGCCATGGTCGGCCCAATGCCGCGGTATAAGCCGAAGATGCCCTTCTCGCGGAACAGGGAAAGGGCCAAATTGGTGGCTGTCATCTTTGTGGGACCCGCTTCTGTAAAAAAGGTACAAATTTGGAAGAAAAAACAAATGGAAAATGCGTCGCGCAGAACGAACACTTACGCTGCAACTGAATTTTTAGCAGTTCCATTGGCGTTGTCACAACAATTTGGCATAATCCAGCAGCACCGCCCGCCAACATGCCCCGAAGTGTAGAAAGTTTTCTGAATGAAAGGACGACAAATTGTTTATAATCTCAAATTGAGCGAGTTCACTAATTTGTTCAAAAATAAAATTCATAATGCACAACACACTTCTGTCCCGGAACTTCCAATGAATGCCGGAAAAAGTCGTTAGCCACCAGTTTGATCGCCTTCTCCGGGGTTATAAGCAAAATGTTGACGCCCGAGCCCGAATAGAAAGAACGAATCTTCTGAAATGGAGACGCTCCACCGGCACGCCATGTTTGACGGAAGCAGTCCAAACTTTTGAAGTAATAATTAATTAAGTTCAGTTTTGAAAGCGCTAGTTTCTGGACCTAACATAATTTGAACAAACTGGGACCCATTTTGGATATTGGAGGTCCGGGTTCTAAATGACGGAGGCCTGAGCTTAACACTTTTTAAATTCGTAAAAGCTCACATTCCCTTGTACTGAATAGAGCCTTCCGGCCCAACCCGTTGGTTTTGCAGTCGCGTTTTACACAAGTCGATGGGAAACACACAGGTCACCCCAACAATGCCGGCAAATCCGCCATTCAACACTTTCGGCAAATAGCTTAATGGGGAAAAGCAGTTTGTAATCAGTTAAAGCGGCCGATATTACCTGAACTGTTTGCGCGAATCCAAAGACATTGCCAACGATTCAAAAAAACCAATAGATTAGAAAATATATAATAAATTAATAAAAAAGATAACATTTATTGAGAAAAAGCAAAAAAGCTGGAAACAATAAAAAAAATAAATAATTTTTTATCCCGCCAAAAACAATAACAAACAACGGAAATTAAAGTGAAAGTGAAAGGAAATGAAGATAAATAACAAAATAACACAGACAAAGAACCCGTCATACAGAAGGAAAGTGAAAAGATTGTTGAATTTAAAGAAGAATGCGTTTATCCGACACCAAATCAAGTCTTTCTAGGCTGTTCCATCAGTTCAGCGAGCAAAGTGCACATCTTGGAGAGAAAAGTAACCAAAAAAGCCGAAGTGGCAAAAATGCCGCCGATCAGAGAGCAAATGCGCAACAACAATTGGAGAAGAGACCTCGTTGAAAAAATCAATAAAAATTGAACTGCTTGCAAAATCTTTACATTGAAGCCGGATGGACTTCGATCACTGTCGCCGAAAATTCGTAATCGAACAGAATCGAATCGTGCACGTGTTCTTCGCCTTGGGCCTCTTTTTTCTATAAAAAGAAAGCTTTAAATTATTCCGTTATTCGCCAATTTATCACCGTGTACGTAACGGCGTATTGGTAAGTGCTCAAATATTTGTTGCGTCCAAAGGAGGGCAAAAAGCCGCCCTTATAAATCCGCGTGGGAACAACTTTCACAAAATATTTGAAGGTCGTTCCGGCTTAAATTGGTATCAAATTAAAATAAATCGAAAAAATTTCGAGATTTTCAAGATCATGACAAATTCAAGAGCACACCCGAGAGAGGGGGCTACAGCAACCTACCGAAACCAGAAAAAAAGAAGCAAATTTTAAAAGGAATTAGCCATTGTAAAATATTGGTTAAATTAGATTTTTTTTAAATTGGCACTACGTTTTGTCGCAAATTGCTCGTTTCCAGCCAGCGGGGTGACAAGTCCCCAAATGTGAGGTCCAAAATGAAAGCGTTCAATGCGATGCGAAATGTTGCCATCTGAAATATTAAATGAAATTAAGGGGGAAAAATGAAAGAAATTTACGTTGAGTTGACCCAATGTGTTGAATAATGTTTCCAATAGGTAACGCCTTTCCGACAGTTATTGAAAGTCGATCGCCGTTGCCCTTCAGAACCGGTACTTGCCCATGCACTCGACAGGCACTGCCCTCGTCAATTTCGTCACTGCCACCAGCTGAAATCAAGCGCATATATTTACAAATTTTCTTGCAAATAAAAATTTTTTTAAAATTCAATTTTATCAAAATTTGTGCACTGACTTCTTCCGGAAGCGATAATTTGAAAAACGCCAAATCCGCTGCCGATCATCATGATGACGTGCTCTTCTGCAGTGGCCTCGCCTCGTCCCTTCGCCTTTGCCTCTACTCGCTTAATTTCCATCTCAATTCGCTCTCTCCGTTCCTTCTCTTCTTCCACTTCTTGAAGGCCCTCCTCAATTTCGTCGTCCACAAATTTTATCTGTAAAAAGAGCACATAATTGCGGGTTGAACGCCTCCATCATGACCTCATTCAACGCCTTTAAAGAGGTTCCCGGCTTGAAGTATTCACGATGAACGCGCTTCAACGCCGACCACAATTCCTCTTCGTCGGGGTTCATTTCATACCTAAAATTTCGCAATTTTTGACAAAATATCAGACCGTAAAACACCGAGTTGGACTCTTCTTGAGGTGAGTTGTGCCGTCCAACGAATCAACGCCCATTGGCATGATTGCCAAATTGTTGCAGGGGGCAGCGATGATCATATCAATGTCCAACATTGGATTACTAAAAATCAAACATTTCAACTAATCAACATTCTTTTCTAATGAAGATTTTAGAGATGTAAACGGTTTCGTATAATTTGAAAATTGTGGATACAAAAAGAATCGTTCTTTAGTGTCGCTTACTCTTGAAAATCAGTATCGACCGAAAAACGATATTCCACTTCAGAATTCGTCCAGTAATAATAAAGTTCGCCGATAAGAAGAATCGCAATCAACAAGAAGCAAAACACCGACACTTAAGATAAGAAAATTTAAAAAAAAACAAAAATTAAAATCCTTACAAATGCCATTCACAGCTTTCGGTTCCTCTTTGACGTCATCGGAAACCTTTAGAAAGGCATCAAATTCCTGAACAACCTCGCGAACTCCTCCACGTCTTCTGTGCCGTAAGTCCTGTCCATTTGACAATAACATTTCGGCCATTATAAAATATATAAAATTTCGAACGATTCGTCGGAATATAATTAGTGAGCGTTTTTTATTCCCAAATAAAAACCCCCTTTTTTTGTTTTAAAAAGAATCAAATTCACAGCGATTCAATTTTTGCTTGCATCTTATTACCGCGTAACCATTTCGCCAAGAGTTTCGATAAAAAAACAAAATACACTAAATTCAAAAGACCCCAGGTTCCAATCCCCTCCAATACATTCGAATTTTTTCTGATTTATTAGTCAAACAACATCCCGTAATTGTTTCAGTGGGTCATGGACCGCGTCTATCAACAGCCCGACTCGGGTACCTGCGCGCACCCTTTCTCTAATTATATTACCTATCTAACCTCTTTTCTTACATTTTAGAATTCTGTTTTTTTCTCACAAAATTCTCTAATGGATTGGGTTCATTGTGAGTTTTATATATTTTTGTTTTAAAGTGATTAAAATTTTAAAGGTAACAAATGCACTGCGATTGGGAATCGTGGTGGTTCTTATTGGTTCACGTCTTGCGGACACATAATTTGCACCAATTGCATAAAACAGGGTAAGAAGATGAACCCGAACGGTTTAACGTTTTTTATGACATTTTGTCAATTTCTTAAATTTTTCAGGAGGACCGTCGCCCGGACATAAAAGCGTTTGCATCATTTGTCAAAAAACGGCATCAATGTAAGTTTCGACAAATATTGCAATTTAAATCGCAAAAACAATTTCTTATTCATTTTAGAATGGAAATCAACCGATCGATGAGACCCGAAATCGTCGCGTTGTTCAAACCGCCAAGGGAATTGGTGACGGAAAGTTCGCAGCGACTGAAAGCAGCGATGGATTTACAGAACACTCATCGGCAGTCGCTGTTCAAGAAATTGCACGAAAAGGTGGCGCATTTTGGAAATTGTCCAACAATTTTGGTTCAAAAATATTCAGAATATTGTACTCTGAAGGCTAGCGTTGACTTATTTTAGTACGAAAAGGCCGTCAGATATGCAAGAGTGACACAAGCGGAGATGGCGAAACGGGACGGAAGGGAGAAGGCGTTGCTGACGGAAAGGGACCAACTCAAGCAGGAGTTGGAGACGTCCAGCGAGCACATTCGTCGGTTGGAACAAATGTGAGTAGTCGAGGACAATCGATAATGAGGACAAACTTCAGGCTGAAAGAGCGCGAGCATGAGATTCAACGTCTCCGGAAGAGTCCAAGCAGACGCAGTGGGCTTAGTCCACATAGGAAAAGTGAGTGAATCTCGGCACTTTCGCGTCAAATTTCATTGTTTTGCATTTTGAGGAATTGCCTATCCGAGTTTGAACGGCAACACTCCCATCACGTCACTGTCGTTTCTCGGCTGTGGGGCGATGAGTACGCCCAACGAGGTAATTAATGTTTAATGATTGCCAATCCCCGAGGGTTCACGCTGTTTAGCCCGGCTTGAACTACAACTACGCGGCAGAAAATGCGATGAATTTTGGTCTTCGGAATGAGAACAACAACGAAGACCACAACATCGAGGCGTTGTTCAGGACACAAAACGCACAGGAGGAGACGCCGATCGCAGGGCCCGCATTTTGTCCGACGACGCCTTACATTTTCGCAATGGCGAGGAACACCGGCGAACAGTAAGCTAACAAATAAGCAAAAATGAATAGAATTTTTAAAAAAATCATTTTAAGGCACACAGACGTAACCCCGAAATACTTTTGATCTGGTCGTGAGAAGGATGATATGTTATGGTCAATTAATACATGAGTTTATATTTATTTAATTGCTTATCGTTTAACATAGTAAGGAATTATTCTACAAATGATTTAATAAAACTCATTGATTTACAAAATCGCACTTGTGTTATTTGGTCTGGAGTCTCATAACATTAAAGCCCCAGAGACCCTTACACAAGAATAAGGAGAACCCATCTCCCTCCCCCCCCGTGGATTCCCCCCACACTCATCAGTCGGACCCGCTCTCCCTTCATTTAGCAGCCCCCTCCCCCCTCTCTCCACTTCCATTCCCTTTACCCCCAGTTATTCTGCTCCCATTTCCTCCTCCCTATCGTCTCCCGTCTCTCCTCTACAATTCCTCTCAACCCATTCACATTTGGCCTTTCTTCCCGGGTTGGGAAGTCTACGGTCCTCACCATCTCGTAATCAGTTCAACAATTTGTCAGCTTAAGTTTTATTTAAAACAAATTAAGCAACAAAAAAAACGGAACTTGGGTTTTGTAGGCAATGGTTATGGCATCTCTCCTTCCGGTGCCATATTTTGCCATTATCCTTTTGCTTTCAATTATCTTCCCATGTACTCGCACCACCTTCGGTTTCATTTACCCACCAGCCGCCAAGAAGGCACCCTGCCTCCTCCCGTCAGTCCCCCCCCCCCCTCCCCATTTTGTTTCAGTGGGGTCGTTCTATCGATTCCTTTCCTTCCTTCCTACCCCTCCCTTCAATCCCCCCCCCATCCAATCTCCCCCCCCCCAATCCCCCCCCCCCCCTTCATCCTCTTTCCCCCCTCCCCTCCCTCCCCCCTCCCCTCCCTCCCCCCAACAACCACCCCCATCCTCTCCTCCTCCCCCCTTTCCCCCTCCCCTCCCCTTCCCCCAACAACCACCCCTACTCCCCCATCCTTCCTCTTTCCCCCTCCCCCCCTCCCCCCTCCCCCCAACAACCACCCCCACCCCCATCCTCTTTCCCCCCTTCCCTCCCCCCAACAACCACCCCCCACCCCCATCCTCTTTCCCCCCTTCCCTCCCCCCAACAACCACCCCCACCCCCATCCTCTTTCCCCCCTCCTTCCCCCCAACAACCACCCCCACCCCCCCCCCCCTCTCCTCCCCTCCTCCTTACTCTCGCTAGCGTCAACCTCCTCGCTCCATCTATCCAATCCTCAACCCTCTCCCCCACCTTAATATGTATTCCCCCCCCCCCCCACTCCTACACCTTATCCTTATCCCACCCATCCTTTCCCCCCGACTCCCCCCCCCCTCTCCCCCCTCCTTCCTTTTCGTTCCCCAGTCCCCCCCCCCCACTGTCCGTCCCTCCCGCCTTCACAATATGTACACACCCCCTTTTACCACTGGTCTGTCTGCTGTTGTCCTTTTCCCCAATTCAAACCTGTAATTGAAACCATTTTTCACTCGGGAGTTATCACTCGTTTATATTCGCCATATTAAGCTTAGAAAGGGTATTAAGATACTGGGAGCTGTTAATTAAGCTCATTGAGATTTCTCTAAATTTGTCGTTCATTCGTCCAAATCTTCACAGTCATTCCATTTGTTATCCACAACCTTTCCATACTTCTCCCCCAGTCCATCCACTCCCTATTTCCCCAAATTTTCTCTCCATCCTTTAGCCGTCACCACAGCACCCTTCCTTGCTTCGCTCCCCCACTCCGTCCCCATCTCATCCTTCAAATCCCCCCCCCCACCCCCCCCCCCCATTCCTTTCCCCTCCTCTCATCCCCCAGCCATCCTTTCGCCCCCCAACCCACCCACTCGCCCAACAGCAGTCCCCTCCCCATTTCCCCTTCCTCCATCCATCCCGTCCGTCCCCTCCTCCATTCCCCCCCCCCTAGCCCCCCCCCCAACCCCACACTCCTCTTTTCTCCCCATCCAACCCCCCCCCACTCCCCCCCTCCCTCCCCTTCCCCCCCTCCCTCCCCTTCCCCCCCCTCCCCTTCCCCCCCCCATTCCCCCCTCCCTTCCCCTCCCCCCTCCGCTCCCCCCCCCCTCCCCTCCTCTCCCCTCCCCTCCCCTCCCCTCCCCCTCCCCCGTCCCCTTCATTCCCCTCCCCACCCCCTCTTCTCAACCGCTCCCCTCCGGCCGACGTATCGATCTCCCACTCTCCGTCGTCACCCCTCCTGCCATCCCCCCCCCCCTATTTCTGCTCCTCCTCCATTCCCCCCCCCTCCATTCCCCCCCCCCCTCCATTCCCCCCCCCCCCCCTCCCTTCCCCTCTCCCCTCCCTTCCCCTCTCCTTGCTCACCCCAATCGGATCCCAATCATCAGCCTTCCCGACCTCCCTCCTCCCCCCCCCCCCCCTCCTCTCCCCCTTCTCGCCCTCTCACAGCCCATCCATCGTCTCCTTCACAAACACCCGATTCCCCCCCCCCCCATTTCCCCCCCCCCCGCATTTTCTCCCCCCCCCCCCATTTTCTTGCCTTCCTTCTTCAGAAACCCTTCCATGTATCACATGTATCATACTTTCGGATATCACCACCACACATTTGTATAGTCTTAGCCACCAATCAAAAAGCCGTTGCTTAATTGGCTCTAAAAGACACAAAACTTTCAGCAAAAGCAAATATATCTACATATAACCGAAGTGTTCCTCAATTCACATATAAATGACGACAGACAGTGGTGGGCTGTTAAACTCGTTGAACATATCGAATTTGCTGAGCAACATGAACAGCAGCTCCAACGGAGGCTTTGGGCCTTCTGCGACTCCTCTGTCGTCCTCACCCTCTGCAAACAACGGCACACCCAACAGCAACGACAACGACAATGGCACTTCACCGTTGGACTCCGCCGCTTCTCTAATGCAACAGCGATGGACGAAAGCACAAATGGACGCCGCTGTTGCGGCTGCCACGATTCTTTTGGCGATCACAGGCAAGCGAATCCACCCGAAGCATGAAAGATTTATTTTTACAGTTTTTTGGATACAAAATTAACTTTGTTTCCAGTTTCTAAAAAACCCTTTTTAAACGTTTAGGAAACAACGGCGGGCTGAAACAACAGGAGGAAAGCTTGACTGATTCGGCAATGGAAACGGATGCGAAGAGTGGCCCACCGACCACGAGCGTTTCGAGCAGTACACCGACTCTAGCTGCCGACGTGATCATGGAGGACAGAGAGACGCACTCTCCGAGGGGCAACCATTGGGTGGGTGGGTGGTGGTGGTGATGAATGTGCGGAGGGAGGTGTAATTAATGATTGGTTTAGCACCCCCCCCCCCCTTCCAACCTCCATTAAATGTATTGTTGTTAATCTTTTTCAGATCCATTTGGGCACATTTGATTCGGAAACAGAAATGCAAATTGTGCGCAACAAGGAAAAAGTGTCCAAACGACGCACTGAACAGTTAAAAAACGGAGTGAAGGTGTTGTGGATATATTAAAAAATTGTTTCATTTTTTCTCTTAAGGTTCGCTATCGGTGCAACACTTGGAAACGAACGAAAATGCGGCTTCCAAATGTTTTCCTTTCAACATGCCGAAACCGGTCTCATCGAGCTCTATGAGTGCGGTTTACATGACCATTCTGGAAGGTGGACGAGGCGTTAAAATGTTGGGGTTTCTAATCGGATTTTGCAGGCGGAAGCTTGAGTATGATCTGCTGGGTCCGTTGGCTCGACGAAAAGCCACTCCGTTGCCGATTATTAACGGACACAAAATGAACGGTGACAAAAATGCTGCGTCATCGTGCGGGAAGCGCGCCTCTTCACCTCAAAAACCACCCAAACAGTTGCGAATGATGGCTGAGCAGAGAGCGCTGACGGAGGCGAGTGCAAAATGCGCATAAATTAAATTGATTTTAACGATTTTCTCTTTCATAAATAGTGTCTTTATTTATTGAGAATTTTTTTTAAAAATATTTTTGTCGACCATTCTAAAGAAAATAGTTTTTGAGTACAATGAAGTTCCATTTCGCTTTCAGATGGCCGTTGCGGCGTCGGCGGCGGCATCAGAGTTCGCCGAATTTTCCGATAAGCCTTGGACTTTTGCGCTGACCGAGTCGGCCAAGCTGGACGACTTGCGCACAATGGCCAGACAACATGGGCTGCGCTTAGAGCGAAACAGGTCCAAAAAATTTTAAAAATCGAAAAATGCCCCCCCCTAAAATCGTTTTTTCAATCTCCAAAAAAATTTACCTTAAAAACGGCTTTTCTAAACCAAAAATTTTAACTGCAAATCCAAAAATTGAAAGTTCTTATTGCCAATTTATAAGGAGGTATTAAAATAGGCTTTGTTTTTGTAGCATTTATAATATAATAATATATTTATTGAGTATTTGTTCAGCGACATCCAACTGTCCATCTACAGGCTGTCCGTTAACGGCGGCCGCGGTGCCTTTCTGCTCGTCATCGTCGACTCGGCAGACGCCGTCACGTTAACTGCAGCCGCGGGGGCCGGCACAATTTTTTCACCGAGTGGTGGAGGCCAACAGCGGTGGGAGAAGGCGGACTGGATCCAATTTTTGTGGGCAATTCGCGCGGTGTTTGTCCATTTGATGAGCCATTGTTCCCAACAGCAGCAGCAGCAGTCCTGAATTTACATTGCTAAAGAAGTCTAAAAAAGGGGTCTTTTGTCCTTGGCCCTGAGGAATAAAGTTCACTTGGCAAAATGTCCTGAGACAAAGTGCCTACGTACGTATCACTCAATGGCGTAGTCAAACGGAATTGATTTACTTTTCATAGTCAAAAATTAACTATTTTTGATACCTTTAGCAATGTGTAGAAGCTAACTAGAAACAAAAGCTAATGTGGAGTAGAGAAAGGACTAAAAATCTCGAAAAGTTTTGCTAAAATTTCATCGATCGAGATCTCAAAAAAAAAAAATCGACAGGTTTTACCAAGATTTTGATCGAGAATCTCGACCGGTCCTTCTAATGTATAGACACTATTGGGGTTTCCGCGCCATTGAATTTTTTCTGACTATGCTGCTGGTCTCACTTCATTTTAATTTAAATGCATCTGATTTGTGAGTTGTTTTTCCCTCCTCAAATTTGCTTGTCAAAAAATTGATCTTCAAAGTTCACTCGAACGAACCATATGCCTCCTAATTGTAAAGATTCCATGTATAGTAAAATTTATTTGTACATATTTTATTACTCAGAATCTATCAATTCGGATTGTATAACTTACAACAAGAGGGTAACGCTGAAAAAAAAATTTCGGGGGAGGGGGGGGGGGGGGAATAGGTATGTGCATGAGAGGTCGATTTTATGGGTATATTTTTTTGTTTTTAATTGCATTTTAAAAATTCTACGGGAATACAAGTTTTTTTGAGCATTCTGTTTCACTCTGGGCCTTTAATGTTATGAGACTCCTGACCAAATAACACAGGTGCGATTTTGTAAGTCAATGACTTTTATTAAATTATTTTAGTACAAGCAATCAAATAAATAGAAATATAAACTCATGTATTAATTGACCATAACATATCATCCTTCTCACGACCAGATCAAAAGTATTTCGGGGTTACGTCTGGGTGCCTTAAAATGATTTTTGAAAAATTCAATTCATTTTTGCTTAGCTTACTGTTCGCCGGTGTTCCTCGCCATTGCGAAAATGTAAGGCGTCGTCGGACAAAATGCGGGCCCTGCGATCGGCGTCTCCTCCTGTGCGTTTTGTGTCCTGAACAACGCCTCGATGTTGTGGTCTTCGTTGTTGTTCTCATTCCGAAGACCAAAATTCATCACATTTTCTGCCGCGTAGTTGTAGTTCAAGCCGGGCTAAACAGCGTGAACCCTTGGGGATTGGCAATCATTTAAACATTAATTACTTCGTTGGGCGTACTCATCGCCCCACAGCCGAGAAACGACAGTGACGTGATGGGAGTGTTGCCGTTCAAACTCGGATAGGCAATTCCTCAAAATGCAAAACAATGAAATTTGACGCGAAAGTGCCGAGATTCACTCACTTTTCCTATGTGGACTAAGCCCACTGCGTCTGCTTGGACTCTTCCGGAGCCGTTGAATCTCATGTTCGCGCTCTTTCAGCCTGAAGTTTGTCCTCATTATCAATTGTTCCTCGACTACTCACATTTGTTCCAACCGACGAATGTGCTCGCTGGACGTCTCCAACTCCTGCTTGAGTTCGTCCCTTTCCGTCAGCAACGCCTTCTCCCTTCCGTCCCGTTTCGCCATCTCCGCTTGTGTCACTCTTGCATATCTGACGGCCTTTTCGTACTAAAATAAGTCAACGCTAGCCTTCAGAGTACAATATTCTGAATATTTTTGAACCAAAATTTGTTGGACAATTTCCAAAATGCGCCACCTTTTCTTGCAATTTCTTGAACAGCGACTGCCGATGAGTGTTCTGTAAATCCATCGCTGCTTTCAGTCGCTGCGAACTTTCCGTCACCAATTCCCTCGGCGGTTTGAACAACGCGACGATTTCGGGTCTCATCGATCGGTTGATTTCCATTCTAAATGAATAAGAAATTGTTTTTGCAATTTAAATTGCAATATTTGTCGAAACTTACATTGATGCCGTTTTTTGGCAAATGATGCAAACACTTTTCTGTCCGGGCGACGGTCCTCCTGAAACTTGAGAAATTTAAAATGTCATTAAAAAACGTTAAACCGTTCGGGTTCATCTTCTTACCCTGTTTTATGCAATTGGTGCAAATTATGTGTCCGCAAGACGTGAACCAATAAGAACCACCACGATTCCCAATCGCAGTGCATTTGTTACCTTCAAAATTTCATCACTTCAAAACAAAAAATATATAAAACTCACAATGAACCCAATCCATTAGAGAATTTTGTGTGAAAAAAATAGAATTCTAAAATGTAAGAAAAGAGGTTAGACTAGGTAATATAATTAGAGAAAAGGTGCGCGCAGGTACCAGAGTCGAGTGGGTATCTTTCAAAAAATCCCTCGAATTCGGTCCGTGGTTCGGAATTGGTCGAAATAAATGTAAGATTCGGATTCTACGCCTCCGAAAACCCCTAGAAATTCCTTTTTCCTCGATTTTGAAAAATATGGCAAAATGTAATGTTGGCAAAATGTAAATGTTGGCAAAATGTAAATGTTTGCAAAATGTAAAATGTTGGCAAAGTGTTAACCGTTGACAAAATAACTTGGCAAAGTTAAATTATTGGGAAAAAAATCTGTGACAAAACGGTTTGCATTTTAACCTAGCGCCGAAAGTTTTCGGAAAATTTGATTCAAAGGCCAACGTAAATTTTAATTTACCTATTCCATTTTTCCCCTCAAATTATGTAGGTTAGACAGCCTATTTTATCTGAAAGCCGAACCGCGATCGCGGGATTTTTTCGGGCCGCTCGCCAGTCCTGGTCTGAATGCTGTACTCCAGCATAAACTTTGGAAAAGAATCGAAACTGCAACCAGAAATTTAATTTAACCAGCCAGCACTTGCACTAGAACGTTAGAACCAGACCTGGGCTGCGATCCGAAAAAATCCCGCGGTTCGTGGCCCAAAAAATGCCGCAAATCGCGGCCCAGCTCTAATTAAAACACAAAGTTTTTGTTGAGTACATTCATATTGGCAGATATTGAATATACGGCATTAACATTTCATTAAACAAGCGAGTCGTCAAGAAACAGCAGGATGTTTTTTTCTTACAATATATTGGTATCTAAGAACTCCAACTTTGCTGTCATTTGGTATATTTCATAATTGTATCTTCTTTTTTTTCTTCGAAAAATCCTCATTATTGCAGGAAATACATGCATGACCGTCGAGGTGCTCTCAAGGTATCCAAGCGCGAATTGGTCTCTATCGATATTGAAAAAGCGTGGTCAGTATGTTTTATGACGAGCATTTTAACAAAAGTGGTTTTTAAAAAACAATTCACCACCTTCGTTCACCTTTCAGCGAAGATTTGGTCAATTACATACCAACGGGAGAATTGGTGAAGTCAGGAGTTGCGCAACAAAATGTCTCTCTATCTGCTCGCTCAACTGTCATACGGAATCACTTTGGTGCTGAACGCCCAAGCGGACTATTTGATTGGTGAGAATTTTTACACCATTGCCTTATGGTAATAATGCGGTTGTGCCCATCCCGATGTTGAAAATGTAAATGATTTTCTATTGCGCCAAAAAGTCGATTCCGTTTTAGCCGACCTTCAGTCAACCATCAAATCGCTTATTCGTGTTCCGGTGGAGGAGAAGCATGAGAAAACCCCGCGTAAATCCGCGGGACGTAAACGAAAAATCACCGAGCTGGACGGAATGGTAGAGTTAGCAATCGCAGTGCCCAGGGGTCTGGAGCCGGAAGAGATGGAAGAAGGAAGATGCCGATGAGATCAAGCGCCGACGCGCCTCTGCTGCACGGAAAACAACTTTGCTGAACTTGTCAGACCCGGTCAGGAATTTTATATAACAATTTTATACTTTATTTTGAATTATGATAAGTTCATATAATTGATCAACGATTCCGAAAATATTAATATTATCGTGTGCAAATTCGGATCACAGCTCAAAATATGGTCATTTAGCGCGCTTATGTCGATCAACAACTTCCTGCACGTGTTGGACCAGATGATTCGCTGTTAGTTGGACGAGGGGAGCCGTTTGGACGACATGTTCTTGGGCCAATCCGTTCAACCGGCGTTGCCTCCACCCGAATGGGCTGCCGAGAAGAATGCTCTACCGTTGGGCGAAGCCGGCTGCGGAGGAGCGTCGTGAAAGTCAGAAGGTGTCGACGTTCAGCATTTTGGCGGGACCGGGTGATGACACACTGATTCGCGAAGTGGAGCAGACCGTCACGGTGACGACCAGCTTCAGCGTGTCTCATCCGTCGGCGGAAGTTATTAGGGTTTGTGCCAGTTCAAAAGGAGTAAAAGAATACAAATAGTCAGAAAAAAACAAATTGAAAACTTCGACGCAAATTGTTTGGGAAAGATATAAAAGTTGTTATTTATTTCCATTTAAGGACAATGGATTTGAATTGCCGGTTGGTGCGCGTGAACCGATTTACAAAAAGTCCACCGAGGAGTTTATTGTTGATGTTATGCGTGATTCTATTGACGTAAGTTTACATTAAAGTGAAACTTAAAAAGTCCAAATATTTTGTGTGGAGTAATCAACCAAATTAACAACTTGGTCTGGGACCGCCGTGCCAAAAAAAACGGCGATCATTTTTGAACTCCCCATTTTCACACCAAATGTCAATACATATTTTGCTATTTTTGAGCGTCTTCAATTGGATGCTCTGCCAGACATTGTGCAGTCGCCGAAGGCCGTTACGAGGAAGCGGAAGCGCCTTTTGGTCGACGACCAGCTCATGCTGACAAATGTGAGAACCGCTATTATGGCAACATTAAAAACCGTTTAGGATGAAATGGTTGAACGTATGAACAACTACCAGGACTTGGTGCGCAATCGGGACGACTTACTCAAGGAGCGTTCTCTGGCCGAAATGCCCACTCTTTCGCAACTGCTCAGCCCCCGTCCCTATCACATCAAAGGTTTTATTAAGCAATCATTTGAATTTATCCCCTTTCCTCAAAAAGACGTAATTTGGTTTAATTTGTAGCTTTGAGCTCGGAACTGTATCCGTTGTTTGACACTGTCCGTGCCGATTACCGCGACCGGACATTGACTTTTGAGGAAGCACAGGCCATGACATTCGAAGTCCATCCATAGCTTCTGCAGGTCATTTTGTTGAATTCGATATTTGGCATTTTCAGGACTTTCAAAAGCGACGTTTTGACGTCGACGTTCGTTCTTGGAACTCGAATGGCGCATCGAACGCCGTTGCCTCAACGTGTTAGAAGAGAGTTTTGGCTGCCGCGGTCGAGCAGGAACGCCATGAAACGCGTGAGAAAGTGTCGGTGACTGGGGCACTGATGCCACCCGTGAAAGAGGTGGAGGGAAGCAATCATTTTAAAAGTTTTGCCATGATACAATAGAAATTAAGCAAAAAGTGTTATAATTGCATAATAGATACTGACAGGTTATTCTCGCAATTAATTATTTTTCACACAGGAGATCATTGATGACTCGTCGATGCAGAAGCGTCCATCTTCTGCTCTGGAAGGGGAAGCCATGCGTCGTGATACTGACGATCGTCGTCTTACAGGTTTTGCTATTGTTTGCTGTTCATGAGACATGACCATCGTATATTTTAACACAGGACATTTGCCTGAGCGACATGTTGACGAGTTGATTTTGGCGGACCTGGACCATCTTCAGCCACCACTGGGGGAAATCACGGCGGACATGGAACTTCTGCAGGAATCAGTGACGACTAAGGGACGGTCACCGACAATGTGGGACGAGCGTTCGGTGGACGATAACACGACCGAATTGTACAGGTCCGTGCATAACGAAGAAAAAAAGGAAACAATTGGAAGTGCCCCTTGCTATTTTAGTCGAATTGCCCGTGTCGGCGTTATGTCATTTGACGAATTGCTCAAAAGTGATTCAGTTCGACGAGAGCAAAAAGTTAGCGGTGACTCGCGCGATGGCGTCTCGAAATTCTTCGCACTTTTGAGTGAGCATTTTTTTCCGCACATTTGCTTGTGTAAATAAAAACGAATTTTCAAAGATTTGCTCAAACACCGTATGGTCAAGGTTCGTCAGCGTAAACCCTATGGGGAGATTTTGATCAGAGCCCGTGTTCAATCGGAGAATGGTGCCGAGGAGCAACAGAGTTTTGCTGATCAAGATTAATGAAAGAATTATTCACATTGAACAGAAAAATGAGAGATTAGAGCCATGGCTTCCGGATTAATAATACCCCTGAAATAGGTGCATTGCCACTTTTATTATTTGTTCCCATTTGTGCCTATTGCTTCAATTGATTCTATATTTATTCTTTGTTGCCGTTATTTTGCTTACCTCTCATCATTCCTCTGATTCAATCATTTTGCTCGGTAAATTCCTTACACTTCTGCCAAGTACGTTTTGCCATATGGTTCTGTATAGATTTAAAAAAATGAAAACTTTGAAAGTTGGTCACTTATCCCGAATGCTTTTCCACTAAAGGCACAAAAATTTTTGTGCACAAATTTTCCCCTTTGGCGCTTTTTTTCTGTTGGCAGCACTTTGACAGTAAGCCGGGCTGAGGCGTACGGACGAGAAGAGAATCGACCACAAAATCCCTCCTGCTAACGAACAAGAGATACACGGTCGCTCATTCGGTAGGAGAAAGTGCAGCGATCAAAGGAAAAGTTGGGGTTTTGAACTGGCAGTATACTTAATCTCGGCAAGAAAAAAATTTTTTGACGTACCGGCGTGCCACCACGGGTTACTAAGCGAGTGTCGTTCGGATGAATGCCACAAAATTTTGTTCCTTTTCTCATTGTCCGTTCCATCGCTTAAACGTGCCCCAGAAAACAAGCAATATCTACATAATGTGTGCCTTCCATTATCTTCCTCCTCATGGAGATTTTGCAATTCTGCGTCCGCCCAGCCAACGCGGGCTGCTTTGCTGCTGCTGATGACTGTTCCCTCCCGAAAACGCTTATTGACGATGAGGCGAGCGGAGCGATGACTTTGCTCGTCTCCTTTCGACGACGGATGAACTATCCATCCATTTGTCCATCGGTCGATGAAGTGAGTGTGTGCGTGTGTGTGTGTATGGCGAAAGGGGAAGCCATCGCAGATTCTCCCTGCCATTCCTTTGCCTGTGTACTACTTCTTATTCATCTGTTCCCGTTTCTTGCATTTTCCCTTCTATTCGTTTTGGTCTTTTTCCTCTTCATTTCCATCCCAATCCGTCCGTCCGTCCGTCCAACCGTCCTTTTGCTTCATCACAATTCATTTATTTATTCAATCCAGCAGCAGCCCCCCCCCCCCAACACGCACAACTTTCATTTTGGAACAATTTCTAGCTTTTTGACACTATTTCATCTTTAAATATTCACACATACACATATAATGCCCATGCCTGAAATCCATTCGCCGACCGCTGAGCAGTTGCCAAAAATGCCTACGGAATTGCAATCTGAGGTTGCTCAACGGGCTGGCCTGAAGCATGTGAAGACGTTGGAAAAGAATGTGTTGCCCACCAAAGAGGGTAAGCATTGCTATTTAAGTACTCAATTCGAGTTCTATGCCGCGAGCGCATTGGAATAGTCAGTCTTTCGAACATTTTTTAGATTTGGTGGAAGAACGCAAGCACGAGGACTTGAAGAAAGGCATTCACTCTTTCGATGCGCATAAATTGCGCCATGTGGAGACCGAGAACAAAAGTGTGATGCCCTCACCGGAGGACATCGCAATTGAGAAGACGCCCCAGCTTGCTGCGGAATTCGACCAGTCCGGACTGAAGCACGTGAGAACAAATGTGAAAACGGGCGTCGAAGGTGGGTAGGCAGGCGATGGACAGCGTAGTCCGCCTCCGGGAATCGTACTTGCCCCCGGGGATCGTACTTTTTAGCAAAATTTGCATAATGACTAAAAATTTAGTGATTGACAAGACGGAGCAGTGAGGCAACGGCACACTAACTGACGACTGGGAGGAATTCGTGACCAATTTTTGTGTCTTTATTTGCTTTCAATGTGTGCGATACATTTTTTATTTTTTGATGAGCTTTATAATTGAAATAAATGGCAGATTCCTCCTTACTGGTGAACTGGCGAATCCTTTAAAATTATTGATCGACTCCTCTAGTAAGGCAAATTAAAATCAAAAATGATTGGGAAAACATTCTGCGCCAAGATACAGCACCTCAAAGTTGACAAAACCATGTGCGGACCCTTTGGTCCAAATTTATAGAAATTTTTTTTTGTAAACTCCCAATCATACTTAATTCTGACACCATTCAATTTGTCTCGATAATAAAATTATTTTTTCTTAATTAAAAAATTCAAGCTTTAAATCCTCAATTTATATTTTCTATTGACAAATTCGTAATCAGTGCTTTAAAGCGATCGTCTAAATAAAGCGGATATATAATATGAATAGGGGATATGTATGCATGAGTCAACGAAGTGTCAAGATAGAGAGTTATTTTACAATTGTGAGAAATCATTTATAAATTGGACTCGGGCCATGTAGATGCCCGACCGCCTCCGTTTGAAGAGGAGGAAAATTCTGAGACGAAGCAAACTCGGCGTTATGGACAAAATCACGCAATTGTGGGAAGTGAGTTAGACGATGGACCAAACTGTGGCTGACCATAAACGACTGGGAAGGCTCAAAGTGCGTTAACAGGGCGACAATCTGAAAAGGATGGGACGTGCCGCCTTCAATGGCTGTGCTAAATTCTAAATAATATTAAATCATTCCAAGAGAAAATAGTATTTGCCCAAGTTTAGCATGGATAGAGGGGAGGAAGGACTCATTGCGTTTTGTTAAAATCACAATTACCACTCAAATGATCCAATTCGGACCAATGAGTCATATGACACGCTTTTTTAATCATTGTCCACGACCCATTGTTATTCTGATGATTCCTTTTACGGTGCCAGAGGTGACAAATTTATGACCTGTCGATGCAGAGGAGGGATGGAGTCAACCGTAAGCAACGAAGAACGCGTGGAAAGAACATTTGTCGAACTCTGACAGTTGGAATTGACCTAAAAATCCAAACAATTATTTGTGAGAGAGACAAAAGTGCCGCTACAATTTCCAAACGTTAAAAAAAGTGAGTAAAAGCAGCGACCTGCATGCAATAATCGACATTATGATTGTCCACCATCAATGCTAAACCAGCAAATTCGTTGGTGAGGTAACGCGAAACGGTCCCAGAACACGACTAAAGCAAAATTGGGGAATTTTGTCAGTGATAAGCAGTAATTAAGCTAACTTTCTGCACAACGCCCTCTTTAAGCATCAGAGAGCACATCGACCGGTGCAGGGCGTCGAATGTCGTTGGAAGTTTTTCGATGAAAACTTTTCGTGAACTAAAATTCTAAATCAATTTAAATTTCATGACAATCCCCGAACTGATCCCACCTGTGAACAACGATAGTATCCCGGCATCATTTGGTCACCGAATTTGGAAAAAGAATGGACACAAAGCAAGTACTCGCCGAGAAGCAAAAAAGTGTCATCAGTGCGTACAATCGGGGAAATTTTCGCGGGGACCGACAAATCAATTCACCTTTAATTAATAGAATATAGTAAAAGGTGGAAGAATGAAAATAATGTCTTTTATTACCCGGAGTAATTTCGCCTTCCTGTTTATGGAGCAACAACATAATGTCCACTTGATCCAAAGCAGTTCGAGCATTGTGTTGGAAAAGTGTTACACAAAGTTCGGTTGGCTCGGTGATTGTCAGTCGAATTACGCTAAAATAACGAGTTTTATTAAACATCGTAATTGCCCAATCGGCTATTAAAACCTTGAATTTTGTTGATCCCACCCGATATCGACCAAATAACGTGTTGCAATCCCATCCGCTGTGCTCTCTCGTCTGTGCAATGTCGACGTTGTCGAAATAGAGCACAAAGCGCTCAAATGGCATCCAAAATGTGCCGGCACTCAAATTGGCGCCCGAAGGGAGTTCCCTTCTCAGCCGTTGGGTCCAGCCCGACCATTCTCTGCTGAACTCGCCAAGCCAAACAAAAGTTCCCCACGGGTTGCGCAACAGGACAAGTCTGACTTTGTATGTTTCTTCTAAATTTCTGAAAAATTACCGATGCCCATCAGAGGTTTGACGAACATCCAAAAGCGAATAAGCATGCTGAGTCATAAGGCCCACTCGTCGATACTCCGCTTCATCGATTGTTCGTTTACCTTAAATTCAAATCATCAACACTGTTTCTGTGTGCCTAATTTGTAATTAAAAAATATTTCATCACGATTAATTATTCTCTCAACAAAATTTCGATTTCTCACCAGCACCACAGGAAGCAACCCATCAGAAAGCGTGCCTCTCGTGCGCTTATCAATTTGGCCCACGCGATGTCCAAAGGCAGCGTTACGCGAGTCTATGTCCAAGTCCACATATTCAAGGTCAATTGAAAGTGTCGGCGAACCGGTAAGAGTTGAGAGACCTAAAAGGGTTAAAAGAATCATTGTCAGGTGCCACAATTCGATAAAATGCCTTCAACAGTTCGTCCAGGCCTTCAGAATGGCATAATTTCCGTACGTTTTGGCGAGGGCCTTCTCTATCAATGACACCCAAAGTTGGTTTTTCCTCCCGACCGCAAAAACCATTTGTCGACTTCGCTTTTGACAAGGAAAAAAGTCATCGACAAGAATGTGCTGCCAAATTCCGTCTATGCAAAGTCTTAATTTTGCAAATTGGCAACATCGCTTCAAAACAAGTATAGTCATACCGCACTTCATACACCCCGTGGTGAGTGTACTCTTTAGTGATGAACAACTTCTCCAAAATGTCCGGCCGCTCTGAGATGACCGCCAAGGCAGACAGAAGCCAGCAATTGCCAAGCAAACCTAAAAACAATAAGAAATTAACAATAATTGTCTGAAGAAGAGCAATTGCCCTGCTCAATGTCCGTCGGTTGGGGGTCGTTAAACACCGACCACCGGGTGAGTCGATTGTCACGGGTGACAATTTGTTCAGGCCGTAACCAAACAATGCTGAGGTCTCTCCGCTCCAATTGGGAGAGTGTCCCGATGGAGCGATTGGAGTGGGGAAAGGAATCGTCCACGAAGCCCTGGCGATGATTTCTAAAGTTAAAAAAAGAGTCAAGCAAAGCATTCTGTCCCATATGAATATGGCTACGACAAGACAACAAAATTCCGATCCCACAAAAGGTCGATCGATGGTCTCCCCATAAGTTACTTTTGCGAAAAACTCACTCGCAAAAGCGAAGTATGTCACGATAAGTCGAAGTGTGCGTAAGTATTTGGCACTCCTCAACTGGTCCATAATCTGCCGGGTTTAGCACATTTGTTTGCGGTCGACTGAGCTGTGGCTAAAAAACGAGACAAAAATTACACATTCAATAAATTTTAATGTTTTAAGCATTCTATTCACTTTATTTGGATTTTGCTCAGATTCTAAGAACTTCCCCAGCGATTTTAATCTAAATTAGAATTTATATCAAAGAAACGACAAAAAATTAGTAAACAAAACAAAAACGACACCATGCTCTTGGAACAACCAGACTTCAAAGCTGAAGTTTTGGTCTTGCACAGCGGACATTTCAAATCGGACGGAGCAAATGGCTGGCGAAGGGCACATCTTTGATTAGAACAGCACCAATACGAAGTTGTCACATCTAAGCGAATGCAAAATTTTGCTTGCCTAGTTTCAAAGTGAATACCCGTGACTCTGTCGGTCTCGCACCACGAACATTTCTTCACAGATGCTGGATTGAGCTGAGCACAGTTTGGACATGCCCAAGTCGCGAGTTTGGGTTGGGGCAGGGTGGCCATCGGCAAAACCCAAAAAGCAGGATTTGCGGATGAAAAAGCAGGATCGGCCTATGCAAAAAGCAGGAATACTTCTTAGGCGTGTAAATATACGAATTTAATGCAAAAATTTTATTAGTTGTATTTCTCGTCATGCTTGACTTGGTCCAGCGTTTTACAGTTTTTATTAAGAAAATTGTGCCGAAATGAAAAAATTACCGATTTTTTGTTTTCGAAAATTTTTTTGCCGATTTTTAGATTCAAAAATACATTTTGCCAAAGTGAAAAAGCAGGATTTTAGCAAGAAAAAAGCCCAAAAAGCAGGAAAAACCTGCTAAAGCAGGTATTATGGTCACCCTGGGTTGGGGATGCCCATGAAGAAAAACAGGCGGCTGGTAGAATTGGACGTTTTGGCCGTTCTTAGGAACGATTGCGCTGGCAACAAATTCAATGGCATTATCAACCCTCTCCAATGCCGAATTGAGCGAAATACGGGGAACTTAATTTATTATTTTTCTATATCCTCTGATTTTTTTTCTCCTGCCCGCCAGTAACAACGGATCAAACTTACATTTGATTTTCTGAAGAAATCCAGATCGCCCGCTAATTGAAGGACATTCAAACTGGCATGCTCTACATTTTGTTTCGTTAATTCTATTAATTAGAGTACATCGCTGGCAACTCCAATTCTTAACTTCATCCATATGTATCTTAAAAAAGAAAAGTTTGCACAATTTTACATTTACTTTTATTATTGTGTGTATATTTTTTCACTCGTCTACACAGGATTGGTGGCAGAGCTAACTGGTTTTAGCTTATTTTGTTGTTTTTAATTGGTGCAGGACGAAACAGCATGAAAAAATTAATTGTGGCTATGCCATAAACTTTAATTATTTATCTGCGCGTGCAGCACGCCATACCTTCTCACACTATCTTTTCTTTTGCTATTTTGTCGTTCTCTTACGCCCCTCAGCATTAAATTCACTGCACAACATTCTCAAGTTTATCTCTCTCTAACATTTCCCGTTCTTTTTTATTCGCTTTCGCTTTGCACCGGCACTTTACGGCGTCGCGTCGAGCTTGAGCTTCACATTTGCATACCGGTAATTCTATTTTTTTAAATTAAAAAAATATAAAAAATTAGATTTAACACTTGAATATGTGTCTTTTATGGTCATGCCTGAGTAATAGAGAAACGAATCGTCATTTGTCCTGTTTTTATATATTTGCCATTTAGATACAAACAATAAGTATGTCCGCAACCCGGTCGCGTCGCTCAGGAATTACTGATTCTGGAGGACTTAATCCATCTACCATCCACTTGCTTCCCATGGCCAGAGTCAAGAAAGAGTTAGAGGCTCGAGGTAACTGGCATTTTCTATTTAAAAAGAAAATTCTTTCCGGTAATTACAAAAAAAAACTGGTTATCGCCGTGTTAATAATTTTGGGAGAACGAAAATTGAAACAATTTGTTCCCATAGGATTGGATACCAAAGGCAACGGGGCCGAGCTGGCTTTTCGTTTGCAAGAATCAGTCAGATTGGCGGGAGGGTACGCTTCTAAGTTTGATCCATCGCCCACAACGGAGACGACACCTCAGAAAACGCGAAAGAGGAAGGCTAGTTTTCAAATCCGCCAAATAAACAAAAACATTTTATAGCAATTTTTTGGGCTCAGGTCTGAGACTTAGAAATTGTACTATTTTAACATCAATCCAAATTCGTTTTTATTTAATTTATATTCCACCTGTCTCTAATTGCTTAGAATTTGTAACGAAAACTTTTTACAGCATCTGGAAATCGAAATAGATGAAAATGTTGCTGAGGTTGGTGGTGAACAGGAGGCTCCTTTGCCTGTTCTGGTGAAACCGTTCCATTTCACTTGGGCAAGTGCACCGCCGACGGCGCCGCGTCCCGCGAAAGAGGCGATGATTTTGGCCACGGAGGAACAACTGGAGGAGAAGGAGGAAATGGATAAGAAGAGATTGGAAGAAGAAGAGGAAAAACGGAAGCGGAGTGAGGAAGAAGCGGAGGAGGAGAAGAAGAGGTTGAAAGAAGATGAGGAAAAACGTAAGAAGACGGAACAAGCAGAGGAGGACAAGAAAAGGTTGAAGGAAGATGAGGAAAAACGGAAGAATATGGAGGAGGAAGAGGAGGAGAAGAAAAAGAAATTGGAAGAAGCTGAACAGCGTAAGATAAAGAGGAACGAAGAAGTGGAGAAAAAAAAGAGGTTGGAGGAGGAAAAGAGAAAACGGAAGAAAGAGGAGGAGGATAACAAGAAAAAGTTGGAAGAACCCCGGAAGAAAAAGAGGGAGGGAGAGATGGAGAAGAAGAAAAGATCTGAGGAGGATGAGGAAAAACGGAAGAAGAACAGGGAGGAAGAAATGGATCAACAACGGAAAAAGATAGAGAACGAAGTGGAGAAAAAGAAGAAAAGGTCGGAGGAGGATGAGGAAAAACGGAAGAAGAAGAGGGAAGAAGAAATGGAGCAGAACAGAAAGAGAGTTGTGGACGAACGGAAGAAAAAGGAACTTGTGAAAACCAGGGAGCAGGATAAAGAGGAGCAACCCGAGGAACAGAAGAAAGTTGATGGGCAACGCCAGCAAAGCACAGCTTCCAAGGATTCGTCTAAGATGAAGGTGAGCAGGGAAGCATGCTTAGGACGTTGCACGATTTTAGCCTTTTGTGGCTCTTTTTTGGCCCATTTTTTTCATAAAAAGATTCCTTTGGTCAGGAGAAACATTTCGAGGGTGGACATGCCCTTCCCCTTTTGGGGGTGGGTGTGCATGCTGAGTCAAAGCATTTATTTTTAAGCTCTCAACAGTCCCAACATCGACATTTTCTTCCAATTCCGTTTCACTGGACATTTTGGACAGCATTATGGACAGTCAACAACAGTTGTTGACCAGGAAGCAAAGAAAGGATGACGAAGACGAGACAGAAGGGGTGCAACAGTTTAAAACGGACTTCCTTCGCCGCCAACAGCGAATAAGCGTCGGCGGTAAAAATGGCACATCGGCATCGGACATTCAGAAAAGGCGAATGAGTGCGTCGGGTATGCCTCAACGAGAACAAAAATATTTGATGGGATAGGTGCGCACTGGGCCGTAGAGTGCCTTGGATTCCGGGGGGGGGAGCAAGTCAAAAAAAAAAGAGTCAATTTTTAGCCCAAGAAACAGCGTTTGAAACGATTAATTTATCCATCATATTTTCCGATTTAATCCCGTGTAAGTGGATTTTAGGTCTTATTTTTGGCCCACCGCCTCCGCCACCACCACCTAAACAACAAAAAGTTCCAACCGAATCGCCCAAAGCACCACCGCCAGTTGCACCATCACCTGAGGTGCGATTTGATTTGAATTCAAACAATTTTCTGTTTTTAGAAATTCGAGGGCTCTGCTGCTGTTCCCTCTACTTCAGCGAGTTCCTTTCCGTTGGTCATCAATTTGCGGGATCCGTTGGGTCTTTCTTTGGTTAGGCCGGAAAGGCCTTTTCCGCCGCCGCCACCACCACCGCCGCCTAAACGACAAAAAGTGCCATTGCTACAGGTGCCAGAATTGTCCAAAACAGCACCACCAGTTGCACCGCTTCAGGCGAGATTTATATGTAAAATTAGATGGATTTTTTTATATTTTTAGGAACCTGAGGGAACTGTTGCCTCTACGTCAGCGAGTGCCGTTCCATTGGTCGTCAATTTGCGGGATCCGTTGGGCCTTTCATTGGTCGGATCGGACAGGTCTTTTCCACCGCCGCCACCACCGCCGCCGCCGCCTAAACGACAAAAAGTGCCATTGAGTTTTCAAGCGTCAGAATCAGCACCACCGCCAGTTGCATCGCTTCAGGTTTGATTTTTATTCCAATTAATGATTTCATATTTTTAGGAACCCGAGGGAGCTGTTGCCTCTACTTCAGCGAGTTCAGTTCCGTTGGTCATCAATTGGCGGCAACCGTTGGGTCTTTCTTTCGTTGGACCGGACAGGCCTTTTCCGCCGCCCCCTCCGCCTCCTCCACCAAAGAAAAATGTAACACAATCTTTTGGAGAGAGGTTAACATAATTAGCAACAATAGCAAGCCAACCTTAATTCGGAATTAGTATTTTTAAATTTTAAATCATTTTCAGGTGGTGGAGGATACCGTGCAAATCGTCCAAGATGTGGGGGAGGAGAGGGAGGAAACTGAGCAGAACGAAGATGGAGGGGGGATGGAAACTGATCAGAACGAAGATGGACCGGGGAAGGAAGCTGATCAGAACGAAGATGGAGGGGGGATGGAAACTGATCAGAACGAAGATGGAGGGGGGAAGGAAGCTGATCAGAACGAAGATGGAGGGGGGATGGAAACTGTTCAGAACGGAGAAGGGAAGGAAGCTGATCAGAACGAAGATGGAGAAGGGAAGGAAGCTGATCCAAATGATAAGGAGGAGGAGGAGGATACAGTGCAATTGGTTCACGATGAGGGGGAGGAAACTGATCAAAATGAAGATGAGGGGGAGGAAACTGACCAGAATGAAAATGAAGAGGCGGATGAAACTGATCAGAATGAAGATGATGAGGAGGAAGACACTGCGCAATTAGTTGAGGATGAGGAGGAGGAAGATGCTGCGCAATTAGTTGAGGAAGAGGAGGCGGAGGAAACTGATCAGAATGAAGATGATGAGGAGGAAACTGATCAAAAATCTGCCGAATATCGCCATTTGCTCAAAGACCCGAAAAGCCTTTTGCAAAAGGCGCAAGACGTACTTAGGCAGAAATTTGGAGGTTTGGCTGGATTTAATTGACCCGAGTTTTATTTGGTTTTGTTCAGGCAACTCCGATGCGAACATTTCTTCGTCCAGTGCTCACTATGAACAGGTCGGACTCAATGTGGAAGAGTTCAAAAAGGAGACGGATGAGGAAGACATCCGTCAGCTGCCCGACCCGGAACAGTTCCATGGAGAACCCGTATAAAATATAACCAAACTATTGCGGTAAACTCTAAACTGCTTTCGCAGGTGCCCGATGATATGGACGACGATTTGTTTGAATTGGCAGCCGGTTTGCCGCCGAGGAATAAAAACAAAGAGCAGGAGCCGAAACCAGTTGAGGAAGAGCCACTGCCTGACGCGGAACATGTTGAGATGGACTTTTGTGAGTGGGGTTTGGAGAGATTCATTATTATTCCAAAAACCGGACCTATGTTTCAACACTGCAAGAACCCATTGCCCCAAAATGTGTTGCAATTAGAAAATGAAATGAATGGGCACACGTTGAGTTTTGTTTCAGACAACTCCGACCTCAACATGAAGGCGTCTTCTGCCAACAAATGGCTCGTCGACCCTGATAATGGTGACGGCTTCGCGCTGATGTGGGGAGGGGTGCGCGCCAACTGGGGCGTTTTGGTACCCGAAGAGGAAAATCAACGCGTCGAAATGCCACCAATTGCGTTTCAAGCCAAGGCAAACATTTTACCCTTTTTATTTGAGCATTTTTAAAATTTATTAATAATCCCTCCACCTGTTGGATTTTAAAAAGCCTAAATACCAAATTTTTTCAGATCACAGAGTTTCTTTCATTGAAACATCTGCCCTTTGACGAATCGGATCCCCATCAAATCCGTGTCGGTTGGTCTCGAGCTGGCACATCCAACATGGTCAGTTGCTGTTGTTCTTGCTTTGACCAAACCAATTATTTTCTTTTTAGCTCGGAGAACAGTCGAACTCTTTTGCCTTTTCCTCAATGGGCAACAAGGCGACCAATAACCTTTTTACCGATTTTGTCGACCCTTTTGTCGTCGGCGAAGTGATCACTTCAGTGCTGGTTTGTTTTTGATGTCCTCAAACATTTTGCTGATGGATCAATTAAATTTTGCGCAGGACGTTGGGCGAGCAGAAATTCGCTATTACAAAAATGGACAGCCACTCGGAGCAGCATTCACCGACATTCGCGTATGGGTTACGGATTGAATAAAAATGTTCACAAATTGGATTACGATATTTTTAATTCAAAATTAAGGCAAAAGTTCAAATTATTCTTTTCAGTACGAGACGGGCGATGTCTATTTCCCACACATTGCAACCAAAAATTGCAAAGTAATGGTCAACTTAGGCACAGAAGTACCGGAACCGACAGAGGCGGCGCAAGACGAGTCCGGACTGTGCTTGTGGAGGTATTGTTCACAAAACATTCAGTATTTTATTATTGCAATCAATTCGATAATTGGGAAATTATAGCATGCCCTCCGATGAAGTTCCCGAAGAGACCGAATGGATCGGCAATTTGGACAGAAAGTTGTTGGCGTCCAGTAGGAGGCCGCTTGGCGATAAGGTCCAGAAAAAATTCAAAATAATAAAGGAACCCTTTTCTTGTGAAGACGCATTGCACAATAATTTCGATGGTTGGCTTGCCTGGTGTCGGGAAAACGACATGGGTTCTCCAGTACCTCAAGGAGCACCCCAACGAGGATTGGATACTGCTCAACACGGACACAATTCTTCAGGTTTTTGCAATCATAAATGAATATTTTTAATATTTTCAGGCAATGACCATTGACGGAATGCCAAGGCATCGTGTGCATCAAGGCAGATGGGACATGGTTCTATTTTGCTTTTGTTTTATTCGGGAGACCGCACAAAGAATATTTATATTTTTCGAATATTGTTAAACAAATTTTATGTTTTTTTGATTTTAGGTGATGGGTTTGACGGCAAAGGCGTTGAACCGATCGCTTCAAATGGCCTGTCGACGGAGGCACAATTACATTCTGGATCAGACCAACGTGTTCAGGGAGGCCCGAAAACGAAAGCTTACGCAATTCCAGGTGCTTACTTAATTACATTCTGAGCCCCCTCATCTCCATTTTTCGGGATTATATTGTTAGGATGGATGGTTATATCACTCGGAGTTTTGCCCATTGGTTTTAGGACTTCCAGCGCAAATGCGTTGTGATCATTCCCAGCGAAGCGGAGCACGAGCGACGGCTGATCAGACAAGCGCGGGAGGCCGGCGGCGGAGGACAAATGCCGGCCGAGGCGATGCTCGAGATGAAAGGCAATACAAATTGACTGATTTTAGGCCATTTACAAAATGTTTTGGCCACTAATTTAATTTCAGGTCAATTTTCCATCCCCTGCACCGAAAGTGAACCCGTCGATGATGTCATTTTCGTCGAGCCGCCAATTGAGCGCATCAACGAGGCCATTGAACAGGTACTTTTTGTTGTTGTGTCAAGGTTGTGATTCGCATTAATCACCAAAACGACTAAAAAAAACTAATTTCTGTGAACAACGCATACAAAAAAAATCTGATTTTACTAGTAACTGACTGGAAAGCATGGAGGGGCGCGGATGTGATATTTTTGGAATTGTTTTAGGTGATGCGCTACAACCAAGAGGGTCGGCCGTGGGTGCGAAATTTCGGTCACCAACGAACAAGAGGTCCGGAGTCGTTGATCTCTGATCACTCGGGAATGCCGGCGCCACACTTTTTGGGCGTCACCCGAATTGGCATTTGAGTTGATCACTCATCAAATGATACCCTCATTAAAATGCGTTTGGTGTGAGAAAAATGCCAATGGGCTTTTTGCTCGGACTAATTGAGCGCCACAACATTTTATTTTGGCCGGTTTGATTTGTTTGTTCCCTCATATTTTGATTGACCTTTCGTTACATTTTCTCTTCAACAAAAAATGAAATATAATGATTTTTTTTCTCCATTTCCGTTTCTCTCCACAACTACTTCAATCAATCATTTCATCGTTTACATATTCCATTCATTCACCAGCCGGATAATCATTTCTTCTTTATACATTTATTTACCAAAACCCGAACTCCTTGGTAGAGTTTGACTACCAAATGCATAATTTAATGACAATCCATTGAACTGATAAAATGGCCGCGGCGTCCATAAGTAGTGAAAGTTAACGACAAAATTATATTGTGAAGAACAATCAATGTAAATGAACATTTTGCACAATAATGGAACAATAATTGGTTGACGGGCGGTCGGACTCGCAAGGGTATCGAGACTTAAAAATGATGGAGATGTATCGGATTCAAAACTTGTTAGAATTGCGAGTCCGCAAAATCGGTATCCCAGAGTAAATCAGGCCAATAATGACTCGGCAAGATCATCCCCGGGCCATACCTTCTTTGCGTTGCGCCATACCGATTATGCCTGTGAAAATCTGGCATTTGCCAGGTTTTTGAGTTGCGTCGAACGCATCCCCCTGGTGTCCCCCCCCCCCCCGCCGCTTAATCGTCCGTCGTTCTGTCCGTCTGTTGTCTCTGCAGCTGCTGTTGTTGTGCCAAAGTGCTTCTCACCGCCGCCATCCCTCCGTTTTTTCGTTTGAACGCCTTCTGTTCCTGTAGATGCTCCAGAAACAGGTCCATGTACTTTCGTCTGCCATTCTCATGCTGCTGCTGCTGCTGTTGTTGGGCGTGTTGTTGGTGGTGCGGCGGCGGATGATACGGTGGGATGTGGCGGAAAATGTCGCGCGCCACCAGTGCCAATTCGCAAACCTTTGGGGAGAGGGCAACGGAACCAATTATTGTAATTGTAATTTAATTAAGCGTTTACATATTCTTGATCCGATGCACTGAAGTGCGGGTAGCTTAATCTGAAACAAAATGGGTCAGAAGTGCAAAAGTCAGCAAGTCGAAAGAATGGCACTTATGCGAGGCGGCGTTGAAGCAGCAGAGAATGGCGTGCAGCAGCAGTTCCTCCACGGGGCCAGCCATCGGATGCAATTCCATGGCGGATTTGGCCTGCTGAATGCACGTCTTGGACTGTCCGCTATTGGCCATTTGCGGTGCCAAAATGCAAACATCGCCCGAGGCGAGGAGACGCAATGCTCCGGGCAAATGTTCGAAGAACTGGGAAAGGGAAGGGGGGGCGGGAATATGGCAATGATCGAAAGCTGTGGCTGAACAACTTTAAAAACGCCTCGGAGCAGTTGCAGGAGCACGAAGGGCGAGTACACGCAGGTGAACACCTTCTCCAGGAACAGCCGAACGTAGTCCGGGTCTCCAATCTCCAAGGAGACCTCGAGAAGCCAGCAAATCTCATCGGAAGAAGGCGGATTCTGTGAGTTTGGATACGAATATTGAGAGCCCCAGACCCGTTGCGAACCTTGGCGAATTTGGAGGATGCGCTCTCCGTGCTGCGCAAACCGTTCATTGCCGCAATGCCACAGCGATGTGCATTTTTCAGCAGTTGTATTGAGCGCCAATCAGTGCGCTGTTGCTGCTGCTGTTTAACCATTCCTTTTTGCATCCACTGGTGCGTTGTCTGCTGGTGTGTGTTGTTATGCGCGTAATGGTGCGGGGGCGGGGGCAACAGGTGCCTTGGCGGAACACAACTTGTTGCTGCTGCTGTTGCCGCGGGCAATGTCATCAGCATCAACGGAGGAGGAGGCGTGGAAAGCTGTTGCTGTTGAGTGGCATGGTGGTAGCCGGTTGTTGAACCAAAGGGAAGCGATTGATGATGCTGGACGACTGCTTTGTGTTCTGCCGCTGCTATTACTGTTACCGGCGGCACTGTTTGCAGTTGGGGAATGAAGCAACAGGCCGACGCTGGGGCTTGGCTGTTATGGATTCCCGGAAGAGGCACAGCTGCTGAAGTGGAGAACATTTGGGCAGCAGGAGGAAGCTGCACATGGTACTGGTTGAAATTGTTGTGGTGGTGGGACCCAAAGAATTGCTGAAGGGGCGGCGGCGCCGGAGGGGGAACCGACGGCGAATAGACAACGGTCGCCGTCGATGGAGGCGCGAAGGTCGGCGGCGGGTGGGGGAGGAATTGGTGTTGGCTGTGGTGGAGGGCGGCGGAAGGCATTACCAAACGGACAATGCATTGCGGTTGTTGTTGTTGTTGTTGTGGAAAGCGTTGGAAGTTGTGAAGTTGGGCATTAATTGGGACGGCCTGGTGACTCTGTTGAGAGTCCTCCAAATGGGCCATGTGCAGGTCGTCGTACCAGTGATGGGCAACACGGAACAAAACCTAAAAGAGCTTCGCGTCAAGCAATTCCCATTAGCTTGAATCGCCCCCCCCCCCCCTCGGGGTAAAGCTTCGAATTCCCCCCCCCCCCCGGGGTAAACGCCGCATCGAATTCCCCCCCCCCTCGGGGTAAAGCTTCGAATTCCCCCCCCCCCCGGGGCAAACGCCGCTTCGAATTCCCTCCCCTCGGGGTAAAGCTTCGAATTCCCCCCCCCCCCGGGGCAAAAGCCGCTTCGAATTCCCTCCCCTCGGGGTAAACGCCGCTTCGAATTCCCTCCCCTCGGGGTAAAGCTTCGAATTCCCCCCCCGGGGCAAAAGCCGCTTCGAATTCCCTCCCCTCGGGGTAAACGCCGCTTCGAACCCCCCCCCCCCCCCGCACCTCGGGGTAAACGCCGCCCCGCTCGGCCGCCTTCTCCACCGCCAGGCACGCTTCTTCCAACAGTTTGGTGCCCCTCTCCTTGCACTGATTCAGCGCTTTTTGGCTTTCCGTCGGCAGCAACGAATTTGCCTCAGGCAAAACGCTGAGGGCCAAAAGTGCCGCCTCGCCAACCATTGCCGGGTCGCTGCTTTGGCTGGCTTTGTCCGCCAAAGAGGCGGTTTCGGTTGGGGTCAAATGGTTACGCCACGTCTTGCGAATGATCTCCAGCGCTTGTCGTCCTCAAATTCGAACCGTACAATCAACATTAATTAATTAGAGCTTGCAAGATTTTTAAATTCCCGACCGATGTCGAGCACTTGGGCCTGGATCCAGCTGACGTGGGTGCTGTACGTGCGAGTGCTCCACGACGGCGAGCAGACATTGTTTAGCCCGAGGGCGTACAATGCAATTAGCAGTGATGCGATGTGCAAATTTCGATGCGGTCCGTTGCTCCCGGCCATTCCGCCGCCGCCCCCGGGCACATCGGCGCCGTTAGCCAACACGGCGTTGAATATCGGATGCGGCAGCGGATTTCCGCCAGCCTCCTGCAGCAAAGACTTAGCGAATTCGAACAAATGGTGAGCATGGGACTCGCTGGCTTGGCTGACCAAGGCCGGACTCGGGGCGTTCCTGCTGTGGGGGAAACTTTTGTTTTAATTTCAGGTAATTTGAAAGAACAAACACGGACTTGCTGCAACTTGGCACTCGACTTGCTGCAGCGTCATGTTCCAGTTGGGGTGACTGGTTGGCGTCGTTGAACCTCCCGGAATCGGGGAAAGTCGATGCACTTCTTCTGTTGACAGCATTTTGGTGTTGGAAAGGTGAAGAACATGGCGAACTATTGGAGAAGGACGCGCGGACGGCGGTCGAAGCGAACATTTGGGTTGAAAAAGCCGAAGCGTGGCCGGAGGGCAGGAAGAAGTCGACATTGGACCGGTCTTTTTCCCTGACACACAAAATTCATGTGCATTTTGTCGGGATTTTGGTCTTATATAATGCCAAAATTTGATAATAAATTAAAAAAAAATAAATCTCACTGATAAAGCGAATGAATTTTGGCGTCCAAAACCGTCTCCAACACTCGCGCCAACCTCGCGGGCTCGTCTCTGTTCCGCAACAACAGCGACATTTGCATGGCCTTGCGCTGCCGTCGGGTGGACTCGCACAAAAGGGGATAATCCAACTCGGAGATGAACATTTCTTAAATAATGCGCGTGTCGGCTTAAAGTCCGGCACTTTCTCTCTCTCTGTCCATGCTTTACCTCGTTTAAGCACACGAAGTGCAAAATCCATGCCGAGGTCTTCGTCCGCTTGTGTACGCAAAACGCCCGTTTGACACAACGGCACCAAATGTTGCAAATTTCTGGAGAGAATTTTTGAACATTTTGCCCCCGATTTGGCCTAACCGAGCGCCCATTTGTTGACTTCCGCCGCCATTCGTTTGAGTCGTTGCGAGGGCATTTGCTATGTAATGGGCCAAACGGAACGGCGGAATGACTGACACTTCCGGTAAAGCTTCTTTCTCTGTCCCGTTGTTGTAATGCTTTTGGGCAATCGATCGGATTTTCTCAATGCCCTCGGGGCTCAGCTCAATGCGATGCAAAAGGGTGAACAGCTCGGCCTCCATGTGGTTGATCTCCATCTCGCCCAGTTTGGTGGCTGCTGCCCCCCGGGCGTTGCCCAGAGAGGCGAGCAAAAGGTCAAAAGCGAAATTTCGGCATTTATCGGCAGAGGGAAAATTGGAGGACAGAAGAAGCTGATGATCTTCGTTGACGGACTTTTGAAGCGACTCTCTGTGCTTCATGAAGTCTTCGCCGAGCAAAAGAAGCTTAACCAAGAAGACGGTTCGACTCAAACTCTCTCTGATCAGCCGAGAAGAGTCGATCAGATGAGGGAAAGAACGCGCCAGCCATCGTTGGGACCTGTGCAGGTCGGCGACAGAACGATGGCGGGCACCCAAAAAGTGAATTTGTTGCTGTTTGGAGTGTTGTGCCGCAAAAAGTTGGGAAGTTGAACATGGCTAAAAGGGATTTGGAAGCCATTTAAGCCAAATGATTGGTAAACGACGATAAGCCTTAAAGTGCCCTCCCCCATAAGCCTTAAAGCGGTTCCCCCCCCCCCCCACCTTTGTCCACCGGTGCCCCGTGCCGTTCTCGGCTCCGCTGTCCGCCGTCAGCGCCGTGCCCGTCGAATTGTCTCCGCCGGCCGATTCCAGCGTCGGCGTCGTGGTCGACTCGGTGCAGTTGCCGTCGTCAATGTCTCCGCCCGAGTTTTGACCGTTCGGCGGTTGTTCGACGGACTCTCGGCGTCCCATTGCCAACAAAATCGGCTGATTGTCCAGCATTTCACGAGTCAATTGCAGCCCAATTTGAAGCGCCTCCCTAAAGTGACCGTAGCAAAACAACGCTTCGCAGCACACAAAGCGAAGTTCGAACGCATTCGACTGAAGGTCAGCCGCATAAGCTTCCGCAAAGAAAGTGTCCAAATCGTCCTCAAAAGGTTGACGTCGGCTAAAAGAAGCGGAACAATGCTTACAAAATTAATGATGGATAGATACTCGAAGCTTCGACAACATCGAGTCGAGTCGAGTCGCTGGGGAAGGCTCTCGACTTTCTCAAGCAGTAACTCTACCTCGTTTTGGACTGCATGCCCCCAGTGCCGTTCTCCCTCCTTCCGAATTCGCCTCGGCCCCGCCGCTGTTCCTCCTCGTTCTCGCTGCTGCTACCGCCGCCCCCTTTCCCTCCCTTTGCCATGCCGTCGTCCGCATCGCCATGGTTCATCTGCCTATTTTGGCATTTGTCCGACGTCCTCCGTGCCTCCCTGTCCTTTCTCCGCTCATTGTCCTTTTGCTGCTTTTTCCTCCGCTTCCTTCGTTTCCGAGACGTCTTTTGCGAAAGGATCACCACCACGTCGTCATTGTTCATCTCCAGCCGGTTCAGTTGCTGCTCCATCTCCAGCAGATGTGGCAATTCCAGCAATTCCAGTTCACCCAAAAATGGAATGTTGGAGAAGGGACTGTCCGGCGAACCGCCGGCTGCCGAGCCGCCGTTTCCGTTGCAACGGCCATATTTCTGTAAATTTAAGAAAGTTGGTCAATAATCCTTTAATCTCTCTAATTGCATTATAAATGAATGTAATTAATGAATTAATTGCCTGTTGAATGTCCGCGCTCAGTCTGGTCCCGTCGATCAGCCGTTGGACGGCCAAAGCCGACCAATCGAATTGATGGCACGCTTGGAGTGCCGGGAAGAAGGCGGGAAAGTGCTGGCGGGAGAACGGAGCATTTTGCTGAGTTAAACGCTGTCCTCTAATGTCGGTGAGTTGGCCATATGAATTCTTAATGAATTTAATCAAAAACATTTAATGGAATGAATTTTATTTTACATTTTCGCCTGTGCACTTGCCCAAAATGTTGAAAATGCGTGAAACGGCAGCCCGTTGATAGAGTTGGAGCAGTACGCGAAGTCGAACCTGTTCATCGAGGCAAAGTCGCGGGTTCAGTGCCACCAAACGCCAAAGCATTGTCAGTTCCTGGCAAAACCGCGGTGATTTGACTCTTTTTAGAGATTGATCATGTCCATATGATTAGCTCCTTGTCCGTCCTTCTCACCTGAAACAGTAAGTAGATGCTCAACTGTCTCGATTGGTTCTGCTGGGCGTTGTTCCGCTGTCCGTTCGGGTTGCCGGCCAAATGCCAATGCCCGCTGATGGACAAAGAAACTTGGTACCAGCGCAAAAGCATCGTATCCAACGCCAAACATTGCTCAGTGATTATGCGCAAAAGTGCCGGGCCGTTTGCGTCCATCCGTTGGAGCATTTCGCGGACCTAAAAATTGAGCTTATAAGCCAACCCTTGAGGCCCTAAGAAGCAATTAGTGATTTAATTATTAATTACCATTCCGAGTAAATTCCAAATGGACTCGGGTTGTCGCGCACAGAATGTCCGTTGCAGCGTGTTCCATTCGTGTGCCAATGCGGGCGGCGATATGAGCAGCGATTGGAACTCGCAGACAACGCTCAGCGAGCACGACTTGCGCAGAAAGTCGAGCAGAATTTTGTGCACTTCGTCACGCAATGCGTTCTCGTCCATGCACCAAACGGCGGGCTGTGCATGCGAAAGACCGGCGGTGGGGTCTTAAGAGGACGGGACATTGGCAAGTCGCAGTCCGGGAGGGGGGGGGGGGGGGGTTGCAGTCCGGGAGGGGGGGCAAGTCGCAGTCCGGGAGAAGGGGGGCAAGTCGCATTCCGGGAGGGGGGGGGCAAGTCGCAGTCCGGGAGGGGGGAGGGGGGGGGGGGTCACCTGGTGCCCCGTGGGTGCGATTGATCGTCGACGTGGGGTCCTTCAGCGCGTCGATCAGCTTCTGCGCGACCGGAATGTACTGCAATTTACGATTGATTTTTGTTAAAAACTTTCATGAAAAGCCATTTTAATACATAAATCCCTGTGGTCAATGATCCATTACTTCTCGTGGCAGTTCGTTTATCAAGTACTGGGCCAGCTTCTTCAAGTCTTTGTCTTTCAGTGCGGTAATTGAATCCCAAATGGCTGCTCGATACTGCACGGAATCGGGCCGGTGGATGCGCTGGAGGCAAGCGGCGACAACATGTTGGCACCAAAAGGAGGAGTTGGAGCAGGAGCAGGAACAAGAGACAATTCGGCACCTGGAGGAGGTGGGGGGGGGGGTGCCTTTCAATTGTAAATAGATGCCAATTTTGAAAGAATTGATCTTTTCTGATCAAATTCTCCGATCACCGCCCAAAACAGCTCCGTCAATTTAAGCTGCGCTCACCTGTCCACTCGAATGCTAACATCGAAAAGCCCGCCTCTGCGGCCTCCTCCCCCTGCGGCAGTGCTTCCACAAACGTCGCCAAATCGTTGGTGGTCATTAACAACGGCGGACAAATGGTAGCCTTTAGCGGAGATTTTTTATTTTCCAAATTTTGCCGGAAGCAAATCTTTGAACCGATTTGGAAGAGTTCGGACACGGCGCCATTTTGAAAAAGCTAAAGTAAGTAAATAAAAAGGGCAATTTTCGAATTTAAATTTATTTTTTAATATTAATTGCTTTTTACTTGGTCGCCAATCGCAAAAGGGCCTTCGCTGCAATTGGTCAAACAGCTTAAAAGGAGTGCCATGTGAAAGTGCCGTCATTTGGACCCTCTGAACCTGTAAAGCCGAATGTTGTCGGAGGAGTTGGGAAAACATTGGCGAAGAATGGGCAACACCAAATGTTCAGGCAAATGTTCTCCCCGATGTGCCCGCTGTTCATGCGGCAGACTCGCGTAAGTGGACTCGATGAGCTCGAAGGAAAGTGCCGAGGCGACCCTTCGAGCCGCCATTTCGACCAACGAAGGCATTTGTGGCGATTGGGCGACTGCAAAACCCACAAAATGAATGCATTTTTGACTTCTTTTTTTGCTGTACTTGTTGCATTTGAGCGTATGATCAGTTCGCGCAGCAGGGAACGGTCGCCGTCTGCCAAGAAATCTGAACGCCTCGGGCGTTGTTTTTCCCCCAAAAATGTTTGCCTTGGGCGTTTTGCCGTAAGGCAAAGGACGGGGGGAACCATTGTTTGGAAGTGCCCGCCCTATCAGACCATGAATTCCCATGGCGTCCCTTTCCTCCGTGGCCATTGTCCACCCCCGCCAACAGTTGTGGTCCATCGAACCGGACTCGCTGCTGTTCTGGCTCGATATTTGCACTTCGTCATCGTCAAAAAAGCGTTCCGAATCCTATAAAAGTGTCGGCATTCCGTCAAAAGGGCAACAGCCGCTTTGAACAAACCGCAAAAGAAACGCGTTCCTCCGCCTCCTCGTCGCCCCTTTCGCCGCCCGCCGGCGGCCGATGATCGTCCGCGTCCTCCGCCAACATCATCTCCTCCATGCGCAACACCAGAGCGTCCTCCTCCTCCTCTATTTCTTCCACTTCATTTTCCTCATTCTGATCGATCATTTGAACTTTTTCGGGGAATTGAAATCATTCCCTCTCAAACCTGCCGTTGATGAACAGTTCGGGCATTGGAAGGAAACATCGACCGCTCGCTCTCTGTCTAACCCGCCGCTGACAGGCAGAAAAGCGAATTGGAATGGTGAAAGCCCGTAGAAATGCTTCACCGAACCGAGAAAGAAGCGTTAGGCCTATATTTTCAAACTTTCAATTGACGGAGGAATTGAAGGAGTCCATTTGGTTTCTCTCCCGTCGATGGCGGCGATCGTCGGGTCGGAGTGAATGGTAATTAATGAACAAATGAATGGTCTGCGGCTGATAAGAGTGGGGGGGGGGCGGGGGATTGATCGGATGCACTGTCTTTTCTTTGACTGTCCGCGTCTCTCACTTATTTGTTAGTCTGTGATCAATTAAAATTGGGGCGCTGACGATTTCATCCCCCCAGGGCAATAATGGTTTTTGAATGGAATTAAATGCCGGAAGCAAATTCTCTTCCGTTCCCACTTCCCATAGACAACGCGTGGTCTGTCTGTGTCTGTCTGTCCATCAATCCACTCAGCAGAAAATCAATGAATTGACACTAACAATGCGTTGTGGGTGGTCTGGACCGCACAAAATGGATGGATGATAGCTCTACTAAATAGTGCGTTGGTTTGGGGGGGGGGGGGGGGGAGGCCGCGATGCCCAAACACTTTGGGGGGGGGGGCGAGCCGAGGGAAGGGCGAGGAGCCGAAGAGAGTGGCGGCGGGTCGTTCGAGACAAAGTGAAGGCCACCCACTCGGACATTCTCGACGCGCTAATTGTTTAAATCGAGGCGAAAGACACAACAATAAATGCTAGGCGATGGCTGTTTTTGGGCCAAATAAAAACAGACTTTAAAACATTGTAAAATCGATAAAACAATTATTTTGGCATACCTAATGGGCTTGTTTGATTTTGGGTCGCATTCTTTAATTGTTATTTTTCGTCCGACGATTTTTATGTGACCATAAGCAATGCTTATAACTTACCTAAAGAAATAGCAATTAAATATGGCATTGGACGTTGGCGTTCTGTATATTTAAAAAAAGAAATTAAAAATGGAAATCAATTTGGCCGCACATCGAACGTGGGGATTTTTTTTGAACGTGCAGCTCTTCCCCTATTTTTTTGCAGAGAGATTGCCAACCAACTAAATTGTCTATCTTTTAATTTCAATCCAATCAAAAAATGCTAATACCGACCCTCTTGACCGGGGTTTTGGGTTTTATACTCATATTTCTTAGCTTCGGAATGGAAATTGGTATTTTGTTTTGATAATCCCTGCCCAATCTTTTCAAAAACAGTTATTTTTTACCTTTTAATATTTTTCTCCGTTTTTTTATAGCAATTGAAATGAAAACTCAAAAGACGCGGCAGTCACGTCACAAGGGACGACTTTCGAAAAAAACGCGTATTGTGCGGGAGCTTGTTCGCGAGGTTGAATTTCTTTTTTTGAATTTGAATCCAATAAACTTGAAAATGCAATAGCCTAATTAGTAATCTCAAATTTTTTGTTTAAAAAAAATCAGACATCGTAATATTCAGGTGGTTGGTTTCGCACCCTACGAGCGTCGCACCCAGGAGTTGCTCAAAATCAGGTTTTTCTTTGTTATTTTCATTATTTACAAATTTACAGCTATGCAGAGATTCCCTTAATGTCTTTTTTAAGAATTATGCTTCACTTCTGGGGGAGGGGTCCGACGGTTCCGCCGAGAAAATTTTTTTTGATGGATTTGTTAAGAAATTTTGGTCCGGATTTTTTTAAAACTAAAAACAGGCTCGCCTTATGATTTTTTCATATTTTATTTTTTGGGGGGGGGAAATTCCCCTCTTTTCCGCTCTCCCTAAATACGGCCGATCTTCTTGCGCTAAATGACCACCCTCCAATTTTCAGCAAGGACAAAAAGGCGCTGAAGTTTCTGAAGAGACGCATTGGCCAGCACACGCGTTCCAAGCGAAAGCGTGACGAAATGCAGCAAGTGTTGGTGGCTCAGCGTAAGGCGGCGGCAGCGGCTCACAAATGATCGTCGGGAAAGGACGAAGAAAGATTTTTTGGAAAAATCTTGTTTGGGTGTGACAACATTTTAAACCGCCCATTTTTAACTGTTACCCTCCTTGTGTGACGAGTTGAAATTTTACGTTTTGTGCAAATTCTTGATTCTTCACGCCCGGTTTTTCAAAGAAAACAAATTATAAGGACACTCCGTTTTTCCTCAGTTGGATTTTAATATTCACAAAAAAGCTACGAGTAAAATTCAGCTCGTTCGGTTCACGCGAAGAAGATAAACAGTTGAAAAATGTGGTGGCTTTACCATTTTGTTACACCCTGTAATTTTGTTGCATTGAATGAAGTACTTTGTTATTTAAATTGTGGTAAAGCATAAGCCCGAGAACGGACCCCGATTCGTTTTTACTCCATCGTTTTTGCGTGAATTGTCATTGTTCGTATTCCATTTTTTTAAATGGGAACGGCACATCCCTGGTACGTATGTGCCGTACTCTGTCACTCATTTTACCTGTCTTCCGAAATCCGAATTAAAACAACTGGCATTTTTTAAATTTAACTCTTGGTCAGAATGCCAACAATTATCAGAATGCCAAAAAGGTCAAAACGCCAACTTCGCCAAAATTTTTGAAAACTACAAAGATTTTTTTGTTAGTTAAGGATGGAAAAATTTTAGGAAAAAATTTCTCAACTAAAAATGCACCCTAGAGATCAATATTTACCTAAAAAATTTTTATGAATGAATTTGGTCAGTTTTAGCACATTTTTTAAAATTAATATTTTGGCCCTTTGTGGTTTTTGGTCAATACATATTTCACGTTTTTCAGTCAATATAAATCTCGATCCTAATCTATCCAATGTACGATTGCCTACCTAAAGATTTTCCTTTAAATCCCGATTTCGCTCAACTCAAGTTTCAACAAAATATTTTTAAACGATTATTATATTTTTCTCTAAGAGGGGAGACGGTGTTGATGGGGCGCCGTCACAAAAATATAAATCTAATTTATTATAAAACCGAACTTTGTTATTTTTTAGGTATATATAATCTGCAGAGACGAGACTAGACCATGACTCAAGGTGTTTCCACTGTTTTGATTCATTCTGTCGTTGCGTTGCACATTTCGGACCAATGGACACGGGTCCGGGTGCAAAACGAAAGCGTGCCGACGGTATTTTTTTCTGAAATTTGAAGTAGCTTTGCTTTTCTTTTTTCTATAGGTGTGCGGTGCATTGTTAGGCAAACACTCTGGAAGGAACATCGAAATTTCGAATGCATTTGAGTTAAAAGCCTCAGCGTCAGAGGACGGATTGACTGTTGACGAAGAGTATTTCGATCTGCGCAGTGCTCTCTGTGAGTTTTTAGACATTTCAATTTCTCCCATCTTAAATTTCTCGAACCTAATGAAAATCACTCAAAATAAAGTTGCATTGCTTAAAGTTAATCAAAAAATTTTTTTTACAGATAAGGAGACTTTTGCCGATTTGGACTTTCTCGGATTTTACCTCACTTGCCAAGATCATGAGCACGCTAATGATGTCGATGCCTCTCTTCAGCGAAGGGTGAGAGAATGGCGGAAAAGGAAAATTTTGGTGAAAATCGGTTCTTTCAAAACAAAATTAGTAATAAATTTATGGGTTCGCCCTTTTCCGGGTTTTTACTATAAAGATTATGTATGCTCTCTGGCTTGATCTATTTGGACCAGTTTAGGCTATGAATCACAGCGAAGCGCCCGTATTGTTGAAGTTCAACGCGAGTGAGCCGGTCATCTGCGATAAGGTTAGCTGGACGAGGCCCCCCTCCCGCCATTTAAAAATAAATTGAACGATTTGGTCACTGCTCCCTCTCTTTTGGAGGAAACTTCGTTTCATTATTCAACCCCAATTTTTTTTAAGCTTTCTATCACCGTTTTTGACTCCCGTGTGGACCCGTCCGACGAACAGCGACTGCTTCTGCAACAAGTGCCCGTCAAAATTGTGAACGAAGTGGCCGAACAGATCGGACTCGACCATTTGGCGCGTTATTCAAAGGCCGGCGCTCCATCGGAATCGATCGCCTCAAAACAATTGGGCGCCCAGTTCGGCAGCATAACCAGCCTCAACCAGGGACTGTTCATCGCCAAGGAATATGTCAAAGTGATCAAACGAATAATATTTAATTCCATACTTATTTCTTCACATAATTTTAGTCTGTGCAAGAAGGCCAAATCGAACAAGATGATGCGATTTTGCGCGAAATTAACAAATTGTGTCAGAAATTGGCCGTTTTTGATGCAAACAATGCGTCGGAAAATGACTTATTGGTACGTTTTTATGTTGCTCTTTTTAAATATCAATTAAAAAAAGAGAACAAAACAATCCACCGACAATTTTTTGAAATTTGTTTCTTAATTCTATTTCTTAGCAATCTACCGACCAAAAGCTGTTGGTTCTATTGACATCACTGACCAGCGTTCAGGGCCAAACATTTCGGTTGGTTGATCGACTGAATGTGCTTGCCCGTGATCGGCTTCAACATGTACACCATTTTTAAATTTATTTTTTAATTATATATTTTTTCTTTTAAGGAACGATCTTCGTTCATGCATCACCGCCATGGTCAGCAGCACTTTTTGTATCCGACACCATTTGGACGCTTCTTTTAGAATATTTGTTTCGTTACCTATTCTTTTTTATGCCGAATCATAAGAGTATTTGTGGCATTTTGGCAAGAATTCGATTTGCCTTGTTTTTCGGTGCTTTTGCTATTAGTTAACAAAAAATATTCACGAAATCGAATTTTTGATGGTATTTTGTGTACTTCAATTTTATTGTGTTTTTGTTTTGCGTATTGGGTTTTATTAACCCGCATAAATGGCATTAAACATTTCCAATTCTTTTTTTTGGTCGGTGTCAAATTGCTTCATATTTTAATTTTTTATAATATAAATGCATAAATAAAATCTCCCACCCATTTCATTCTCTTTTTGAAATGCGACCATTTTTCCCAAAATCGGCCCGAAACATTTTTCTGTTCCGGTCATTTTTCCGCCACCATTCGACCGATGGCAGCGGACAAGCAACAAAAATGGCTCCTTTGTCCGCTTCTGCCAACCCGGTGGGTGCTTTCTGCGTTTAAATTTAAATTTAAAAAATTAATTTGTTAAAATAGGGGACGTAGGGAATTCGAGTTCGTTTTTATTTTGGTTTCTATTGGGGTTCTGTGTGTTTTTTACAGTACTGCGGGTGATTTGGGAGGACCTTTTGCTCTTTTTAGGGTCTTTTCGGCAATTTTCTTCTCCGTTCCCCCCACGGCTTTGAACTGCTCATGAGGGCAGTGGACGCTAAAGCCAACGAATTGGTCAAAGAAATTGTGCAGAGTGCGGACGAAAGGGCCGCCGACGGGGGAAAAATGGTGAAAGATTTTTGGACTTTAACAAAACAAAAAAAACATTTTTGAGTTTTAGAAGTCGACGGTGTCTTTGGTGGACGATCTGTCCAATGAGATTTGTTCGGCGGCTGATTTGGTGAGGATTAAGCATTATAGTAAATTATTTTCAATTGTATAAAATGTCGGAGAAAAGAAGTTTTGCGAATTCCATTTTTTATTTGAATACGTTTAATTGTGAAAAAACAAATGATATTTGTAAATACATTTTTTATATTTATTCCAGACCGATTGCGTCCGATGCATGCACACCGACCCGAAATGGGGCAAGGCTGCCGAGAATGCCATGCGGTTTTTTACCTCTCTTGTCGAAACGCTGAACACAATGCCGGTGCGATAAATGAACAATTTTGGGCAGAAATTAAGTAAATATAAACTATACAATTTTCGGAACTTTACGAAGTGCTGCGGTTGTCGTTGGAACACGAGAAGTTGGACATGGTCAGTGAACGGACCGCCAAACTTTTGCTGGAGGAGTTTGAGCATTCCGGGATCAAACTGTCGTCGATTGAAGTAAAATTTGCCTAATAAAAATAATTTTCCATTATTCAAATTTAGCGTCAACAATTTGTACAACTTTCCGATGAAATTTTCGATGCTGGCACAAATTTTGTGGTCGGGTGCGAGCGGCCTGTGAAGCTTAACGACGAAGAGCGGAGCAAATTTGGACTGAGCGATTCGCATTTGGACGGCCCGTGGACTCAACAAGCCGACCGACGCCTCAGATGGTTCACTTACACAAAATATTTTGAGCACAACGACCAGCAGGTACAGCAGATGATGAACATACCCAAAATGATTATTTTGAAAAAAATCTTGCAAGGAATCATTTTTGCGCCGACTGGTAACCGCCCGGCACGAGTTGGCACTGCTCACCAATTTCCAATCGTTCGCCCATCGCGCACAAAACAATTCTGTGCTGGGCACTTACGAAAACGTTCATTCTTTTCTCGGCAATGTCATCGAGGTTAAAATGAATGACTTTTTATTCTATTTTTTTGCTGATTTTTACAGAAATTTATGCCCAAATGTGACGTTGAACTTGCCGAAGTGCAGCAATTCGTCCAGAAGTTTTCGCTCAATTTCGATAGGGGCGAAACACAACTGAACGAATGCGATGTTGAGTTCGCAACTGCGGTAAATTTTTTGAGTTTGTCTTTATTTACTTATAGTTTATTTAATTTTTCTGTTTTATATATAAAAAGTTTAGCTGAAGCGTCAATCTATCCTCCACTCCTTTGGACATTCGTCCCACTCATCTTTCTCCTTCCATTTGGCCTCTCTCCTCGACGGATTTGAGTGGTTGGTGGGCGCACTGTACAAATTGCGTTTTGAACGTTGTGAGCCGGCAGAGGGCGAATGTTGGCCAGGGAATGTAGTAAAATTGGTCCGATTTTTAATTTGGGAACGAATGTAAGGAACAGTATTTGTAAACAAAAATTGTTGACAGAATGTCCATCATCTTGAAGACGGTGCCTTCCTTGGCTCCATTTTTTTGGACATTGATGCGAGGCCAAGCAAAATACAGGGCGATTGCCACTTCACTATCCGGTGCTCAAAATTGGTAAAAACAAATCCATTTTGACAATTAAAAATTATAATCTTTTTGAAAATGTTTTTATTGTCAGTTGGACGACGGTGTCTTTCAAACTCCAATTGTTGTTCTTTCGTTGGCCATTGTGCCCGACGCTGCCATCGATTCTCAAAAATCGTCTTTAGCCGTCTTTGAGCGGGTGAGGGGTCATATCAATCGAAATTTACAAACAAAACTCACTAAATTTAAGGCAACAATGAATGTCCAACAGGCAGAAAATTTTTTCCATGAAATGGGCCACGCAATGCATTCAATTTTGGGCCGAACGCGCTTTCAACACGTGGCAGGTGTTTTATTCTATTTTGATTCTTTGATTTATGATTTAATTCTGTTCACCAGGGACTCGATGCCCAACAGATTTTGCAGAAGTGCCCTCCCATTTAATGGAGTGTTTCTTTAGCGACGCGAGGGTAACGCCATTTGGCCAATTTTGGATGAAACTTTCTGTCGCGAGGACGTAAAATATGAAATTTCAGGTACTCCGGAAACTGTGGCGTGACAAATCCGGTCGAGCGCCGACCGACGAAAGTGCGGAGATTTTGGAGGGCATCGCGAAGTCCAGGAGGGTGTTCAATGCGCTGCACACGACCAGACAAGTGAATATTTTGAAGAAAAAAACAATAAGTATTTTTGTCTTTTAATCGTAGGCTTTCTTCGCACTTTTTGACTTGGAATTGTACGGAGAGCGCGCGGCAGACATTGCCGAGGGACGGATGAGCACAACCGAACTGTTTGGCCATCTCCAGCGGAAGGCGTTGCCCGGACTGAAACACAGCGACAACAGCGCCTACCACCACAGGCATTTAAAGGGGCACATCACCGGACCCTTTCCCAAAAAAGCGTGACATCCTTTGCGTTGTTCAGAATCGCCCATTCGTTCACGTACGGTGCCAGTGAGTGTGTATCACCTGACTTTTCGTCTTCGATAGTTTTGTTGTTTTTTCTTTTTCAGAATATTACTCCTATTTGGTCGCTCGGGCGGGCGCTTCACTGATCTATGAGCGACTTTTTGCCGAAGATCCGACTTCTGGCCAAAATGGCCTCAAATGGGCAAAGGTATGAAAGAAATAATAATAATAATAATAGTTATAATGTTCTGAATATTCTCAGGTCCAATCCTACGGGGGCGAATATCCGTCCGATGTGCTGCTCGCAATGGCGTTGAACACGCGGGATGGGAAGGCGCCGACGGCCACGGAATTGGTCTCTGCGCTGGACAACGAATCGTCGGACGCTTTTTGAATGGACAGAGAATGTGATCGCGATTGTCTTTTGAAACGTTTTTATTGTTTTGACTCTCAACAAGTTTTGTTTTCTCCGTCCGTGTTAAGTCTGTTCAAGACTCCAAAATTACCTTACCTATGGCTTAAGAATGCTCGTGTTACATCCATTTCCTGTAATTTACAAGGGTTTTTCGATCAAGGCAATGCGTTCCACTGTCCCACTCCGAGCGCTCAAGCAATTCTACACACGAATGACCATGCATTGGGACAAAACGATGCTGCAACAGGAGAGGGTGCAACACGCGAAGAAGATACTCAAAGTTTACGCCGCATTGGCTTTGGGCGCGTGGTACACATAGTAAGCGTATTCAAGGAGTACTCCAGAGGGGCGGGCTGTAGATGAAAGTACGGGGTCGGGGGTAAAAGCAGTTTCGTTGAGGAAAATGAATTTTATGATTATTTCAATTTGTAGGCTTTCTTTGTTTGACAATAATATTTGAAAAGTTGCTATTAGTTGTTTGCTAATTTCAGCGAATACGTCGCCCCAACGCCCGATGTTCGCTTTGACATCAAAATGTTCGTAAGCAGTGATTTTGCGCATTATGTGGAGACGAACGGTGCTGGCGGGTTGGACCTTGGAGACGAGTGAGGAGCTGTGCTATTGATGATTTAAACAGAAATTATTTTCAGATGCATGTACAAAATGTTCACTTTTGCAAGAGGGAAACTGCATGAGAACGTGAAAAATACACCAGATTACGCAGCTGCTGGAAGTCCGTATTAAATGGATGAGTTGAAGAAAAGAGGAGGAGGAGGAAGGAAAAGAAAATACGATTTAAACATCTATTATGATTACACGATTTCAAAAATTGTTATGATTACGATTATTTTGACATTGCGGAAGAATTTAACGCATTTGTTGGTGTAAATATAACTCATAGGTTCAAGATTCAAAATCACACAATTGGTTTTCATACATATTTGCTGATGCATAAGCAATCATAAAATATCTCGAGAAAAAGCTTAATTCGTCGTTACTCCAATTTTTACACGCTTTAAATTGCTTAACTTTTCGGGTTTCTGCTCTGTTCGGTCTAAAGCCGTCAACTCTAACAATTTAATCATAAATTCAGATTCTTTACTATAATCTATATCCAAATGAATTTTTATCACTCAGAGGCTGCCACCATACTTAATAGAGCATCAAAAAAAGAGGGATCTGTTCGAAAATTTGTTTACGAAAGCAAATTGAAGGTTTTTTTCATAAAAGGAGGCAACATTCACTGTGGTATAACAAATGAAAAGCTTCCATGCTTTGGTAATCACAAAACAATGGCCACGAACAAATAGTGGCTGCTTTGTGCATTTTATCGACTTTTACCAATTTTCCGCATCCTTTTTTTTTTGTTGGTATTTCTACTTTTAAACTATCTTATGCTTTTTCGAATTATGTTTTATTTTTGATTGTGTCAATTCTTTTAATTGATTGCTCTTTGTTTCATTTTCTATCATGACCCTTTTTTTTGCTAACAAGTTTGTTTTACATTCGGAACTTTCATACTATTTCAACACCAATGGGCAGTAAAGAGGCGGCATGTTTGGAAAACAACCGACCGTTGCGTGACGACCCATTTGGGCAACGCTATTTGAGGGACGAATGTGCCGTGTTCGACTACAATGCCTGGGACGACGTGGATTGGCCAGAGGAGAAGGAAGCCGAAATCCAACGGACGCTCCAAGCCCAATTGGTCGATGCCGTTCCCGAGAACGTCTCGTTGGGTCTGCTGGAAAACCCAAAGCAACGATGGGAGTCCTTTTTTGAGACGCACAGCAACAAATTTTTCATGGATCGGAAGTGGTTGACGCGAGAATTCCCGGAATTGTTCAGTCGGCCGGAGGTTTGTTGTCAGAAAAGCAGGTCTTTCTAATTGGTCTAATCGCTTGCTTTTCCATTTAGGAGGATGGATTGAAAGTAAAAGTGCTCGACGTTGGCTGTGGAGTCGGAAATACGACAATTCCTCTGCTGGAAAGCACCGAACATCTCTTTATGTACAGCTGCGATTTTTCATCGAAAGCGATCGAAACGTTGCGAAACGACAAACGAATTGCAGCGGAACGATGCCAACCATTTGTTTGGGACATAACTGAAGCTTCACACCAGAAGGAGGTGGTCGTAGTAGAAACTATTCTCGTAATTAACTGAGTTTTTTTAAACAGATTTTTTGTAAATTCAATAGATTTGAATGAATCTTTGTTATATTGGCTGAGTTTAGGTGGCAAATGGCACTTTGGACTTCGTCCTTTGCATTTTCGTCCTTTCTGCTGTTCACCCTGACCGACTGCGCACCGCCGTTCTCAATTTGGTTGGACTGCTTCGGCCAGGCGGAATGTTGCTGCTGAAGGACTACGGTCGTCATGACCTTACCCAACTGCGCTTCAAGTCCAACAGACTCATTCGACCTAATCTTTATCGTCGTGGCGACTGACACTCTCGTCTATTTCTTCACCACGGAGGAAATGGACGCGCTTTTCAAAGAAGCCGGTCTCGAGAAGATACAAAACTTCATGGACAAACGACTTGTGGTGAACAGAGCGAAACGCGTGAAAATGTACCGGCGATGGATTCAGTGCAAATATGTTAAGAGGAAAAATGAAAGTGTTGAGCCAAACCCACCATCTTTGCAGGGCCGTAAATAAGCGGGAATATACAAATTTCAGAATGAATAGATGAAAATTGGAAATTTTTTTTGATATTGACGCAAATTTTGATAAATTTTCCCTCTAATGAACTGACCTGCTTTCTGCTGTTATTTTGTTATTATTGTATCTGTAATTACCGTGAAAACTCATCGTTTTTTAGCGGACTTCGCCTAGTGTTGCAGTTGCCTCCTTTTATTTACTTTTTTTCTTAATTACATCTTTTGGCTGTTCTGTTTTAGAACAAGAAGATACTTCTCAAAATATGCTGTGAGGTTAGCCAAGCACAGGCCTTGCCTTCAAAAGTTGGCATGCCGACCGGCCGTGAAGTTGTTTATGGCACGGGAGAACGACAAAAACCCGACGCTTGCACTGGTGTTGATGCTTTGAGCTTTTGTTTGGCAAATGGAAGGACAAATTACCAACCGGTGGAGGGAAGGATAAGCAGCGATTGGCGACCTCTCCGAGGCCTAAAGGACATTCTTCAAGAAGAGGTGATTGGTTGGTATTTCAGGCATTTAGGAAATGGATAGTTTTGGATAGGAATTACAAGATCATGTTTCGCTGATTATTTGCATGGCTAACCAAATCGATTTCAGGCAAATTTGCTGCAAAAGGAGAGCATTTCCTCCTGAGAGTCTCGTCCCTTCGGTGTTTTCCGCCTCTCTCCTACCTCGATATGCAGCGCGTAAACACCAACAGGACCTCGTTTTCCCAAGCTGTTGAACAGCTTGAACGGGATGGGTGGCGGCTCCGTCGTTTGAAAAAGGGCATTACGCCAAGCAAATACCGAAAATTGGTGTTGAATTTGGAGCCGCCAAAAGTTTACGTCGACCCGCACATTGACGAACTGTTGATATTTCCACGAGGAGTGGATTTACACGATTATTGCTTGGTTGTGGAAGGGGCTTTGATCCTTCAGGACAAAGTATGTGCTACAAAGACGACGACTGGTTATAAACTGGCTAATTAATATTGAACAATTTGAAATTGACATGAACAGTTTGTTTTCAGGCAAGCTGTCTCTCTGCCTTTGTTCTTCAACCTGAACCCGGTGCCTCGGCAATGGATGTCTGCGCGGCGCCCGGCATGAAAACAACGCACTTAGCGGCTATTATGCAAAATCGGGGGTAATTCGGAAAGGCACTGGTTTTTGACCCATCAATTAAAGCCATTGTTTAGAAAAATTTGGGCCTTTGATCGTGATCAAAAAAGGGTGGAATTGATGCGGCAAATAGTCGACAAAACCGGCACCAAAATTGTCAACGAGGAGTGCACGGATTTTTTGCGAGTCAATTTGCTTGACGCAAAATATAAAAAGGTGTTAAAAACTATAATTAAGTCTCTGTTGGTTATCTCTAAGGCTCTTTTCAGGTAAAATTCGTCGTCGTGGACCCGCCATGTTCTGGGTCGGGAATGGCAAAACGGGGCGAACATTTCGACGAGTTTGAGAAGCCCGATGAGCAACGGGTAAAGGCTCTGGCGAACCTTCAGGTTGACACTTCCCGAATCACTGGGGTCCATTAGTTCTAACGTATCCCATTATGTTCAGGTCATGCTGCTCAAACATGCTTTCCGTCTCCCTTCTCTGAAGCGTCTCGTCTACTCCACGTGTTCTGTGCATTGGCCCGAAAATGAGGGCGTCATTTTGGAGGTTTTGTCCATTCCTGCGATATCCAGTCGTTTCCATCTGATCGATGCCCTCCCACAATGGCGTCATCGGGGACAATTGGGCGAAAGTGGGGACACGGAGTTGGAGAAGTGTTTGAGAGCATCGCCAGCGCGGGATTTAACTAACGGATTTTTTGTTGCGTTGTTTCAACGGAGAGATATATAAAACGTTTTATTTAGTAAATTGCATTTTCACCATTATTGAATTTAAACGTAAATGTTAGTAAATGTTTTCAATTGTTTCAAATTAGCAGGTTGTTGTCACTCTTATTTTACTCCATTTGATTTTCATAATTTTTATTTAACATATTGAAAATTGAGAAGTAAAATGTTGTCAAAATATGTTCGACCATCAATTTTCGGCTGTTTAAACTGTGCCGGTGTTCTTCTGAATGCGTTTCCGAACAGTCTGAGGAATTCGAGTGCTCAAATTTTGTTACTTCTTAATGAGGTTAAGGGCCTTAATTTCAGGTAGGCATCGGAGCTCCGAGGTTTGGCGACGTGCCTACCTCAAGGACCTCTTCCACAGACGGCAGGTGCTCGGGCCCGACCCGATGAAGGGCAGGGCGTCCGAGGACAATTGGTCTGTGGAATAGAATGTATTTAAACGAAAAGGGTTTTATTCGAATCCGCCTCTTGTTGGCGATTTTTTGTGCTCATAGTCCTGAAATTTGTCTGGGGTTCTTGTTGCCGGGTCTCGGTCCTGATTTCGGCTCAAACTTCCCCCCCCCCCCTTCACAGGAACTATCCCTCCGAGATTTCCGCACTTTCCCATCGTCTCCACATTCCCGAGATGGACAACACGCTGATCGTTCAGGCGCTGACCGACAAAAGTTATTTTACGCGCAAAGATTTGAACAACGACGGGATGGGACCGTCGGCGGATGATGGAGGGGAGGAGGGAAGGTCGTTCATTGCGACAGACCCGTCCAACGACGAATTGGTTGACAAAGGTCGGTTTGATTTGCCGCCCTTTTTTCTGTTATCTTTTAAATTTAACAATTTCAATTTTTAGGTCTGTCCGTTTTCCGTCACATTTTGCTCGCCTATCTGCGCGCACATTGGCCCGTTGCTCCGGAAGTCCGTAAAAGCGATTTTGTTTATACGCATTTTAAAAAATCTTTTAGTAGGGGGAGGCATAGTTGAGCTGACAGGCCGCCAGGAAATTTTATAAATTTTTTAAAAATGTATTTGGTGTTCCGGTGGTTTTGCGAAGTATAGTGAATAGGAGGATACCATGATGTTCAGGAATTTATTGTCTGTGTGGCCTCCCGAATTGCTTCCATGTCGGCGCTCGTTGAGTTGGCCACTCAGTTGGGCCTTCATCACGTCGTCCGAACCGCCGAATTCCCTCCCTCCCAACAAACGCTGCAGTCGACTCTGTTGGCGCTGGTCGGTGCGATGGAAATGGCCAAGGCACGCGACTTTGTGCGCCGTTTGGTGCTCCCCCGACTTTACGAAGTGCCGTTGGAGGATGTGCTGCCCTTTCGGCATCCGTTTGCCGTACTAACCGATTATATGCGCAAATGGGAGGGGGTAATTTTTTAAAGGGACAAAATTCGAATGCAAAATTGACACTTTTAGGTCACTGATCTTGAAGTCCGTACAATTGGTTCCGGTGCTGTTTTGACCGCAATGCCTTTTTATGAAGTTGCGATATACGCGGAAAAGAAGCGAATTGTTGGACAGCGTGAGTTGCTTAGAATTGGGGTTCAACTACGGACAGAAACATTGCGAAGTTATATTTGTTCAAAAAAGGCATTTGACATAGAGAATTCCTTATTTGTAAGTTCAACCTCACTCAATTTCTACACATTTTTTGCAAAACCCTATCATTTTGCTCCTATCCCCCGTCTCATTGTTTATGGTTTAAGATGGCGGTGAATTGCCATGGGTTGCGTTGGATTTGGCCGCACAGAACGGATTGCTTCGCCTGTGGCGTGTGGCGGACCATCCGCGTGTTTTCCCCTTCAAATTTGAGGAAACGTACGCGACTCGTTTTGACAAAGCACAGCAGACCAACCACCGCTTGCGAGACGTTTGTGGAGAAAGGTGAGAAAAATACATATTTTGTGACCTTCCATTAGTCGTGTTTGTTCAGCACCGATCTGAGACTGTACACGCCTGATGAACTCGCCAGGGATCCCATTGATATGGCCAAGATGTCCAAGCAGTACTTCACGAAGATAAAGCCTAAAGTCGGCATTCCGCACCGGCGACGTTTGCGGCATGTGTTCTCTCGAGGCACGATCAATCGAATGAGTTTTCGTGCGTTTGTCAAGCCTACTCCACACACCATTTAACAAAATAAAACTTTTGTTTTGTTGTGTAATTTTTATTATTGGATGTTATTTGCCGGATAAAAAGTGGAAAATCATTGTTCAAGAATGTTCAGAAGTCATATGCAAATTGTTTTCGAAGCAAATTGTTTAAGAACTCGTTTTTTGGAATTTTTGTTCATTGAATCTGATCCTTTTCCGTCCCATCAACGAATGTCTCCGCCGAAGCGTTCCAAAGTGTCGTCGGTGCTCACCAACGACGATGGGAATGAAGAGGGACAAATGTCCGACGGAGAGGGGACGACAGAGGGAAAGCGAAAGCAAAAGGCGACAAAGTCGAAGCCACGTCAAAAGAAGGCACACGACGCATTCGTTTTGCTCGTCGACGTGGGCTGTTCGTCTGCAGAAAGTTCGGCGGCGGCGGCACAGAATGATCGCGAGACCGACTTAAGCCGATCAGTCCAAATCATCGATTGGATTCTATCGCGCAAGGTGCGTTCGTCGGTTTCGTACATTTTCTGTCTGGGATTTGCTACAAATTGTAGAAGTTCCTAGTGTTCAAAAATCCGCAATTTTTTTGCTTTTGTACACTGCTTGAATTTTCCCGAACACATAATCCCTAACCATGTAATTTCTTTACAAAAGATTTTCACCGAATCGACGGACCATTTTTCTCTGATGTTTTTTGGCCACGAGAGCACCTCCAACGACGACCATCCGAATGTGTATGTTCACAACGAACAGTTCGACACTGCGCGCATCGAATGGCTTCACGTGTTGCAAAATGAAGTCCAAAGCAACCCAAAATGTCCCGGCAATTGTTAGAACCTTCAAATTTTTTTCTTCGAAGATGCTTTTTTTCGAATTTCAGACGTCGATGCTCTTTACGCTGCGTTGGACGCACTGAAACTGCACTTCGACGACGCATCATCCGCCGGAAATACGGTGACCGGCGCCTCTGTCACTTTGGTGAGCAATTTGAGCGGACTGAACGACGTAATGACGGTTATGGGAGAAGTGGAGGACATTGCTGCGAGGTTCAGAGCGTTGCGCTGCGATCTGTTGATAGTGTGAGTTTTGCGAAACAATGTTCAGGCAAGCAGTCCAATGCCGACGTTTGGGTTTAAAGTTTAAACGGTGACATTTTATGGCGATTTGTTTAGAGGTCCTGACTTGTCAGACGACTCCCAACTCTCTAAATCGCAACAACTCGGCCATTCCTTTGCAAAAAAACTGTTGGCCAAGATCGGCGGAGGGAATTCATATGATTTTCGGTGCGGTTTTGCTGAAAAGCACGGCTCCTAATTATTTTTATGCCACTTTCAGCGAGGGCCTCTCACATTTGAAGCTGTTCATCCCAAAGTCCGTCCACCCTCGGGGGACGCCCTTCGATTTGGAGTTGGGCAAAGAATTTGCGGTCAGAGTGCAAATGTATGTGAAGAATGACGATAATCCGCCGCTTCCGCTAAAATTCGACCCGGTCGGATGGAACAAAGACGCTGCCGAGGGAGAACAGACGCAGCAGGTTGGGGAAGGGACCTCAATTCTTTCCATTTTTGGACTCAATTCCCCCAAAATGGGGGGGGGGGCAAACGGGGGAAGGGACCTCAATTCTTTCCATTTTTGGATTCAATTTCCCCCGAAGCGATGTTTGTTTGTTTTGTGTTCAGTTGAAGAAAATGCGCCGTTATGAGACCGTTACGGACGAAGTGAAAGCCATCAAATACGACCAAATCGACCAGGCATCGGACGCCGCGTTCGCTTCGATGGGACAATTGGCGCCCGTCGTCCCGTCGGGTCGCTTCATCGACAAGGACCAAATCACTCGGGCGTTCCGTTACGGCACCACAATTGTGCCGTTTGGCGAAGAAGTGGCCAAAGTGGTGGAGTACGAACGGGAGGGCAAACAGCTCCAACTGCTGCAATTTGTGCGCAAGGAAAATGTCTGTCCTCCGCCTTTACTCGAAAAATGTTGCATTGCATATAAACAATTTTGTTGTAGATTCTTCCCCAATTCATCATGAACTGTTGTCGCTATATTTTGCCGGCACAGGGGGACACTGTGAGTAAACAAAATGTTTTGGTAATTAAAAATTAAACAATTTTTTAGACCGCCCACACGACAATTTCGGCACTTTGTCAAGCGATGATCGATCTGGGAGTCGTGGCACTGTGTCGTTACGCATACAACATGCAATCTTTATTACAATATTTGGCACAAGCAGAATATGTTTTTAAAATGAGCGATTTATAGCAATTCAAATCCGCGGATGGCCTGTCTTATACCGAAGATTAGCAGAGAGACGAACTATCCGGTACTGTTCGTTTCAAATTTTGTTCAGACTCCTCAATTTTCCATTTCAATTTTAAGGTTCTCATCCATTATTTGATGCCCTTTCGTGACGACTTTCGCTATTTCGACTTTCCAACGATCAAAACGCCGTTGACAAGTCCGAAATGATTATTCTGCGGAAATTCATCGACGAAAACTCATTTTTAGAGTATCAATTGGACTTGATGGACAGTTACATAGACGCGTTGATGCTATACGATGAGGGGAGGTAAAGCAATGCTATTGGTGGGGATGGGTTGACTCTCTTCACCCATTTCAGCAATGTTGAGCAATTGAAGAAGCAGAAACTGCACGACCCGCGGCTGCAGTACGAATGTCAACTCTTGCGAGACCGCGCAATGCACCCGGACAAAGAGGGAATGGAACTGACAGCTGAAGACCGCCAGAAACTGCTCGAAACCCTCGCACCACCCAAGCAACAATTGGACATGGCACTGTAAGCTTCCAACATTTTTTTGTCGCCTTTTTCGCTTTGTAGGCCGTAGTTTGGAATTTGAACAGAAAATTGACTGCCTATCCAAATTGTCCACAGTGCAAAAGGCAATTAATTATGTCAATTTGTGAAAGTCAGACACAATGTTTAAGAAGAAAAGCTAATAAAAGGAGTGAGAGGAGAACGAAAATTGTGTCCACTGATTTAAAAAACATTTATTTAGAACTGTGCTGGATGAAATCCGTGAGGAATTTCCACTGGAACTTAATGAGAACACGCGGATGGCCGCATTTCGGACGTCCAGGGGGAGGACGGAAACGCTCGGCCAAGTCGATGACCGTCTTCAGCCAATTGCCTCGTCCACCGATGGCAAGGAAATGGTGCAGGATTGGAAGAGGGAATTGCCAAAGAAGGAAGAAGCGGATTAATTGTGACAAGATTGATTTTTGTTCGATCTATTCTTACCTTTAAATTTTTGCACTTGGACCAGCAGGACAAAAAAAAATAGAAGATTTTATTAAAATTAAACTTTTGCGGCCTGTATATGTACAAATGACGTTCAAAAATCATCCCCATTGTTTGATGTCTTTTTTAGCCAGTGTAATAAAAGTGATTCGGTGCTAAAAACAAGAGAGTTGATTACCGATGAAATGTGATTTGATGGCGGTCGTCGGTCGTTCGCTTCCATTCTTTCTAATTGAAGGACCGTTTATAAAGTTATTGTTTGGGCAGAAAGGGGCGGGCGATGAATAATGATAACGAGGAATGTGTACAAAAGAGGGGGGTGGAGAGGGGGTTAAATTAAATGGCCAAGAAGTTTGGGAAGGGGCAACAGAGAAAAGAGGAGGGGGGGGGGGCTTTGTAGTCGTCGTAAATGGGTGGCGGACGCCACGTCGGGTAAGGAGCAAAGGCGATGGATTTTATGCATTGCTTGCTGCATCAATTTATTCTGTCTGTTGGCTCTTCACCAAATTCACATTTTGTTTGGCGATTACTTTTGATTCCCCAAGCGCCAACACTAGGGATCGGATTTTTAGGCAAATGCCTTTTTTTGGCATTCAAATTCAATTACATAAATCAAAAACTTCTTTTTTGCTACAGAACGCCAAATTCGTTCCAATGCAAAATTCGTTTTTTTTTTCTTTTTTTGCCGTTCGGATTGGCATAAAAGTCTTTATTTGTTTGAGTCAATATTATTTTTTGATTTCTTCACTTTCCCCCCCCCCCGCTTTTTAGATCAACAAAAACATTGATCCCCCCTTTTTTGCGTTGCTTCTCTTAATTCCCTCCCCCGCTATTCTCATTTGTTTAGGGACAAATATAATAACAATAAAATATTCCCCCGCCCCCTCCGTCCGTTTTGTGTGCTGTTTTTTATAAATTGTTGTTAACGCCCCTCCCTCACTTTCAATACCCCAACTCTTCCACTTTTTTGCTCCGCGCGACATTTACAATTTTTGAAATTTTCATTTTTTTTTTGTCCGAATGCAGAAAAGTCAGTGTAATTTTTTTTTCCATATATTTTCCACTTCATGAATTCAAGCACTAATGCTTATGTTTTATCTTTTCAGCCTTTCAATTCCAAATGGCTTCCAATAGTCTCCATTCACTCCGTTCCCTTAATGAAAAAATGGCGGTTGGACAAGTCACCTGCAGCGGCGATGAGGGGGAGACGATCGAGCAGATTTTCGGCCCCGATGAGGTGACGACGGATGAATTTGAAGTTTACCTCCCAAATTGCTTTTTTCAGAATTCCCGGCGGGCAGCGAGTGCCGAACAGCAGGAACAGCGGTCACTAAGGACAGCGGAATTGACCATTGACTCTAGTGGAGAAATCGTCCGGGACACGGGACTTTTGTGAGTTACCAAAGGAGCCTTTCTATTTCATTGTAATCTGTGCACTTTTTTCAGATACTTCACTGTTCTGCTAAGCTTCTTGAAAACACTCGTTGGTGCCGGATTCCTTGCACTTCCACTCGCCTTCAAAGATGCCGGACATTGGGTGATTTGTTTCTCTTTTTGAAGTTCCAAATATCGCACCATTTTAGTCCGGCCTTACTCTGCTCATCGTCGCCTCCCTTCTCAACTATTACGGCATGACGCAACTCGTCCAATGTACTCAGCACCATTACACACGGTGCGTTACGGTGTTCAGAAAAGGGGAATCGTCTAATAATTCTTCTCCCTTTAGCCTCAACGTCCCATACATCAGCTACGGCAACTTGGCGAAGGAGGCTTGCAGAGCCAGTTTCCCGTGGGTCCGACCGCATGGAATACTCGCCAAGTCAGTCGGTTTGAAGGGAATTGACCAGGGTCTCCGAGGTTTTTTGGAAAATCCCGAAAATTTTCTTCCGATAACACCATGCTTTGTGAAAGCCGACCCGCTTGGTTCTACTTGCAAATTTAGGAGAATAGTCAACGCGTCCATCCTCGTGCTCGAATTTGGCTTCTGCAGCACGTACTACCTCTTCATCGCTACCACATTGCACGAGGTGAGAAGGCTTTTCCGCCGCTGCTGCGCTTTTACCATTAATTCCCTCCATTTAAGTTGTTGTGCGACTTACACCTCGACAAAAACACATGGCTCGCCATAATCTTCATTCCGATTGCCGTTCTGGTGAGTTAATTTATAATTGAGAGTCTGTGATAAAAGGCAATAAAATTAAGACTTTCATCCGATCGCTGCGAGTGCTCTCCGTCTTTAGCCTGGTTGGAAACGTGTTAATGCTGATGAGTTTGGCGTTCATTCTCTATGTGAGTGCTGTTTCTCTTTAAATTAATGATCAAACTTTAAACTACAGAACCTGATCGCGAAGTGGCAACCCATCGATCATCTCAAGTCTTGGAACACTTTTGACGGCCTTCTCACCGCGTCTGGCACAATCATCTTCTCCTTTGAGGCTCAGACGCTGGTTGGTTTTTGCTGCCATAATTGGCGTTCATTCAAACAAATAACCTACGCCTTTTTTTTTTGTCAGGTCCTTCCGTTGGAGAAAAAGCTGAAGAGGCCCAAACAAATGCTAGGATGCTTTGGCATTCTGTCCAGCGGAATCTTCATTGCGACGCTTATTTACGGGAGCGTCGGTTTCCTCGGATATGTCGCCTATGGGGACAACGTGAAGGGCAGCATCACGCAGAATCTGGAAAGGAAAGAGCTGTGAGTGCCAAACAAGCAATTTACATTCACTAATAATTATTCATCTATTTAGTCCAATCATCTTGGTCAAAGCGGCCCTCTGTCTGTCCATCTTCTCGTGCTTCCTGCTCCAAATGTACGTCATCATCGAAGTGATGTGGTCTCGAGTCGCGCGGACGATTATTGTGGGCGAAAACGCCAAACGGACGCACGTTGATGAGAAGAAGCGGTGGTGGCAATTGCCTCCCAGCTTCATGTTTGGCTGTGAATTGCTGTTCCGAGTGCTCATGGTCGCTGTGTGCTGTGAGTGATTTTGTTATTCTTTGGTCTTTCTCTTATTCGAATATTATTTAATTTCAGTTTCATTTGCTTTTGCCGTGCCAGACTTGGAGCGTATTATCCCATTGGTCGGGAGCACTACTGGTGAAGACTTTTGAGAGTATTTGCCGCTTCATAACGTTTCTGTTTTTAGGTATGCTGCTTGCGTTCGTGTTCCCCGCTCTGATCGACCTGTTCACCTTCGTCCCCTTCTTGCTCAACGAAGGCCAACAACGAAAGGCGCGTCTTCGACTTTGTGTAAACATTCTGCTGGCGTGTGTTGGACTGTTTGGAATGATCGCCGGGTTAAAAGCGAATATTTCGGAGATGATGAAACCTAAGAATACGACGATTATCGCCTGCTGAATGAGTGATAATATAACTTAACTTTCGCCTCCCAACCATTGTTTGATCTGTGATACCCACCACTTTAAGCATATATTTTGTGATTAATGTGATCAATGTGCATTTAAAAACGTGTTAAGTCTGCTTTACATTGAGCTTGGATAAATGGAATATTTTACTGGTTTGGAGTGTTGTCCTCACTTAGGTATTTACATGGATCACCCACCGCCTTGTCAACTCTCCCAAATTCGTTTCCCTATGATTCAATTGACCTTTTACCACCCACTCACTGTTCACCACCAAACCGGTAGTCGAGTGGCGGAGGGGGGGGGGGCGTAAAAAAGATTGAATTTGCCAATTGATTTGGTTCGAAAGGTTCGGAAGAATTTGCCCGAGAAAATGAAATGATTGGGGGAGGGAGGGGGTGGGAACAAAAACAAAAATTCATTCTTTTCTTTCGTCACCGAATAATTTGCGGTCGATCGGTGCCATTCATTCATTGATCCAATCAAATTGCGAGGCGAGTGATCCATCCGTTCCGGTGAATTCGAAAATTAAATTACTTCCCCTCCCCCGTCCATTTGTTTTTCGAAGACTCTTTTCGATACCGTAAAAGTATTTTGAGAGAGTTTGGGAAAACAGCAAAAAACGATGGCCGAGTTGCGCACCCCGTGCTTCTACCTCCTCATTCTCTTCCTCTTCGGCTTCACCGTGTTCGATGCCGGCAAAATTGTGAAATTGTGCCAGAAATATTTTCAGTTTTTGTTGTTTGGTTAAGGTTCTTCTATTCTTAGGCGAAAACAAGGACACCGACATGTTTGTGGTGTTCAACGACACAATTACAATGCCAAATGTGCCGTAAAATACTTGTCCGGGTTACGGTATTTGCTTCAGATAACTTTCTGCATGTTCAAAGACCACGCTTGGAGCCACTTCAAACTGAAGAATTTGACTGCCCATGACATTGACGATGCTGTTCAGGTGGGAGTGTTTCAGTTATTAGACATGGGCGTTTCGGTATTGGGGCTGATGAGGAGAGGAATTACTGTATTGGGGATGGACGGGAAGTTACGGTATTAAGAATAGGGAGAGAGGGTGACGGGAAGTTACGGTATTAAGAATAGGGAGAGAGGGTGACGGGAAGTTACGGTATTAATAATAGGGAGAGAGGGTGACGGGAAGTTACGGTCTTAAGAATGAGGGGGGGTTACGGTATTAGGGATGAGTGGGAGCGACGGAATTCCGGCCCAAAAGAGTCGGTGTTGGACAAAGAAGGCATGGCTTAACTGTTCATGTTGCAGAAAGGCATGAAGAAGATGGAAAGCAAACACGACTTTCTGAACACTCCATGGGACGATCTGATGGTGATTGAGGCCTTTCAGGTGTTCTTTTTTATTTATTTTTTTTATCTCCGTTTTTTAATTATAAAAAAGTCCATCGCGGCTTTGAATTCGATGGAAATCGAAACTTCTCCAACTGGTTTTGTGCACTCGGTTAACAATTTGGTGCTGAACCCGCGCATGGCCGGCAGTTCGCGAGTACGTGGAAGGTAATGTTTTTGTGCGTATTTCAGCAGCTTTTTCTCTGTTTGCCGCTCAGAAATGGCTGGATGCCATTGCGAAAAGGGGCGTCCGGTTTGACGAGTTACGGCAAAAGGTCGGCTACGAAACGGTGCTTAGGTCAGTCATTCCCCCCCCCCCCCGCCACAAAATCAATCACTGATCAGACAGACTGATCAGTGATTTGGGTGAGGGATTCATTTACACAAAATGACGGCAGGTCCCTCAAACGCTTCCAACGGATGGGCGGCGGCACGGCTTGGAAGCCTATCCAGGACGTCAAAATCACTTGGCTTTCCGTGCGCCAACTGTGCTTCCAGCCGTTGTACAACCGAGACGAGTTCAAAAACATTGAGGAGCAGGTCAGCAGAAACAAATTGTCTCGCATTTGCACAAAAAGTTGCTAAAATTGTTAAGGACCAATTTTTCGAAATGTTGCTAATCCACGGCAACGAAATGGACGAATTGAAATGCATGCTCATCGACTTCCACGGCCGACCCGGGGAGGAGGCGCGCTATTTGGAGGGAAAGGGCCGAGCCAAAGACGGCATTAATGAGGACGTGGGCAATTAACGCATTAATTCTTTAATATATTTAAACGGTTTGCAGCTTTGTCTGTCGGATTCACACGAACTTGTGGTGGAAGTGCGGGAAATTCAGACGTTATTGCCGGGCGCCGAGGAATTGGAGGAGAAATGCGTGGACTATGCCCTGGAGGAGGAGTACAAGTCGGAGTTGGAGTGCCAAAGTCGATGCCGACTTCACATAATCCGGGTCAGTGACAGCGATTCGGTCTTGATTTCTTTGTGCGATCCCGAATCAGCGATAACGAAAAGGCCGGGGTCCAAATTAGAATTAATTTACATACTTATGTGATCACTGATCAATGACCCCTCATCCATTTGATCGAAGACATTGATAAGGTCAGACGATCTGCAATTGATGTTTCGATCGGTTTATTCAAAAATTGAGAATGGAAAAGCTCGCTCATCGATTATTCAGACAAATAGCAAAACTTAAAAATATGCAATTTCAGAATATTTGCAATTGCACCGCGCACACTTTGGAAAAGCTTGCGGGTTCCGCCGACACACTGCAACAATTTCCCCTCTGCGACTACACAAAATGCCGTTTGAAGTTTGTCTGCCAAAGGCAAAACCATCGGATAATTGCCGAAAATTAAGTGCCACGGACGCTTCTGTGTCCAATTGGGAAGAGACGTTGAAAAAGTGCACTGCAAAATGTTATCCGGATTGCAACCAAATCCGTTATCGACTCACGAAGAACACAAAAACGGCGGAGAGAGATGGTCCGTCGCCGGGGGGGGAAATGGAAAAAAACAATTTAATTTTTGAAGACAGCACAGAAGTGAAGCTCTTCTGGGGCTCTTTCGAATATTTGCGACTGATCCAGAAGCAGAAATGGTCTCTGAGCAAATTCGTCTCCAACCTCGGCGGCTCTTTGGGCGTTTGGTTGGGCCTTTCGGTGGTTTCCATCGTTCAGGTCACAAAAAAACGGGGGACAAATTCCCACAAAAATTTGCATTTTTTCAATTTTTGCTGGTCAATAATATTTAACGTTCAGTTCATCTCTTTTCTGATGCTTCAATTTCATAATAAAATGGTGCAAAAAGAAAGCGCTTCCGGCGATGAAGGGGAGGAGAGACATTACGGCGGGCGGCAACCGAACATCATGCCCTCGGGCGACTCTTTGAGCAACCAAATTTCGATGCGTCCGCTAAAGGGCAGTGCCTGATTTGTTGGTGCTGACTGTGAGAAGAAAAGGCACTGATCAGAAAGAACCAATTTTGTACATTTTATACAGATAATCGGTGAGATTAAAGGGATATTCATCACAATGAATGAATGAATAATTCCATTGAAACTGATTGATAATGAGGAAGCTGAACTCTTTTTTGCTTTGATCCCGTGACTGGTCTAAGTAAGCTTCACAAACTCGAAAAAGGGGGGGGGGACGGTGGTCTAGGCTTACAACCAGCAGAGAGTGGCGGGGGCGATGTCGGAGAAAAACTATATGGCCCTGCTTTAAGCTTCACAAGCTCAAAAAGATTGTCAGAGAAAGCATCGATCGATCTTTCTAATCCATAAAAAATCAATTAGCAATCCACTTTTTTGTTGTTGTTATTATTCTAATTTTTTTAATCTCTCCATTCATTTTATTTGGGCTTAACTGAAATCAGTCCTAAAACTGAATATAAACAAATTTAGCGATCCTCGAAAATGTTTTGTTCCTTTCTGTCCCTGGGGATATTATTCATTTCGGCGGCCATCAACGCAATGTCGTCGGTCGATGTCATGTCGAATTTGCTGAGCGAAGAAGCGCAAGATTTTATTAACTCCAGGGTTTGGGCGAAAATTATTTTATAAATCAGAATAAAATTTATAAAATGCAAAAATCCCTCAAATTTAAACTCCAGGGTTTGGGGAACACTATTTTATAAATCAGAATAAAATTTATAAAATGCAAAAATCGCTCAAATTTTCTTCCCAAAAGGTGCTTCCACCAGGCTCTTACCAATTGTTATTTTGGGATAAATTTGTCAATCGCTTTTTTGGCAATTTGGAATCGGCGGAACTATTCGCTATCGATGCGAACGGCAATTTGAAATTCAAAAAAGGCGCTTTTTTGCGAATGAATGACAAAAAAGCGATTAGCGAGCGCTTCTTTCGAAATCGTCTCCAATACATCGGCACCGACGAGAACGGCGAGTTCACATTTAACCGAAACAACGGGAACGAGAACAGACCGGTGCATGTTTATCTGCTACCGTTGGACAGCGACGGGGTACGTCCTTTTGAGCACGATACGGTATACCCTAACTACGGTATATTAATTAGCTTGTTAAGGGCCCGTTGATGTCTGTGCCGGGCTCGGACATTGCAGAACAGACCGACCAAATGTTCTCAAGCGATTCCCTCGCTCTCCCTACCGTAATCCGTTACCATAGTCTTGACCGGAGGAACAAAATTGTGTTGGAAATGTTTGAACGATGGCTTTTTGGCAAAAGCAAATTGCTCAGCCAAAGTGATTGTTTTTTTGTGGAGGCGTACATACGGCAAATGTACAAGCACTTAAACGGGATGATAATGAACAGAGGAGAGCAGCACACAACGGACCAATCGGTCCTTACAATTATGTACCATTTTATTTTAAATTCGGTGAACTTTGTAGGAAGTGATCGAAGAGGACTTCAAGCTGTACTCCGAGCTTGGTTCGATGCTGTCGCATGCATTACACTCGCGACAACTGGCCGACCGAGTGCTTATGGTCGAAGACATTCTCGGGGACATTCGCATGCTCTGTGCGTCTATCTCCACTTTACGAGCCGTCCAGCAGCACAAATCATTTGACGAATTTGGCCATTGGGGCAAACTTTGTCAAAGTTTGGACAATTTGTGGGACGTCGCTGTGTCGCGTGCCATTGACCGGTGGTTGACGGAGGCGAAAGGCGCTGCTGATCAGCAATTGCAAATGGGCGATGCCAACGCGTTGTCCGCAGTGGCGGAAGAATTGTCCCATCAAATGCAAACGATCGCGCAAATGTTGGAGGATGGCCCAGCAGAACAATCACCAACCCATGCCATTTTCTCTGGAAGATCAGCTAAACCAGGTCCAAATAGAATGAAAAGCTCCGATCGCCTCTCTCATCTTGAACCTGCAGGTGCCAATGCTGGGCCCCCTTGGCCGAAAGTTGGAAACTGCTCGACAAACGAATGCTAGATGGGCCGAACGCGTAACGGCGGTGAGCGGAATGTTGGAACACCTTGGCATATTGTGCGAAGCAAAAAGGTGCCATTGCCAAGGAGTGTACGGCGCAAAGCCGATGGACGCGCGAGATCGAAGGATGGCACTCGTTTTGTGTTCACTTGAAAGTTGCGCGGAATGTTTGGGTTTTGAGGGCTGTTGGTCGGTGGTTGTATGGGTCGAAGGAGTTGAGGTCGGACGAGCAGTACTTGCTGGAGATGCAATTGGAGAATTTGGCCGAGAAAATGGTGCCGGACAGCGCTGGCGGGGCGATGAGTTTGGCGGACTTTGCGCTGCTAAGCCGAATTGGAATTGAATTGGTGAAGGCGCAAAAGTCAAAGCGGCTGGCAGCAAGGGCCATGACAGTGCCGGGCCTTTGGGATCAGCTAACAACATTTGCACAGTGATCGAAGGCTTCATGGCTCGGAAGTCGACGTCCTTTGGCAACTTGTTGGGTTGAGTTTTGTGGAAAATTGGAAGAACTGGACGTAATTGTTGTAATGAACGCGTTGGAAAGGTGGCGTGCCGGGACGCCATGCAAAAGCGACCCGCGCGTCATAATCGAGGCGTCCAAAAAGGCGCTGCGGACGGTGCGGAGAGTGGCGGCGGCAGCGGGCGACCGCCGCGGGACGCCGCCAATGTCCGGCGTGGAGAGCGCCCTGTTGGCCGAGTTGGGCGCGTATTTGGCGGAAGAGTTCGAAACGAAAAAAGCGGCGGCGGGCCCCGAGGCGACAAAATTGCCACGCCCCTCCCTCATAAGCATGGAGGGCATGGACAAAGTGCTGAGAGAGCAGTGCAACAGGTGGACTCAATTAAACATGCAATTTACGGTTCAGTAGCAATTAGTGAGCACATTTTATGAACTTCAAACATCACATTACTTATACTATAATCAATCGCTTTTTCTCTCCATTCCTAACATATTTAACTCGATGTTAAATTGTCTATCCCAAAATTTAACAATTAAAATTAATTTAAACTTTAAGATGGGCAGCATTTCGTCGTAATATTCCACCAGAGAAGCCGAAAAATGTTCGTTAGTTGGTCAAAGATTTGTAAAGCAATCGATTTGAAAGAAATTAATACCTCCGAAAAAGAGAAAATGCGCGACAAAATTGATGAACAAATGGCGGAGGGTCAAAGGGAAGTCAAAGAAAGAAGCGTGAAGAGAAAGGAGGAAGAAATGGCCAAATAACTGCAGAAAGCGGGGAAATATTATTCCATTTACATTATTAGCTTTTAAATAAAACCGAAAAATTAAATTTTCGAAAAATTCTTCGGATTCGTGCCCGGGGGGGGGGGGGTTGCTTTGTTTAGTATCATGAATAAAGATTTGCGTTTAACTGCAAGAGTAATATAGCATAAGATATTTAATATCTTTTCCATACATTTAAATTCAAGGAATACACATGAATTTGTGGAATTATATCACAGGGCAGGCAGAATGTGTTTTTTTTAATATTCATTTAAAAATTCTATCAAAAGTCGGGTGCCAATCTGCCATCCCTGTGTAATGCCATCATTATCAACCAGTTCAAGGCTTAATTCGGTCAACATGGACCACTTCTTGGACACCGAACCCGGCTGAGTCCAACGACAAACGACGATTTTGCTGAGTAAGCGAATACTCACGGCGCGGATAATCCAGCACAAGCTGGTGGTCGATGGGGGCGACTCCCATCGAGAGGAGGAGAGAGAAAAGTGCCTAAAATAATGACAAATAGGCCCCAAATTGCCTCATTTTGAGGGGTATTCGATGCCCCGATTCCAAGACACTTACGCTCAAAGGGGCTGCCATCCACATCCGAACGCGCTCGCCTCGACCGTCAGGCAAACGAAGAAGCAATTGGACGACACGCGCTCTTCCCGAAACCCCTGCCGCCGATTTGTTTGATTGATCGCCGCTGAGCGTCCAATGACGCCACTCATTCGGGTCCAACAAAGTTTCTGAAAATAGAGAAAATTACAAAAATCAGTCCATTGACTTGATTAAGCAAGCGCACGACCAGTTGGTGCAGTTGCTACTGAAGGAGGACGGGCGGTGCGAGTAGGAAATGTCGCTATCTTAAATTAAAACAGTCTTGTACTGATCAGCGTTTGGCTGTTTGGTCAGTCAGTTCACCGGAAATGGTCACCACCCGCTTGATCTTCTTCGCCTGCCTGGTCATCTCCTCGTCGCCCTCTGTCGTCGGCTGTTCGTAATCATCCAAACCGCTGGAACTTTCGCTACCCGGCTGTTTGCGCTTTTTTGTGGGCGTTGTTATTGAGTGATTTGTGGACGACGGCGAAGTTGCACGGGGACAGTTGAAATTATTTGCCTTTTTTTGGGGGGTAAAAATTTGAGAGGAGACTTTCTCTTTTCAGCATAAATATCCAACAAAACGGAGAGGGGTTTCCCCAGCAGATCGACATTTCCGAAATAAGCTTAAAGAGTCCCTCCCACCACCTCTCTCCACGTTTGTTGTTGTTACCTACCGATGCCCGACTTCTGATGAGCCGATCGCGCGCTTCAAATGTTGGGTTTTGATCAAGAAAGGAAGTCACTGGAATGCATTGTGTCATTTGTTTGATGACGGAATTCGATGATTTACATGAATCCAGAAAAGAGACCGGCTCGGAAGCCTTCAGTCGACCACTCACTTCCTCACCGGTGCGCGGATCGACAATGAAAATAGCGGGGAAAGAGGTGAGTCTGCGGGGGAAATGAACATTAACGACGACTTCAACTTCCACCAATTTATGAAAAAAAAAATGGAAATTTGTCAGCCTAACTCTAAGGCATTTTAATCTACTTTCCACTGGTTAAGTACCCGTAATATCCTCGGATACGGGCCCCGTCTGCAGAGTCATGGTACACCTTAAAATGCAAAAAAACGTGAACATAAAATACCATTTAAACCATTAACCTGCCAAAAAAGAAAGTTTGTTCGGACAACCTCGCGCACAGTCTCCGCACTCCAAATGTCCCGGTTCAGCACCGCACACGCAAATTCAGACGCTTCCTGCACATTGACCAACAACCAAACGCCCTTCTGACGTGCTGCTTGAAGGGCCTAAACACCAATTTAATTTTTCGTCTGATTTTCGAATGTCTTTCTCATTTAACAAACCCAAAAATAATGTAATGCTGGTAAAGGCTAATAACCCCCCCCCCCCGGCGCTCCTTTGCCCCCCCCCCCCCAAACAAATCCAAAATCGCCTCGCCTGGTCCCAATCGCCTTGGAACATCAGCTCGACTGGGGGCCGAAAGATCGACTGCAATACTTTGCGATGCTGCGAATTGGCGGGCCGACTTTCGTCGTTTTGATTGGGCTGGACGACCATCGGTAACGGCGGCGCTCGGCCTGATGGCCGAACAATGACTTCTTCGCCCAAATCGGGCCTCATCTACAAAATCAAATGCAGAAAATGGGAAAGGAAAAAACAAAATTGGCACAAATTACCAAAACATTGCATAAAATAAATTGCAATTTTCCCAAACCGCAGTCATCCAACAATAAAGCAATGCAATTCCAATAAAAACTGACATTTGGGCCACTAATTGCAGCTGCTCTGTGAGACGCCCTCGAAAAAAATGACGACGGCTGCGCATCGTGGCGGTGCTGCTCGAACACCGAGTTCCATGTGCGATTACGATTTTCTTCAACAGTTTAATAAACATTAAAAAAACGCAAAAATCGGTGGTAGCCCGATGATGAAAACAAAAGTGACACTTACGATATGTCTCGCGAAATGATTGATCAATTAGCACGCCTTGAACCGGTGCAATTGGAGCTCGAACACCTTCAGAAGCTGCCGTAACAGCCGCTCCATTTTCCGTTTTATCGACTCCTTTTCTGTCACTTTCTTCGACCATTTGCCTAAAAAATGCAATTTGTGCAGATTTTTCAAAACATATTCTTAAACCAACTTTTTGCCCCCCCCCCCCCCCAAATCAATGGCCTTTGTTTGCACTTACACATCATTGTCATCGAGTATTTGTACGGAATCGTCCAATTTTGCAGTTCGACGTTTATATGCCTAAATCAAAAACTTCTTTAAATAAACGAATTATAAAACAAGTGTTTGCTCATTAAATTGCAGGATATTTTTTGTATTCAATGTATGTATGTTAGTTGTTAGCTAGATCAGCAGAAAAACCCCTTGATTCTATAGGAAATCTCCAAATGATCAATGATATTAGCCCGTACGGGTTCATCAGCTCTGCTGCTGCTGCTGCCGTTTGATGCTTCCCCAACTCGTCCACGGACTGTTAGCAAAATGGGAAATTCGATGGCGTGCTTGGCTCGACGTTGGCTGATCTTCCAACATCACTTCGCCCTCCTCCTCCCAATTGCGTCCGGAGAAAAAGATGTCAATGGCCCGCTCCACATTCCAACCATACTTAGACAATAACCGACGTGCCTGATCATCGTCTGTGAAGCCTAAAGTATGGTAAATGTAAATGAGAGCATTTCGAAAATGCAAGCAATTTTGTGACCTGTGAACTCCTTAAAAGATTGCAACGCCTTCTCAGAGCCCATAAATAAAGTTCTAACGTCTCCTAATTATGTAGCTTAAATGAAGCTAGAAAAAAAGGTAGGGGATATTCTTTAATTCAACATCCGTAAAAAACGGGCAAATTATAAATCAATCGCTTTGCTTCCACCAGCTAGCTACGCATCGAGGTGCAGCAGAAATGCCTTTTAGCGATAAGCATTTGAGTACCTGAGAACTGAGTCCCTACATAAAAAGAACACTTCAGCGCAGAAAAATAAATTTTAATTAACATACAAAAACGCTCAAAATATGAACCGAAAAATGACATTTTTTAATGGTAAAGCGGGGACAAATTATTTTTAAATTGTACCAAAATTTGAACATTGTATTATAAATCTGGCATTGCCGTGACGGGACGTTCCTAATGTAATGATACAATCATAAAATATGAGTGCCCATTGGGTCCGATCACTGTGCCTCGAGAGATCATTGATAATCAGTCCAGTAATCCTCAATTGGTCTTTTACAGGTCCCGTTTCCTATTTCGCTTGTAGAAAGTTTGGAATGATTCGGACTTTTGCGCACGCAATGAGGTTATTGGAGCCGTTCGGATTATCTAAAAATTAGTAGTAGTTTTGATTCAATTTTGAGCGCCTAACTTGTTCTGCATCCAAATCAAGCAAGCTCAAACGATTCTCATTGGCCGAAAAGAGGTGAAAATTGATACAAACACCCATTTGTTCGTCGGGTACAAACGTGACAACCTGAAGCAAGAAAATAGTGGAATAAAAATTAAAAATTTAACAATCCACCAAGTAAAATTGATCATCCCGGACAAATTGGAAAACTCGACGCTCAGCTGGCAGAGAACCCATTTTAGCCATCAGCGGAAGTGCTTGTGCTTCATTCATCGGATTTACCTGAAATAGAACCTTATTTGTTAGTTAAAAACGTGAGTAAAAGTCGTCGGGAAGTTTGAGAAAAGGTAAATATTGGAGAGAAACTCTTTGTCTGAATTGAACAGTCCGTCGTTTTACCTGCACACCGATCAACGCTCTGTTCAGTCGCTCAACAATGACCAGCACACGAAGTCGTATCAACAAACGGGCAAACGATTCGATTGTATTGGACGAAAGTGAAGAGGAATTCAGAAGCATGACGGGAGCTGTGTTCAATTGGTGTTCCAATTTGTGGATCTCATCTCGTTGGCCTAGGCGCAAATTACGAATCACACCGGAGAATAATAATTGAGAAAAAAAAATAGAAAATTGGAAAAATTCATCGTTTTTTAAGACGGTCGAGCCAATTTAACCAACCGAGCACATCCACTCGAGCAACAATGGCACCGCTAAATGTGTTGACCGCCAAAGTCAGACATTCGTCCGCGTGACAGTCACCGACAAGCACGAGGGGACAGCTCAAAGTGAGCAGAGAGTGGCCGGACTGGCGAATGCACTGCTCCACGGCCTCGGGGTTGGACGGGGAGCAGGGGGAAGGGCACTTTGTATTGTGCCGGAACAGACTTCTGTCAGAAAATGTGACCTTTAAAGACCCGCAAAAGTATGCCTTCAAGGACCTAAAGGCAGCCTCAAGCAGTTGTTTGACAGCCAAAAGTCGTTCTCGACACCGGAAAAGAATGGTCTCATTGAGCAGTCGCTGGAGGGAAGGACTGAAATAATTTCAAACAAATTCCAAAAACAATAAAATAGGATAGTAAAATTGGTTCCCAAACAATTATTAGTAAAACGGCAACTATCATCTTTTATTGTGTAATCCTAAAGCCTTTGCTTTCCCAATACCTTTGTTCATGATCAATTGTAGGCAATTCCATGTTTGTCGGATGGTGGCGAATTTTCAGACCAACGTGCGGATTATTTTTGTCGCCAAAAATAAGCAATCGATGCTGTGACGTCATCCTTTAACATTTTAAAATGCAAAAGCAAAGAATTGCTTTGCTCTGATTGACCTGCCATGAACACCTCCCTCTCTCTTAAGCCAGTAAGTGATCGCCAGTCGGCACTCCTTCTCGTTGTATTCGTCCACTCGGATGTACTGCGAACCGTCATGCCCTTTGCTTCTGCTCATTTTGGCAATTTGGAGAGCCTTAGAAGACAAAAGCACTTTCAGAAACGAATTCAAAAAACACCTGACAAAAAAGAATGTCCAATTGGAGCGAGCGACAGAACCAGTGCAGCACAATGTATGCCGCCATAATAGGCTAAACGTGAATTTACAATAATTTGAATCAAATTTGGACAAAGCCTTCCATGGCTTCGTACATCTTTTGCAGTGTCGAGCTTTTCCTGAACCATTTGATGCAGGAAATTAACCTTGAAATGTGAATCTGGATTAAACGTTTTAACTGTTTAAGATTCATTCACTTGCAGCGGATGGACCATTTGCTGCCCTTCGCCAACTTCCGCACTCTCCACGAGGATCCGGATGTTTAACAGCATCCACCGGGTGGACGGATCATCTCCTAACCGAGTCAGAGCCATTTCGAATTCGCCAGGAACCATCAAAATTGCCTAAATTCGACTCGATCCATTTTTTAATAAAAATAATAATAAACTCAAAATCAAATTTACCATTCCGTTTCGCACCGCAATTTGTCGGATTCGTGGCGATAGCTGCGCGGCTTGTTGTGCCAAATGGAACTCTATCAGCTGATTAAGGCGACGTAATGTCAGCCGCCGTTCTGCCTGCACTCAACGAGGCTGGCGGAATGAACCGCTCCTTTCAAAAGAAAAAGTTGGGGAATTTTCAACAGAAAGAAGCATTTAAATTACGTTTTTTAAAACAATGAATTAATTTTCTCACTTTGATGTTTTGTGGCAGGCGAGGATAAGAGCCCAATGTGAGCACATCGACTGCTTGAGCCACTTGAAAGCAGGCAACCTTTCGTTGTTTTAGTTAATTTTCCATTTTTTTGCGTCCGCTTCCCACACAAATACCTCGCGTTCGGCAGTTCATTTCGCGCAATTTCCACCAAACGATCTGCAGACTCCACGTAACGGGTCGCCTGTTCATCCAGCAAATGCCGAATGGAGGCTAACGGCTCGAACTTTTTGGCACTTTTCAACCAACGGACGATGGCAAGAAGTCGCACAAAAATCAGACGTGTGTTGTGGGCGAACTGCAACAGAACACAATTTTGGTTCAGATTTATAATGAATGAGATTTAAAAAAAACAACTTGCCTCTACTACGCTGATCTTCCGATCCGTCTCCTTCTTTTTGCTGTTCAATTCGGACAGAATTTCGAACTGTCGGTAGTTCCAATGAATGGCGAAATCAATGAGCAATGCCAATGAAACGGTTGGAGGTCCGCACTGGGGAGGCGCCGCGGGCAAACTGGCCAGAGGCGTGGCCAAAGAATTCTTCAAAAGGTGCGCACCGGTGTTGGAAGGAACGCCGGGCTGTTGGGCGGCGCTTATTCCGTGTTGCTAAAGCGGACAAAATTATTTGAACAAATTAAACCCGCCGCTGACGACCTAATCTAATATAACAAAAAAAAAAACCCCCAATTAAACGAAGGCAAAAGCTTAATATTGTTTTAATGTAAGCAATATAAAATGAACTTGTCGAATGCCACCATCCTGCCCGTCTTCGCCCGTCATTTGCTTTTGTGGGGGATGTTGCTGTGCAGCCAAAGGAACGGGCATCCAATCTAACACTCGAAACAGAACAGTAAAAATAAATAAGAAATATACGCAATAATGTTCTTTTATAGTAATTAACATAATAACGTGGATGTTACGGACAATAAACAAATGTTTTTATTGCAATGCAAAAACATACAGAATGATCAAAAAACATTTACATGAAAAGAACAAAAAAAAAAAAAAAAAAAAAAGAATTGTAAACATAAAATTCATTTCCAAAAAAAAAGGAACTTATTCAAAGAAATAATTTACAAAATAAAAAATTCTGCTCTAGCAGAAGGAATGAGAACGCCCGTAAAATTAAAATTTCTAAAAGCAAAGAGAGCTTCACCGGTGTGCTTCTTTCAAACAATGAGCAAAATTGGGTGGATCGCTTTCCCTCATAAATGAAGGGATGAGGTTGGAGTTGAGTTCACATAAGACGAATCCAACGTGGAGGAGGAGAGAATGCGCGACCGAGAGCCAACGGGCTGTGCTTCTTGCATTCGAGAATCTGAGAAAATAACCGTTTTTACCCAACTACGAACAGTTCTTCCATTGCAAAAACACAAAAAGTTATTCATTATGAACTCACAATGTATCAAATTCGAATTAGTTTGCTCCGACTGGATGTAACTGCCGGCGTAGAAAAGGACGATGACGATGGCCAACACGGACACAGAGAAGATGAGGACCTGAATTTATGTGAAACGAATGCTCCAAGAAAAACGTACGGTGGTGTCTTGACTCCGGTCAATCGGCGCGTCCGAACACCCCCACACGACCTGCCACAGTTTCATTGTGTCGTTCATCTGAAAAAGCTCATTTATAAGAGACATACCAATAGATTAAATAAAATTCCATTAATAATGTCGGGCAAAGTCGAAACCCCGGTAAACCTCGCTGTCCACGTCGATGCAGAAAAATGTGTTGGGGTCGGAGAATATTTTCCAATAAAAGCCGAAGAGTGTCTCATAATCTTTTTGGCAGCTTTGGCAAATCTGTCCAGGCGAACTTTCATTCAATCGGACCACGCAATGACGCAAGTTTTTTCAGATACTCTTTGAATTGTACCTAAACGCGAGAGAAAAATAAATTAGGTAAGCGTCAATATTCACCGTCTTTTTGTCAAATGTATGTGAGGAGTTTCCGTGCTCAAAGTCCCAATTGATTTGGAGACAATCTGTAAAATTCAAAAGTGTTCATTAATCAAAAATAATGCATTTTACAATGACAATTCGACGCTTCCCAAATGTTTTCGTTCAATGCCATATAAAGCTGCTGGACGTAACTGACCCGATAACTGTCTAAAATTATATTTTATTTAAATCGCTTCGGAAGTCAAACTGTAAATGACTGCAGTGCACGTTCTGTTATCCAGCGACGTGGTATTTACCTGAAATGGTTAAAAATCGGAAATGTTTTTCGATTGAAAGACGGACCGACCAAATGTAAACTTCGGTATTGTTGTTCCCTGAAGTGAATGTACTGCTCGACACACTTTTGTGCAAACTTGTGACGGAGACTGAAAAAATAGGTAAATAAATTTAACATTATTCCACAGCCATACATTGTTTTCGATGGCGCATCTGACCATGTCCGTGTGTTTAAGTGCTAGACTCTGTAATTTTGCAAAATCATCAGGAAACCAGGCCAATATATGTACCAAAAAAAAACCTTAATAAAGGGTTTGCAACTTAAATTGATGTCCCAAAGTTCATCCTCATCTCCCTGTACGAATAGAGCTTTTGGCAGCAGAATAAAGATGATGAATGTAATTCTGGCATGTGACTTATTCAGAATAAAAGCTTGATGATGGAAGCAATGTTCTAACCTCATTTACAGCTAAAAAGATCATTAAGAAATGAAGTGAAATTGCAAATATGCTTTGCTTTACGGTTTAACTTAGTAAAGCCCGGAAAGAACGGGACTCCCGCAGGAAAAGTACGAGAATGCGGCCCCGTTAAATTTTAAATTCCAGTTTCCGGAAGAATATTTAAACTTTTTCCGTTCCCGAAAAAAACCCTTGGCGAAATGTCCATATTATTTTTTTCAAATTAATTTTAAACGTGCCGAAGACCGCATGTGCTCTACCTACCTTGTTCTGTTGATTTTCGGGTCTTTTTGGACACCAATTAAAAAGGCGTCAAAAACGGGACTAAAGGGACAAAAAAAATTAAAAAAAATGATTGGTAAAAAACCGGGAAATTCCAGTACTAAAATGGGGGGAAAAAATCACTAGCGAGTTGAAAACGACCGGTGTTAAGTATTATTGTTACAAGCAAAGGAAAAGTTTGATATGGTGGAAAATGCTGGCCAAAACAGCGCACAGCGTACTTTAATGACCGGACGAGTGGGCATAGAAAATACGCATGAGGACAACGGTGAAAAAAAGGTAGGGGTATAGTTTAATTTCATCTCTAATTGGCTTCAATTTTCAAAGAATGGCCGGCTTTTGCGCGTTGGCAAATGGATGGGCACTCACCTCCATCTTCAGGTGCCTTTTTTTTTGTCGAAAAAGCCTAAATTTCCGCCATCAAAGGCCGCTTTTGCCGCCATCGAAGACCGCCTTTTGTTCTTCCGTTTGTGCGAAGAATTGGACGCGCGTGGCATTCTCTACGAACGGGTCGCTGCCGAACGTACTGTGGGCGGCCATGTGTTGCGCCTAACCGAGTGAAATTTGCCAAATTTCGACAATATAATCTCATGGTTTCTTTCAGCGTTTCTTCAATGGCCACGCGTCATGGGGTGGAATTTGCGGATTTCTTCCAGAACTTGCTTCATTGCAATATTCGCCTGGCACAGCCCTTCCCCGAAAGGAGGTCGGTCACTTACCGGTAGCCGTCAGGTTCTAATTTCTAATTCTTTTAGTCAACTTGAGTGCACATTTACCAACCCGCCACTGGTGCCCGATTTCAACAAGTCCGAGGCGGAGGTGGAAGCTGACAGACTCAGGGTGTGTAATAGGAATTCGAATTTTGCAACAAAACGAAAAATTCCAGCCACAAACCTGGGTCCAACCCGTCGGCACCGGCCCTCCGCCATCCCATCGTTCTCGCGCTAAAATGTTGGCGCCCGTTGATCAACAACAGGACACCAGAACAGACCCGCCGGGGGCACCACTAATGAGCCAAGTGAGTGACCAAGAAAACTCCCGAATACCCAACGAATTCCTTATTAATCAAATGTTTAACCAACTCAGGTAATCGCGCAGAACATTGAGGACAGATTGCTCACTTATTGTCAAATATACGTTCCGATCAGACGATTTTCGAGCGCTTATTACGCACATTTTCGCCATTTTTGCAATGTTTGTTTGATTAAAAATGTCGTCCATTTTCCCCCATAACATTTTAAGATCCGTACTTTTGCCTATTTCAAACTTTCGTTGGCTTACGGCGACCAGCGCGACCTTCTGCTGGTGTTGGCATGGCGTTGGCAGAAATATTCGCTTTGTTTTGGGCAGGCGCCACTGCCCACGGGGAGCGCGTGGGACGGACGCAAAGCGGCGAAACGGTGGGGGAGGGAAAGGCCCGAATTCTTATAACCTTCAAAAGAACGGATTAGTCTTTGACTGGTTAGTGCCATGAATCCTTCCCCCTTTAAATATTGAAGAAAAATAAAAAATATTTACGATTTCAAAATGCAAAAATTTGCTGCTTTAAAGGCGTTGGAATCCGCACGTGTTGGTCCACCAGTCGCTCACCGAACGTTTCAATCGCGACCGCGACCTGGTTTGGCTGGTCAACTATCTGGTTACACTTATTCCATGCTTGCCAGTTTGAACTTTTACCCTCAGATCAACACCCATCGTTCACTGGATTCAATTCACAACTTCGTTCGAACGCAAATGCACTCCACGAAGACAGCGGCCCAAGTGCTCGGCACCGAGGTCGCATTTCCGGCCGAATTGATGGTGAGACGACCAAATCGAATTACAAAACCAAAACTGTGTGGAGTCTTTAAGAATCCTTGAAAACAAAAAAGGGAATCCGTCTTAAAATTTTGCTTTTGGAGAAAATGGACGATGAAATTGTTGCGTTTGCACTTTTTTTTTTTGTAGAATTGAGTAAGTTTCACATCTTCGACGTCGGCCAATTTAAAAATATTACACATCGATTAGATATTAAATTGATTAATAAAATGTACTGTTTAATTGCTTTTCAGTGCCATCTTTGTGCCTTGGACGAGCACACCGTCCGTCTCTCCTACGGGTCCCGGCTGGCCATGGAATTTTTGCTGTTGGACGACAATCGCGTGGCCGTCCGCGACTGCAGCTTTGGTTTGGCGCGTTCTATCGGCGGCGGAGGGCCGTCGTTGGCGGACTTTTGGCACTTTTGGCAGCAGAAAATGGGCGATGCGCCATCTCCGGGCGGAAATGGGGAGGAAATTGGAGGCCAAAAAAGCAACCGACGCTCAACCACTGAACTGCAATTAAAACTTGAATAATTATGTTTAAAGCGATGGGGCGCCTAATAGTCGAAATCTGTTCATTCTTTCAACTTTTTTTATAGCCTTAAAAAATGTCTGAATATGTCCCTTCTCTTTCTCCCCCTTCTGTTTTTGTTAGTTTCATTTTAATCGATGTGCATATATATACCTATTTCAAATTGTTTCATTTTTTCCACACATAAACAGCAAATGTTTTTTTGTGTAATTATTTTAATTCACACGGAAAGGGAAAAGGCTCTCTGTGCCCTTTTGCACACACCTTCATCGATTTTTGTCCATTTTAATTTCCAAAGTGCACCGATTTCCTCGACGAAAGGGGACAGATAAGGAAACTGACGGACGAACGGACGGACCAAAGACGACAACGCCTCCCCTCCCACTGACTGCTGACATGCCCGGATCCTTTTCACCGTCCTTTTCGACGTTAGCGACCACCAAACAGGTCGGTCGGTGGACGTCGTCCCCGCGCATTCCTTCATCCGCTGTTTTCCCCTGTTTATTTATGGATGGATTTGGCATTCTTTTTTAAATACAACCAAAATGATGCTTCTCTAGTGCCAAAAGCAAAAAAAGTAGTGTTAATATGCCGGGAAAATTTTTGACACTAACCCGGAGCCAAATACGAAATTTTCGGTTCGGCCTCCGAGGTTCGGGTTGGAACGGACAATACGAGACAAGAACAAAACTGGTTTTAATTGTCCCCAACCATTTCATATTTTGGTCTGTCTCATTTTTTCTGTGTTTCGAATTCGAACTTTATACCGAAAATACCAAATACCTAAACTGGCTGGTCGATTCCACCCTGACCGACACTTTGTTTAGAACCGGAACCATCACCATAAGTCGTCCTCTTCCTCCTCCCCCTCCTCTTCCCATTCCGACTCCGCTCTCCTGCACATCTCCACCAACAACGTCAGACAGCAGCAGAACAATCAGCAACGTCCCGTTTCCGTTCCACCGGCAATTTTCCCTGTACTGGCCGAACTTGACGAAAGGCTTGTGACAAATTTTACCAGTGAGATGGGAGCAGAAGATAAAGTGATTTGAACAAGGATTATAACTCTTTTTTATATGAAATGCGATGATTGGCTTGGCAAATGTGTTCCCCCCACTGCAGAAAAGTTCAACGTCCGTAACTCCGACAATGTCCGCACTGCTCGGGCGACAGCCGACCATCAACGAGGACGAAGACGAGGCTGATTTGACTATGACGGGCACAAACGGCGCCGCCAGACGGAGGGCAGTGGAGGAAGAAGAGTCCGTTTCAATGGCACGTTTAAAACATGGCTTCTTCATCATCTGTGCCTTTTCAGCCTGATTTTGGGGTTGCAACGGTTGTTTCCGGATTTGGTATCAAGAAAGAACCGCCGGAGGAGATCATTATGTTGGAGGAAGATGGCCAGAAAAGGTGGGCGGCGGTGGGGTAATGAACGAATTACTATGCTTTACCAATTTTTTTTTGAAAAATTTTATGATACGACGATACGATACGATACATAAATCTGGTAGATACGCCTTGAGCCATCGCAAGAGTTCACTGTCGACCACGCGTTTCGTGGGCAAAGCTATGGACGACGAATGCCGTGAGGGGGTCGCCCAAGGCATTCATTCGACGCAATTGAAGCGGGAGGAGGACGACGCCATGGGGGCCGAGCAGCGTCAGAAGGGAAGAGGACGCCGCCGAGTTGGGGGCGGACGCGGCGGCGCGGCTGGCGGCGCGACAGCGCAAGCGTGAGCCGGTGGTAGTCGGATGGCGCACTTTGGAGCGAACAATGCGAGCGACGTCCGATGGTGGGCGCTTTGTTTCCTCTATTTATATGGCATTTCTGGGTCGGGCTGGCCGCCCCGGTGCTGAGTGTTTTCTGTTCAGACAATAGCGGCGGAATGTCCCCGTTGGAGCAGTACCTCCTCGGCACCACTTTGTTGGCTCGTCTCTGCTCTTTTTTTGAAATGGCATTCGCTGAAGCGTTACGTCCTCAGCGTCAGGGTGGAATATTTATTTCAATAGTCAAAAGTACGGCGACGTAACTCCAAAAATATGGAATGATTTTAAATGTTCCAAATTGAGTAAAACACTTTATTCTATTCTTCATATTTTTGCATCATTTTCACCTTTTTGGGCAGGTCTGGGCGAGAATGAAAAAAGATGTATTTTTTTTAATTGAGTTTTTGATATCAATTTTCCAAAAAAATGCTCGATTTTTAAGGGCGCATTTTTTTGGTTTTACTCCGTTTTATCTACCATTTTTTCCAAAAAAGGTTCGATCTTCGGTAAAATCTGCAACCAAAATTTAAAAAATACGGCAATTTGCAAATGCCATTTACTTAGGCTCACCCTGATCAGCGTGGAAAGTTCAAGTTCAATTTGCCAATAAAAGAGTACGAAGTTGGCGCGGACGGAGTGATGAGCGCAACATTTCCGAGGTGGGTTAATAAAAATTAATGAAAATTTCAATTATTTTGGCTCCTCCGCCGTATATATATTATTTCTCTGAATTCGAAGCTATCCGATGCCGATCTCTCCGCCACTCTCTTCCGCCGTGCCCAGTGCGCTTGGGTCGCCCGGTGATCACTCCTCCGGCCACCAGCAGCTCTCCGCCCTCTGCATGGTTCGTCTTCAGCTGTTGGTGTGCCCGCAGGAATTCCGTCTAATCGCCAAGCTGAACTACAGTCAGAGATTGGACATATTCAAAAACTATTCTATATGCTTCTTGGTCGGTCAACCCTCCCATTTTTAAGCCGGTATCCAATGCCCTGCCGAGTCGGACGTGCGCGTGTTCGAGCGCTTTTTCGCCCGCAGCGTTGTCCAATTGAACAACGAAATGGCCGTGTTCACTTTCGTCACACTGTGCCGTCTCTGTTACCCGCCAATGTTTGCCTCATTCGCTCAACTGATGATGGCTCAAATGGTACTATGGATATAATAACTTGTCGGATTTGAGGGCCGCATTTGAAGTCGACTAAAACGATAAAACCCACTTCTTTTTTTTTTGTAAATAAATATAAAAATTTCCATGAAGGAGCCCCAACCGCGTTGGCCATGGCGTGCCGACCTTGAGCTTGTCCACATTCAAACTGATGAGCTGTCCCAACAGCAACCCGCTGGCCCAGGAGGTCAAACGACAGCAACCGGCACAGGAACCAACTTTCAGCAGCAGCAGCAGCAGAAAATCCAAAAAATAGTCAAAAACAGTGTCGTGGTCAGTCGCCGAATGACACCAATCAGAAATATCAAAATTGCACAGGTCCCCGACATGTGCAAGCGCTTTTTGTTCATTAATTTCGTTGAAACCGCGTGTACCGAACGCTGCCAATTATCAGCCGCCACAGCACCAGTACGGCGGCAAAAGGGCGCAGCAGCAAACGAACAGTGACCGTCACCTGCTCACCATGCACTACGACGTTGACCTGTCCGATTCCACTTTTTTCATTTCAGAAAATTCTCTTTTTTTTTGCAAATTTCAGAGACGAGTTGACACTGCACAAGCCGGATCAGCAACAGTACCAGAAAATGTCTTCTGAGGAAATTCAGGCAATCGAAAATGTCCTCAAAGTGCGTTTTTGCCGGAACCTCTGCCCAATCGCAAGGCTTTTAAGACGCAGACTGAACTGTGCCGGCAGTCCGTGGTCGACCCATCCAAACAGCAGCATCGCGTGCTTCGGTCGTGCTGCATTTGGCCCTGCATTCGCGCTTTGCTGGAGGGGCATCATCACCAACAACAGCAGGTCAGTCAGGTGGACGTGTGAACTGTCATGGCATTTACAGACTCCCTTCTGTTCAGGTCCCTCTGATGTCGTTGGGATTACAACAGATTCAAGGAGTACTGTGATCTCGTGTTTTTGTAGTTTTGGGTGCTTGAATTTTTGAATAAACGGATTTGACGGACGTACGTGTACAAGAACGAAGATTTTAGTACCCGACTTGGTGGCCTATGTTTTCCAACTCCGACGAACAGATTTTCCAGACTTGAAATAATTTAAAAAAACAATCGAATTGATTGTTCAAAAGATAGTAACCCCATCACTTCCACTTTTCGTTCTTAACATTTTGAAGCAAAATAAGGGTCTTTGATTTTCATAATCACTGCCAATCAGAAAACGACAGAACATAACACATAACATCGCACAAATGCCATAGTGATTGTTCAATTTTTTGAATAATGAAAGGAAGAATGGAGAAACATAGCAATAAATACCCGCGTGTGTCAACGGACAAAACAGTCAATCAAATGAATGTCAAAAGCAGAATGATTGACAATGAAAATAAGGAATTGCCATCGCTCGGTCTATCTGTGCCCTCAAATTGCCCCAATTTTATCGGACAGCTCGCGGACCAATGCCTTCACGTCGTCGTCCGACACCGCGTCTTTAATGCGACACGTCGCATTCGCAAGCGATTGGAGTTCTCCGATGCTCAAACAGTTAGCCACTGCGCTTGGACCCAACAGAACGATCAGAGTCTGGAGCAGACGGACCAACGCGAGCGGAGAGTGGGCGCCAAAAGAATCCACCGAGCACAGAGAGGCGATGATCGCGTGGACGGCATCCTCGCGCGGACCAAGTTCAACGACGGCATCGAGTTCAGACATCTCCAGGAGGATGCGGGACAAATTGAGCAAAGTGGAAGAGCTAGCGACCTGTTTTAAAATTTTCAGATAGAAAATGTGAGAAGTTCTCGCTTTAACAAAAAATTTTAATCCTTTGTTGATATCAACACCTGAAGAGCAGTTTTCAAAGAGTTCATTTGGGCTGAGACGATGCTCCACAGTGTGGAGGCTTCTGTCATCAACATCGCGCGGCCAAATTCATGCGCTGCCGCATTGGCCATCGAACGGCACGCCAAAATACAGACCGGATCCGTACTTTCGGGCAAAGTGAGCAAATCCATCAGACGTCGGATGGTCGACGCACCTTTTGGTGGATTCCCGAGCACCGGCTGTCAAAATTTGGGGATATATCGAAAAAAGAAGCGGCAAGCGAACCTCCAACGAGCAAAAGATTTCGTTCAGTTGGGGGTGAAGCAATGCAATTCGAAACAAATCCAAGGCGGGCACAATTGTTTCGGGTGACCACAAAATGGCCTTTTCCAACGCGACAATTTGGCACTCATTGATGCAAAAATCGCTCTCCGTAAGGATCACTTCCGTTGAACAAAACTGAAGAGGGATTTTATGGAAAATGAATGGAATCCCTCCCATTCGGAGCCTTACTTCGTCTTCGCTCATCTTCAACGCTTTCGGTTGAGTCAAATTCATTTCGCGCAACCGATCGAACACTTTTTTAGAAACACCGTCAAGGCCAAAAGTGCAATAGTTTTCGGGTAGTGGCACAATGGGACTACGCTTCACATCTGAAGGAGAGTGGCCATTCAATGTCCAATGAATAGAAACAATTTCGCAAAATTGTACTCGGTTGGGCCACCGCGGTTCCATTGCTGGTGCCCGGCATGTAACGATTTGTGCCCGTAAACGGGTCTTGATAGCCCAAATTTGGGCCCCGCGCGGAAGACACTTCATTTCTGGGTCCGATTCTACGCCACTGGGTGTCGTCCTCAGTGTCCATGTTCGTTGCTCCGTTGAGTCCGTTCCCAAATGCTCCAACGGGTGTAGGATCCTAAAAAAATGAAAAATATTGTTTTAAAAAATATATTTATTTATGGATGCATACCTTGGCTCGCTGCACTTCCTGGTCCCTCATCTCCAACGCCTCGTATTGACTCGAGAAGAAAAATTCTTGGATATCGGCTGAAGCTGTCCTGGACGAGTCGGTGGTAAAAACGAGAACAAACCCGGAACTGTAAATAAAAAAAAGTCGTCATACAATATAAATGTGCAGTCCGTAATTCAGCCACCTCGCCGCCACGGCAAAGTCTCCGTTCGCGAGCGGTGTCACGGACCAAACACTGTGCACAGGCATCTTTAATTTAATTAATAACAAAACAGAATTTTAAGTTAATTTCCCTAAAACGTTAAAATAACGCCGTGTCATTTTGAAATTCGAAAAAGCTCCCAATTGTGCGCTTTACCTTCAGTGATTGCAGATGTGTCAGCCCGGCCTGCCCCGTGAGCGCGAAAATGTCGATGGAACCGCCCTCCCCGCATACGATAACCAGCCGAGAGCCGGAGGACGGGAAAGAGTCGAGAAGGCACATTCTGAACATGACAATTAATTTTTGCAGCACAAAGATAATTATATTTAAGAAATGAATTTCGAAATGCGATATTTAATGGAAATCGTTTTCACAATTTCCAAAGAACCGCTAAAAACAATGTAAATTTTAAAATATCGCCGTAAGTCTATCAATGAAATTTGCTGTACGTGTAGAGGAACTCCTGGTGGTCGGTATAGAAAGTCCGCAAATTTGACCCGGACGCCAGATCCCACAAACGGACGGAGGAGTCGTTGGAGGCGGACAAAAAGTGTTTTTCGGAAAGCACAATAACTGCACGTACGACGTCGTTGTGTCCTGTGTATAAACCAAAGTTTAGACGAAAGTCTGAAAATGGTGCCAAAACCAAGAAATGTGCCGAGCCGCTCGTAATCGGCACCCCAAAGCATTATGGTCTTGTCGGCAGAGGCCGTCAAAAAGTTGGGCTTCGGTTGGGTCGGGACAACCGCAACAGCCCAAACGGAACAGACGTGGCCGGACAAAAGACCGATGCCGACCTGATCACCAGCCCCGGACAGCAAATCGGACACAGGCCAGACCAACGCATTGTGATCCTAAAAGGACAACACTCACTTATTTTTAGTTTCAATGGGAAAAGAGCGTGTGTGAAGACCGACCACAAACTTTTTGTGAAAAATCGATTGCATGTTAGGGAAGTTCCTATAGAGAAAGCTCCACCCTTTCCTGTTAACTCACAAAGTATTAAGGGATAATTACCCAAGAGCCGCTCATCAGAAAACCAGTCTTTTGATCGTAATGCAGCGCGCAAACTTAAAGCACAAATCTGACAAATCAAAAAAAAAAGAATTTGTTACCATTGGATTTGTGCCCCTGCAACACTTTTATTGGCTCGTTGAAAGTGTTTGTCGACGAGAAAATTGCAATGGAGCCATCTTTTCGGCCAACAAAGACGAGAAAGCCTTTGTCGAGTCCATCAGCAACCGCAACAGAGTTTATCGAAAGGCAATCCTTTTGTGCAATCGTTTGGCTATTCTCAAAAATGCCGTCACTAAATAAAATTTCCTATAATTCTTAAGCGATCCTTGAAAAGTCAGGAAATCGGAATTTCAATTCGATTTTAAGTTTGGGACTCCGAACAGTCAGGAAATCGAAGTTTCAATTCGATTTTAAGTCTAGAATTCGGATGCGTACTGTTTTTTCCAAAGTTTCATGAGTCCGTCCCTGCCACCAGTGACCAAAGTGCCGTCCAGCATTTCCGCAACGCATTTCGCATCGCTGGGCTGATGCGCCTCGATTATGGCGCTGATGTTAAATATTTTTGAAGTTTGCTCAGTGCTTTTGCTTGTAGAAGCAGGTAATTCCTGTTGTTCTTTAGAAGAATCCATTTCAAACTAAAAAGATTAATGGAAAAAATGTAAAATGAGCATTTAGGAATATATAAATCAAACAAGTTTGGTAATATTCGAATAACGTTCTTAACCAATCCGTCAAAAATTTAAAAAAAACAGTTAAGCGAGCCTTTATTAAAGTTAGATTGCACAATGCTGCAGTTACAGCTTGATCTGGAGATTAGCAAAATCATCAGAATTTTTACATTAAACTAAATTTTAAAATATTGGCGTTATGTAATAGATTGCTAAATTTAAAAAATTGGCGTTATGTAATTAATTGCTAAATTTAAAAAATTGGCGTTATGTAATATATTTATTTAAAAAATTGGCGTTATGTAATTATATTTCTTGCTGTTGCAACAGCTCAACCGGGTCGGGGACGTTTGGGCGCCGACGTTTGGGCGCCGACGTTTGGGCGCCGACGTTTGGGCGCCGACGTTTGGGCGCCAGACCTTTGAAGTGCCATAGCTCTTTATGGAACCAACCAAACTAAATAAATTAGGTACCAATCGAAAGCTCTATATGTTTAGAAGCTATTATCTAGCAGGGACTAAACGATCGTATAAACCTTTAAAAAGTTATGGTTTAAAAAGAGCGAAAACCTAAGTTTTTGTTCTAATTTTCGATTATAACTTTTTTTGAAAGGGATCAGATCACTTGTTGATTTGAATACAAAATCTACACAACAAAAGCTTTCGATTGGTACCTAATTTATTTAGTTTGGTTGGTTCCATAAAGAGCTATGGCACTTCAAAGGTCTGGCGCCCAAACGGCAGCGCCCAAACGTCGGCGCCCAAACGTCAGCGCCCAAACGTCAGCGCCCAAACGTCCCGCTCCCAGCTCAACCACAACCACAATTTGTCAAGACAGCATTTTTGATTGTATTTTATTGACAAGCATATAGAAATGTCGTTGTTGATCATTGAATTAATAATTTTTGTTTAAAGGTTTGAACGTAACAGGTGTGTAGTTCAACAATTCTTCGGCATATTTACAATGACTTCCAAACGCTTGGAATGCCCATCTTTCAATTTTTCATTCTTTTTATTGACTCTTCTCTTCTTCCTCAATTCTTCCGGTACCAATGCGTTGAAGTTGGGTGTGAAAGGCGACGACAACAAATATTGCATTGTTCTTGACTCACCAACAATCACCGGCTCAATTCGCTACAAAGAACAGGTTCAACTTCTGTCAAAACGAAAAAATTTTATTTTTTTTTGTTTTAGACGGGAGGCGCATTCAACACAACCGCCTTTACGGTGTCGAACAGCTCAGCGTCGGTGGTCTACAATGGCACAATGGAAAGCAAATGCGGCAAGAACTTACAGCAGATGACCATCGAATTTGTGCCTCTCATAGCGGGACTGGACCCCAAACAATTGGACAAAAAATGGTAAATTATTTATTTTGTTTGTATGTAATCATTTTGTACCTTTTAAATTCAGGAAACTCACATTGTTATTTAACAAAACGGACACTAACCGCTATGCATTGGCCGACTATTTCCTTGCCGTGACTTTCTTCGCTGCACAGAATGCATCTGAAGGTTTGTGTATTTAAATTCTCCAAAATCTTTAGAAAATTAATTGTACGACTTATTCCTTTATTTTAGTTAAGCATCTCTATAAGAAGAACGGGACCGCCGAATGGGGAGCACAACTCGAAAACGAACAGTCCAAATATTCGAATGGGTACACGTGTTCCGAGAACAAATTGACACTGTCCGACGCGTCGTCGCTTAGCTTTGATTACCTTAAGGTTCTGTTGTTACCAATGCGTTCATTTTTATGTACAAAATAAACATTTCCAAATTGCATTTTCAGCTGGTGGCCTTTTACAACAATGACAAGGCCGACTTCAGAGATGGACAAAGTTTGCTTTTTTCTAATTATTTGGTGCAATTCATAATAAAGTCCCCTTCAGTTTATGAGAATTGCCCCATGGACGTGCGCACCTCGGATTTGGTGCCGGTATTCTTTTTTGGCAGTAATTGCCCCCCCCCCCCCCTCCCCTCTGATACCAACAATTGTTTGGTGGATAATCCATCCCATCAGACCCGTAGTCAGGACAAATTGAGGTCCGCTAGAAAAGATCTATTTTTTAGGGGTGATTTCTCCGCTTTATTGCATTTTTCTTAAGCAATTTTCCAAATATGATCATTATTTACTGGGGGAAAAAAGTTAAAATTCCTATCAAATATTTACAAATGTAAGGGTTTTCTCTCATTGTCTCTCTCATTCATCTTTCAGTTCCGTCCCCTTTCAGATAATTGTCGGGGCGTTATTGGCCGGCCTTGTGATTGTTGTGCTGATCGCCTATTTGATCGGACGCGCTCGCGCAAAGCGACAGGGCTACACTTCGGTTTAATGTGGCGCAATGCGAACGATTGGACGTAAACTTTCGACGAATGGACACATATTTTTGATCTTTACGTAATTCCGTAGTTAAACATATTTTAGTGTTTTTAAGAGACGATAAAAATTATTACAAAAATTGCAAGTTTTAAGTGGTCAGAAAATGTTGAAAAAATGCAAAAGTTTACCCAAATGGCACCAAACATTTGGACACGCCCCCAATGATGACAAAATTTCCAATTCTCCCCAACGGCGTCTATCGGCACCGCGCCTCCCCCAGTGAAAACAGCTTAAGTTTGGTCTGAAAAAGCTCCGGTGAGGGAATTTTGGACAATTTTTAATTGGGGGAGCTTCACTTTTAATCAATTAGTCAGTAGAAAGTGGGCCATTTCATTGTTTAATTATCGCCGCTGGGCTAATCTTTCGGTGCGAAGGCCGCCGTTACTCCAAAGCCGCGCCCAACTTTGGGGGGGGGGTGGGGGCTGAATGATTTTACAAAATTCATTACGTTTTGTATGAATTTGAAAGTAAACCCAATAATTTTAATTTTACCCGTTAATTTGTGTTAATTTGGTTCTTAGCAACGAACGGCTTATTAATATGCAATTACAATTTACATTCGTCGCATATCAAACGGACAAAGTCAGTTAGCCGAGCCGAGCCGTGTGACTTCTTTCGCTTTTTTAAATAAAAATCACATAATTGACAAATGTTGTACTTATCAAATAGCTTTCAAAAATTGATTTCTTTTATTTTATTGTCAAATGACAAAGGCAAAATTAAATAAAATATTTCCAATTATTTCCTTCCCACTAAGAAAGAAAGAGAAAACCATTAATATTAGGCTCGGCTTTTCATGGTTTCTTTTGAGAGAAGCCCAAAAATGGCATTTACTTCAGAAACTTGTGAATTAGGCGACTTTTTATTTCATATAATCCACCGTAATTGTAAGAATTTAAATATAATTTCTAAAAAGTCGTAAGAATTTTAAAATATTAAATTTAAAATGAATTCGAATTGCTTGCCTCAAAAACTGGCATATATTTAGGAACTAATTGGTCATGTTTATTGAAAAATGTTTTCCGGAAATATTTTTTAAATTAAAAGTCGTAAATTGTAGACGATTGAATGATTTGAAAGTGCGCGTGAAAAAGGTCAATTAAAATGAGAAAATAATATTTAGGGGAAAATAATGTGAAGATTGGGGGGGGGGGGGGATAATTATTACATCATATGCGACGACGACATATCCACCAGCGTCATGTCAGTCAGCCGATAAATGCACTTTCATTCGCATTTTTTTTGTGTTTAAAAGTCTTTTTATTTTCACATCCATTAGCATTTTATTAAACATTTTCGTTAAAGCTTAAATACCCAATTTATATTTATAATGCATTGGAAATTAATTTATTTGATCGCAGGTTTGTCTAACTTTAATTAAATTGTATAAGTATAAAATATTGCGAGCTCGGACCGGACCAGGCCCGGATTTATCTGAGTCCGGTAGTCTCTAATCCGGGTATTTTTGGAAAACCCGGACTACCCGGATTTCTTGATCCGTTCCGGGTCTGGTTCCGGGTAACCGGGCCCGGCTTTTTTCAAAATTCCGACCTCTAATATTATTATTATTTATAAATATATGCAAATTTATTGGTTAATTGCTTCAGTTCACCGCGCATTTGCTGCCCCCGACCCGGAGGCGGAGGCTTTCCCCGCGGGGGACGAAAAAAGCAAAGAAAAGGAAATTGGCGACCATTCCCTTCAACAAATTAAGCGCGTGCTCAATTTGACTTTGAAGCCAATTTTCGGCTCAAAAAGTGTGGAAAATTTTGTCGGAAGAGGCGAAATGGAAGAGGCAAATTTCGATAAAATGTGTGACGTCGTAACGGCACTCGGATTCGAGAAGTTGGCCAACAAACTTTTGTCCGATAAATTAGCAAAAAAGGGCAAAACTAATTACACTAATCGCTTAATTGAAGCAGCAGTTTTCGACATTGGGCAAAAATACGAAAATTTTGAAGAAAAATTGACAAATTATTTGAGCCTTATGAATAATTTGAAAGCAGACGAAGAAGAAGAAGAAGAAGCTTCGGAAGCGAATATGGGGGCAGAAAAGTATTCAAGTGAAATGTTTGCGCTTTTTCTTTTTTCGCGAATTTGTGAAGAAATGTTGGAACTGACAGAGGTATTGAAAATCAGTTTAAGCATTAAATTAATATTAATATTGAGTTAATTTTAATATTTACAAAAAGGCAGATTCTTTTTTTAGTTAATTTTAAATAAGCATTGCACATAATTTAATCGTTTTTTAGAATAATGTTTTGTGCAACAAACAAAAAGATGACGAAATTGTTTTAAAAAATAATTTTTTGAATAAAATGCGCAGAAAATTATATAAAAACTTCGAAATGACCAAACGAAAGATTCTGCGAATTTTAATAAAAGACGGGGAACAAATGGAAAACTTAATGAGCCGTAATGACATCAATTTGGAAGTACAAAAGACCAATCAGCGGACAACATTCGACAATGTGACCAAAAACATTCAAAAAGATTCAGAAATCGCGCAAATGAGGCGCGAATTTTCTCTGTTCTTTCAGACTTTTGAGGAAATGCATCGCTTTAAAAGGGACAAAATTTATGAGGCCGCCTCCAAAAACAAAAAAATTCGAATTCATTTAGGCCAAATAAATGTGGCCGGAAATGCCTTTCAAATTGCGAGCCTCCAAATTCGATTTACGCTTTTGGAAGGCATCGAAAGGCCAATGACCGGTATAATTCTTTGGGAATTTCCGAAAATTTCGATTTTTTGTTTTAGAAAATGAAATAAATTCGCTAATTTTTGATGCTGAAAATGGAGCGAAATTTGAGCTTATTTCCGCTTCCAAATTGCTAATTGACGCTTTTGTTGCGCAAGAAGAAATGAATGGAACAAAAGTCGGCAAATTTGTTCAATTTTTATCGAAATTAAAATATTTAAAATTGGAAGAATCGTTCACAATTTTACTCGACTCCGAATTCAAATACACAGCACACAAAACTTCGCTCGTGGACTGCCTAAATGATGTAAAAAGATTCGATTGAACAAAACTTTAACACCGAAAATTTGTGGGAATATCTTTCAAAATTTAAAGAATTTGGGCTGGACATCGAATCATTGCGCAAAACGGAAGCAAAAGCAAATGAATTCGCCAATTTGTCATTTTACGCCAAACTTTACAAGTCAATCTTCAGCGAATTCTTTTCCGGGCAAAAATGTAATTTTTAAATAATAAATAATAAAATATTTAATGACAATTTATTTAAATTAAGGCCAAAGTGTGCTGGAAAATTTCCCCAAAAATTTCACTGAAAATTTGTCTCCCGAAGAATATGTCGCTTATTGGCTTATTAAGGTTGGCCAAGCTTTGAGGAAACATTTAATTTCAGCGAGACAAAAATTGGTCGTCATTCTTCAAGAAAATTTTGTAAATTTTGAACGGATTTTAAAAGAAAATTTGGACAAAAAAGTCAAACATTTAAAAAGTGATTATAAAAAGCTTCGGAAGGACGCGCGCAACGAAAACATTCGCAAAATGAAGGAAAAATATGAGCAAGAAATAGAAATTCAATTGGCCAAGGCTTGGACATTGAACGGCACGCTAATGGACCAATTGCGAATTGAGCCGCCGGCGTTGGAAGAAGAGCTTTAAAGTTTAAACTTTCCCACAAATTATTCGCTTTAATTTTATTGTTACCGATTTTTATTTCGATTTATATTTTTGTGCATTTAAAAACAAACGCCGCTGAGATTGGCCATAATTTGAACATGCCGCAGCGCTTACTCAAAATGTTCCCCCGTCTCATAACTTAAAGCCGGCCCGGACTCCGGCCGGATTTTTGCAAACCTGGCCGGATCCGGCGAATTTTCGTGCCGGATTACCGCATTTTAATTTGGACTTAACCCCTGATCCCCCTGATTTACACGGAAAAAATCCATTTGGCCCAATTTGAAAATCCGAATCCAGAAAATTCGATTTTGCCGGGGCGCTACTCGAGTCGTGGTTTTTATTCATTTCCTTCACGGTGAGCTATTCTCCAGAGAAATTCTCCGAAAATTGTTGGAGAACATGCATCCTGAAGATCGATATTTTCCGAACATTTTTTTAATGATGCCCAGAAAATGCGACACCAAAAAAATGTTTTTAAAAATTTAAGATAATTTTTATATTATTTATCTTTATTTGTTATAATTTTTTATTTATTAACCTTTCAAAATATTTTATTTAATAAAATTAATCGATTTTGGGTAAAATGGTTCAGCCAGCCATTCGGTGTGCAATTGACGCGTGTTACAAATTCTTCAGATTCAATTTTAGTTGACGTACCTACTGTATGTTTTGTTTGCGCTTCTGCCCTCTGAGGTCGACGGGAACAATGTTTAAATTTTAGATTGGTCTGCTGTCCATAGTGCACATAATGCCAATATTTATTTTCAATTTTCTTTTTTTATTATTCTTTGCAACTTTCAAAAAAGTTTCTCAAAAATTCCGTGTTTTGCTAATGGGAATGGCACATCCCGGGTACCAATGGTTAATTTGTGAATTTTAGAGTTCATTAAACTTGTGAATAAAATGACAAAAAAACGATTACCTCTCTCAGAAACGCAGCCCCCGAAGATAAAAGAAATGTAATTTTTAATTTCGTTTTTTTCATTGCTTTTTCGTTTTGTTTAGGCTTCCTCTTCAAAGCGGTTTCGGGGCGGCCAAACAATTCGTCACTTTCTCTGTGAACGGCTCGACAAGTCCGGCCCGCAAAAAAACGCAGTTCCAACCGCCGATTCGGGAGAGTCACCGGCGGATGCCGAACCCGAATTTGTCAGTGTTTTTTTTGTTATTATTAAAACACAAAAAATTTTGGTATAAAAAGAAAAGTTTTTTTCTTCTGCAGAAAACTTTTATTACAATAAAAGAGTAAAGTCGCAATTACTCGCCGAACAAATGGTAACAAATGTTTCAGTCCTTCGACGACTGACGGCCAATTCGAAACGCAAACGGCGGAAAATAGCGGCGGAAGTGCCAATTCATCGCAGCAAAGGGCCGCCGTCGTTGAAAATGTTTTTTGTCCCCCGTCAAAACTTCAGGTTTTTTTCCCTTATAATTTTTGCCAGAAAAATCGCCATTTTGTAATATTTTTGCAGAAAGAGCTTTACAATTCCATCCAGTTTCTGATGACCATGCGGGAGAGTGAGCAGCACAAATTGCTGCGATTGCTGTGCAACCATCCGATTTTGTTGTACCAGAGAGTGCTGGAACTCTCCGGTGACCTGCAACATCAGGCCACGAAAGAGGGCGAAGGTCCAAATTCTCCTAATTTAACTGTCTCCATCAAATTCGACGCGTTCAGAAGGAGTTCATCAACTTTTCTGGCGTTATGTGTCACTTTCCCTACGCGTTACGAACTGTCCCAGTGCAGAATTCAGGACTCAGGTTCGAGTCTTGGGGGGTTAAGAGTTGGGAAATCATAATGAAAATTCAGGGAAATTAATCAAATTGTTCGAAATGGTAACGAAACGGCCGACCTGATCGTTTGATAATCGCTTCAAATTACGTAAAAGTAGGCGCATAAACTTTGAATTTTAGTTATTTTTCTGGTATTTTTTGAGACTTTGGACATGCTGGACGCTCTTTTCGGCCTGTTGCAGTGAACATTTCACCGTTTTTCGCATCAATCCGAACACTCCGGTCACTGTACTGCCCCAAATTGAGCGGCAAACTTTGGAGGGGTCGGAGGGGCAACACAAAATCATTTTGTTAAGCTCAAAAATGGGTACGCTTTGGCATATTGACACTTTCTTCGCCCTTTTGAGAGAGTTCACTTTTTCAGAGAGATTGAGCGCAGAATTATTCATTCATCCCGACTCGTCTTCTACGACTTCGACCCGACTCACCGACGTCAGAACGTTCAGCAAATGGCATGCCGATGGAATGCTTCAATCGGTGCAACGGCTTGTCACTTTGGTCAGTCGGCACAAATGCAAAAATTAGGACGAATTTCAATTTTCTTTTAGGAGACTTTCGAAGCGGACGAATTTTCTTCCAACGACGGCAGCGATTCCCGGCCAAATTCCCAACCATTCGATTTGCTGCTGTAATTTCGCGAAGCCCGACCTGTTCAAAACGCCTTCGTTTCTGTCAATTTTCGCTCTCTTAATTTGGTCAACATTTTTGTGTTTTATAGACAATTTTTGGATTGGATAATAATATTTTTTTCAATTTTTTTTGTCCAGAATCGGTAAGGGGGCGGGCATATGTTGCAGTTGCATCTTCCTTCTCCTCCACACACCATCACAATTACTAATTTCCCCGCCCAATTCCGACCCATTTCCCCACCCACCATCCACTGCATGCGACCCCCCCCCCCCCCCCGGGGGATGGAATGCTCCTCCACAAATCGGTCGGATCGATACGAGTGCACATAGCCACCAAAGTGCACACATCCAAAGCCCCCCCCCCCCTCCCCATTCCCTCCTACAAATGAAACTTTGCCTCCCCCCGTTTCTCCCAGTCCAGAGAGAATTCCGGTGATTTGCATATGTGCGCATTTAATGCTAACCTAAATTAAATGAAATCGATGGCACTTCCTTCCGCTTCTGTCGCTTAAATATTTTATGTGGGGGCGGAAAGACTAACAAATTCTTTTGGCACTTTTGCTTTACGACATTTCGTCGCGATTTTCTCCCTAAAATCTCTCTCTTCTTGCGAACACCAGCAAATCGTTAACCTTTTTTGTTTGTTGTTTGTTTGTTTTGTTTCGCACTCCTTTCCTCCAATATCCCTCCATCCATTCCTTTTGCCTGAGCGGGGAGGGCCTTACTCCCCCGGGGGACTCCCCCCCCCCCCCTCCCCCCCCTCTCCCTCCCCTCCTCCATTTACCTCATGTCTCTGTTATTTTCTCTTCTCCGGGCGAGCGAGCGCGTGCTTTGGGGGCTGGGCGGCCCCCCCCCCCCCCCATTTGTCCGTCGTTCATTCACTTGCGGGCCCAGTTGGCTGCTGGCCCTTTTCCCCTCCAGCGACAGCAGCAAAATACGGCTCCCTCTCTCTCTTCTCTCTTCTTTCTCTCTCATTATTATGCCCTCATCAACAGCAACCCAACTAAAAACCATCGACCAATTGTCAGCCGCCCCATTTTTTTTGTTTGTGTAATTTTGATCGATTTGGACAATCGCTCCATTCAGAGGACCCACACCCACTTAAAAATGCACAAATGCGCGAGGATAAATCCAAACGAACAAATAAATATAAACAAAATCAAATTTAGCTTTCCATTTGCTTTCGAACGAAATTCATTTATTATAATGGGGGGTCTATTGTCTAATGACTGTTTTTTACATTCATTTTGTAGGCGAACGGACTAGGCCATTGTCTCCCCCCCCCCCCCCATTAATTGGTTCCGTCTAATCCTTTGCATTCGCACAAAATGGCCAATTGAAATAATGTCCTTCCCCCCCCCCCCCCGTCGCATCTCCGAGTTTTATCATAAGACCCAAATTAAGCAAAAAATGAAATGAGAACGGCGGCGGTGACTGAGATCGTCCAAAAGCGCGCTTTGGCTGGGCCGATGCGGCGTTCCATCGGCCTCTGACTCACATTCCCCGCTCCCAAGTCGAGAGAAAGGAGCACAAATTCCAACAAATTCCAACAACGACGACAACACAACAGCAGCAGAAGGCTTTTCCATCCATCAACAATTCTGAAGAAATTCCTTTGCCCCAATGCGTTTTTGGCAAATCCATTGCCCCCAATTGGCATTTGCTCGTGCCAACACAGCGCAGTGGAAGAGGCGGAGGAGGTTAATCACAACATTGGCCACATCGCCATGGATTGGTCGGCAACGGCAGCATTTTATGCTTCTGCCGCTAATCATTTTGATGATTGGCAATAATATTGGGAGGGCAGAGGAAAGGGACGCGTTGGGTCCGGACGCCCAATTGGAGGCGGTGGACGCGAAAAAGGAAGCGGAACTTTTGATAGAGGAAGCGGTGGCCAATTTTGAAGCATCGGAAGGTCATTTTCAGAGGGGGGGGGGGGGGGGGAAACACTGGCCATTCTAGGAAAGAAGCACACAATTTGGACTAATTCAATTGGACCTTTTTTGGTTGGAGGCGACCGAATGGGTGCACTTTCCGTACGGAACATTGGGGGGGGGGAGGGAATTAGCTATGACTTAACATTCTAACACGGACTAACCAATTAATGGCGCTTTTTGGGTGCTTTTCGTTGCGTCGTTTCCTCCCAATCCAAAAGCGTTCGGTTCGGTGCACAGTCCTCGTGAAAAAACGGCTTGGCTTTTCTTTTCTCTGTTTAAGCTTATTTCAAGTCCAATTTTGTCAGATGGCACTGTCAACGATCGCCCGGGGCAATTTGGCCGGAAAGATTCTGACGGCGGACGGGCGGCGGAACCGTCTCACTTCGCGCGTTGGCACTATTCGTCCGCATTTGCCCAGCACTCCGACTTTCTGATCGGCGCCCCGTCCATCCAGGCACTAGGTCTCACGGCACAGCTGGGAACGCTATCAGCGTTTCAGAGGCATTTATTTATTTGTTTTTTAGGCTTTATATCCCCAAATTCCAAACACACAGAAGGACACGTGCCGAAAGGGCGTCGAGACCGACTTGGCCGAGCGGAGGCTGAACAGCACCGAAAGTCCCTACTTTCACTGGGAAGGAGAACGAATTCCACAGGGAACTGCGCAAAAAGTCAGTGAATACGGCACATTTGGTAGCGCCTAATCCTTTGACTTTTTGCAGGTTATTGCCGCAAACAATGCGAGACGGGAAAAGTGCGCTTTTTGAATTATTAAAAATATTTGTCCTGACCCCAAATGGCATTTTTCTGCATTTTAATTGCAATTTTGAATACTTTAAATGAAATTGGGGTTCTTTTGACTAATTAAATAAACAAACAGAACATTCATTCGTTGCCCCTTCTTAGCCTCCTTCCGCCCTCTGCTCAACTCCAAACTGCTCGGCACCCTCGACCCGCGGCTGTTCGTCTCCACGCCCAAAACGCTGTGCAAGGCCAAGAAGCTGGTGGATGAAGCGGACGAGCGGCAAAAGCAGAGCAAAGAGGAGAAGCACATGTTCGAGGACTTTCTGATCAACAAGTGAGTGGGGGGACGGGGGGAGACCGACCGAAACAATGCAAATTTGGCAAAATCTTTTTGTTATTTAATTGACAATCTCTGTACGATCTAACAAATTTTGCTCGCTGTTCCGTCGTCATTAGAATTGAATTCTTTGTTTGTTTGCATTCACTGACATCTTTGTACTGTTTAAACTTCTGCTGCTTCTAATGGCATTTAAGGGATAATTAAAAACAAACCATTCATTTGGTCTCTGATAAACGAACGTTATTCTAATTACGAATCACTTATCAACACCAACCAAAAACTTATTAATATTTGTGCCAATAGTTAGTTCGCTATTTATGCTTGTCCACGTCCTCTTATATAATTTGTGCCGCCGTTCTCCTTTTCGCTTTGCTTCGGTTAGTTTATTGTTTTGCTTCGTCCACTGAATCTGTCAAATTTGCATTTATTTCGGCCTCTCTTTACCCCGCGGGCATTTTGCATGGTTTCGACCACTTCAATTTTGCTATTTTCTGCACCTCACAGAGTGTTGGACCCGAATCTGTTCGCCATCCCTACAAAATCGAACAGACGCTCCAATGGGACAACGAAAAAGGCGACGAATGGAAAGGCCTGAAAAAGACGGAGAAGAACAAACGAAACACCCGCCACCCCCCCCCCCCCCGTCAAGCCTAAAAGCCCTCCCCCCCCCCCTCCGTCAAATTCGACCATTTTCTTTGGCCTAAAAAGCCCCCCCCCCCACTCCAAATAAGGCCATTGGTTTGCTCGCTAGATTCGCTTGATTCTTCTGTTCCCAATGTCCTCACACGGCCAGTCCCTTTAATTGTACAAAACCATTCCAATCGAAAAGTGCTCATTTCGTCCCCCCCCCCCCCCCAATTTGTGTTCTCGTCGTCCTACGTTGGAGTTTACGGCGCTGTTTCGACGGAGCTAATTTGTAAGCCTCTTTTTTCCACTGTTTTATTACCTCTTATTCATTCTTCGCCAGTGTCACTACTCTCTTTATTTGTCCCTCAATGCTCTCTTCGCTATCCAACTTAAACATTCTTAGGCCTATTCGAATTTTTTGGCATTTTCCCTACATCAACCACGGCACTCCTCCCCCCTTCCACCCCCACATTGGCTAGTTAAAGTTATATTGTCCCCACCCCCCATTTCCCGTTGACTCAAAGGCATTCGCTTCGCAGTTTCTTCCATGGATATATTCGCGTTTTGACTTCTCTTAATGCATCGAATTGTTTGTTGTTTCTGTGCTTTTTAATCAGTCATCAAAATTTGCCAAATTTCGTCATTTTCTGGTCAGTAGTTCACATTTAAAAAAACATTTGATAAACGAACAAATAAATCACAACACAAAATCGCATTGAATGAAGCCATTCTTCAGAGTTTTCTCGCCTACCTTTTGACTGCGACTGCCACAAAAGCGTCCGAACGATTGGGCCATTACTGCGCCAGTCTCATCGATCGCCCCCCCCCCCCCCCCCGACGCCTTCCGGCTACCCATCGATGGTAAAACGTGGGTGGATCAGCTGCGCCATTTTGGATATTTTCGGATCCGGCGTTCCTCAAGTTCAGATTGAACACGTTCTAGTCATTTCTTATTTGCTTTTTTATTTGACAGAATCACACACACTCTCGCCTCACTGACTGTATTAACATACGATTCTTTCCCTTTCCCCCTTCACATAACTCATCCCATCGTCCACTTCAATCGACTCGATAATGTTCATCTACAGCATCCCAACATTGTCATGCACACCTCCAATGATTCGAACAAAATCAGAAAACATTCTTTCGAATAATAACACATTCGCCGCCCACTTTTGGAAGAATATAACCTTTGTTTCACTTGTTTTTGTGGCCTCGGCAGTCAGCTGTTCTATTTTTGAAATTCTTTAATTACGTCCGACCATTTTTTCTGTGTATTATAATATTCCCTTTTTGCACAATTCTTTCAGTTATCAATCAAATCCATACGATAAAAAAAAGATGCATTTTCTTATTGGTTGGGAGAGAGAGAAGGCATTACGATTCCGCCGATTATTTCACTTTAAAGGATGAAAACCCCTCAGGGGTCACATTTACAAATTCAGTCTCTATTTTGTGTAACGGCACGTGCCCATCCGAATTGCCACAGCCGTTTTTAACCGATTAAAATAGAAAATAACAACAACAACAAAAATGGTTTCACGACGGCTAATCATCTCCACTTGCGTCCCCATCTTCGTCTTCTCCAGACACTTTCTTTTCGTCCTTTCTTCTCTTTGCTCCCCTCCTCCGACTCCACGCCCCCTCCTCCTTCTTCTTTCGGTTGGACGCTCTTTTCCGCCCCTTCTTGTCCAGGTCAGCGATCAGCAGTTTGCCCTCCTTGTTCACCTTGAATGGCCCCTTGCCCCTTCCTCCCGGACTTTCCTCCCTCCTCCTCTTCCTCCCCCTCGTCCCGTTCACGCATCTTCCGCCCTCCTCTTCCTCCTCCTCCCCCCCCTTCTATCCGGTTTGGTTGGTTTTTGCTGCTGCTCCCGAACCAAAGACACTTTCTGCAGCATTGCCTTCTGGTCCAACAAGTCCAGCTTAATTGAATGATGATGAGCTCTGATTACATTTTGATTGTGCCTCTTTTACCATTTCTTCTTCATCATCCTCAATTACCACCGAAAGATGGGACATTCCACAGCTGCCGCCCTCTCCGTTTTCCGCCCAATTTGTGCTGCCCGAAGTTCCTCTAAATTTTCTGTTAATTTGAAATTCTCTCCTCCAAAGGCACTCTCTCTCCCACCTTCCCGCCCCCTTTCCCCTTCATTGTCCTCCTCCAACTCGTCGTCACTGCTGTCCCGCAGAATTTCAAAAATGGAGTCGGCCTTCGCTGTACGGCCACCGGCTGTTGTCCACGAAATTGCAGACGCCGTTCCGACGCCACTTCTGCTTCTCTGTGACGCTCTCTCTCCGCCCCTCTCTTTCGTCGGGCCGCCGTCGTTGTCGTCGTCCTCCTCTGCTTCTCCACCGTTCTCTCTCCTCCGTTGCTTTCGTCGTCGTGCCTTCTCAATGTTTTTCAGCAGTTTCTGCCACACCCAACGATCGCCAGTGAACTTCGACAGCGTTTCCAGATCAAGACGGTCAAGCAACTGGGCCAGAAGAAGCCCGTTGGCCTTGCGCATTCGAGACGTGGTAACGCTGGTGTCTTGCGAGAAAAACGGCTTCGATGATCAGATCCTGAACGTCTCAATAGAGCTACAAAAGTTGATTTGACTTGAATTTCAAAACAACTATAAAGTGTAACAATTTTTGCCTTAAATTGGTCGAACATGAACTGCTCCATTTTGGCGGCGAGGACGCGCAAAATTCGAATGGGCAACGGACGAAGGGCAGGCGGGCGTTAGACGAAGCGCGGCGGATGCGTAAGCGATCAGTTGGGCGAGAAGAGAGGCGTCCATTAGGCGACAGTGTTTCTGTGCCAAAATGTTCAGAGCGATCAGCGTGCACTGAAAGGACGGCTCGGCCCCGCTTTTGCTGGCTTTGAGCTCGCCGAACAAATTGGTGAGCAGTGGGCGAAGTGCGGAAGAGGCGGAAATTCTGAAAATATCATTAAATTAGCCGTTCATTCGTCCTGCTGGTAACATAATTGATTACTCAACAAAAACAGGAACAAAAAACGCACTCTTCGTCCCCAGTAAGTCCAAGTCGAATTAGTGCCGAAGTCATTTCGCTTAAACAAAGTGCCGATTGATGCCGGGTGGAACGATTGTTTGAACGATGGAAAAAGGCGACAATTTCGGCATTTATTGAATCGGAGAATTCGGCGAGTGGAGCGAACTCAGCTGAATGAGGCGATTACCTGCAAAAAAAAACATTTATTGTTATTAAAAATTATTTAAGCTTTTAGTTTTGCTTAGAATCTATTTTTATATTTAAAAATAGTCATCACAAACACTCCGATAAATGGCAATTCGCCATGGGAACACCGTCCGGTTCAGTCCGCTGGCTCCGTTGGCCACGAGCGTCTGCAAAACTGGGCGTTTTGTCTCAAAAAACAGCGCCAACTCAGGCTCCTCAATTCGGCGATAAATTTCAGCCAAAATTCTGAAAATTCGGTGAAAAGTTTTGCGACAATCCGAGGCTTTTTGCCTGTAAGCTTTCTTCTGAGTTCGTCCAGACGATCGACCGCAGCAAATCCAGGGCTCAACAAACTCAAAAATTAATTCCAAGTCGCCGGGCGCAGCTTTGCGGCAAAGAGCGGCTAACAAATCAGCGAGCAAGCACTGAAAATTTAGAAAAATTGAGAGATCAAACATTCTTTTTTGTTAGTTGAAGAGGGGGCCTGTGATTTTTTTTTCCCTCAAAAAACATTTATGAATTAAAAATCTTGAATTTCCCCCCGACCTGCCCCTCAGGACATTGCCCCATCCGATGAATTCTGCTGCAGTTTCTGCACCGCCAACAGCACATAATTAGTGAGCAATTGCTGTGGCATTTGCTGCTGTTGCACATACATCCGGATGGTCTCCAACACCGACTTTCGAATAGCTCCGGCGTCATGCCGGCCCCCGTCGATGCCATCGATTGATGCGTCCTTTTGATTGGGCCGTTGGTGTACTTCGTCCGTCCCCCCAGTTGCGGTGTAAATGCCAAAGAGAATGGGCAAAAAGTTGCGCGCGTACCGCTCCATTACGCAAATACCGGCACTTTTCGTTTCAAATTTGAGCGCCGCTCGGAGCGCGCGCAGAACGATGAGACGGAGGTCGGCACGGTCGTTCAGAGCAGCGCCTAATTTATTCATGGAATTAATTCAACCAAAATAATAATCATATTCATAAAATTGTTGTCTCCTTTACCCATGATTGGCGCAAGTGTGGGCATTGCGACATGAAAGTCGCGCGGTTCGTTTGCTAAACATCGGGGAAGAATGGCCCAAAGTTGATGTTCGAGTGTCGTGTAGAGTTTTCGAGGCAGTTCCGGCAGTTGGTGAAGCCTCTGATGAAGTCGCGCAGTGAGTGGGAAGAGCGACCGCGCGAAGAAATCCAACGAGTCCCTGCGCACATTTTTTGCCAAAATTGGAGGTAGCCAAGAACGGCTAAAGTCGCGCGGCAGCACCGGCACGTCGACGTCAACGTTCAGCGGGACGGCGGAAAGCAGCGACTCCATGCCCACCGATTGGAGTGCAACAGCAAAAAGCTTAATTTATTTAAATGAATTTGAAGATAAAACGGTGGATTTTCCATTTTAAACTAAAAGCTAAATTCAAATTGTACTCGATCAATGCTTTCTGCCATCGGACAGTTAACCCGATCCCGAAACTGCGCAACGGTGTCCATCACTCGCGCAAATGATGGAGTTCCGTCAGCGATAGCCGCCCCCGCCTTGCTCATCAAGCGCAGCGATTTTGTCGATAACCAATGGCCATGACTTGACATTTTGTACGTTGAGCGCCCGTTCGAGTTGTTCAAACAGTTCAACGGCGACAGTCTGGTCAATGTTTGGCCCGTCGTCCTCCAACAACGACAAATTGCTCTAAGGTTTTTAATACCGAGTTCATTTATTTGATCAGAAAGAGCAGACGATCGGAAGTTGATCGAAGAATCGGTCGAAGTGGCACTGGCAATTGGAGACTTTTTGACAGTGCCGCCCTTCCTATCGGACGAAATGCCTAACTTTTTGCCGCTTGTTTTGAGTGAAATGCTGCCCTAAAAAATAATATACGCGCATTGAAAAGCGACGAATTCCCAAACCATTGGCACATTGTCCAAAAGTGCCGCCTCCGACTGCATCTGCTGGCGTTCATCTACGGCAACCATCGGATATGCGGCCGCCTCGCGTTGAACGCGATGCCGCAGTCGCGATGCCGCGTGCGCTTTGGAGTTACTCGAAGAACTGTTAAAATAGCAATAAAATGCTTTTTTTTTGTCCAAGTACCTGCCGCCTTTGGCGATTGAACTGCGCGACGAGCCTTTGGCACGAATACGAAATCGCTTAGCGACCATCTAAGCCCCGATAAGACAATTCGTAGCTATTACAATACATATATATTTTTATTGTAATTTTTCAAACAAATCAATCGAATAGAGCGTAATAAAAAGTTCATTTATCATAATGTCCAGAAATACAAAATGACATCTCCACATACCTTTCGGATCACACCTTATATATATACCACCAGTTCTAATGTAACAACAGTAAACAAAAAAATTGGACTATCTTTGTCAATGTATAAACAAAACGCGAAATAAAAATTGATATAAATTGGGAGAACTTTGGTGCTAAAGCCATAAACAATCGGCGGCGAAACTTCAAACGAATTCATCGCGCAAAATCCATTGTGAATTTGGGAGCAATTTGCACAAATGTTTGAGAATGGAGCGAAACACAAACGATTCCTGAAGGATGGACTCGGTTCTAAACAAAAAAACAAATTAAAAACAATTATTTCAAATTGTCATCCATCCAAAAAATACCTGAAACCGCGTCAATATTTCGTTGGTGTTGGCCTTTCCGTTGTTCACTGCCAAAAAATTGCGAATTTCATCGGCAAGCTTTTCGTATTTGTCGCCAAATGGAAGCGAATTGGGCCGAGATTGCGCGGAGAGTGATGGGTAATTGGCCTGAATTTCGTGTTTAAAGCTACAAATGAAAAACCAATATTATTTATCTTTTATTGGACATAAAGAAAAAAAGTCCAAATTAAAATGGAATGGTTTTACGTCTTCGTCGTCGTTGTCCACCGACAGTCCGTCTCCCCCTTCGCCGTCAATGTCCAATTGGCGCTCCTTTCGCTGCCTTATCGAGCTGAGAAGTTCAGCCCCACTTCCGTCGCATTTGCCACGTCTTTTCCGCAACATTTCACTGCCATCAAAAGGCTTTTCAGGACCTAAATTTTGAATAAATTAATTTTTGGCATTTTTTCCGCCTCCACTTTGGTCCTCGTCCTCATCGTCATCCTTTTCCATTCTCCGTTCCAATTGTCCGGTTTCGCCCAAATTTACACCGTCCATTTCGTTAGCATTGAAACCGGCCGCCCTCTTTCGACCAAACAACGATTTTTTTGCCGGGACTGGCACAAACTCAGACGCATTCGCGAGAAATTCAAGATGTCGCCTTAAATGATGACACAAAAATTGCGCAATTTTACAAAAAAAAAATTCATCCAACCGTCGCGATCTCTTCAGCACTTCGGCGGCCCTCTTCGCTACAGCGTTCGCCTCGTCCTCAACCAACTGAATGTCGGCGGCGGATCCATCCCTAACGATCTTGTCATGCTGAAGTGCCGAATGGACGCCGACCTTCTTGCTGAGCAGCTTGCTCAACACATAATCGTCCTGATTTATAAAATTTCCATTTTTACAACAACCAATTCCATATCCAACCACTAAATTCTACCCTATCATAAATAAATCGAATCAGACTAAAACATTGAATTTATATTGGATGAAAAGCCGAACGAACGCCACCTGTTCTTTGCTGTCCAAAGCCGTTCCACTCTGAGCGGTTTGTTGATCCGCTTCCTCCCGCTTCTGCTCCACTTGGACTTGCCTCCTCAACAGGGGAACTTTGTATTTGCCCTCAAACAGCACTTTTTTGCGCTTCTTTCGCCCGTTCTCCGGTTTGTCGCCGTCCGTTTTACCGAAATTGCTAAAAATATATTCAATAACAACAGTAACAAATTTTATGGGCAAAAAGTTTACGCTGCAAGTCGTTTTGCGACTTTTCGAATCCGTTCGCGTGCCTCGTCCGACAGTCCATTCACCGCATTATCGCAACCGTTGACAGTATTTTGAACACCGTCGGCCGTACGTCCGACAATTCCCTCGCCATCATTTTCGTTTGCCTTTTTCTCCACGTCCTTTTTCACTCTTTTCAGTGTTTTTTTGTTGACTTCTGTGCCATTCGCGGCAAATATCACCGCCGTTTCTGAAATGATCCCAAAGTAAACCTGACAAATGAGATTAAAAGCCGTGACAAAAAGGCTCTTTGCAACGCAAAAATAATAATAATCAGATTTTTACAATAAAATAATCGCAACTCTTTTATTGCTGTTGACCTGTGCCGTATTTTCGGTCACTTTTGGACGAGCCCAAAGTGAACAGTTCGTGCAGTTCGTTAGTCTTAAAAAAGCGTTGCTGCTTTGGGTTGTCGAGCACGCGATTAGCCAAAAAGAGTTTGAATATTTGCCTTTGATAGATTTTCTCCTCAATCGTTCCACTCGTCAATCTTAACGGCTTTTGACCGAGTTTCGGGCGGGATATTTGACAACTCACAATCTGTATATTGTGACCGGCCCTATTCTGACCAATTCGCCAGGCCCTCTCGCGAGCCTAAAACCAAAATATTAAAAAAAACAAAGAGAAAAAAAAAAAGAAAAAATCGACCTGCGCATCCGTGGACGGATTCCAGTCCGGGTCAAATATCAACACGCGATTAGCTCCAGTCAAATTTATGCCAAGGCCACCAACTTTCGTTGTCAACAAAAATACGAAAAGATTGTCGTCCTAAACAATTAAATAGAGTCAGGAATTTAAAAAAGCAGGGACCCGAGTACCGGATTTCTCCTCAGCTCAAACAGACCCGGACCGGGTAAAAAATCCTGGCAATACTATCTGGGTTTTCCTCCGGTCCTATCCGATTCCTAATTAAAATGGGTTGGAATGAGAGAAAAAGAGCAAAACTTTGTTAAATTTCTCAACAAGGCTCTGACGACATCCAATGGCCGTTGTGCCGTCCATGCGAAGATAGGTGTAACTGAAATAATTATCTTTGCATTGATTTACATAAAGACTTCTTTTCAATTTACCCTTCTGAAATGATCAGACTTTCAATGATCGAGAGCATCTGACGACTTTGCGAAAACAATAGCACTTTATGGCACTGTTCACGCCAAAGTCGCAAAAGCGCACGAGAGAACGATCATTTTTCCACTGCGCTGGTAAAAGCCGAATTCCATGTCGGGCTGTCCTTTGACATCAAAATCGCCTAAAATGCACGGGAGCTAAGAATTAGCAAAAGCACAAAACACACAATAGTAATTATGAAAAAAAACATTGCTCAGAAAAACCAACCAAATCTGTTAGGTCCTCCGTAGACCAAGTCGGGATGGTTGCACAGCTTACGCAGAAACATCAAACCCGCAAATGGCATTTGCTTGCCGGTGACAATGTCCTCGCACGTCTTCGATTCAATGTATTGAAGGTACAACCGACGCTGCTCATTTGTAATGTCACAAAAAAGAATCTGCAACATTTTAAAAGAAAAGGTACTGCTAGAACGGCAGTCGCCCCAACTACTACACACTTTCCCAAAGTGGTAAGTACTTAAATTTTGGCTCTCGACACCGACCTGCTCAGACTTCTCGGGCAGTTGCAGCACCATTTGGACGTCCTTCTTCATCCTTCGCAACAAGTACGGGCTGATCGCGTCTCGCAGTACACACGCCGTTTTAAAGGCGGTTCGGACTTGGACAGCGCTCGCATTTGCATAACCGCCCTGGGTGATTGGCACAGAGAACTTTTCCATGAACTCTTTGAGCGAGCCGAGCCTTCCCGGGTAAATAAAGTCGATGAGCGACCAAAGCTCCCGAAAATTGTTCTGCATGGGCGACCCGCTCAAAATCAAACGATGCGGGGTTCGCAGCTCTTTCAACGCCAAAGTGATCTGCAAAAAGTCAAGGAATACTTAAATCGAGATAAGAATTGGTTGGATCTGTCTGATAATCTAATATTTAGTCAGGTAGTTACCACCAGAAGTAAAGCAAAATTCTCTGATTGATTTACCTATTTTTCAACATTCCGTAGTACACATTTGATATTATTGCTCAATGAGTAAAAAGATAAAAACCAAAGTACTTGATGTCATAAAACCTGAGTCAGTTTCGTGGTCAAGCACCCCAAAACCCTTACAGTTTAACGATTACCATAAATTCTTTACCTTTGCCTCGGGATTCCGTATTTTATGGCCTTCGTCCAGAATGAAATAGTGCCAATTGACCGCCATAATTTGCTTATAGCTCAAAACAAAAGTTGAATATGAAGTGACGAGAATTGATCCATCCCTTAAATTCATTTTAAGAATAATTATTGCAGTTTGTAGAGCATGAAAAAAAAGGGAAGGGGGATTTTTTTTTTGTTAATTAACAAATTATCGATTCCATGTGAAACAAAAAAGGCCAACATTGTTCATAATTATCAGCAAATATACCCTCGATGTATGCCGATCTTCTTGATCAAATTGGTCTTGGATCCCGAAAAAGCGCCACTGGAGTGCAAAACGGCCACTTTGCACAATGGGAACCAAATATTCAGCTCTCTGACCCATTGGTGGAGGAGAGTTGCCGGACAAACAATCAGAGAAGGGCCAAGGCCCTCATACCTGCAAAAAAAAGATGATTTTATATTCTAATTTGCCGTGAAAAAGCACCTGAAAATCTTCGAAGTTGCCCGACTCTCCGAGAGGGAGCGAAGGAAGACACAAAGTTGGATGGTTTTCCCGAGTCCCATTTCATCAGCCAAAATGCTTAAACAATGTCAATGAAAAAGTGAAAAGAAATATTTCCTATTTACCCTCCGACATATTGAAAGTGCAATTCATAGAGCCACCGAACGCCCGTTTTTTGATACCTAAAGCCAAGACGTGCAATATAACAGAAAACGACCCGCGAGGGGAGGGAGGGATTCGATTTCAAGACTAAAAATTGATTGAGTATTTATTAAATTGTTTTTTTCCAAGGATTCACTTTCAGCCCGTTCCCAAAAGGCATTATGCAACAATGTGACCTGTACAGCCTATTCCAAACAAAATTTGAAATGTGGCAGTCATTGCTCAGTGTGTGAAAGTCGGCGGGATCATCAAAGGCTTCGCCCTTTAGCTTAGCCAATTCTTGAAGAGCTCGATGCTCTCTTAAAATGTTTAATCGTCCAAGTAGATAACAAAATCTTTAAAATACTAGTACAAGCCTAATTCGTAGCGGGAAATTGGACTCATCCCCGTCATCCTTCACAGCTTTGATAGTTTCCTTTCTGTTCGCTTTCGCCGTGTTGCGCTTCTGTCTGTGGCTGCTCGCCTGAGCGGACGTTCCTGGCGAATTTACACAGCCATCGTAAGCCTCCAACGAATCGTCGCTTTCATCGGTCGAATTGGAAACAACGAATTCTTCATCTCTGTTAATGGACGCAGTTGATTCATTATCAAATTCAACTGAGATATCATCATCATCATCTATGTTATTCATTGAACCCAATCTGAAAAAAAAATGAATGCAAAATTCTTTATTCTTCGAATACCAGTGCAAGGATTTGTTCTGTTCTGTTTACGGATTTAGCAGAATTTCTGGTAATTTGGGCAACGGAATTCTGTTTTGCGATTTTTTAGAGAAAAACCCAGAAATTTATACCTTCACTAGCGGTTTAGGTGCGCCTAACGGCGCACCAAACGCTAGAAAGTGAGATATGGTATAAACAGAATTTTTGGAAAATTCAAATATTCCAAAAATCAGCTTTAGTTCTATATTTTTGAGTACAAGCAGAATGCCGCCATATTTTCGAAATTTCCTTGGCGGTTTTTTTCTGAAAACGGAATTTTGAAATCACCGGACCCGAAACCCGTATAACAGAATTGAAAAGCAGGACCGGTTTATAGAAAAACAAATATTTTAGAGAAAAAATAATGTTAGACTTAAAATAAAAAAACGTTACGCCAAATTTTTAAATTCAAAAATGCACTTCCATTTTTGGCCGGAAATATATAAACGCTTCGATTTTTCGTCAATTTCTTTTCATTCTATTTGTTCTCCAACCCTAATAAGTGGATTTTCTACAAAAATGTCGGACAACACAAGCGAAGAGGAGCAGCAACAGCAAATGCAGGAAATGTGAGCTTATTCCTGAAAAGTCAAATCAAAAGACATTAATCCCAAATTTCAGTTTCATTTGTGCCGACATTTGGCTCCAAGTCTTCGCCCTCCTCAGCCCTCGTGAGCTCGGGCTGAAAATGGCGCTGATCAGTGACCGCTTTGACCGTTTGGTGGACGCGCATTTCAAATCGAGGGAATGGTCGTTGGGTTCGATGGAAATTCGTCGTGCAATCGGAGGAAATGGCGCACAAATTGTCAAACGCTCTGGTGAACTTCTGCCAATTCCTCAAGGACCGCTTCCAAACAAAGTGACCGGATTCGAAGAGATTCAAATCAGGTTTGTTTTCTTCCTAAAAAGTAACGAAATATAAAATGTTTTTGAACTTTCAGTTACATCGACCAAACTGTCATCGAATTCCTTCAACGCATCCGCCGACTTTTCGACTCTTCCGAGACAACTGTTTTAATTGAACTCTTCGACGACCAAAGCCGCAGTTGGGAAATTATTCGGCAAAAGATTTGGCCTTTGTTCAAGGACAACATTGGCCGCTTATCTTTGGAATCCTCTGAATTGGACCGTTTGCAACAATTTTCTCCGACCGCTCTTCTCGACTGTGCAAAGCTCCGTTTGATCGATTCCGATGGATCTTTTTGCTTATTTCCGGCTGAAGACTACGCCCCTGCCCAAGCCGTGGCCAAATGGTTGCTCACTGCTCGTGGAGATGGTCGGCCAAAGATTTTTCGTGACTGTTTCCCAACAGAGGTGGAGGGACTCAAAGGGGTAATTTCTTTCATTTATAATCAATTTGAGAATAATTATTCCCTTCCTTTTAGTCATTTGTCAATGCTTCGGAGCCGCTCAATTTCATCATCACATTTTGGATTTATGACGATGCCCTACTGCATGAGCCATTTGAGCTGAAGAACAACCGTACGGGGGAGCGATTGACATTGCGACGTTTCAACTGCAAACTTTTGCTTTTTGGTGCGTTGTCCAATTGTGCGAGAAGAGGCGAAATGGGCCAAGTGGGAGGAGGAGGCAACTGAGTCGAGAGGGAGCTTGTGGAATCGTCAATGGAATCGCATCGTCATAGACTTCAAAGACAGTGACATCGACGATGGGTAAGGGAATTGTCTCGAAATTTCCTTTACAATTGTTAAAATTTTTCTTATTTTCAGCATGGTTGACGCAAAGGCAGGTCCAAGTGAGCCCAAGAAGTGATGGACGGACAGCGGACGAACGAATTTGATGGAGGAAATTCGAACAGAAAATAGATTTAATTGATTATAATTGTTGCTTATTCATTCTATCATGAAATAAACTTGTAGCGATGTGAGTTTTTATTTAAAAAATAGCGGCTTTTTGGGCTAAAAACGCGATTCATTTTGTCCTATGTTTTTTCTCTTAGGTTGCCCCTATTTTAGGTGCAAAAAAATCCCACAATAGATTTGCAGATTGGCCTATTTTTCGGGACGTAACAAAAGTCTTCCAAGATGACTTTAATGGGTTATTACATTTACCGTTATATAGTCAAGTTGCAACAAATGCGACAAATAAATTATCATTCAAAAAGAGTATCGAAAAAACTTACATGGCAAATATGAGAAATAAAGCAAACAAAGCTTAAGGATTAAAATTTATCTCCATTCTTCTCTCACAGTCGGTTTGAACGGGTCGGCTCTCAGCTCCCCCACGAAGTACCAGAAGCAATTCTCATGAGTCAGCGTCGTGATTCGTTGTGGCAGACAAGAAACCCATAAAGCGAGGTGTCGTCCTTCAAAATTGTCTGAAAATGTGCGTATTGCGGATTTATTCCGAATGATATTAACAGGGTTGTTGTGAATTCCGATTTCAAAAACCAAAACAAAGTTATTAGCCCAAATCTTGTTAAAATAAAATTTATGATTAAATTAATATTCGGTTATAATAAAATAAAACAAATACCTACAATAAGAATAGACAATTGTATCTATGAAAACGTTGCCCCAAACGGTCTTCACCAGCATTCCGGTACTGCCCTTGCTTTTTCTGCGCCGGACTTTCCGGACGTTTTCCGACGTAAAATGAACGGGCACATTGACCTATGGGCAGATGCATTTTGATATTTAATGGCAAAAAAGTCCCCCCCCCCCCCCAAATGTTCAAACTTACCATGACAGTTTTGTACGTGTGCGTTTCATCTTCTATTTTGTCACGGAAGTATTTGGCTTGTGGATGAGTTCTGGTGCTCTCTCGGAAATGGCGAATTTGAGCCGGAAGTCCATTGGGCGGTTGAACGGTACGGAGGCCATGACGGAGGGCTAGCATCAATCTGACAATGAGCGTGAAAGCAATAAAAAAATAATATAAATGAACTTGTTATTTATCAGGCAGGACCCATACATTCATAAATTTGCGTAGAAAATATTTCAGTGTTTGAACTTTTCCGTTCTGCTCAGATTCGTGTTTCTTGACCCAAATAACTTTAAAAATGTGCAAATAACGTTGTTTTTTTTTGGGGGGGGAGGGACGAAAAAAGTACCGCTTTTGAAGTATAGAATAGAAAAGAACATTTGACGTATTTTGTAAAACAATGTAAAAATTGGAAACAAATAATTAAATGGGTCACTTTATTTTCAAAAACCCACCCACTTGTATTCGAGCTGAAGTTGCCTGGCAAGAAATGGCCTCGTGAATTTGCCAACCACCCAATTTCCCAATTGGCAAACAGCTTCAAAAGCTTCATGACTAAAATTCAAATTGAAAAAGTGGGCAAGAAAACAAAAATGCCTGTCAAAGTCGCAGCTTCTGACCACCCCAATGCGTTGCTCTTTGTTGTACACCAATGCGGCCCTGTCACATTTGAAAACGACCAAACACGTCAGCATCTGCAAAATTGGAGACTTTTTTTTCAAAATTTTCGAATGCCGAACCCTCCCAACGGTTCCCCGGCATTTACCCAACTCGCTACTTTGACTCGATACGCCGCTTTCTAAGGATATCGAGTTGGGTCTACAGTTATGCCGACTCGATATCATAAAGAAAGTGTGCGTAACGCGACAAAATGAGGCAAGTCGAGTGTGGAAGTCCGCTTTTCTCACCATTTCAGCTGCATTGATGTCGCGTTCGTAATCCACCTTCAAATGCATAGCGCAGTCCGAGCGCGTACTCGTTGCTCAGCATCTGTCCAAATTTGATTTGCCATTTATTTATTTACTTCTCTCATTATTATTATTCATCACCGTTTTTATCGTCGGATTGTGTCCGTGCTCAGAAATGAACATCGGCGGTAAAGGATTTCGTAATTGGCGACGTTCGGTGAATTGTTTTTCTCGGGAAATGTAATACTCAGAGGCAATGGCGTCCAGGAAACGTGGTAAACAGTCGATCTGAAAGAATGTGACATTAAGGATATTTTGACGAGCCCGCATGAATCCTGAAAACATTAATTTTAGTCCCTAGCATATGCTGGATACGGTCTGGGATTTTCCAAAATGCAAATTTGACACACTTTTCTGTAACAGTCGGACCCGCCTTGAAGACGTTCATTGACTGCAATGGCTACCCAATTGAAGCCTCGAACGCAGTCCTCCTTGTAGATGGTGGACAGCTAGAATGTGCTCCATGGTTTTGTGTATTATTGGGAGAAAAAAGGAGACAGACGGACCTGTGCCTGAACATCCTTCGTGAAGGATAAGCTTTCTGACGAAACAATCTTCTGACACCAACACCCATCCGAGCAGTTCGTCCATGCCAATACGAAAGTAATCGTTGTAGCGTTGAAGGGAACGGACGAAAGCCATCACATAAAATGAATGTCTCCGATTAATTTAACCGTTTCTAATTCTTCATTAAGTAGATTTAAATTTTTATGAAATTTAGGGGAAAGCAAAATTTCTTCAAAATCGTTGACAAATGTTAACCCACAAAAGCATTTGAAAATTAACTGTTTTACAGTAAAAAATTCAAACCTGAATGTTTTTATCGACTAATGTCACGCGGCGATCATACGTTTTCGATACATTGTCCACCATTTTCCGATCAACAAAATGCACATGCACAGTTTGTGTGGACAGTGTGAACAGAACCCACGTGCCTCTTTTAATCTGAAGTTTAGAAAACAAGATTAAACCATTTGTTGACCATAGAAATAATTTTTTGTCTTTTTTTGAGGATTAGTTAAAAATTTAATTTTTTTTTGCTTTTAGTGCTTTTTTATGCCTTTTTGAAGCGTAGAGTGAGAGCTCTACCGCAAGTTTTTTGTTTAAAAAAAATTCTAAAATTTTCAAAAAGCCACGTGGACACGTTTATTTTATTTCAAAAAAGCAACCTTCTGGCCAAGCAACGCAACCAGACCCTCCGTTTGATTCCAGATGAGGGTGAACAGTCGAGTCGGCCGAGCACTTGGAGGCATCATCCGATCACCGCCAGTCCTTCCCGAAACCACACAAATCCCCAACTTCACGTTGTCAGTCATTTTATTCAAATCAATCACATTTAATGCATAAAACTGGCAAATGAAAAATGGTTAACAGCGATTTGATTTTGGGGTCCCCGTTCAAAAACAATTTTAAATTTTGGCTTAGTGGTCTGTGTGCTTTTCAACAAAAAAAGGTTGGGGGTTCGAATCCCCTCAATGCAATTACTATTTTTTCGCTGAATTTATTCAATTTTCATTTAATTAGGAAGAGCCAAATTACGTAAATTGCTTCAGACCCACCCAAACCAAACAAAGTCGGTATCAATCGAAAGCTCATGATGAGTAGAACTTATTTGTAAGCATGAGCTATGCCATTTGATACTTCTGAAAAAAGTTATAGGGCCCATAAGCCAATTTAAAAATTATTTTTCAAGGCTTTCTAACCTTCCGAATCGTTTAGCTTTTGCTTGGTGAAAGATTCTAAAACATTCGGGCCTTCGATTAATATCTTGATCATCTGATTTGGACCGATTTAGAAAAGTTATAACTGTCGGCAAATATTGGCACTATTGATTTTGGCCTAAATGACTATAAGCTCCTCTCAAAACTTAATTGAATCATATAAATTTGGTGTCATTTGAAAGCTCAGATTATTTATAAAATATATTCTAGCGGGAAAAAAGTGATGGGCTCGTCTGTTACAAGGCCAAATTGGCAACGCTAACTCTTACACGGCACCAAATTTGGAAACGACTTCACGAGAGTGGTTTCTATCCAGCCGGACATTTCACACCTAATTAACTCACCACTTGGATATCGGTCGTTCAACTTCTTTTTTTTGTGCCGAGTGTAACGATAACCGGTACGTAAACCACTATAAAAATTTGGTGCTAGAGATAAAGCGCTTCCTTTGAAGTTTTAAACTTGTTGACGTCGAAACAGCCGAGACCGACCGGCATGCTTGGAAGTGTAACAACTCAAAGCTAATTGACTAAAATTGTAGCTTACAAATTAGCGTCAAATTTAATTTGGAGTTGAATTCAAAAGAAAGATCACTAAATTATTATCATTAACAGAAAATGATTTGTTCTACAAATGAACATGTACAGTACCTTCAACTCTAAACAGGCAATTTACAATTTCAATGGCTAACCCTCCACTGACTATGAGGAAGAGAAATTCTCAGTTTTTTAGCGGAAGTGTGTAATAATTGTTGACCAATTTCCATTGTCAGCAAGCATTGCAACCCGCCGATTACATCGTGGGGAAAAGACCAGATCAAATCGGTGGGTGGCGTATGTCCCTTTTTTCGATGGGTTACGCACTTTGCCTCGGGCGGTGTTACTCCTCCAGGCACAATAAATTAATTAATGGTTCTTTCTCTCCCCCGGGGGGTCACACATAAAGCAGAAAGTGACAGGAATAGACGACGACAGGAATTTGTGTAACGGTCACACTTTCTTAAAAGGGCAACGGTAATTCAGTATAAAAGACATCAAGCAGCTTCCAATTCAACAGTTCAGTTCCTCAGCATGATGGAAAACCAACCAGTCCATTCGCCTTTCACCGATTCCAATCTTTTTGTTTGTTTGTTTGAAACAATTTAAGTTTAAGGGAAAAATGTCGGAGACCAAAATCATTATCGGCATTGCTTCACTGTGTTCCATTGCGGCCATTTTGGCCACACTGGTCGTTGTGCCTCAGCTGTACCAACAGATCAATGAAGTGAACTCCCGCGTCTTCGACGGCGTTCAGGTGAACAGTTCGCCATAAGTCAAGTCCAATGGCAACGCATTTCTGCAGGCCTTCCGTGTGAACACCGACTCGGCATTGGACTGAGCTGATGGACGTGCAAATTAGCGTCACACCGCCAACCCGTCCCCGCGAGAACCCGTTCAACTCCATCTTTATGCGCCAAAAGCGTGGCGGTGGATTGCCCTCTCAGTGTGTGTGCCAATTGCAGCAGCCCCAGTGTGCGCCTGGAACTCCTGGACCCCCTGGCCCACCCGGACCCTCGGGGCAGCCCGGAGGACCTGGACAGCCCGGAGGCCCCGGACAACCTGGCCAACAGCCTCCCCCATGCCCCGCTGCTTCCGCCGCATGCCCCACTTGCCCTGCGGGTCAGCCTGGACAGCCAGGAAGCCAGGGACCGCCTGGGCCTCCTGGAGGCGATGGCCAACCCGGACAGGCTGGACAAGGCGGCGGTCAGGGACCACCTGGTCCGCCCGGACCTCCGGGGCCTGGAGGAAACGCTGGACAGCCTGGAGGACCTGGTCAGCCAGGACAGCCAGGAGCTCCCGGAACAAAAAGGTCAGAAAACTGTCTATAAAAATGATTCAATATTTGTTTAATTTAAGCTCTTCATCGCCTGGTCCCCCCGGACCCCCTGGACAACCAGGAGGAAACGGACAGCCCGGTGGTCCTGGTCAAGCTGGACAGCCCGGAGGACAGGGACCTCCCGGACCTGCTGGTCAGCCAGGAGGACCTGGACAGCCAGGAGGCCCTGGACAGCCCGGAAACGCGGGCTCATCTGGCCAGCCTGGCCACGACGGTGCTTACTGTCCTTGCCCACCTCGCACCAGCGTTTTCGCTCGTCGAAGCCGTGTCAAAGTGTGATTGAACAAAACAAAGCAAGCGATCATAAAACGCATCCGAAAACCATTCAACCGATTGAAGCCTTTTTTAAATTGGCACAATTCATCTATTACATTGGCGTTTTGAGAATAAAAATGATGCCATAAAATTTAAATGAAAAAATAAACTTTTGAGAAAAAAATGAAAAGTTAATAATAATTCTTCTATCCAGAAGATGGCGGAGTCCAAACGCACTGGGGGGTCTAAAAAGAATGGAAAAAGCAATTCAATTTTAACAAAATATACCCACAGGCAATGCTAACAGATCGGGCGGAAGTTGCATATCATTCTAAACAACAAAGAAGCCGTTAGGTAACCAATCACCAACTCAATCAATGCTTACATAGGGAATGTAAATGTGGGCGAGCGACTGACTTCGCGGGATGGAATAAACCTTTGGGGGTTATTCAATCAAATTGGTAACATTTGAAAATGTACCGAAAACCAAAAGACGTCTTTAATGTCCAAAGGGTCAGATAGCCGCAGGGTAACCTAAAATTGACAATTTCCATCGATCCAAAACAATTTGCGGATGCGACCGTTTCGTTGTGAAAGTCGCGCAATGAATCGCAGTCGAAACTTCGGGTTGTCCTACAAACGAATAAATGGCCAAACTTTTGTCTTTTTGCAAGTCAACTGACCGATTGAAGATTGGCACAATGTGCCCATTCCGGTTCGGCACAATTTCTTTGCCGACCATAAACCACATCGGCAGACCTTCCGTGCTCAGTGAAAACTCAGTCAACTCAATAGTTTTTGTGTTCAAAACCTAATATAAAAAGGGGCTTAAATGTTAACCCCCCGGGGGATATTCGCGGACACTGTCCAATTACCCGAATTGGCCCCGACTGAACGCGCTTTCCGGTTGACACATTTGGCGGGAGAAGTGGGCGAAGTTGAACCGATGAAGGCGATTGGAAAGTTGCGCCGGCGGCGGAAGAGGGAATCAACACGAGGGCAACCGTTTGCTGAGGAATTTAAGGCTAATTATGTGCTTAAAAAGGATGACAACTTTTTGAGAATGGTCCCAAATTGAGAGCCAATTCAACGTTTTGATCAAACTGTTGTCCGGAAGTGTGAGCAGAATGTGATGATTGCCCCCGTGCCATCCCAGCGAGCTCCAATGGCGTTCCTCGTGAAGATGAACCTCTTCCGCCGCAGGGTCTATGGCCAATCCGTTGTTGTCATTTGTTGTTCCCCCTTTTTGTTGTTGGTGGTTTCGTCTTGCCGGTCCGCCCAAACTTATGTGAAAATTATGTGGCATTCCGTCAAAGTGTACGGGCACAACAGCACCACCAGCCAGCAGTGCTTGTGCCCCCGAAGAAGCCGCCGCCGCTTTCGTTGGTGGCAGAAACTGTTGCTGCAACTGAACGTGCTGGTGTCGTTGTCTTTGTCGTCGATGTTGGTGTGCCTTCAGGCGCCATTTGTTCGTAAAGTTCGCTGTACAAATTACGCTTTGCCCTGGCCATCCGAAGGCCAATCCGATTGGCCCCCGCCGTCTCTTCCTCCTCTTCTTCAGCCGTTTTGCCCGTTCCCGTCGTCCCATTAACTCCGTAATAATCTTTCCCGTTAATTGGCAAAATTGGTGCTCGCGTATGCGCGGGCCTTTTCTGAAAATTCAATTAATTTTAAATTTTAAATTTATATTTTTCCATTTTAAAAACCTGCGCAGGCCAAAGCGCAAAAGTATTCGCATCCAATTTTGCCGGAGACAGAAAAAAGCCATTTTCGCTGGGGAAAAAGTCCTGGCTGGTCCCCGTGTGTTTGGCCGGACCGGCCCAAAATGTGACGTTTTCTTCGAGAAGCATTAATTTTATTTTGAACTTTTTTTTTTTAATATTAAATTCCCACCAGAATGCTCAAATGGCTGAAAATGAAAGTTCGAAATTAGCAATCGCCGCTCATCGATAGCCCAAACGGCGCCCGCAACATTATGCTGCCTGCTCAAATTAGTCTGAAAATTTGGAGAAAATTTTCAAAAAAATTTCCTACATTTTTGGGCTTCGATATTTCAAATAGACGAATTTGAATTGAATTTTTCCTAAATTTTAGAATTTCATTGCCCACCGGCAATGAATCTTAAAATTGTTTCAACACAAAACAAAAATTCCCCCGTTAATCTCGAAAGATGTGAAAGGCTTAAAAGATTTGTCGTCGTTTCATTAAATATGCGAGCCCCGCGCTTTCTTTTCCATTGCCTGTTCAACGAAATGGCCACAGTATTTTCCATAATACGGTAGCTTTTCAACTCCATTAATGGCCACAGTTTTATGGGGGAAGATGGCCTGGGGGCTTTGCTGTTCAGACGGAGGCCGAGGCCGATTTTGTTGGATCCATTCCATCAGCCGACTCTCCGAGTTCACCAATTTTGTCCTGAACGCCTCGCCGACTGTCTCCTCGTCCGGCCCAGTCTTTGAACTGTTCAATTCTCCGGCCAAAGCCCAGAAAATGAAAAACGAATTATTGCCACACATTTCGCACGCCTTCTTCACTCACTTCGCTGTCTGAGGCAAGTCCAATTCGCCGTTTTTCATTGCCGCTTCCAAAAGAATGCGTTGTTCAGCCGGAAGACCGTTGAAAAGGTCGGAAGAAGTGCCTGTCAAAAGGGGGAAATTGAAATTAAGCTTGGATTTTGTCTCTATTCATCGAATTAGTGCTTTTCTCTAAATTCAATACAAATTTAAGAAGCTTTCACATTTATACGCAGGCCTCTTCTGCTGTCCCTACCGTTCAACACCAGCTCTTTCTGTTCCTGCTCCGTCCCCGTCGTCCCATTTGTGGCAGACGACGAAAACAACGTCTTCAATATGTCGCCTCCGTTGTTTGTGCCAACTACCGCCGTTCTTTCGCCCTGTGCCGCCACTTTTGAGGCCGACTTGGCAATGGACTGCACGGCCGTGCTGGTCAATTTGGAGGCGGCACTATCGGCAGCCGACGCGGGCGACCCAATGGCTTTTGACAGCGATGAAAGACTAATGAGAATTTATGCTTATGGTCAATCAGTTTGAAGGCTTGGCACGCAATGCTTACAGATCATTTTTGCCATTGGACATCTGAATGAGGTTCCGTGCCAAACTGGTGATCTGTTCGAGAGTAGAGCCCTGGGAGAGAAGCTGGAGAGGATTCGGCAGCTGGGAAAGAAGCGCATTTGGTTGGACAGCACCGGCATTTGACATCGATGAGGCCAATAAGTCAAATGGAGAGCCGGCGAGGGGCGTCGGAGGTTGGGCGGCGGCGAGGGGGGAGGCCAAGTTGGAGGAGGCCAAGTTGGAGGAGGACACCGACGCGGAGGAGGACAGTGCCCCGCCGCCGCCGGGGACAAATACCGAATTCGGAGGCGAAAGTCTAACAACAATTGCATAATCTTCGATAAATTCCCGGCCAAAACATACCTTTTATTCCCTCCCTCCGAGTCCGTCCGCCCTAACTGATCAATTATTGCGTTTTCGTTGCCGTCACTGAAGGCATTTGCATTGGGCATTAAAGCCCCGGAGGGAATAATGTTTTTGATGAATAATTGCTGCTGTTGCTTTTGGTGATGGCCGCCGGGGGGTGAATTGTTAATTGGCTCAATCGGTCGCAGTTGGGCAGGCCGATGGCCGCCGTTACGGTGGGCGTGTAACGGCGTGAACATCGCCTCGGGGCGGGTGATCAACAAATGCTCCGCGGACGAGGACTTCAATCGGCTGGCGATTCGGTTGGCATTGGAAAGCCTAAATAAACCAATGGCACTTTTGGCTTTATTTATTTGTATAGAATTGATTCCCTCGCCCATTCAATTGACCTGTTCTCCCCTTTTGGTTGTGCTCCGAATACTGAACTGTAAGCTGAACCCCCGACTTTTTCTTCCTCTCCATTGGACGGTCGGTGCCATCGATTGGATTGGGGTCTGATCGGATTGTTGTTTGATCCCTGCGATGATCGATTTGATCCCACACGAGCAAATTTTGATTTGATGCCTTGGCTGTTAACGGAAAGAACCTCTTATATACATAGTTAATTAATTTAATAAATATTAGGAATTTTCCAAATTCCATGTAAATTTTTCGAAGTCTGCCAAAGTCCATTCAATTTTTGTTAATTTAACACATTTTGCGAAATTTGGAAGCAATTTAATGTTGTGAAAGGTTCGGTCGGTCGCCAGTCAATTATCGGACCCAAATTGGGTGGAAGTGAAGTAATTTATGGGGGCATCCAGCAAAATGTGTTCCAAAATCGGTTATTTAAATTATTTCAAATTTAAAGGAATTTAAGCGAAGTTGTTGACCCAAAAACGGAGAAAAGAATCAAATAAATGGAAACATTCGATTTTCGAGGTCAGCAAAGCGCCCCCTCTTCAACAAAAAATGACACTGAATGAATTAATGAATTGAATGAATTAATGAAGTGACCTTGTCCAAGTCGACGCCCCTCCAGCGCCGTTTCCACCATTGGCGGCAGTGCTTCGATAAGCCGGCAGATGGATGATCACCGGCGTGTTCGACTTCAGAAAGTCTTCCTGCAATTTGTTTTGATTATTTATTAATAGGTAATTAGGACGCTCCCTCATTATCTAATGACTTTTTGGGAATAAAATATTGCGTTAAACGCCCGCCCACTTCTTTAGTCGCTCCCTTTTTCCGCTCTCCGAATATTTTGGCCATTTGCTGCTCGTACAGCGAATATGGCCAAATTCCGGTCGTTTTTTGCCGATCGGTGCTCTTTTCCGTGCCCGAAGTTTGTTGCTGCTCCCTTTGGAGTTGGAGCAGTTCCTGCATGGCCAGCTGGGCCAACTCCCGCTCCGAGGCCGGCCCTTCTGTCCCATCCGCCGGGGGGGCCGCGTAATTTAACGCAAATTTGGGGGATGGAAAGGACGACGGACTCTGTGCTGTTAATTCATTATTTCCAACAAAAAAAGAATGGTAAATATAAAAAGGCCCACCTCCAGAGTCTCTGCTGGTCGCTAGTGAAAAGAACATAAATAAAATAGCAAATGGCGACGACGACGGCAAAATGTTCGGCCTTCGACCGTCCCACGGCATTTTCTGAAGAAGTTGAAGCCTTCCGAAGTTTGAATTGTCTGTCGTTGCCGTCACGTTCCGTTCCAATCACTTCATTTGATTTGCTTTTTCCCTTTTTGAGTTTATAAGGCTCAAATCGGCAAAACAATTCAATCCGTAAAGGCTAATTCGAACGGGTAATTGGCAGAGGCTATGCAAACATACGACGAAGTGAATGTCAACGATCAAAGCAAAAAGGGAATTTGAAAATGGGGGGGGGGGAGAGGGGGGGGGATGTTATTAATCCATGGGATACAATTGGAATGGGATGCCGGATTTGGTGTTTTGGGAGGGGATGGGACGGGACGGGATGGAGCCGGTCGGGGATTTCCGTCGATGGATGCGCTTGAGCGAGTGTGAATGGGCGGAATGGGATGGGATGGACAACCGGGGGATAGGGGGGATAGGGGGAGGGGGGGATGAGGGGGGGGGAGGGGGGATGAGGGGGGGGGGGGAGTAGGGGGGAGGGGGGGAGGGGGCGTTTGGGTGGACGAGTGGCGGTGCTCTTCACATCGGACGGACGCATCTTTCACAAATCTCTCCAAATATTCCCGCAAAGAGAGAAGAAGCTTTCGGGGTTGAGGGTCGAACACCGACCCCGGATAATAAAAAGCAAAAGCAAAATTGTTTTTTAGAAAAGAAAATGTGGAAATATTTATTAAATTTATTTATTTAAAAATTTTTGACAAAAGAACAATTGATGAGGTCGAACCCCGGCTGTGATTTTACTTCTCAATCACTACGATTCGTCGTCAATGCTTTGCCATGTCAAAAGCTAAAAACATTAAAATACAAATATTTTTTATTAATTTCCCTTCGCTTATTTCTTCATTTTTTAATTCAATTTCGTCCAAATATAAAATTGGAAAACCAAAACTTTCGTTATTCGACTCAATCGGTTCGATTCGTTGACTACTCGCATTTCTCGGCACTTTGTTCTCGAAACCTAATTAACGATACAATTAACGCAAAAAAACCAATTTAAATGGAAGGTGAGAAAATGCAATAAATGAGAAAAAAGCTAAAATTTATTTGCCAATTCCCATCGCTACAAATTGTACGCAACGCATTAAATCAGTGCCACAAACATATCTTAATTAGTTTATAAATGCATGAAAAATTCCAAATTAATTTATATTAAATTTAATGCCGTAATAGCAGATGAGTCTAATTGTAGACGCCGCCAATGTTGGGCATTGATAAAGTACCAATGTTGGGCATTGATAAAGTGCCATGTTGGGCATTGATAAAGTGCCAATGTTGGGCATTGATAAAGTGCCAATGTTGGGCATTGATAAAGTGCCAATGTTGGGCATTGATAAAATGCCAATGTTGGGCATTGATAAAGTGCCAATGTTGGGCATTGATAAAGTGCCAATGTTGGGCATTGATAAAGTGCCAATGTTGGGCATTGATAAAATGCCAATGTTGGGCATTGATAAAGTGCCAATGTTGGGCATTGATAAAGTGCCAATGTTGGGCATTGATAAAGTGCCAATGTTGGGCATTGATAAAGTGCCAATGTTGGGCATTGATAAAATGCCAATGTTGGGCATTGATAAAGTGCCAATGTTGGGCATTGATAAAGTGCCAATGTTGGGCATTGATAAAGTGCCAATGTTGGGCATTGATAAAATGCCAATGTTGGGCATTGATAAAGTGCCAATGTTGGGCATTGATAAAGTGCCAATGTTGGGGGGGGGGGTTAATAATTAAATTAATTACAATTCTTTTTGTGCAAGCATTTGACGAAATTAGTGGTCGGAAGTCGTAAGCATTCAAAAAACTTTTCTTTCATATCGCAACAAATATTTTGCTTTTTTATTCGTTGCCTATGGAACACCAAAATAGCGCAAGTCAGTCATCCGAAGACATTGACAATACGGTAATTGGCATTGACTTATTACGGTAACTGACATTGACAATACGGTAATTGGCATTGACTTAATACGGTAATTGGCATTGACTTAATACGGTAATTGGCATTGACTTATTACGGTAATTGGCATTGACTTATTACGGTAACTGACATTGACTAATACGGTAATTGGCATTGACTTATTACGGTAATTGGCATTGACTTAATACGGTAATTGGCATTGACTTATTACGGTAATTGGCATTGACTTATTACGGTAACTGACATTGACTAATACGGTAATTGGCATTGACTTATTACGGTAATTGGCATTGACTTATTACGGTAATTGGCATTGACTTATTACGGTAACTGACATTGACTAATACGGTAATTGGCATTGACTTATTACGGTAATTGGCATTGACTTAATACGGTAATTGGCATTGACTTAATACGGTAATTGGCATTGACTTAATACGGTAATTGGCATTGACTTATTACGGTAATTGGCATTGACTTATTACGGTAACTAAGGAGGAACAAATTCTCAGTCAAATAATCGTCGAAGATTATTATTATAAGGCCCTTCCCGATGATCGACAAATTTAAAAGATTTTCGCCGTTCAGTTCTTCCTGACCTACAGAGATTTGTGCCCGTGTTGGCCCATCATCGCCAGTGCCATTGTGATGGCCTCAATTTCCGTTGTCGGAATTTTTCTCAACTCTTTTCTCATTTTTGTAACTGCCCGAACAAAGCGAGTTTCCTATTAAAATTAAAAAAAGAATTAGAATTGCTTTACTTTTTGTGAAGGTCGTTGCACGGCACTGCCAATGTGTTCTTGGCACTGACCTTCCGCTTTCGAAGTACTGCACGAGCTCGGGCACTTCTTCTTCCTGGCCACCGCCCTCTCCGGCAATTGTTTTGTGCCCTATCAAAATGCCTTTCGCGTTTTGGCACTTTCTCTGTTTGGGCTTTGTGCTTCGACCCTTTCGATGCTTTTCACCGGTTTTGACCGCTTTTATTGTGTGCTATTCCCAATGAAGTCGGAAAAATGGAAAAATTTAAATAAATTATTTATATTATTCAATTTTATTTTAGATATAATCACATCAATTTTTGGCTTTACATTCTCACTGGGCTTCTTCTTTGCACCGTCCCGAAGCGTTTATTTGCTCTTTTTGTATTGGCAAATAAGCGAACAAATGCCAATCAATGCAAGTCACCGGAAGCATTGGCGATTTGATTTTGAGGGTGCCAAAGTTTTCGTAATTTGTTTTTCCAATTTTATTTTTGAAGGGCGGGTACGCTTATTCTGTGTACAGAAATGCAAAGTTGGGCTGCACGTCGACCACCATGTTGGTCTACATCGTCGTGGCCGGGGTGATCCGTGCCCACCAAAGTGCGTAACTTGCCCAATTTTATCAGACTTTGGCACTTTTTGAGTCTTTTAGAATCGAATTCGTCCGTCGTTAGCAGCCACCACCGCCGCATTTTCTTCTCTCTTTTGGTGATCGTTCTGTTTAATGTTGGCGGGTACTATTTGATCTCCGGTGTTCTACGTGTTTATGCCGTCGTCGAACGGCCAATCGGTCGCTTTGTGGTTTGCCCGAATGGCCCTCTCAATTCCGGCCAATTTGAGTGGGGCGTCCAACGCGCCCATTCTTTTTATGACGAGGTAAAGCCCCCGCCCCCCGGCAATCGAACATCATATTAGCATAATTCCTCTAAATGCTTATTTAACATTATTAGCATAATTCTTCTAAATGCTTATTTAACATTATTAGCATAATTCCTTTAAATGCTTATTTATGGGCACATTTTAGCAGTGAGTATCGGAAGGCTTTCAAAAAACAATGCCAAAACATTTCGTCGTTTTTATTCTCTTCGGCAAGTCGAAGCAGCGCCGTTCAGCCGACAATTTTTGTGCTTCAACCGACCAAAAGTCAGTCGCCGCAACTGGCGCTTAATGTGCCGAAACGGCGGGCGACAATTTTGCCGGAAAATTTAATGGAAAAAGAATTTGTGCCGGCGGATTCGCTCGGAACAAAAGCGATTTTGAAGAGGCAAAGTGTGCAATTGGAGAGGGGAGAGAAAGAAATCGCGAATTTAAAATCATTGTCGCCATTTTAGCATTGGATTTAAGCAAAAGTTGTAATTATTGTAACTGTCCCAAATGAACAAAACTTCCTTAGTGGCCATAAAATGATTCACAATTCATTGATGGCACAATTTGCATGTCTCCTCACAAATTCACAATTCTTCTTTTTATTCTCTCAATTTTGTTGTCATGGTTACCTACCAACAACAACAAAATGAGTTTAGCGTTTGCATTTTCCACAAAATTAAAGTGTAATATTGCACATTTGCGAGAAGATGTCCCGTCGAGAAAATGCGACGGGCGGCGCCGGCGGCGGGCCCCGACCAACGCAAGGCGTACCTCCTCAAGGTTTTGGAGCGGTTCGGGGGGCAAAAGGTCGCGTCAATTAAATTGAAATTGAAAAGGTCGCGTCGCATATTCTTTCGCTGAATCTGACGGAAGAGCGCCTGCCCAATGCGACTGCGCTGAACGCCTTTTGCGACTCGGAGGCGCCTCTTTTGGTCATCTCCCGACGAGACCAGGTCGTTCAGTCAGCCGCCATTTATATAATATAAGTACAATTATTCGCATTGCAGAAAGGCCATGTCGATGTTAGCAACGAGGTTAGTTAGCAGCAATTTATGAAAAATCCCTCTAAAATTGAAAATATTTTCCAATTTTTTCGATTGAAAGCAAACGGTCGGCGACTGTTGCGCGTTGTGTTCTACAAGAACAGAAACCAGCCGCTGGCTTTAGACGACTACAAACAAAAAGTCTCTGTGCTGAGTATGCACGAAAATGCGGGCCAAACTTTGCTGGGCACCCTCAAACAGGCAAAATTAATTAATTAATTGATTAATTTAAAAGTATTTAAAATAACAAATTAATTTTGAAGGTATTTTCTCGGTTTTTGGCCGAAGATCAATTGGGACGGGCCGACGGAAATGCTTCCCAATTGGCTTCGCTGGTCAGCGAATTGGAGGGCACGCTGCAAAACAATTTCGGAGAGGACGGAACGGAGGACTCCGCCGGAGGCAATAAAATTTTAATAATATAAATTTTAAAATTAAAATAAACCCCCCAGGCGTTCAATCCGTTCGTTCCGAAATAGAATTGTGGCGAAAAAAAGCCCAAAAGGCGACGGAACCGGCCCAAAGTTACAGCGAAGCGTTGGAACCATTAGCTGATAAATTGGCAACGCTCGAGGCAACTTTTTTGATTTATTTTAAATATTTAAATTGTGAATATTTTGATTTAATTTAAATTATTAATATTTTAATTTAATTTAAATTATGAATATTCGATTTAATTTAAATTATGAATATTTTGATTTATTTTGTAAGGGTGATGGGCCTTTGGACGAATTGTACGAAGTTTGTGAAGCGGCCGAAGAGAGTGCGGAGGGGCTTTGGAACGTTCTGGACGACCCCTACCCCCAAAGGCGAATGCGACAATTGATCATTTGCATCGGTCCAATTCAAAATTTAAATACACTAATTTATAAAACAATAATAATTAATTAATGAATAATTATTGCAAATTCAGCCGCTTCCCTCCAAAGGGCCATTTCTCATCGCGTTGCCTCAAATATTTCGCCGTCGGCGCTGTTTCGATCGTCGGAGACGCTTCGACTGGCACTGAATTTGGCCACTCACTGGTGCGATTTGGTTGAGCTGCTGACGGGACGAAGTTGGGCCCAAAACGCTCTTCACCAATGGGAAGGCGAGCCCATCGGCCTGGAGATATTCCAACGATTCAGAAAAAGAGTCGAAGAGGTACAATGGACGTGGACGATGGGAGAGTGATTAGCTTTAACTCTGATCAGATTTTTGATGCTCTTATTAAATCTGATCAGATTTTTGATGCTATTATTAAATCTGATCAGATTTTTGATGCTCTTATTAAATCTGATCAGATTTTTGATGCTCTTATTAAATCTGATCAAATTTTTGATGCTCTTATTAAATCTGATCAGATTTTTGATGCTCTTATTAAATCTGATCAAATTTTTGATGCTCTTATTAAATCTGATCAGATTTTTGATGCTCTTATTAAATCTGATCAGATTTTTGATATCTGATCAAATTGGGATAGCATCGTTATTAAATTACATTTTATTGCCTATCAAATTTAGGCCCATTCTCTGGCCACTTTGGGCGAACAAATTGTCCAATTGTCAGACCGGCGTGGCGACTCGCAGGTGCGCGAGCGTATTTTTTGCTCCATTGAAGGGGCAATGCGCGACTCAACTCCTTTTGGGGCGGCGGGGGAACAATGGACGGAACGTTTAGAGGCCGCGGGACGCGCTTTGGACGCTTTCATTGAACAAATTGTGCCAATGTTGAGGGCACAACTCCAGTTCCAGCCCAGCGTTGGTTGGGAATTGGTAATTCAGCTTCCGGATAGATATTTATGGCCACTTCCGGAGGGTCATTTTGAAATCCGGAAGAAGAAGAAGAAGCTAGCAGCTTTATTCATATTTAATTTCTACTAAACATTTAAAGATATTGGACGAATTGCACCGTTACCGGCACTTTTTGGCCCGAAAACAAGTGAAGGCCAAGCTGCAGACTGAACGGTAACATTCCGATGATTTAAGCGCCAAATAATTTGTAAACTTTATCCATTGGCCAGTGAGGTGCTAATTACTCAATTATCCGAACAACTTCGCTCCCGGCGACGCGAAATTGAAAGAATTGCTTCAGCAGCCATCCCAACCGGCAAATTTTTGACCGAAATTGCTGCAAAAATCGCATGGATTCGGAATAACAGCGTTCAGGTGAAATTTGGAAATTTGCAAAAAATGCTTAAAAATAATTTCATTAAATTTTTCAGGTTGACAAACTGCGCAAAGCGTCCTCAAAATTTTTCAACGATTTGCCCATTTACGCGTCGTTTGAGCAGTCGTTGCTGTCTCTGGCCGAAGAGTTGAAGACGGCCGAACAGGAACAGTTCGATGCTTGGTTAGGCTTATTTAAGCAATAAACTTTCGTCAATTATTGACGTTTTAAGGTGCCGGGATATGTTAGCGCATGTGGACGACCCCGGCGGGGATTCCATCTCTCTGCAGACGACGGGCCGTCTGATGGTGTTGGAGCGCGATCGCGGCGTGTTGAACGTTAGTTACAGCGACCGGTTGGCACGATTGCTGCGCGAGGTGGCACAACTGCAGGCGATGGGACTGAAAGTGCCCGCAAAAATTATACAATGCGTCAAGCAGGGCGAGAAGTTCTATCAGTACGGGGTTCTTCTCAAACAGGCATCAAATTAAATTCCTGAAATTTTTTAAAAAACGGCTAAAGGTCGCCCATTTTTACAACACCATCGAGCAGCAAATGCTGCCATGTCAGCAGGCGATGTTGCTGGACGAGGCGTTGGCCTTCGAAAGGCTGGTTTTGCCGTCGCCGGGGGGGAAACAAAGGGACGAAAGGGGCGCTGCTGCAGTCAATATCACATGGGAGAACCCTGAGAAGTTGAAGCAGTACATCAACAAGTTGCGGGAGGCCGCTTTCAACCTGACCAACCACAACAGACGACTCAGAAAGGTGGCTAAAAGATTTGTGTTGGGAATGGGCCTTAATTATTTTTGTAATTAATTGAGGCGCATGCCGAAATTACGCAAATTGTGGCCGAATTGGGCCACGTGGATTTGTTGCGGGAGGAGGAGAAATGGTCGGCCAAATTAATTGAAATACGGCAAAAATTTGTGGACGAGGAGCGTTTCGTGGCGGTCAAGTCGAACATGCAGCCGTGGGCTAACCATTGGAACCGGCAGCTGTACAAAGTGCTTCAGTTGCAGTTCCGTTGGGCCATGGAAGACGTTGACAGCCAAATACCAACTTTGAACGCGCAATTGGTCAGGCAAAGAACCAATTTTTAACTATTTTTTGAAGGTGTTCCGTGACCAACGGCTCCAATTCCGTCCTCCGTTGGAGGAGCTGCGTCAGCAGTACTACAAGGGACTGCGCAAGTTGCTGTCCACCCCGCAACGGCTGCGGGGAGTGCAGAACAACACACGGGAGATGGAGCTGTTCGGACGGATTGTCGCTAGAAATGCCAGTCGGTTCCACCAATTATATTTACGCTCCGAAGAAATGTTCGAAAGACTGCGAACGATCGACAGAAACTTTGACGAATGGGTGGCACTGGCACAGGTCGAAAAAAAAATAAATCAAATTTTGAAAATTAAAATAATGTAATTTGTTAGGTGAATTTGGAGGATCTGCTGGAGCAGAATTTGCATAATGCTTCGGATTGGGAGCATCAGCTGAATTTGTTGAAACAAAAACAGCGGTCGGCGGAAAGAATTCCCAACGAAATTCGGGTCGACTGCGTTCGCGTGTCCACTGCGGGGGTCCGGACATTCGCTTTGGACTTACTCAAAAGGTGCCAAGAATCATTTTGATATGAAATGTACTTGCCCAACTTCATTTGCTCAGATTCCACGACGCCCTTTCATGGACACTTCGCCATTCCATTCGGACGGAGCTTCAATCTGTCGAACAAACTTTGAGCCAAGGCGTGGACAAACTGTCCAAATTGCCCGAATCGCTCGAAGAAGTTGCTGAGGCCAATTACAATCAATCGACGCTTTCGAAGACTTCCAAAGTGATCCGCACCAAAATTTACACTATTGAGGAGAAAGATCAGCTTTTGAGGCAATTTTATTTTCTTTTGCTATAAAAATGCAAAAAAAACCTTTCATTTTTTGTCAGATCATTGTTTGGCAGTGATCAAGGCGTGGATTCCGTTCCATCAACCAAAGATCAGTTCACACATTTTCTGAGTCTTCTCGAAGGGCACGAACTGGTGATGAGGGACCAGGTGAATGTAATGAAGGAGAAGGTGAGGGAATCGCTGCAGAAGTTGGGCGACGACCTGGAGAAGTTGCACTCGCTGTGGAACCAGTTCAAGCCTCGGTCCGAGATATTCACCTCACAGGTCATTTGGTTCATGATGTTCAAGGAGTTCATTTATTTTAATTGCAGGACGATCGGATGGCGTTGGTTAAAGCGGTTGAGTTCATCCGTGGAAAGCGTCAGGAATTCGACGCGATAGTGAAGAGAATGCACAAAGTGCGCATGGAGTGCGAGCAGTTCGAGTTGGAGCAGTCGGAATGGCCCCTTTTCGTGGAGCTAAATGAGGATTTGGAGCAGTACGAGTCTAATTATTTGCTGTACGAGGACTTCAGCAATGAATTGCAACCGTTGGCTGAGCAGGAATGGGTGCTATTCCGCAGCAAAACGTACCTTTTCGATGAGTTCCTGCAAAAATGGCTGGAGAAGCTGAAAGAAACTTCCGGAAGTAATGTCGCGGTTCGTCTCCGCAAGGATATTGAGCAAATGCGCGAGTTCAGCAACAGCTTGAAGTTCTGCAGGGGCGAAGTGTTCAGCGCCGACCATTGGTTGGAAATGTTCCGACTGTTGAAGCTGCCACGCGGGACGAGCTTGGAACGACTGACCTTCGGTGAACTGCTGAACTGCCAGCAGGCAGTGTTGAACAACGTGGAGAAGTTGAAGGCAAATGCATAAAGAAAATCCAAATAAAATTGGTTCTGTTGAAGGAATTGAACGCTCGAGCTCATGGCGAGGTCAGCATTCGGGAGGCCATCCAGGAGTTGGAGATGTGGGCGGCACAGGCAGAGTTCGCATTGGCCGACTATCGCCACTCGGACGGGACGGCGCTGAAGGTGGTCAAGGAATGGAAGACGGTGCTGAACCAAGTGCGGGACAATCATGCACTGCTGCAGTCTCTGCGGAGTTCGCCTTATTACGTCCAGTTTCGCGAGCAAGTGCACTTGTGGGAGCGACGCGTGACGGACTTGGACCTGCAGCTGCACTCGCTGAACGACATCCAACGGCGATGGGTGTACCTGGAACCCATTTTTAGCCGTGGCGCGTTGCCATCGGAGACGGCACGATTCAACCGAATCGACGCGGAATTTCGTGCCATTCTGAACGACATAACCGTAGACAACAGAATTATGGCACTAAATGCCAAAAATGCGTCGTTGGGACGAACTTTGGAACAGTTGGTGCGCACAAATTCAAATCGAATAAATAATTGTCCAACTCAGGTGGATCAGCTTGGCCGTTGTCAGCGTGCGCTGAGCAGCTTTTTGGAGGAGAAACGCACCGCATTCCCACGCTTTTACTTCCTCGGCGACGACGACCTGCTCGAAATTGTTGGACAATCCACAAATCCGGCGGTCATCCAATCCCACCTGAAGAAGCTGTTTCAGGTCTGATGATTGATATTTGTTGAGCATTAAGGTAAAACTTTTTGGTCCAGGGCATTAACCGCGTCGTGTTCGATGCTGAACAGCAAAGCATCCGTGCAATAGTCTCCGCAGAAGGCGAAATCGTTCAAATGCTAAAGCCGATACAAATTGTCCCGCGGGTGGAGCAATGGCTTAGTGCCCTCAGCGAGGAGATGCGAAACACGCTGAAGCGATTGGTGGTCGATTGTCTGCAGGAAAAGTCGCTGGACCCCGTCCGCTTTCCGTCCCAAGTTCTCTGTCTGACGGAACAAATTCGCTTCTGCTCCGACGTGGAGAAGTGCATGGCATCGATTGCCGGCACTCCCGGCGATCAGTTGGCAGCCTATCGACGTCAGCTGATCGGACAGCTGGAGCAACTGAACAGTGCCAATGCGGAGGAGGCGATCGTACGGCTAAAGCTTAAGTCGCTTGTTTTGGATGTGACCCACCACGTTGGAGTCGTGGACCAGCTGCTACGGACGGACAACAACGGATACATCGGCTGCTGGGCCTGGCAGCGCCAACTCCGCTTCTATTTGGTCTCCGGACTGGTGGTCGTTCGTCAAGCGGAGTACGAGTTTGCCTACACGTATGAGTACCAGGTGCCGGTCGACATAAAGCCAAAAATATGCTTTCATTTACACAGGGCAACGGTGCCAAGTTGGTGCACACGCCGCTGACGGACAAATGCTATCTGACGCTGACCCAGGCGTTGGGCATGGGGCTGGGCGGTAACCCGTACGGACCGGCCGGCACCGGCAAGACTGAATCAGTGAAGTCACTGGCCGGACTGTTGGGCAGACAGGTGGACGGACAATTGAATGAACAGCTTGAAAATGTTGCCTTAAAGGTGCTGGTCTTTAACTGCGATGAAGGCATCGATGTGCAGGCAATCGTTCGCATTTTCGTCGGCCTCATCCAATGCGGTGCCTGGGGCTGCTTCGACGAATTCAACCGTCTCGGACGTGGCGTTCTGTCCGCAGTTTCCTCCCAAGTGCAGCTGATCCAAGAAGCCGTCCGGACCAAGACGTCCCACTGCCAAATCGCTGACGTTTCCGTCCCGGTGGACTTTAATTCGGCTATTTTCGTCACATTAAATCCGGCGGGCAAAGGCTACGGTGGCCGACAACGTTTACCGGACAACTTAAAGCAACTGTTCCGGCCGGTGGCAATGTCTGTGCCGGACAATCAGCAAATCTCCGAAACTTTACTTTTTGCCGAAGGCTTTGGCCAGGCAAAACTATTGGCCAAAAAGCTGGTGACCGCCTTTGGGTTGGCCAAGGAAATGCTGAGCGCCCAGCAGCATTACGACTGGGGGCTGAGGGCGTTGAAGACGGTGTTGAAGGGATGCGCGGACGCAATTGGTAAGCAGCGGCAGAAGACGCGGCAGAGACTCGGCGAACAGGAAGAGATGGAGCTGGTGGTGCAGAACCTGCAGCTGAACACTCTGTCCAAGCTGACCTTCGCGGATTCACGTCGCTTTCGAGTTTTGTTGGACGGCATTTTTCCGGGAACCAAAAGGGAAACGGTAAAGCACACAATGTAAAACTAAGCAGATATGCTTTACCTTTTGTTATAGGCACAATTTGATGAACTTCTTGAACATATTCAAAAGGCTTCAGAACATCTTCAGCTCCGCACAACGGACGTTCAACTGCAGAAACTGTCCGAACTGTACGAACAGCTTCGACAGCGGATTGGCGTTATCATTGTTGGTCCGCCCGGCTCCGGCAAGTCGACGTTGTGGCGACTTCTGCAAAAGACTCTTTCGTTGAGTGGAGCACAGACAGTGGACGTGTACAGGTAAATTTGTTCGAATTTACACATTTTTGGCCTCCAATTTTTACAGTATGGACCCCAAAGCGATGCCTCGCGGCCGATTGTTAGGCCATTTGGACTTGGACACGCGCGAATGGACGGACGGCACGCTGACCCAGGCGGCACGTTTGGCCACCAAAGACCCGAACAAGCCGGCGTGGATTGTCTGCGACGGGGATGTGGACCCCGAGTAAGTACTGCTTTAGGCTTAATGAGTATTAGGAGATCAACAAGCATCGGGGAAGATGATAGCTTAAGCCCTTGCTTTAGGCTTAATAGTATCAGTAGATCAACAAGCATCGGGGAAGATGATAGCTTAAGCCCTTGCTTTAGGCTTAATGAGTATTAGGAGATCAACAAGCATCGAGAATAAGCCCTTTTGGCTTCAGATGGATCGAATCGCTCAATTCGGTGTTGGACGACAACAAATTGCTGACACTTCCCTCCGGAGAACGCATTCAATTTGGCCCAAATGTCAATTTTCTGTTCGAATGCGTCGATTTGACTTACGCCTCACCGGCGACAATCTCGCGCATGGGAATGATTTTGATGAGCCGTGAAGATTTGGAAGTGCAGACACTAATTGACAGGTAAAGCTAAGGGAAAAGAAATCGATCGATCATTGAACAGAAACCCTCCGGCAATTCGAATTAAATTGAATTTAAATGTAATTAATTCAATTTAATTTAATTTAATTTAATTTAATTTAATTTAATTCAATTCAATTTAATTTAATTTAATTTAATTTAATTCAATTTAATTTAATTTAATTTAATTTAATTTAATTTAATTTAATTTAACTAATCTAATCTAATTATTTAAAGGTTTATTTATCGCAACGAAAAGGAATTACCGGCCCAATTTGGTAATTGGCTGGACAAAAATTTGGTGCCCGCGTTGAATTGGACGATTATGCACCAAACGCGAGACTTTGCGTGCAGCCAAATTGGTTAAATCAATTTAATTTATTATAATTTCTGTAAATTTTAAAGGCATTTTGAAAAACGCTCTGTCGTTAGTGCAAAATGCCAAATCGAAAAATCAATTTCTTCGTCGGGCTTTTGCGTGCATTTGCCCCTTTTGTGGAGCCGGATGCCCGCAGGGAATTGTGCCAGGGGGTCATTTTCCAAGGCGCTACCGTACCCGACCCGAAAATACCGTTAAATGTGTACTGTGACGCGCGGACGGACAATTTGCTCAGCTATTCGGATGACATTGGTAAAAAAACATTTGTGGTTAAATTAAAATTAGCAAAATTAAAGTTGAAATTGTCAAAACGGTTAATAAAATGAATTTAAATGATTTGTTTGCCGTCCGTTGTTAAGGGCTGCCCATTCAATTGGACGAATTCCGTCGGCGTGCCCCCGTCGTGCTGTCCGTTCGAATGCAAATTGTGCGCGACATTCTGATGGAATGGCTGCGGCCCAAAGGCCGCGAGAGGCCACCGGCCAATGCCGTACATTTGGAGCCAATTTTGTTGTTGGGGCCCGAAGGCTGCGGGAAGCAGTCGCTGCTGCGCGAATGCTTTGAGGGCGCCGGCATGCAGGCGCAAAAACTGCTGTTGAACATGCACTGCAGTGCAAACACAACAGCACATCATCTGGAACAGCTGGTACTTATTTATATGTCCGTCGGACAACCGGCGGACGGTCAAATTCGTCCAATTAAATTCACTAAATTTATGAGTCTCTCTAATGACCGATTTTGGAATTTAAAAGGAATCAAAAACATAAACTTATTTAATTCTTTCTTTTTAGCTTTACGAACATTGTGTCCAAGTGAGTGGGCCCAGCGGACGCTGTTTGAAGCCGCGAGAGAATGAGCAATTGGTGCTGCACCTGAAGGGGCCCAATCTGGCACGTCCCGACCAGTACGGCACTTCTCAGCTGATCGCCTTTTCTGGAACAAATGGTCGAATACCGCGGCTTCTACGATCGTTCTTTGGAGTGGATCGGACTGGACAATGTCCAATTGGTGATCAGCATCTCCAGTGCCTTTAGTGCCGAACGTTTTGCTCTTCCCGAAAGGTGTATAAAAATCAGAGAAATTCATACAAAGCACCGCAAAAATTATTTTTTAACAAAAAATCAATCAATTTTTGTCATTAATTGGGGTTAATTAGCCTCAATGGTTCGTCTTCTGACAGATTCACCTCAAAACTTCGCGTCCTGTCGATGGACGGCCCTTCGGAGACGGAACTGAAGACAATTTATGCCGCCTATTTGGCCCCAATACTGGGCAAACAGCAGATGAACAGCCAATCAAAGACTGCGGATTCTTTGGCCGGCTCTTTGACCAATGTTTTCGTCGAGCTGACCAAAGTGTTCACGCCCAGCGAACAGTTCCACTACGTCTTCACGCCGTCCGACATGACCAATTGGACTAACTGGACTGCTCCGTTACGGAGTTGGGGCAGGTCGGTGGCAAATTTGAGTCAAATATTTTTGGGGTTGCTTTTATATTTTTCGGTAAATTGGCCACCACTAATTATATTCATTTCGTTTTCCAATAATTAACATTTCTTCAGATTCTGCTGCTTTGCATAGTTTCATTAACTTTGAATGCCAACGCATTTTCGGTGACCGTCTGGTCAGTGCCGAACATCGCCAACATTTCCAAAACATTCTCCAAGAACACTTTCCCGTCCGTTCGGCATCATCAAATTTTGCGCCATTACCGGGTCCAATTTTGGCCAACGAATTGGATGGAAGGCCAATGCTTCCAATTTCACGAGAAGATGTCGGATAAGCCTTAAAAACATTTACATATAAAAAGCCGTCGTTCCCGTTCAGTACATCGGTCAATTGGAGAAGGTCATCAACCGTCTGAAGCACGAGCAGCACTGTCCAACGCAGCAGTTGAGCAATGCCTTCGTGGACATGTGCCTGTCGGTGGACCGCGCCATCACTTGCCCCGGAGGCGCCGTTCTGTTGGCCGGAAGGGCGGGCATGGGCAGACGTGCGGCTGTCACATTTGTGGCACAAATGCATCAAATGCGGTAGGAATGGCCCCGGCGGCAACCATCAAAAAGTAACTTTGCCTGCCGCAGACTGCACACATCTGCGAGTCTCTTCCTCCTACACGTCGCGCAATTTTGCCCAAGACTTGAAGGAGGCCATCTACAGTGCATGCGTTGACGCCGAACAGGTCGTTCTTCTGGTGGAGGACTATCAGTTGCTGGAGGAGTCCTTTCTCCAACTGATCAATGCCCTCCTCTCTGACGGATACGTGCCCGGCCTTTACGGCACGCAACAAGAATTGGATCAGATTTTGGGCAGATTACGGTAAAAATCTAAAAAATTCACAAAAAAAACGAATTGTTTGCGCAGAGAATCGTCAATGGATGACGGCTTCAGCGGGGCGGGCAGTTTGCATGCCTATTTTGCACACCGAGTTCGAAGCAACCTGCACTTGGCGCTGCTGATGGACGTGGCACATCCCAAATTTGTGCCGCGCATTCTGTCCAACCCGGCACTGTACAAACGTTGCATAATGGCATGTGCTTACACAATATTCACTAATTCTTTGCTATATTTATTCATCGACTTTTCGCAGATTTGGCACGAGTCGTGGTCGCCGGAGACGCTGTCCCAAATTGCCTCCCTTTCGCTGAAGCAAAATGGCGTTGAACAGCCGCCGAATTCGCTTCTCTCGGCTTTTGTCCAACTTTTTGTACGGGCACCGGCCGAGTGCCGAAGCCCCGCAAAATTTTCGGGTTTTGTCGACACTTTCCACGCTTTGCTTAACTCCAAGCGGGCGGCTGTTGAGAAACGATTGGCGCGGCTGAGGGCGGGCGTGGACAAATTGACGGAGACGCGAAATGCGGTGGCCAAACTGCAGAAGAAGGCCGCAAAGAAGTCCAAGCTGTTGGCGGAGAAGCAGGCGGAGGCCAACAGCGCCCTGGGCCAAATCACTCAAAGTATGAGCGGGGCCACCGAGCAGAAGGAGGACATGGAGAAGCTGAAGAGCGCCACGGAAGCAGAGAATGTCAAGATTGAGGAGCAGAAGAAGCTGATCGAGCAGCAATTGGCGGATGTACAGCGTGGAACTTTTAAAAAAGAGATTAGCTTTTTTTTGGCTATTTTAGGTTGAGCCTTTACTGAACGAGGCTCGGAAAGCCGTCGGGTCGCTGAAGTCCGAACATTTGTCGGAGGTGCGCTCTCTCCGCTCGCCGGCCACTTCCATTCGGGACATTTTGGAGGCGGTGCTCCTTTTTATGGGCATTCTGGACACTTCCTGGGAGTCGATGCGACGCTTTCTGGCCAAAAGCGGCGTCAAGGAGGAGGTCATCAACTTCGACGTCCGTCGCATTACTCCGTCAACCGCCAAAAAAGTCGGCACTTTGGTTAAGTCGAAGGCCGCCTCCTTCGATCCGATTAATGCCAAAAATGCGTCCGCTGGTAAAATGCAAAATTTTATACATTTCCAATAAAACTCTCCGCTAATCGCTTACCTAATTAAATCGGGAATTGGAAATTGGGAAGGGGGGGGGGTCTTAAAAGCGAAAGATTTCTAAAAATTTCCAAAAAAACTTAGCGATCGCTCCGCTGGCCGCTTGGGTGACGGCTAATCTTCAATACGCACTGATTTTGGAGAAAATAGCGCCGCTTGAGCAAAAGAAAGAGTCTTTGGTGAAGAATTTGGACGCCGCCGAACATCAAATGGAGCGGCTGTCGAAGGGACTGAAGTCGCTGGACAAGAAAGTGACGGGGCTGAAGACGAACTTCGAGAGTTGCATGAAGGAAGCCACGGAGATCAAGATCGAGCTGGACAGAGAGCAGGCTACCATTGTGGTGGCAGGCAAATTAGTCGAAAGGCTGGGCGGAGAGTACTCGCGCTGGCAACAGCAACAGAAAGTGCTGGAAGACGAACTGAAAACGGTGGAGAATTGTTGTTTGATTGGTCGGTTTGGCTTAGCGATTTATCCGAACATTTATACAAACTAGAGGTGGTCGGGATCGGTCGGGATTATCCCGGTTTTTGGAATCCCGATCCCGGCTTTCACGATCCCCGTCAATCCCGGTCCCGGTTTACAAAATCCCGATCCCGACCAACTCTAAAACAAACCCATCAAAATGCTTTAGGTGCCGCTTTCATCACTTTTCTGGGCGGTGCCTCTGAGGAAATGCGCGCCCAAACGATGGGCCATTGGCGCGGAGTGTGCCAATTGCCCGCTGAGTTTGACCTTCTCAATTTTCTTGCCTCGGAAACTGATCAGCTTCGGTGGAAGTTGGAGGGGCTGTTGACCAATAATTTGGCACTGGAGAACGGTGCCATTTTGTTCGGCGCCAAAAACTCTCCATTTATTGTGGACCCCAGCGGCACGGTGTGCACTTTTCTGGCCAATCACTTTAAGGGCAGCTCCACGGAAGTTTTGCGAGCGAATCAGTCGGATTTGATGACTCAAGTTTGAATCCCCGGGATGTTAAAGTTCGTCGTGTACGCTTTGTTAAGGTCGAATTGGGAGTACGGTTTGGCAAGACGCTGATAATTGATGAAATGGACGAACTGGTCGAACCGGCGCTGGTTCCTCTCCTGCGAAGGGACTTCCACACAATCGGCGCCCGACTCGCCGTACAGCTGGGCGAGAAGCAGGCAACTCAACACTCATTAACGATCATTTACTTACTAATTAGGTCGATTTCAACGATCAGTTTCGGCTGTTCCTCTGCACGCGTAACGAACACTGCCACTTGGCCTCCCACGTCAGTTCCGTCGTTGCCGAGATCAACTTCTCCATCACTCGGTCCGGCCTCGCCTCCCAACTACTTTCATTAGGCAATCGAATTGGAAAAGCCCGAATTGGAACAGAGTTCGGCACAATTGAGTTCTCAGATGGAAGGGCTGAAGCTGGAGATGGACAGCCTGGAGCAAGTGCTGCTCGAACAGCTTGCCGTCTCTGGCGGCTCTTTGCTGGACAACACTTCGCTGTTAGAATCGCTGAACGAAAGCAAAGAGAAGGCGGACAAAGTGGCACACGTGCGGACCAAATTAAACGTTACTCTAAATTCGATTAAATGCCCCATTTGCCTTAGGGGCTTTCCGATTTGCAACGCCTCCGGGCACTGACTGATTCGCAACGCGACACTTTTCTACCGTTTGCGCAGCGTTGTGCCCAGCTGTACTTCGCCGTTCGCCCCTTCCACACGGTGAAGCACTGCTACCAGTTCAGCGTGAACGACTTCTGTTGCATTGTTTCGCAAATGTTTTGTTGAATCAAATGAACGACAAAACGCTTCAGAAGGCCACGAACGTCTTGATCGGTTGGTGGCAAGTGTTAAGACATCAAAGTCCCAATCAAAGTTTGCGCAGAGTGTTCCGTCGTCTGCGACTGCGCCTCTTCGAATTTGTGTCCCGCTCGCTGTTCAAGGAGGACCGCCTCACTTTCGGCATGCAATTTGTGCATGCCACCGCCTCAAATGCCGCCGGAAGTGGCACTTTGTTCGGGCGGAATGAGTGGGAATTGTTCACCAGAGTTCTTCCGCCGCCGGGCGAATCGACGAGCAGTGCCAACCTCGGCTGGTTGGACAGGGAAAAGGCGTGCCGCCATTGAAAGGGTCCAATTGCATTTGCCCGCACTTTTCCAATCCCTGCAAATTGGGGATCAGCCAACCTTGGGCCACTTTCATGAAGTCCGTCGAATGTGAAAATGCGTTTCCGGCCTCAGTGAATGCGAAGCTCAGTGACTTCCAACGACTGATCGTTTTGCAAGTCTCCGATTGTTTTGTGTTACTTTTTATATTATTTTTGTTCATTAGGCACTTCGACCCGATCGACTTCATGTCGGAATGTTGCGGTTCACCTCCAAACTGCTTGGCGTCGACTCACTCCGGGGCGCCAGTTTGGATTTTGCCAGCATCCACCAGAGAGAGTCGGTGCCACAACAGCCGATCCTGCTTCTGATCGCCCCCGGCTCCAGTGCCGACCTAAGTGCCGAACTTGCCGATTATGCCCACGGGGAATTCGCTAAGGCTTCCTCGGGGCAGAAACTGCACCAATTGGCCATGGGCGAGGGTCAAGCTGAGTCGACTGCGGTGGAACTGTTACGAAACTGTGCCCTCGGGGGCGACTGGCTGTGCCTGTACAATGTCCACCTTAACCCTCCCGTTGTCGGCCGTCTGATGACCGAACTTGGCTCGCTTTCCGGCAAATTGCATGCCAACTTCCGACTTTGGCTGACCGCCGAGCCGGACGACCAATTGCCCGTGGTTTTCCTTCAGGCATGCCTTAAGGCGACATACGAGACGCCGCCGGGCCTAAAAAAGAATTTGGAGCGCAATTTTGTCGAAGTGCCAGACGAAAGGGCGGCGACGCGGCGAGGGCCGGGCGAGGCGTCCAAGGCGAAGTCCATTTTTGTGTTGCATTGGCTGCACGCGGTGATGCAAGAACGGCGAAACTTCATCCCGCAAGCCTGGCTAAAGTCGCGCACGGACTTTTGGAAAAAAGGGAAATTATTTGTTTTCCTTTTTTAGAGCCTACGAATTTTCTGAAGCGGATTTGAGAACGGCCAAAATGGCACTACAATCGCTGTTTGGCATTGTGGAAAGGAACAACTTGAAAGGCGTTGACTGGGAAATGTTTCGAGGCTTAATGCTTAACGCCATTTATGGAGGTCGAATCGAGGTTGAGCTGGACAATCGTGTACTGCTTGCTTTTCTACTCGAACTGTTCAACTTCAACATGATCGACGGCGCCGGAGGGGAACTGGCGCCTGGACTAAAAATGCCATTGTTTGGAGAGCAAAAAGTAATTTCATCTGAATGATATGACCAGAACTTTCTTTTCGTCTGAATTAAGACGATTTAGTGAATAGAGTGGTACATATAATCAGAGATATGCTCCTTTAAAAACCACAAATCAGAATTCTGGCCACAAAAAATCAGAAAACAAACAGAATTCTGGTGACCAAAAGGACCAGAAATTGGGATAATCAATCAGTTACAGGACATAAAGCAAATCCTTGAAATGAACCAACAAACTTTGATCGATATGGGCCTAAAGAATTCCCATCCGACCGATCGGATCGTTGCGCTGAACTAAATGCAAATGAATAATGCTTTTAAGGGCTTTGTGGATTGGATTTCGTCAACACTTCCCGAAACTGACAGGCCGGAGCTAATGTTTTTGCCCCGGAACATAATGCTTTCTTGGGATTTGGTTCAAAGTGATGCCGCCGTTGCCAAACTTCGGCGATTATTCACTGCCGTTGCGCTGTCCCAACAAATCGCCCCCGCCGTCGATGCTCCCCAATCTGCAGAATCGTCTGACACAAAAATATTCTCAAAACGTTTGTGGAACGATTCGCTTGGCCCGATTTTGTCACTTTGGAAGAAGCTGAACCAACAGAACCCCCAACTCCTTCAAAGCGCCCAGGAAGAGCAAAAACAACGGCCCATTTCGGCTAGCCGACCGGAAAAAGCCCACCCAACCGGTAGGAAACGTAATAAAGGCAACAATTACGGGCATTTAACGGAATAAAGCATCTTTTGTTAAAAAGTAAATTCCAAAATTGCTTCACCTTCAGTAAGCGGACATGAAGAAGATCCGTTGGTCGAAATGCTTCAATTGGAATTTGTGTACTCTCTGAAAATGTTGCACTGTATCCATTCGTCCCTATCGGCCATAAGTCGGGCAATCAAAGGCATAAATTTGCCAGAAAAGTGTACAATTGAACTAGCCCAATCGTTGATCAATTTTCAAGTAAAAAATAATTTAATTTAAATTGTATTTGTTTATTTTATTCTTTGTCAGATTCCGATGTCTTGGGACGCTCTTTGGAGCGGAGGGCCGTCCGTGCCCGCGCAATATTTGGAAGAATTAATTTACAAAGTCCGAAGTACCCAAACTCTGCTCTCACAAGCCAAATCCCAACAATTGCTGTCTGTTCCCGTCAGTTTGGGCCAACTTTTTCGTCCCGCAACTTTGCTGAACGCTTTTCGACAATATTCCGCCAGGTGATCGATCACTGACAATCGTCCGGCAATCGCCTGTAAGTTTGCCCAAATTGCCTTTTTTTTCTCAGAAAATTGGGTGCCAGTTTGGACGAGTTGGAGCTGTGCACACATTGGCATGGCGCCGTCCAGCAGATGGCGGACAATGCCGTGGCACCCAAAATGACTCTGAGCTTACTTTGTATCCAGGGGGCGCTGTTTGACGGCGTCGAATTGCGCCCGGTGACTCCAAGCGCGGCGCCTTTCTCGCCAGTCCCCCAACTGCACATTTTATGGGCCAAAGTTTTTTTTGTTATTTTGCGGGGGAATTTACTTTAAAATGCTTCTCAAAAGATAAATTCAAATGCGTCCGTTGAAGCCGAAAATCAGCTGCGCTTGCCGTTGTTTGCGGACGCGGAGCGAAGAGAGGCGCCGGTAATTGAAGTGAAAGTGCCGTGTTCGCCGGCATCGAAAAATCTGTGGACTTTGGCCGGAGTCGCACTGTTTTTGAGTGGACAGCCGGAATAAATGTGCCGACGGAGGCGGAAGAATTGCCATTTTCATAGCCTTCTCGCTTTATGAGCATATCAAATCAAAAGTTTTGGCGATCGGAATTTCGAAGAACAATCTTTAGGGAATTAACCTGCTTTATAAAAAGGACCTTGCGTTCTTTGCGCCTCAAACGGGTCACCTACGCCAAGAATCGTGTCGAGAAATAGCATTTTTGATTGATAAACCCGTTTTTTAATTGATATGGAGCTCAGCCTCGCCAGCGGCAGGGAAATTTTCTACATTTTTCAGTGGTGCGGGAAGGCCATGATTTGGGCAACAGAGGAAAGCACAAAATTCAACGCGTGTCAACCATTTTTATCATTGTTTTTTGTAGCGCCAATCAGAACTACATTTTATTACACATTTACATATGAACACGCAAAGATGATGATGATATGGTGGTTTACAAAATTATCTGTTCGGGGGGATATAATATGAAGGCATTTACATATTGGTTTGGGGCGGGGGATCCTATCTTCTGCATCTGGTCTTAATGCGGCGGCGCATCATTCGTTGTACTCGACGGCGAGTGGTCTGCGGCGCTCGTGGCCGTCTACCCGGAACCATGTGAAGCTCCAGGGCCGATCATTAGTGGCGTTCACCCAGTGCAGGATGATGTGGTCCTGCACCTCCTCTCCCATGGGGGGGGGGGGGAGGGGATCAGCCATGTTGATGGCGATGATGATGTTGATGGACTCCTTCGGGCCGAGTACCACGTGCCGATGGCTCACAACGAAGCGCATTCGGTGAGTCATGTTGATGCGCACGAGATGCGCCTTGTGCCGGGGTTGGTCAGCTAAAAGAAATGCTTAAATGAGACTAGATTTCGTACAACAAATAACTGCAATAGTGCTCCATGGTCAAACGATGCTAACTTACCCGCACGCAATAGGCGGCCTTGTTGTCGAACGGGGCGTTGAAGAAAAGCCTATGGGCGGGCATTATTATTAGGGCTTCTGGAGGAATTTGTGCCATTGTTTTTGCTGAATAGGGATAATTTGGAAAATCCGGGTTACCGTATTATCTCTTTTTATTACCCGTCTCTAATTATTACTCAATCCCTAATAATTACCCACCCTAGATGAGGATCGGAAATTAATTACCCTGGGCAATAAAAGGTAATACAGTATATACATTTCGCTTTATCGCAATCTGTCTTAATTTCCTATTTCCCGGTGGGAACGGGAAAAATTTTGATGTAATAAAAAAATTTCTAACTTTTTTTGGACATACTTTACGGTAAATTCCGCGCATAACAATGTGTAACAACATAAAATTAATAGTGCACATTTTGGGGGCCTTCAGCGGTGCCGATAGGCTCCGCCGTTAAAAAAATTTGAAATTTTAAGCGTTTTTGTGATGAAAATTGGTCCAAAATGGTTAAATTTTTGACAAGAAAAATGAACGGGAACGGGAAAAAGACTAAAAATAAAATTTCCGGGAACGGCAACGGGATTGAAAATCCAACGGGACGGGAACGGGATTCCCGTCTTTTTCCCGTTCCCGTTAAAAATCCCGCCCGGCAAAAAAATACGGGAACGGGACCGGGATTCCCGTACTTTTCCCGCAGGAATCCCGTTCCCGCCGGGCTCTACTAAAAAGGCCTAACTTTTCGAGCCTAAAATAGGCTCAAGCCTATTTCGGGTATTTGAAGATTTTTGGAGCCTTGGCATTTTGCCCAAAATTCCGTTTGGCCCAGTGAGTCTCAATTTAATTAATCCACTAATCAAATCATTATCAGTTTTTCTTGGGTGCTTCACAACCTTACGAATTACGCTTCCTTTTCTTACATATTTACGACAATTTTAACAAAAGTGAGCAAACAAATTTAATGAGAGTCCATTAGCAATTAATTACATGTTTTGTTTTTCCTACAATTCCGGACTTACCGTAAAAACTACCAAAAAAGCGATCCAATTAAAAAGAGTATATGCATTCATTCATTCGGTTCAGTACCTCTAACGATGGCGCGAGGCTTTATTTGTTCGACCATTTCAGCTGCCGCACTTTTAAAAGTTTTCTCTCCACCTAATTAGCCTATTTACAATGAATGGCACATTTGCTGTTGATTTAGGCTTAACTAGAGTTGGTTGGGACCGGGATTTTTGGGGAAATCGGTATCGGGAATTACCGGGCCGCAAAGTTGGGATCAACATTTTTCAAACAAAATTTTAAATTCGATGCAAAAATTAATCTGGCCAATGAACGGTCCAAATTTGCTAATTTAAATCGGGACATTTTAAATTTAATACAGAAATACATTAAAAATAATTATTTCCACAATAAGAAATATAAGACCGCTATTCTCTAAATGTCATTTTTAATTTGAAAAGAATATTGTTTGGTGTTTATTTGTATTGTTGTTGGCTTAATTCCCTTTTTTTATTACCAAACGCCTCCAGGGCAAACAAATTAGGATGGATCTTGACGCTGTTCTTCAGCCCGTCTACATCCTCACGCTGGCAGTAGTTGAACTGCTGATCAACCTGGTGTGCGTCCCGGTGTCCACCATCAACTTTTTGCTCATCTGCAAAACTTCGGTCATTCATCCGAACCTCAAACACATCCTCCTCTACCAGAGCGCATGCATTCTCGGGGTCAGCGATTTATTCGAAATCATTTACTTAAATGGCGAATTCCCAATTTCAGAGGGGAATGTGCCGCTTCACCACCTGTTTTCTCAAATTTGTATTGTTAAGTCCAATGGACAGCGAAAACTTTGAGGCAATTGGGACAGTTTATTCGTTCTTTGTCTTCAATCGCAATTCTTTGGTCCACGTTTTGATCATTGAGCGCGTGTTGGCCACAATAATGGTCAAAAGTTATGAACGAAAAAGAAAGCCTTACTTTGCGCTGGTTTGGCTCGCCGTTTTGGTCGGTTGAATGATTTTTATGATTTATTTAAGTGGAAATATGGCTTAAGAATTCGTTCAGCTGTCACTGTCTCTTTATAACTCCATAAGCTACCGAATGAAAGAGCTGAGCATTTTGTTGACAAATGTCGCGTTGCTTTCGTCCGCGGCCATCGAATTATATTTATTTTCATTGCTTCGAAAGTACAGCGCGAAGGCGTACAGACAATCGTTGAAAGGCACCGCAGGGCATCATTTGTCCGAACGATACCAAGTACGGTAAATTGTTCATTCATTGTTCAACCAGTATTTGGCAACTGCTCCAAACAGAATGAATGTATTGGTCACGACCGAACATAGCCCCCTCCCCCCCCCCCATGTAAGAGGCACACCACCGGTGGGCACTGAACTCATAAAGATTGATATGGTGCTTAAGCGTAAATGCAAATGACCCCCGGGGCAAGAAGTGCACTTTGGGTCCAGATCAGTCAATGAAAATTTAGAAAATTCAAAAACTTTTCAGAAAATGCGGTAAAATTTGGTCTTAAAGTCTGACCAATTGTTTGGAGGATTTCAGTTTTCTGAAAACGCCCCCCCCCCCCCTTTAGTTGTCTGAAAACGTTCGCATCGGCAAACAGCTGATTCCCACACTGGTTGTCCATCCGTTGAACATTATGTCCAGCACGCTAACCACAAGTTGGAACTATTTTGGAATTCCTGGCGCCAATTACGTGATGGTCTCCTGCGCCACTTTCAGTTCATTTTGCAGTTTGTTGATCGAAATCAGCATAATTATGTAATTAATTGGATTCATTTTGGGATCTTTCAAGTAGTGACCGGCCCGCCGGGCTTTTTACAGGCATCCGGCCCTGTATCCCTGGGGGTTTTTAATTTGGTGTCCCGGGGGTTTTCGATTTTCGCCGGCCACTACTTAAAGCCAGACTGCACCGTGTTCAGATGCCATCCCTTCCTAAAAAGAGACTTCGACCGCCTCGTGAACAGCTTCATTTTCCGGTCAAGAATATCAGAAAACGTTGCGGCCGATAGCGTAACAAGAATTGCGATGACAAACATTCTCAGCGGAGAAAGGCTGGTCACCGGACAGCGGCAAGAAGAGCACTTCGAAATGCTGAGAAAATTGTGGAACTGATTCTTTCTTACACAACACAAACAAAACAGCACACATTTACATATGTGCTGTTGGATGTTTGGTCCGCGTACACAGAAAAATAATAAAATATTCTTCTGACCTTTTATTTCGCTATATTTAGTTACCCATTTCTTATGCAAGAAAACATGTTTTTGTCGGAAATTTCGTCGTTTTTGCGGACCTAAAAAAGCTATTTTGGGATTTCGCACCTAAAACAGAAGAAAACTCATTTCCGGCTCGTTTTTTTGAAACATTTTCATCTTTACCATGTAAAGACAGATTTTAAGCCATTATTGTTATTTTTACACTCTGCAGAATTGCCCCTATTTTAAATATTTTCTGACCTATTTAGGTACACTCTATTCACTAAAAATCCGATCCCTATTATAATTGTATGTGAAACAATCCCAAACGTAAAACGCACAATATATTGTATTTATAATGCTCGCAAAAAATATGTCAAAAAAAGGGTTATAAAGCGTTCATCAAAGCCATAAAATGGTTATAGGATAAATTGTTCTTGCTTTAAAGCACAATAATTGTAACGGTCACTTTCCATTCCGAATGCCCTTAATTTCAGTCCACTACGTTCCGTCCCTTTTCGTTTGCCTCGGCATTTGTGCCATCACTTCCTTCAACCAACGAACAGAACTGCTCGTCCCAATTTGCACTGTTGGCCCCCCTTTATTCTCCATTGCCACTACGCAAATGGTCGTGGAACTGCTCAAACTCCGTGTGTTCATTGCCAATGGGACAGCGCACAATTCGCTTCGGACTGATCAGAAGACATTCGCTGTTACCATTCATGCAAGAAGCGCTCGTCCCATTCGTCCAACAATTTTGACGGACTCTCCACAACAAAATGTCGTTTTTCCGATCCTTCCGCGAATTTCTATAAAAAAACAGTTTACAGAATTTTTATAATTGTGATTTTGCTACAGCTAAAAAACAACTGCACAAACACAACCCTTTTTTTGTAGTCCAGATTTTCACCTGTTTGATCAGTCCGATCATAGCATTTACTCCCGGCATAAAAGACTGCCCCCTCGAATTGATTTGATTCGGTTGATCGGAAAACACAATCCGCCGCGGGCGTCCAACACTGCTTCTCTCATTGTGAAGCCAAGTAGCCACGTCAATGCCAATTTCTCGTGATGAAAGCAAACTCAGCGGAAGGGAAAGATCGAAACAATGCGGGAAGAAAATACTCTAAATAAAAAAACTTAAAACTCTAAATACAATTTCTAAATCCCGACTACTATAATTAGAGACTGCCAAATAATTCCAGAACCTGAAACGTAGCCCAAAGAGGAAGCTTATAAAAGTGATTGCTGGCACGAAAAAAATTGAGTTCATCGAAAGTCAATTGGAGAGAAAAGGTCAGCGGATTGAAAAGCGAAAGAAACGGTAAAAGTTGGCCAGAAGTGTGCAGTTTTGGCCAGAGAGAAGCCAGCTCAAACTTGAGGCAGCAGTTCTGCAACATTGGCGAAATCAGTTGCAAAAAGGACAGCACGGACGGAGTGACGCCAACTGAAAATTCAATTTTAATATTAAAATTATTGGCTAAAGATTGTAAGCACAAGAAAGTGACACTTACTAGGCATGTACAGAAAGCACATCCCTGTGATCCATTCAGGAATCTCGATTTCTGACAATTCCAACGGTTGTTGCTCACGAGGGTTGGAAAACCATTGGTCGATCACCTGGTAAAAAAGCATCCCATGATGGTAAATGTGACGTCCAAACTAAAATTTAAAAAAATGAGAAATAAAATTAATTGTTCTTTGAAGACAAACCGACCCCTCTCCCGTTCACTTTGGCCCCGTTGGCGTTCCATAAGCGAACAGGCGAAAGCCCCAATTCGATTCTCCGACTTTGGCGGTGGCCGAAATAAATCATTTTGGCCGTCACAAAGCATCAGAGCGCAGTCCGAGTGGGTGCGACCGCGGAGGACGGAGTCGGCAAAGTTGGCAAAGCGGCGACAACAGAGGGCCACGGAGAGGCCGAGGGATGCCGTGTCAACGAAGCGGAAAAAGTCAAAGAGAGTGTCGTCGGAGAACAGCGAGCGACGGGGGACGCTGAACGGACAATTCCAAACTTTGAACACTACTGGGACATAAGCACTTAATTAATTACCTCTGATTGACCTTTGATTTTGTATGAATTTTTTTGACGTTGCTATTAGACTCTTTGTTGACCTTCTTCCGATTCGGAGTCCGGACTTGAACGATATTCTGCTAAACAAACAACAATGTCATCGGAGAGGGTTCTCCAATTTCCCACCAGTAATTTTGGAAGAAGCTCCGAATCCTGCTCCAAAATTGAACGATAAATGCGCCACGCAAAAACGATGAGAGATTCTTCCCCGACGGAATTGTCAAAGACGCTCTCCGAAGGAAGAAGAACTTGACGGACAATAATCTGCAATTATTATAATTCAATTCGTCATTTTCCCCCTCACACTAAATTTTTTGTTTTTTGCTGCAATTAAAAAGTTTAAAAAAGTGTTTCAAGAGGTTTTCGGAGGCATTTATTCAGAATCCCGAAAACCCCATGATACAAGTCTTCTCAAGAATAAGCATTTGGTACAACAACAACAACAAAAAATTGTGGCAAAAGCCTGTAAGCCCTCACTCTAATTTGTAAGCATAATGCAAGACAAAAACAGACCATTTTCTCCGAGAATTGAAACCACTGACGACAAAGCGATTGCAGAATTCGGTCATCGATTTCATCAACAGATTTATTCTCATCGGTAAAAAAAGAAATGAAGACCTGCTGATGCTTAAGTTAAAATTCTTGAGAGCCCTACCTCTTATCTTTTGAAAAAAAATAAAATACCAAAAAACTACTAATTTAACTTTAAATAATTCCGTTGTTTTGTCGTGACTTACCATTTTTTGAAGTTGCTCGCCTATCATAGCTTGCAGTTCCACGTAAAGCTCTCGACCTCGACCTACCATAAGCTGAGAAATAAAATGTTTATAAAATAACTCATAAATTCTACAAATTAAACACCGTTTGTAACACGGCATTAGACATTTCCTCATTATGTTCAACATAATCAAAGCTATCTTCTCTCAGAATTGAGCCGATTTTTCCGCACAAATATTCAACGACATTCTGGTCCTGTTAAAAAAATAAACGTTCTTAACGGTCTTTCTAAACTTACCCTATTTATTGACATTTTTATAAGATCTCCTCTATTCAAGAATTGTAGTAGAATATTCGGTGACAAAATGTAGCAAAATGCAACTTAATTGAATTTAATAAACAATTAAAAGCATAAATTGACTGATTTGGATAGTTTTTTCATACTTTTTAATCAATTGTCAGTTTTTTTCAAGATTTTGAGCATTTTTAGCCCATATTTCGCGTTTTAGTCCATATAAATCTGGGCCTGAATCATATTGACGGAATAATAATAATTAAGCTTAACAAAGTTTTCTCATTACACTGTGTGCTTTTACGCTTAGATAGGAGGAAAAGGCTGTGCTGTGTCGTTTGTGATAATGATATAGAGAAAGCGAGAATAGCAAAAAGGCTTCCGAGTGTAAGAATAAAGAAGCTCAAGATAAAGATTTCGGGCTTTTTGAGAATAAATCAATATTTCCATTTTCTCATAATAAATTCATATTTTTGGCATTTTGTCTTTCCAAAAAATTTTTTTTTAATTTAAAAACAAAATGTACGCTTAAAAATCAAAATGTTTTTAAACCCTCGGTTCTTCCCGAATTTTTTATTTTTGATATTTTATTAAAGATAATGTAATAACTGACTAATTTTGAAGATTTCCGCATAAATTGACTGGATTGGTCAGTTTTAGCACATTTTTTAGTTCATTTTAAGAATACCTACATATTTCACGTTTAGTCCATATATCTAAATCTCTATGTACCAATTCAGCGAAAATTCATTACCTCTATACATACATACATCGCTACTTGGACTTTGTATATACATAATGTCATGTTCTGACCCTTTTCTAGCATTGGCCTGTTCTAAAATCCGTTTTACTAAAATTCTTTCTCAATTTTCTGCACCAACACATCCCATCAACTCCCCCTTTCTTATGGTGAGCCCTTTTTCCTTCACCTTTTCTCCTCCCTTCGTCACCCCCCCCCCCCCTAACATCAACACACCACAGCAAAATCCAACCAGCGGCCGTCCCCTCACTACCAGCGATTTCTTCCCCAACAACGGAGGATTGGATGGATGGGGTGAAGGCGTGAGGCAGCCAAGCCACTTCCCATTACTTTTCCCTTCCCTTCGTCGTCAGCACAGAGCAGGCGATGGGAGGCGATAGTGGAATGGTTGGTTGTGTGTATGTGGGGGGAGATTGGATGGTGGGTGGGTTGGTTGGTTGGTGGGCTGTTGTTGTGAGCTATGGGAAGGAAGAAGAAGGGGAGGTTCTTCCTTCACCTTCAATGCATAGTGGCGTGGCGGCCACTGCGCTTCCCCAGGGAGAGGGAATGGCGGGCGGCGATAGTTGGGGCATGCTGTTGAGACAGAATAGTGGAGGGGAGAATGGAAATGAATGGTGGAGCAGAGACTGTTGTGCTGTGTAGTTGGGGATGGCGAGCGAGTCATTGCCCTCCGACCGAGCATAAGCCCTCCTCTCCCATTTGTGCCCTCCGCTTGCCTTCATTCTCCCCTTCTCCAATATCTCTTCACTCGCCGCCCGCGTTCCTCCTTCGATCCGTCCTCCTCTCTCCACTCGCTCACCTCTCCTCAATAAGAAGAGAGCATTGGGCGCAGTGCCTCCCCTCTCCTCTCCTATAAACCCAACCAAGACCAAGCAAGTCACTCACCCCACCCAACGCTTCCCCTGTCGCCCCCATTGCCGCCCATTTTCTGCTGCTGTCCCCTGCCCTTCTCCCCATCTCATCTCCACTCATTGCTCCCCACCAACCAATTCTTCTCAATATGTATGTAGGAAAAAAAAAATTTCTCCCCAACGATCCTTTCTCCACATACATACATTTTATACCCGCATTGCCATCTCCTTCCTCCCAATTTATTAAATTTCAATGGTCTTTGTGATGACACTAATATGCGATTTCCAAAATACCTCTCTTTTTCAGTTGTCAAACAATCTAGAATTTAAAACTCTTTCCAAACAATGCCGAAAGCGTCGAAGAACAAGGACCCGAACATGCCTAAACGTGCGCAGTCCGCGTACTTCATCTGGTGTCTTTGTTGTCTAAAACTTTGTCCGGTTAATTATGGGATTTTAGGATGTTGGCTAACAGAGAGAAGATAAAGAAGCCGGGGATGAGTGTGGCCGAGGTTGCCAAGGCTGCAGGTCTGCGACTTCAACAAAATATTGAAAAACAATCAGTTGATTAAGGCGTGGAATGGGGTCGCATGACGCCATCAGATAAGACACTCTGGGAACAGAAGGCGGGAGACGACAAAAAGCGCTACGAGCAAGGCAAGAAATATCATAAATTTTGTACAATGCTTATTTCATATATTTTTAGAAATGACTCAGTACAGAGCCCGTCAGAAGTAGACAGCATACGATGAATTGACGCTTGGGCGTATTCTTGACTTCTTTTCGCTGTTTCTCTCCTATTTAAAAAGCCAACACCGACACAAAAATCGACCTTCCTTTTTGTCATTTTCTTTTTCGATCATCGCCGATTGCAGTTTATGCTTTTACTTCAGTTATGTACGTACACATTGTATTTGAAAAAATGACGATCGAATAAAAATCTGGACATCATTACTAAACAAAGCTCCTAAAAATGGAAATTGAATATTTTGTATAAAAAATCAATAAAAAGCTTTAAACGGAATAACGGCTTGAAGTAGAAGCCAGCGGGAACGGGACTTCTGCGGGAAAGTACGGGATTCCCGCTCCAGATAGATTTGAATTCCCGCTCTTGGAAAAATTCGAAATTCCTTGGCGAAATGTTAATGTTTTTGGACCAATTTTCATTAGACTTAAAATTTCAAAAAATTTGAACGGCGGCGCTTATCGGCACTGCCGAAGCCTTAAATGTTAGCTGTATCTCTACTAGCTGCACCGATTTGTAACCACAAATTCAATTCTAATTATAGGAAACAATAACTGGATAGTTGATCAAATAGGCACCATCTTAATGTCAAGTCGCCACTATAGTCCATCACCTCGGCTTTCTTCCGGACCAACAATTCAGTCACATCTTCACACGCAGGCGGATGTGACCACTATTCTGTCAGGAGCGTCCAGCGGAGGCAGCTCCACTTTGTTGGTTGAGTCCGCTTCGCAAAAGCACTTCTACCACCACCTGAAAAGCAACACAACCAATTCCGCCAATGAGCAGCTACATTTACGGAGGTTAGTTGAGCCAAGAGTTCCCAAAAAAAACAAAATTTTATTCTGGTGCACTGGGATTAGTCGAAAAAAACGAATATGACCTCTATTTTGACGATTGAAACCGAAATCGGACATAAACTTTCGGAGAGTGGTTCAAAAATTTATTCCGGCACAATTTGCAGATTATCCAAATGCTCATTCGTCAAAATAGAGGTCAATAACGTGTTTCTCGACCTTAAATACCCACAAAAATGTCTACAAATAGTTCAAGGGCGCTACACAAATCTGAATCACTTTTGTCAACTCCTTGATTTATTTTGTTATTTAATACATGCCTATGCGATTTCGTATAATTGCTTAAATCTATATTTGTACGATAGATTTACCTCCGCGGTAGGCAAGCCAGGCCAAGCGCGCGAAACTCGTGAGGCGATTTCAAAGGTGCTCAGTTCTACCAACCCTTCGGTTCGTATATTCATTTGGATTTACAATATTGGAAGATAAAATAACTTTTTTTAAAACCCTGAGATTCAGTTTTTTGCAATTTAGGAGGTTATAAATTTGCGAAGGATATTTTAAATTTTCCTCCCTTTTGAATTATTTATTTGTCCCCACTTGAAGCGATCTCCACCAATTGCTGAGCCGTTGGATTATGAACATTTTGTGGGTGAGAACAGTGCCCTGCTTGAACATGACAAAGATCGCGATTTGTTGCTGTTTTTACGAGATGATATCTCAGTATGCAGCTAATTTTTAATAACTAAAAATATTTATTTTGGTGCTTTTACAAAGAAGCCAACTTAACTGAAAATTTTCAGGAATCCTCATAGACTTTATTCGTTATGAGTTCGTTCATAAACTTGGCACTGCCCAGCTTTGATTCTACGAATTCAAAAAGCTCTAAAACAATATTTCATTACTTTTGGGTGGGAGGCCATTTAACAAGGAACTTATCCATGTTACCTTCTCTTTACGTAATTATCCAACAAATTGTTTTAAATTTGTCAAATTAGGGCGTAGAAGTTTGGCCGCGTGAACGAACAGCAGTGCCTTCGGTGCGCCAACGAGACATTGATGAGGCCCAATGGCTGTTGGCCATGGACGCGATTCGACATTATTCATCTCCTTACACAGTGATCCAATTCAACTATTCGCGATTTTGTGGAGAGCTTAAAAGGTTTTTTCGAATGCAGTTTATAAACTTTGTTTTTTTTAAAGATTTGACTCTCCGCAAGGGGCTTAATTTTTTGCGTTTTGAATGCGATTTGATTGCTGACGAGGAGAAGCTGGTTGTTGCTGATTTATTTTACGAATTTTTCTTTAATAAAGACATTTAGACGATGTCCGGTCAGTGTTCTGTTTTTGCTGCCCAATCGGACATTCTCAAGGAGGGCAATTTGGTCATTGTGCCTGGCGATGGAATTGTGGACAGTTTTCGCGTAAATTCCATTGTACTATATTTGTCATTTACGAACATTTTCACCCAACAGAGCGAAAAGAAACGTTATTGCGTGTTGCGAAAGTCGGCGGATGAGTCTCGGGTTTACATTGAAGTGTACAAACAGGCGTTGGCACAACAGCAACTGCCGACCATGGAGATGGACGTCAAATCAGCGTCCTATAAAAAGCACCAAAAAGGGCAAACTTCTTCAGGTCTCTTCCATGGCATGTCGGGTTTAACCAAAAAAACATTTGTTTTTAGTTGTCATCGACTGAATCTGACAAGCGAGCATTGCTTTTTTCTGCTGAAAGCTGAGACGGATTTGCAATTTTGGTTGTTTTCAATTGAACGAGCACTAAACTGGAATAACAGAGGTCGAAACTGGCGACAAATTCGTTTATAAGCCTTTTTTTCAGAGACAATGCTTGCCTCTGAAGAAGACAACGTCTCTTTGAACTCTTCTGGACGTGAAAATTCCCTCCCACTCGGCTCTTGCTCAATGCATGATTCGGAAAGTTTGGCAAGCGAAGACAGCGGGGCAAGTGAGTCGAGATTGACTAATAGTTTCTCGAATTTTGGGGTTAAAATTTTCGTCTTAGTTCGCGATTTCTCGTCGGGTTTTTGGAGAAGTCGAAATGCAGCAGCCAGAGCTTTACAGCCACCCATTGTGGAGAGGCGCAACCTTTTTTCCCTTTATTGGGACATGGAAGTATTTTTTAGAAAAAAATCTGTTTTATTTGGTAATTTATTGTTACATTAAATTAGCCCTTGTCTGAACCAGAGGGCGGGAACAGCACTTTGGGTGAGCAGTTGAGCGAGACGGAACAGTGCAACGCGGAGAGGTCATCACCAATTCCGAGCAGTATATCGACAGCGATAAATCCCATGAATCGACCGAAATTTGGTGGCAAACGAACGGCCCCTCAGGCGCCACCCGTGGAGGAGTTGCAGAATGGAATGCTCAGAGATGACTTTAGCCAATGTTCGGAACCGTCGACATCCGAATTCGCTGGCGAGAAGCCGGCTATTCTGTTCACAGCTCAGCTCAGGCATTTGGACATTCGAATTCGTCTGGCGGGAAAGGAACACTCCGAACAGGTAATTCTATCTAGGAGGCATTAATTATTAGTTGCCGACATGGCAGGTTTTAAATCTTTATTCTTCCGCAGATTGAACCCTTCTTCGCGCGAGCATTTCTCTACGATGCCGGTCTCGGTACGCGTATCTCCGAGGAGTTCCATGTTGATTTCCCATTGCCGCTCCAACATGGCGAAGTTTTATGCCAAAATGGCCTTTCCGGCGCCAAATTCTCCGATTTTTCTTTTCCTTCGTCCTTTTCAATCGCCGATAGTTTGAACGCTGAGAAAGTCAACGGAATTAGTTGGGTGCAAATCAGAAATGCGAATAAGGTACAGTTTTTTAAAGTTTTTGGCCTTAAGCATATAATTGGGAATCTGGGAAGGAAACGCCAAAAACTAGAAGTGCGCATTGAAAATCAGTGTTAAAGCTTCAGAAATTTTAGCTTATTTGCTCCATTCACAATCCCCGGCCTGACTTGTTTCTGATCGTTTTGGTGGAACGTGTCCTTTCGGATGTGCCAGCGGATATTTACTTGAGGGCTAACAATTCAATTGACGCGAAGAATTCGTCAAAAATCCAAAGATCTCTGTCTGCGTCCGTCCAACGGCTTCGACATCTCCGAACTTTGTTTGCATGGACAGCAAGGCAAAATTGAATTTATTTCATCTTAATTTAAAGTTTAATTTTTAGACCCGTTTTCCCATCGCTTTGCTTAAACAGTGCCTTCGTCTCTCAACAGCAAAACGGCATCAGTGCGTCCGAGAATGGTGGCACCGTCGACGGCGTCGGTAAGAAGTCGTCGTTGGCCACGTGTTCGCTGTACAAATGCGAAAGCGGCCGTCCTTACTGACGGAGACCTACAGAAATTGCTGACGGAAATGCAAAAAGACCGACAAAATGACCAAATTGGTAGCCTTTCCAAACGCTGCTTTGGTGCTCGAGACGGACGTCACGTCCGTCCTCTGCGAATTCCCAAGTATCGTCGGCCGCTGATTTTTGCGCATAATTCCCTCCTTTTAGTGCGGATTTCACCCTCCTATTTGCCTCTTCGTCCCTGGAAGCGCCCAACATTTTCACCCAATAAGCCACCCATATTACCATCATTTGAGCTCCAATCGTTCCTGGACCAATCTCTCAATTCTGAACCCCATCGTGGTCGGGTCAATCTTCTTTATGTACGTAGTGGATGGGTCCATAAAGCTGGTCATTTTTACATTAATCACTCTAATTTTAGGTGTACCCAATTTCGCTGAATTATTCAACTCAAAAAACATTCTCTCGAGCCCGAAACATTTCTTGCACAGTGCGTTATGTGCCTTCATCTGCTATTAAAACAGCACAAATTGACAAAAACGATCTCTCTGGCGCTAAACATTTTTAACCGAACCAATCTGAACGGACCTTTTGTCGATTCTTTTGTCTGTGACGTCCAATACCACGAGCAGAGTCCGCAGTTCAACACGGAAGTCAAAATGGAACTGCCGGTGGCCCTGGACGAAAACGACCACATTCTTTTCACCTTTCATCACATTTCCATTTCAAGTGCCGTTGCCAACAAAAACAAACCGTTTGTAGAGGTGAAAATAAAGTAATTTAGAACGATGTTTAATGAAAATGGTTTAAAATTTATTTAAGGACTCCGAAACTGGCACGGTTTTTGGAGTTTTATTGTGGAACTGTCAAAATTAGTTTTTCATTTTAATAAACATTTCAGCATATTGAGACACCGGTGGGCTATGCCTGGCTTCCACTGGTCAGAAAGGACTCTCGAGGCCTGTCTCAGCTAATAATGTCCGAAAAGTGTCAAGAGTTCGAACTGCCTGTTGCCGCCAACTTGTCGTCCAAGTATCACGAATTTAAGCCTCCAGTTCGCTTGTGGTTTAAAAGAAGTATGTTATTCGTTTCATTTCTTTTTTCTTTTAAAGAATTCGCTTTCAAACAGATTTCTCCCAATTTGGACATTAAATTTGTTGAAAATGGTCGCCCACTTGTTTCGTGCACGCCTTCGGCTTGTTTCGTCGGTGTTCACTACGGAAGAACGCCTTCAGAATTTCTTCCAACTGTGCCAACAGCTTTATCCGAACGTTGCCCAAATGAACAAAATGCCATCGGTGCAAATGTCCAATTCATCATCGGATCTTAACTTTAAACAAGCAACCAATCTGAAATTCCACGGCAATAACACTTCTAAAAACGGGTGTTCCGCTTCGGATATCCAAGACCACAGTATGTCGCCAACGCATTTTGCAATTGAGCATAATTTGGTCGAATCCATCGAGGTAAATACAGAAATTAGCATTTTCAATTGGTTGAAACTCTGTTCAGAAATTAACATCAATTGACCTGGATCAACTTATTCCTTTCTTCGAGATTGTCTTGAACCGGCTTTTTAGTTTGCTTACCTTTTCAAAAGCGGAAGACGTAATGCTCAGCGCTTTGGGGTTGGCGTTTTTAATTATTTAAACTTTTTATATTTAAAAATAAAAGATTATGTTCAGTGCCATCATTTGTTTGGCTGACCAATTGTTTATGCACCGGAAATCGAAGAGGGACATTTTGCGAAATTATGTCCGATTGTATTTCAAATGCCAAAATCAACTTCTTAAATGTGATGCTGAAGAATCAACTCATGGCGCAATTTGCAAGTGTATTCCCTTATTGGTTAGTAAATATCTGATCAGACCTCCCCAATTAACATATTGATCACTTTTACAGGTCCATCCGAGCCCAAAGCACCAAAGAAGGAACGATGATCTTGGTAAAATTGTTTCGACAGTTGTGGTTTTTGCTGGATTGTGCCGCCAAATCAATGGCACATTGGCTTATCCTTCACAATTTGCTGATATTACCAAGACGAAGTCGATTTCCCACCGATTTGTATTTTTGTCTGGAGGAGTTGTTTCACACGCTTACCGAAAGAATCATTTTCATGCAAAAGGAATGCCCTCTTGAAAGTCGGATGGCCAATGCTGCTCTTGGAAACTTTATAAAGGTACGATTAAATGAGTACATCATTACGATTAAATGACTCCATCATTAATTTTAATCGAGAATCTTCGATCGCTGATTAATTAACTTACTTAGCTTTTTAGCATTGCTTAAGCTTGATGGACAGGCACCAAATCATGAAGGAACTTTATGCGGTGGTCAAGAAAATGGATGTCATAGAATCAAAAGTAAATATATTTACAAAGGATTTGTCAAAACTCAATTATTTTCAGTCATTTCGTATTTACAAATTCGAACTGCTTCAACTTTTGGTCGGTCATGAACATTGGGTCCCACTTTGTTTGCCGTTGTTGACCGATAAGTTTGGCATTGTAATGCGAGGAGACAATTTCAGAATAGAAGGTTTGTCTCTAATGTAATCAGTAGTTCACATCTGTTCAGCTGAGAATTAAGGCCCACCGGCACAAGCGCCACAACAAACGGCGAAGAATGGCGGTGGGACCGGTTTGCTGGCCAAGCTGTTTTCTCAGATATTTTCGCCATTTCACGGGATCATATCGGAATCGAACGAAGTGGAAAAATGTAACATTTAAACAGCCAATTAGTAACAGCCAATTAGCATCTCTGATCAGGATCAGGGATGTATGCTTTAATTACAATATAACTCAAAGCATTGTACTTTCGTTCAGTTTCATTGTATTCCGAGCACTTTTACATGAGCGCCACCTATTGTTCCATGCACTTCCCTATCGGACTACTCCTTCAGGAACTGATGGCATCCCTGCGCGATTCACGTGACTATCGGCGTAAAGTCATTCGGTTGGTGCGCAATTTACTCGCCAAACACAGTCAGGATGAGCGTTACGGATGACACGGTAATTACTGCTTGAGAAACGGCAGTTGGTAAATAGGGAAATGTTTCCAGTCGGCCAGAAGTCGGATTGCGATGCTGACCATGCCCTTTGCTGCGATTGGCAATCGAAAATATTAGAGAAATAGAAGTTGCCTCAACGAGTACATCCGTTGACTCCCCGAACCATTCACCGATGCCTATAACAGGTTCATTGGAATTGGGGGCATAACCAAATTATCGTTTTAGTATTTATAAATAATTGCAGATTGCCAAAGTCGTTTGTCTATGTTGACGATAACACCCGAATGGGGACGCTGCCAAATGGAAAGGTTGAGAGGATTGGAATATGGCCAACTTGAGAATTTGTCTAATTTTTATTGGTTTATTATTGTAATTAGTCCAATTTGTAGCGGTGGTTTGTCCACCACCCAGCCGAGCTCACGTCTTTCAACGATTACAATGCCAACAATGAACAACACAAATGGCACCATTTCTACCGACAATAATAATGCTCGGCCAACGTCAAATGGAGCCAAATGGCACTGCTGTTGTGGCTGTATTAGTGGAGAAATTGGATAAGGTGCAATAAGTTGCGAAAACAATACAATATTTGGTTAACCAAAAAAAAAAGAAAGGTGCATTTTGAACATGAAATTGACTTTTTAGTAAAATATATTGTTTACAATTTTAAAACAAAGTTTTTTTTAAGAGCGAAGTTCGCGATCTGATGTTGAGCGTCCTTTACACGCTGAACGGTCTTCCCAAAAAAATGTTGGCCGCATTTTGGAATGCCCAAGAGTCTATCCAACCGTCCAAAACTTCGCCAAATTCTGAGGACTTCATCTGAAGAATTATCCAAACAGCAGCAACAACATCAAAATGTGCTCGTAGACTTTGTCCGACTTTTGGAACTTGCGCTTTTGCTGTTCCGCTACAGAGGACGATCCCACCATATTATTTTGCAAGCAAAAAGGTGTCTTTTTCAATAAATGTGATTTTAATTTTTTTTTTCGTTTTTAAGAATTCATTCATCAAATGGGAGGAAATTCGATTATCAAAAATCAGACGCGTCGAATTCTTTTGGAGTTAGCAGCAAGTTCTCCACGCTGACCGGATGTGACCTTTGGAGGTAAATTTTAAACGATTTTAAACTAATAAATATAGTAAATGTTATCGACAGACACCTACGACTCCAAAGGCATGGCCGACGAAGAAAGCAAAGATGCAGAAGCGACCAGCTTTCTTATGGATTGCAATTTGGCCCAAGAAGTTGCTCTCATTGTTTTGGAAACTGTTCAGACAATAGCCAACCAAATAGCTGTATGTGTGTAAAGTTTCCATTAGGGGCGTGCGTACCCAGCCCCCCCTCCCGAGAAAAATAAGTTTTTAAAAGAAAATAAGCGATATTTTTGATTCAAATAAATTTTTCTGCTGGCGCCTATCCGCACGTCGGACCTCCCGGTGTCCACCAATATAATAATCAGGACACCTCTCTCTTATTGGTTCAGGCGAAAACGCGTTACTCCACCTCCGGCAATTTCGATGCCGTTTTTCTTCGTCTTCTCCATTTACAGCTTGAATTGCTCAGTGAGTCTTGGCCCGAGGCGGTTCGACTTCACACACTGTCCGCACTTGCCGTGTTCGTAAACTTGGTTCGCGTAGTTTTTAATTTAATTTTGATTTTTTTTATTCCAATTAAGTTTTCCGCTCGTTTTTTCAACTCTGGCCCATTGGATTGCTTGTCTCTTCTTATCAAAGCACTTCTGCTCCAATTGAACAGTCGGATTGTCCGTGTACAAAATTCAACAGCCGCTTTGTTGCATTTGATTCTTCGGTCTGGATACGATACCGCTCTGACCACAAGTTGTACGACTTTTATTCGTTAAACCACAATACATCTGAAACATGGATAGTAAATACTTTCAGCGAAATACCCCTCCGACTTCATGCCCTTGTCGGCTGCGGACGGGCCGAAGACTTTCCTCACCGAACGACTTGGTCGACCCGGGGCTCAAATCTCGCCAGTGTTGGCTCGTCTTCTTAGCGAGAAGGCCTGTTGCAGCTGAACAATTTCCGTTTTGAGAGGGGTCTGTCCGCTTTGGAATCGCTTGTCGGTGGTGGGCCGGCGACAAAGGGCGGCGGCATCAATGCCGCCTCTTCCGCACTTGTGCTCACTTCCCTCTTTGACAAAGCCGTCTTGGTAATGCCTGAAGCAAAGTTTAAAGCAAATAATAATGACTAAACCACTCCTCAGGAATTGGTGAAACAACTTCGTGGCGTGCTCGAGGCAACACAGGCTATTTCTGACACCATCAATGACCCGGTCAATGATCAGTTTTTGTTTTTAATATATATAAAATGTCCTTTAGATTCAATTAGCTGACCTTCATATCCAATTGGCAAACAGTTTTCGTGGTTCGGCTGCACTTCGAGCCGAGTTCTTTGATGCATTGGCTGCACAACATCTCGCGGGAGGCAATAATTTTATTTATGTACCTTTTATCAGACTCCTTAATTCGGTTACAGCTTGGTATTCGGAAGCTGCTGTATGCCAAGCCCATTCGCTGGTGATTATCGGAAAGGAGTTGAAAAGTCGTGGATTGATTAGACCCGATTGGGCTCTGCTGAACGTCCTCGATGATCGGATTACGGCAATTGAGGGAGTCAACGAAAACAGTTTGGGTAGCACTCAGCAAGGCGGATTCACAGTGGTACGCATGAACATGATAATGCTGATTGATATCCCTTAAATTTCGACTCGATTTTTATTTTTCAGGAGGAGTTCAGGCGAAAGGTCGAAGAGTTGGTTCGTGTTTTGTTGCTTTCAGAGCGGTATGAGGCCGTTGGACCCGTCTGTCGATTGATCATTCCGATCTTCGAGCACAATAATGACTTCAAAGTGATCAGAATGCTTTGATCTGCAATAAAATTTGCTTTTGTTAAGGCCTTAGTCGGAATTTATGCCGAAGTCCAGCAGGCGTGCTCAAGAGCGGCCGAGATAAAAGTCAGCGGGAAACGACACTTGGGAACCTATTTCAAAGTGACATTCTACGGAAAATTGCATTTTGGGTGGGTGGACACGCTTTATTGTTCATAATTTGGCCATGTTCAATGATTTAGGGCCGAGCATTCAACTGAGTGGGTTTATCGAGAACCCAAGCTTACTTCGTTGGCAGAAGCCTGCGAGCGAATGGTTCAGTTGGTTCGTAATTCTCTTGGGCATGATCATGTGCAAGTGACCAGCGAACGGAGTGAACCGAACGACCCAACAATGGCATTTATCAAAGTCGCTCATGTGGAGCCATGTCGAAGCCCGATCAAACAGAACAACAACAACAACAACAACAACGTTATGCCAGCAAAGAAAGGCAGCAGAGAGAAGGGACGTAACAATTTGGTGGTGAACAACGGAGAAGTCGGGCCTCAGTATGAAGTGAATGAGGACAGTGACCCGATGGGTTACAATCTGCACACCAACGTCAGCACTTTCATTCAAGAGGAGCGGTTGGTGGAACAAGAAGTGCCCGAGAATGCTCCGGAACTGGCCAGGACGGCACTCCGTCGGCTAACTTTGACTGGTTCGTAAGTTTTGAGTTATTAAACAGCAGCTTCGCCCTCGTTTATTTAAGTGGAAAATGCATTTCCCGACACGCGTCGGCGTCAACGGGTTGTGAAGACGGACGAAACTGTACTTAATCCTTTGGAATTGGCATGTGAATGTTTGCTCTTCAAAACGGCCCAAATTCGGCACATTCTTTCGGCAGCGGACATCCCCCGAGGGTGCCATTCGCACATCGGCACAACTGTTGGCAAAGATGCACTAAAAAAACTTGATCTGAAGAAATTGCAATTGTTCCTGCAGGGCTCCGTCAGTCCGTCGGTAAGTTGTTGTTTTGCAGGGGGCATTCTGACCATGTAGAAAACATCCACAGATCAGCTTGTCGATAATGTTTAGTGCAAATTGTCCAAAATTTGCTCTAGCGAACATAGTACTTCCCCATTCCATTATTACCTCCTTTGGGCCGAAGGAGGGGTCACTTTATGTAACACAGATTAACAAATTTGACTTTACACTTGCAGTTAAGCGTGCTAAAAGTACCGAGATTCCCTTTTCTCAAGGTCAATGCCGGCCTCTTGGCTTATGCGGAGACGTTTACTTCGCCCGTCCAAAAGCTTCGCTATGGAAAGGAGGGCATTTGTCGATTAATTGCCGCGCTGAGGTGAAATCCGGCATTTAATTTATTAATTTCACAAATGATTAACAAATAAGGACATTGATCGGCGAACTGAACGAGGCTCTTGCGGTGAATGAGGCGGCAATGGGCGGCGAGCGGATTGAGTACCAACAGATGTTGAGGCGCTCTTTTGACGGAATGCTGGAGAGACTGCCGACTTTCTTTGACGGCGAAAAAGTGCGATAAAAAGAAAAACAATAATTTTTGTGTTGCCGCGCTTCAGTTTCTTCTCGACCCGAGTCAGGACGGAAGGACAGCAGCAATTGGAGTGGCCAATTCCCAGCTGATGAGTGGCGTGCTCGGACGACTCAGCCATATTGGTGGAACAGCGGCGGAAATGCATATTTTTGATTCTATCAGCGGACTGAACGCATAACTCCGAATAAATGGAAGCTTCAACCCAGACGAACAATTTTTTTTTTTTTATTGTTTTCACCTTTTTGCCTCAAGCTATTTTTGTGCTTGGTCGATCTCTTGCTTTCATTTTGTGATTTTTCCTTTCACAACCACCAACCACATTCATTGTACTTATTTATCTTGTCAAAAATAATTCTTGTCAGTCGCAAATTTGTAATTCTTGCGGTTTTGTATAAAATTTGCAAATAGAGGAAGCGATTTTTGGGTTTTGAAGATAAAAGATTTATTTGTGTTTTTAGAACCAAATTTCAAAAGGTGTTTAAGGCACACTAAAATGGCCATTGAATTCCTTAACGCACCAATGAATTTCTTTCGTTTTTTGAGAGTTTGTAATACAGGCTAAGGGAGCAAGTCGTTTCGGCCCCGAAAAGCCTTTCGAAATACCTAACAGATAGGCTTAAAAATCATTAAAAACGTTATGCCAAAATTTTGAAATTCAAAAATGCATATAAGTGGATTTTCTACAAAAATGTCGGACAACACAAGCGAAGAGGAGCAGCAACAGCAAATGCAGGAAATGTGAGTTTATTCCTGAAAAGTCAAATCAAAAGCCATTAATCCCAAATTTCAGTTTCATTTGTGCCGATGTTTGGCTCGAAGTCTTCGCCTTTCTCAGCCCTTTTGAGCTCGGGCTGAAAATGGCGCTTCTCAGTGACCGCTTTGACGCTCTGGTGGACATGCACTTCAAATCGAGGAAATGGTCGCTGGGTCGGCTGGAAATTATTCGTGCAACTGACGGAAATGGCGCACAAATTGCCAACAAACGCTCTGGTGAACTTCTGCCAATTCCTCAAGGACCGCTTCCAAACAAAGTGACCGGATTCGAAGAGATTCAAATCAGGTCGTTTTCTTCCTAAAAAGTAACGAAATGTTAATGTTTTTGAACTTTCAGTTACGTCGACCAAACTGTCATCGAATTCCTTCAACGCATCCGCCGACTTTTCGACTCTTCCGAGACAACTGTTTTGTTTGAACTCCTTTCCGACGACCAAAGCCGCAGCTGGGAAATTATTTGGCACAAGATTTGGCCTTTCGTCAATGACAACATTTGCTGCCTTTGTGTGGACTACTCCGGATTGGACCGTTTGCACCAATTCTCTCCGACGATTCTTCTCGACTGTCCAAAGCTCCGTTTGATCGATTCCGATGGATTTTTTCCGGTCGATGACGACGACGACGACGATGCTTTTTCTGCCGTGGCCAAATGGTTGCTCACTGCCCGTGGAGATGCTCGGCCAAAGATTTTTCGTGATTGTTTAACAACAGGGGTGGAGGGACTCAAATGGGTAAACTTCTTTCATTTATAATCAATTTGAGAATAATTATTCCCTTCCTTTTAGTCATTTGTCAATGCTTCGGAGCCGTTCAATTTCATCATCAAATTTTGTATTTATGACGATGTTGCCGATATGCTTGTGCCATTTGAGCTAAAGAACAACCGTACGGGGGAGCGATTGACATTGCGACATTTCAACGAATACTTTTGCTTTTTGGTGCGTTGTCCAATTGGGCGAGAAGAGGCGAAATGGGCCAAGTGGGAGGAGGAGGCAACTGAGTCGACATTGAGCTTTTGGAATCGCATAACCATCGACTTCAAAGACAGTGACATCGGCGACGAGTAAGTGAATGAATAGTTTCGGAATTTACTCTCCAATTGTTAAAATTTTTCTTATTTTCAGCATGGTTGACGCAAAGGCAGGTCCAAGTGCGCCCAAGAAGTGATGGACGGACAGCGGACGAACGAATTTGATGGAGGAAATTCGAACAGAAAATAGATTAATTGATTATAATTGTTGCTTCCCCCTCATTTGCCTGTATGAATATTGGAATCTGCGTACATTATTTATTGTAGTATATTCTGCCTTGAAAATAAAAATGAGCGCGTTTATTTTTCTTTTTTCATTAAATTTAAATGTTTATGTAAAATTTGGAGCTTTGTACGCAATTTACCTCCAAATTCACGCCTTTTTTACTATGTGCCGAATTGTTCGGCTGGGTTTGGACATTTAGTCGTTTCATACCTCTCCATTTGACTCAATTATATAATCAATTTAAATATGTCATAAACCGGTCGGTCTTTGACGATAAACAATATTAATAATTTACAAAAAGAAGGTCAAAAACAATTTCGGGGGGATCAATTAGAAAACACATCCGAGCGAAGGACGATTCGTTCAACCTCGAAACTTTGTTTCTGTTCAAACATTTTTGATACTATTCATAAGCTTACAGTGTGTAGAAGCTATCTTCAAGCAAAGCTAAACGCTTGGACAAACTGCAAAAAAGGACTCCAGACCATAAATTGAGCTGAAAAAATTCCTCCGTCCTGTCTAACCTTAAATCGAATTCCCTCCAATCCAATCATTTACTCCTTCAGCCACTTCTTTCACTTCCTTTCAACCCCAAAATCTGTGACCAAACAGCACAAATCACGAAATACACTCGCCGACAGAATGAATGAATTTCTTCTCCATTTTAATGGACATTTTGAGGGGGACGCGACAAATTGAAAAAGGCCTTTAAAAGGGAACAAATTTGCCTTTTCGATCGACTTCATTTAATTAAAATTTTGCTCTGTCTATTCTTGAAAATTAATTGATTTGTTTTGTCAAAAAATGGTCCCAATTATTCTCCAATTTGCTCTGATTTTGCTCTGTTCCGTCGTCACTTTTGTTGCGTAAGTGTTCTGATTGGTCCAATCGCTTTTTGGGACTTTGACCGACCCAATCGCCGATTGCATTTTGCACTTAATTTGACCGAAGTACGCCCCCAACAGAGTGGCCTTCAAACACCGCAAGTACTGGCTCAACCGGGGCATTCCGAGTCCGACGCCCAAACTGATCAGTGGCAATTTCGACGCGCTGTTCGTCTCCCGTCCGGGCATCTTTCAATTTAGGGATTGGACAGCTCAGTTCGGCAAAGTGTACGGTATTCAGTACGGTTGGCGCAATGCGTTGGTCATTTCTGACCCTGCAATGGTTCACGAACTGTTGGTCACCAAATTTGAGTACTTCCATGGAAGAAATGTACAAAGTTTTGCGTTTGAGTTGGAAATTAATCGGAATATATTCTGACCGATCAGCTCTCTCCGATCATTGGCAATGTCGACTCATATAAATGGATCCATATGTTTTTTGCCCGAGGTGGCCGATGGAAGCGCCTCCGGACGATCGCTAACCCGGCATTTTCAGTCACAAACCTGAAAAAAGGTGATTTGGAGAAAATAAATTTGATTGATTGCAATTTGATTTGTTAATTAGGCCATGCTGCTTATAGACGATTCGGTCAAAAATGCGATCGTTTTTCTGGAGGAGGCGCGCAACGGGGGAAAGGCCATTAACATCCACAGGTCCCCCCAAGGCCCGAATGCCCTCCCCCACAACTCTTCTCCCCGATTCAGACATTTCGTCGAGATGACTTTCGACGTGATTTCGCGCGTCGCGTTGGGTCAGCGCGACTCGCGGCAGTTTCGCACAGATCAGCCCCAATTGGCGATGGCGGCCATGATGCGCATCAACAGCACCGTCTTCGACTACGTCGCCTGGCTTTTCCCGTGGTTCGGCCTGCACTTTGTGCACCCTTTCGTCGAGTGGAGCGGACTTTTGCGCAGCGACCCGCTCGCAATTCTCAGGAAACAGCTGTTAAAGGAAGTGCAGGAACGCAAGCAGCAGAGGGAGCGGGGGCAAAAGCCTCAGGCATCCGTGGACTTCATCGACCTGTTTCTGGAGATGGAGTCCGAGGAACAGACCGTGCAGAAGCACAACGGAGTGTTCAACAAATCCGCCCATTCAGTGAGTTCCAAATTAATTTGGGCTTCTTCAACAGCTTTATGAACAGATTGAGAAGAAGAACACTTCTGAGGAGATTGTTATGCAGTTGGAGTCCTTTATGCTGGCCGGGTAGGACTTTCTTCCCCCAAAACATTCGGTAAACCCTCCGAATCGTTCAGCTTTGACACGACCGCAAATTCGTTGAGTGTGGTCAGCCGTAATTTGGCCTTTCACCCGGAAGTGCAAGCGAAGGCCCAGGAAGAGATCGACTCGATTTGTATCGACGAGGTTTTTGAAAAAACGGAAAAAATATTCAAAAAACGGGAAAAATCCCTCCACAGGACCCAACGTATGAACAGCTGAGCCAACTGAAATACACAGAAGCAATTGTCAAAGAAACTCTGCGGCTTTGCCCCGTTGGCGCAAGGCACGCAAGCTGTTCAATTTTAAATTTTTTTAGATTTTAGCGTTCTGTTGCATAATAACTGAAATGCCATTTTTAGTGTTATGAATCGAATCTGTTCCCAAACCACGACGTTGGGCGAGCACACGGTGGAGGAGGGCACGGTGGTCGTTGTGGACGTACTTTCAGTGCATCGCGACAAAAGCGTGTGGGGAGAAGACGCGGAGCAGTTTCGACCAGAAAGGTCGTCGAAAGCGCAATTTATTTGAATAATATATTTTAAAATTAATTAGCATTTTTCAGATGGCTTGAGGAGGGCCGTCAGTTGCCGCCGGCGTATTCTTTTGGGGGCGGTCCCCGCGTGTGCATTGGCATGCGATTGGCAATGATTGAGGAGAAATTGGCACTGATCCGAATTTTGCGGAAATATTCCATCGTGCCATGTGAGGCCACGGAGGTCGAAAGGGAATAAATGGAGGGGGAAATTGTACTCAAAAGACCCCCCCCCCCCCCCCGACAGAAGGAATTGGACTTTTGCGGCCAAATTGTGCTCACCCCCAAGGCGGTAACTGTCGCCCTGAAGTTGCGAGAAGAACAGTGACAGAAGACAATGGCACTTTACTATTTGTATTTATTATTTATTTATATTACAGCTTAATAATTAAATCGCTTAATTTAATTGCTGGAAATGTTTTTATTTATTTGTCCAAACAGCTAAAATAGCGTCGGACCGATCTCTTCCAAAGGCGGACATTGAATTGAATAAAAGTGATTTACACATTTCATGGCTTCGTTATTCGATCAATTTTGGCATTGTCTTCGTCCTTTATGCTTGCGTCTTCGCTTGTTTCATTCCCATCGTCGGCTGCTGCGGTGCCATCATCATTCCGGCACCGCCTCTGTTCACCGCCATTTCCCCGCCATTGGCCACCGTCGCTGCGTGTGCTTTTGCCGGCTGTTTCATGCCGCGAGCGGTGCGCGCTGCTGCCTTCAGCTGAAGTGCCATTGACTGACCAAAGTAACTGCCGCCAGTGCCGCCGCCGCCAGTGGTGCCGCCGCCGCCGGAGGAGCCACCGGCGCCGCCCTCAGTGGCGCCTCCAGTGCTGGGAGGAACTTCCGCACCGCCGCCACCTCCGGATGTTGCGCCACCGCCTGTCGACGCGCGGTTTGGGCAAGGACAGCTGGTAGTTGAGATCATTTTGTATTACTTTATATGTTTTCTTTTACTATTTGCCATCGCCGCTTGTCGTTCCGATTTGTCCGTCTTGGCCAGCCTGTCCATCGCCGCCAGGAGGCCCAGGCGGTCCGGGAGGCCCACTGGGTCCAGGAGGGCCGGAAGGAGCTGAACCGCCACCTTGGCCGGGCTGTCCAGGCTGACCCGGACCTCCCGGTGGGCCCGGAGGTCCCTTTGGTCCGGGCTAAAATATATTTTGAAAACATAAAGACAAAATGGTCTCGACCTGTCCAACACATTGCCCGCCTCCCGCAGCACCTCCGCCACTTCCGCCACCTCCACCACCACCAGCACCGTATTGACGACGAAGTCGGGAGCCGCTGTACCCAGGGCTAGCACCGCCAGGCGACACCGCAGCCCCGCCGCCGCTAGTGCCAACTTGTCCTTCTCCTCCACCTCCTCCGCCTCCTCCACCAGTGCAACCGCCAGGGTTTCCGGGCGGGCCGGGAGGTCCAGAACCTCCAGGAGGTCCGGGCGGTCCAGAATCTCCAGGCGGGCCTGGCGGACCTGCAAATTTTAGACGGTTTAAATATGTTTTGGTTTTTCAGTTTTCTTCATTCAAAAAGTTAAAAACAAAACTGACCAGGTTGTGCTCCGCCTCCCCCACTGCCAGGCTGTCCTGATTGTCCATCGGATCCGGGTGGGCCAGCTTCTCCGGCTGGACCTGGCGATCCAGGCGGACCACCAGGACAAGCAGGGCAAGCTCCGCCGCCAGGGCATGGTGCTCCAGGTGTTCCGGCATCTCCGGGCCCCCCTGGCTGTCCGGGACCTCCGGGTTGTCCAGGCGCTCCTGGCTGTCCGGGAGGCCCTGGTGGGCCGGCGGGGCACGCGGCAGCGCCGCCCGTCCCAGATGTCCCCCCTGCCTTGGCATAGCCTCCGCCGCCTCCCGTGCCCCCACCTCCGCCGCCGCCTTTTTTCGCGTTGCCCCCTCCGCCGCCTCCTCCTCCCGCTCCGCTTGCGTATCCGCCTCCCCCGCCCCCACTTCCGCCGGAAGCGTAGGAACGTCGTTCGCGTATCATCTCGAGAAAGTCGCGGCCAAGTGCCGCAGCCTGCACGTTCCCTCCGACCATTTGGATTTGGACCGCCTGCATTTGGGACCAGGCATCGTTGGCGAGCACTTTGAACTCGTCCAAGTCCTCGATGATCTCGTCATACATGTTGTTGATGTCCTTAAAAGTCAGAAATTTTGATTTTGTGCGAAAGCGAGATTAATTTCACTCTGAAGATGAGTCCAATTGTTGCCAAGGAGACAACCACCATGGACGCCGTTATGCCCGACGCCAGTCGGATCATCAGCTGTTTGGCCTCCGACATAATCTGTAATGACTCTGTTGGAGACTGCTTGCTTGGCGAGTAGTTTCAATGAAATGCTTTGGACACATTGCGCCCGCCTTTTATAGCATTTACTCAGCGGAACGAAAACTGAAACAACAACGACGGAGGGGGGGGGGGGGAGCAAATGTTTCCCCCCTGGGGGCTTTTTGTCGGCGACCGCCGTTTCATCTCTTGAACATAAAAAAGGAACTGATTGATAATTCGTAATCAATGATTAATCTCCTCGAATTTATTCGAACTGGACGAAATTCTGGACAATGCGCAAAAGGGAATGATTGCATGGGAATTGAGAACGCCCCAAGAAAAAATGAAATTAGGAGGGGGGGAGGGGGGGGGGGAGGGGGGGGGGGGGGGGGGGGTTTGATTAGCCTTTCATTTATTGGAGCAAAACGTGCAGAACCCGTAAACGAAGGAACCGCCGACCAATCCGAGGCGTTGGGGACAAAAAGCATTTTTTCGGGCAAATCAATTCGTTTATGTGCAAGTGATGGGGACGATTGTGAACAAAGATGGGGGGGGGGGAAGGAATTCGGGTGGAACTGCAGCCGATGTGAGGACAAATTGGCCATCTTCGCATTGTGTGGGACGCTTACATTTTCGTTACATTAAAAAGGCAAATTCCCCCGGGGGGGGGGGGGAAATTTATGCAATAGAAAATGTAAGTGAAGAAAAGAATAACAAAATGAATTGATAGCCCAAAAATGTTTCCAAATTTACATCCGACGATCACTGCACTTTGTCTGCCGCCACAACTGTTCGGCGTCGTTCGTAGTGCAAAGTGATGTCCATCGTCGCCTTCATTCGTCCGTCCGGACTCCGTTCGTAATGAACGCGTGGGCCCGCCGGGCTCGACGAAGCACCCTCAAAACAAAAAGCCCTTAAGCTCCTCGGTCTTCCACGGCACAAAACAAAATGCCGAATTTGCTGAGCCTTTGGAATAAACAACCTTGATGGACTGCTCGAGCAACAGCACTTCTTCGCTGTCCTTCTGTTTGTGCTCATTTTGTTTAGAATTTTGCTGATCATAATTATCTCCTCTTTCTACTCCCCCTACTTTTTGCTCTCCTTCAACGGAATGTTCCCCATGATCATCATCGCTTATAAGCGCCGAATTTAGTGCTTCGTCATTATTTTGATCATCAGTCATGGCGAGTTCGTCGTTGACCCAATGCCCCGTCATGATCAGAGCGTACAGAACACAGCCCGAAGCGAAAAACAACAGACACGACCCGAACACAACCCATTTGGAATTCATTTTGCTGGTCATATCTTAATCCAGTGCTCAGACTTCCAAATTTTAAGAATTTTATTTTATTTAGAGTGTTTTAACAGCCAATTTTGGTGGTATTTGGAAGCAAAAAATAACAAAAATAATTTGAAATATTGGAGTAAAATAAAAAGGCTAAGAAAGCTATTGGGTGAATGGAGAAATGAAATGAATGAGCTGACAAATGAGAAGAGATGAATCAATTAACCGGGGGAAGCAGAAGAGCTGCGCGAGAAGGGCGGGAGGCGGGGGGGGGGGCAATGAATGCGCAGGCGACGCCATTGCCAACAAACTGAAGGCCATGCCAACCTTATCACCACGCCCTTCCCCTCCCATAAGCCAAAGCGATGCAAACAAAGCATTGGCTTTACCTCTCTAAACATTCGAAAAAACCAATTTAAAGTGTGGACGCTAACAACGCTAAACTTTGTTCAGCTTCCGAACTAGTCCTCTCGGAGAGACGCTAATCATATTTGAAATTTGTTATTATTCCAAACTAAGGATCAGAGTGATTCAATTGCCAGAAATTTCAGTTTTGTGATATCGGTCGACTCTAAAGGCAATGGCACCCGCGGCTTCGAACGGCCATCCAATTTGGCGGGGTCGATAGTGCCGATAGTCTCCGGCGAGAAAATTTTGAATCGGAATTTGTTAAAAATTTGTTCCAAAAAATTTCCACCGGAAGAAACCAAAAATACACATTTTTTGTTAAGATTGTTGCTCCTTTTTTTGCAACGCCCGTTGGTCCAAAAACTACAGGATTTTGCCCAATTCTTCGTTTAGAGGGGCTGAATTTAAATATTATTAAGAATTGCTTTGAAAATTTATCATTTTAAATTAAAACAGAGTTCCGATTCGTCCTTTGATGCCAAGGACAGTTTTTGGAAATGGTTTCTCGATCTTGGAAAATTGAAAATGTCCTTATTTCCAAGAATGTCCTTGGAAAATGAAGATTTGGCTGGAAGTTTAAATATTTGTAATTTAATGGAAACAAATTCATGTTTTGGCATTATGTAAATTTTTATATTGCAATTTTGGATAAATTTCTCAACAAAAATTGCTCAAATTTCAAAGCGTGAGAGTGTATATTGGCCAAATTTGTTGATTTTGGAGCAATAAATCTTCAAAAATTTTTCCCGGACCCTTCCCATTCCTTAAAAGCTTGAATACCGCATTTTTAAAATTATTGTGTCCTTGGAAATAACATTTCTGTCCTTGGGAATTGTCAAACAGTGCATTTTTTTAAGAAAGTTCTTTTTATTTTTTAAAGATTCGGACTCAAATACATTTTTTAAAAAACACTTGGCCACCCTGCGCGTAATGGACTCCTCCTCTGCTGGTAACTTTGTCTGCAAAATTTGTTTTGAGGTATTTTGGAAATAAAAGAAGAAAGAAAGCTTAACAACCCGCTGCTTTTAGCCCTTCTCACGCGATCAGCGGCATCCAATCTCACTCAACTGCGGGCATACATTTTGCATCTGTTGCGTTAAACAACTCGGTCGCAATGGCTCCTCAATTTTTTGTGGACTTTGTCGCAGGAACACATATTTTGATTATCGTCTGCTTGGAAAGAACGTCACTTTGATAGGTTTGGTTCGTATTTTAACTCAAATTTTAAAGTTTTTTTTTAGACCTTCTTGAATTCGCCAACCTTTTGGCTGAAGATGGTCCCGGCGAAGTTAGTGATGTGGAACCGTCAGCGCCATGGCAAGGACCTAACCGTTTCATATCCAGGTTTGGGTTTATTTTAATATAAATTTAATTGTATTTATGGCACTTCTTTACTAGTAGCATAGGGCCGAGGATTTTCACGTTGGGGATCTTTTAGTTTCTAAAAAAATAAATTTCAACCGATTCAAAAACGCTTTTTTATATAAAAAGAAGGGTTTCTAATATAATTTAGAAAAAAAAATTTTATGATGGAAACCAAACGGGTCTCTCACATGGTTTTGCGACCCCGCGGCGTTAAAATCGTCGACCCTTATACCAAAGAAGTGCCAAAATTATTTTTGATCTGGACAATCGATTCACATTGCTTTTATTTAGTTCAGTCGCATCCCCCAAATCCAAACTTTTTTTTAGCAGTCAATTGACCGTATTTCTCGATCGCCTCGCAGACCTTCGCGCCAATGTCCGTCAATTTCTCTCGTCAACTCAGTGGAATCATTTCGATGAACAATTGGACGGAATTCGCAGCACATTCAGCAGCATTGAAAACAAACTCCGTGAAGCCGGCGACTTATTTACGTTGCAGGATGGGAAGGTTTGAGGGGAGGGGGGGGGGGGGAGAAGTTCTTTGACAGCACTATCGGACCACATTAAATTAATTTGGGCTCGACTGAGATTTATCGAGTTTCTCGATCCCTCAAGTCCGTGCTCTAGTCTTTATGAAAAATATGAAAGCTATACAATAACTTATGGTACTTTCCTGTTATGTGACCACAAGCCAAAATTTTAAAAAATCAACAAAGGGGCGCGCAAAATTCACATTCCCACCGCATAAATTAACAATTTGATCGAAGAGTTGATCCATTTGATGAGATTTTTTCAGCAATTGTTGCATTTATGCCTCCAAAGTAGTGGAATTTGCGCGCCCTTTGTTGATTTGCGCGCCTTTTGTTGATTTTTTAAAATTTTGGCTTGTGGTCACATAACAGGAAAGTACCTAACTTATTTCCTACTGGCTTTGTTTTGTTTTAATTAATCCGATTTTGCTATTTCAGCTAGAACAACTCGAAAACAAATTCCAACGCACAATGACCGAACAATATCAGAGCACGTCTGATCATAATCAAAGTTTGGTTCGGATCCAATGGGCCCTCAGGTAAATAAATGATAGAATGGTTCACTTATCGGCATATTGTGCTTATACTATTCCAGGGACGTAACCAGAAAAATTTTGGACTTCCCCTCTGAGCGTCTAAGTAATTTTCGAAAAATGCAATTTTAAAGAATTCTGCTTTGCTTTAGCGGGAGGGGGGGGGGGGGGGGTCGGCGGTGCCGATAGCCACCCCTGAAAAATATTTTTGAAGTTTTTCAACAATTTAGCGATGAATCCGATGACGGCGACGTCCTCGCTTTGTTGAGAACTGCGCGTAATCCGGTAAGCATTTATACATTAAGGGCCCATTTAAGTTTTGGTCTGGCGTAGTCAATGATTGTCTCCAATTAAGACCAGACACCCAAGCAGAAGACGGGCACGAACGACGCGGCACAGACGTCACAACAACAACCGGCACAACAACAACAACGGCAGCAGCGAGTTCTACAATTTTGGGCAACAACTTCGAATGAACGGCAGCGATCTGGGATTTGACTCTTGGGGCATTATGGGGAACGACGATTGGGATCAGTCTGCACAGAGCATTGGCACATACGATTTGGTAAGTTTGTTTTACTTTATTGGAATTATACTTGATCGATCAGCTGGATTGCTTTTAAGTTGGAAATTGGAGATTTTCGGGATTCCGCGGAAGAGAATGGGACGAGGCGTCTGGAGTTGGGGACTTTGTACGAAAGCGGTCTCACTGAACAACAGGCGGTGAACAATGATGAGGGCGATGAAGACGACGCCGACACTTTCTGGTGGGGTTAAGCGCCGGAGACGACTGTGTTCGAACACGTGCTAACACTACCGCATTTAGGAGCATTGAAAGCGCACTTACCCCCTCGCCTCCCACTGAATCGTTGGAACTTGATCAGCAAAATGTTCGTAATTTAGAGTTATTGCAATGTGCTTAATAATTGCGTATTTTCCTCGCCAACCTTTTTAATTTTTAGGAGATTGAGACTCTGCCGACGCCCCCTGAGACTTTGCCGACGCTTCCCGAGACTTTGCCGACGCCTCCCGAGACTTTGCCGACGCCCCCTGAGACTCTGCCGACGCCTCCCGAGACTTTGCCGACGCCTCCCGAGACTTTGCCGACGCCCCCTGAGACTCTGCCGACGCCTCCCGAGACTTTGCCGACGCCTCCCGAGACACTGCCGACGCCTCCCGAGACACTGCCGACGCCTCCCGAGACACTGCCGACGTCTCCACTTGCGCATGTTGCAACAGCACATTCTTCGATCGACCATAAACGGAAGGTAGTCGTAATTTCAAAACTTGTAACTCGTTTATTGAAACATTAATGTAATGTTATTGCATTTAGTCATTGTCATATTTTCAGCGGTTGCCGATATCTCCCAAACATGTAGTGAAGTTGCGCGGTTCCGCTGTTGTCATTCGAGTTGGGTGTCGCAAGAATTCATCCTCCTAATCTTTTGCCCAATCTTGGTTGTATTCGGCGTTTTGATCATATTTTGTCCGATCAGTTTCAATCTTGTTCTTTAACCGATGGTTTTTTTGGAAAAAGTGATTCATTGGCGTACAAATATATTGTCAATTTATTTAAACTCGGAGCTACCAGCATATGTTTAGACAAAATCCCTGCATTAAAAAACTCGGATTAGAGCCCCTTGCATTCATTGACAATCGCCCCACATTTCCTCGATTTCGTCCCCGTCGGCGTCCGCTTTATGTAAAGCACCGGCGTTCGTGTTTTCCGATGAAATGGTCGTCGAAGTTGCCGTTGCGTCAATTGTTCCGTCCATATTTAAGAACACTGAGATGGAATCCGTATGGAAAGAGACGTTGGTAAATTCCTTAAAAAGAGAAATTTGGAGGCGGTTTTGTCCTTTTTTCACCTGAGTCAGGGGGGCCTGTGAACCCTGGCGTAGCTGCAAACAGTCAGTGCCCGACGAAAGCACTCCGAGAAGAAACCAACGCCTGCGCCCGGTGCCGTCCTCAAAATTGCCAACCAATCCGCCGCCACTGTCCCCCTGAACAAAACCAAAAAACAGTATTAGGTATTGCATTTTGTGCAACGCGGGACGACGGAGCAGTACAGGACAACACCGACAATGCCATGTTTCTCTTAGTCAACCAATAACTAGTTTATCGTTCGAAAGCTAGAAGTCTGAAAGAATTTACCGAGACTCGGGATTGAAACAGGGTCTCTCATTCCCCTCCCCCACCCCTCGAGATTAAAACAGGGTATCTCATTCCCCCTCCCCTCGAGATTCGGGATTAAAACAGGGTATCTCATTCCCCCTCCCCTCGAGATCCGGGATTAGGGATTAAAACAAAGTCTCTCACCCCCCCCCCCCCCCCCCTCTCCCACCCACCCTACACGAATCCTTGTTTCTCGTTTCCATTGTACACAATTTGTCATCCAAAAAGCCTCCGAGGCCTTCCTCCTCCTCCACCAATCCCCGCTTGAGTGCGCACGCCTCGTGTGTCCAAATGTTCGGCATCTGCAGCACTTGCAGCATCGAGGACTGTTCATTGTTTGCTTCAAAGCATTTGTTGTTTTTATTTACAAATTAAGAGAAGAAAAAAGGAAACTCACGAGAGCTTCCCCATCCGGTCATTTGGACTGGCAATGTCAAGTTGTCCGCCGATGTCTGTGTCCAATAAAAGTCCTCCCGGAGATTGTGCATGAAGGGCATGCACTGAACAACAAAAGCAAAACGATTGAACTCGAAACGGAGTTGCGGCGTGTCACAATGTGATTGGCCAATGCGGCGGGCACGGCGTTGCCAATCTCGCTGTCCACGTCCAATTCGAGAACAATAAAATCATCCAAAATTACCAAACTTTTGAAAATGTCTCACAAAATCGAAAACTAACCGCTTGCGCATTTTTTCTGGCAAAAATCGGATTTTATTGCACTAAAAATGTTAATTTTAATAATATATTTTTTAAATTGATTTTTATTGGCACTTTTTGACACGGAATTCGCGCTGCGTTTTCGGTGACATGCACGGCGGGTCGGTTTGCCCCGACAAGCAAACGGACCCAATGTAAACGGACATTAGCTGCCGAATTTGCTCAACATCCATAAACCCTTGGCTTTGCCTGTTTTATGTAAAATTAAATTATTCTGTCCGAGTTCAAAATTGGACAGTGCCACCCACTTGCACATTTCGTCGATTTTGGCATCGTCCGCATTTATAAATGAGTTGGTAAAACAAAGCTTGTTGACGGGTCCATTAAACATGCAATGCGCGGCCGTGATGACGTGTCGCTTGGAGATCAAAGTGCCCGCACACCAGTAAGCAGCTGAGTGAATTGTGTTTAATTTAAATATATTTTAAATTAATTCCGTTTCAGTGGAATAGAATTTAAGCGTAATTATAAATCATTTTGTTGTTTACCGCCTCCGTCATCCTTTTGGCGAAAGATGGCCGCCGTCCATGGCGAAGTGCCCTCCTGAACGTCCTGGCCCCCCATTATTTTGTTTACTCGCCCATCGCCTCTGGCGCGGAAGCGTTTGGCTCTTCGTTTGTATTTTTGTTCCCTTTCGACTTCGAGAAAGCGCCCGCAACGGACGGAATCTTCACAATTGGGGATGACGGCATTTTCAAATGACAAGCAAACGGATTAATACCGTAACCGAATAACCGAAAATTTGGCTCCAACCAATTAACCCAAACACAACAATCCCCAAAAGCTCTTGAGAGTGCTAACAATTGAATTGGCATTTTTTTAAATATTTAAACTGGGGAAAATATCCGATTTTGGCACTTCATCAGCAGTTGGAACGGACCATTTGTACAGTTACAATTACCGTAAGTCGCCGACTTATTGGTCCATTCGTTTGACGCGTAATTCTCTTTAGCGCCGCCATTTATAATAATTGAGCAAACTTAATCAAATTTAATTGCATTTGGAGAAAAAATAAACAAAAATAATTTACCACACAAAATCAACCCAAAACAAAAATATTTTTGTTGGAACTTCAAAATTTTGGTCGACATAAAATTGTTAGATTTTATTGAAATATAAATAATGGAAAAGCGATTTGAGTGGACGGGACGGCCGGGGGGCCTATCAATCGCTTTCAGTGAAAATGATTCACCCGAACGAACGGATGAACATTTGTCCGCGAAATCCGTCCGTTTTGTCCATAAATAATAATAATTAATAATGTAGGCATTTCAAAAAGAGGAAAAGCACAAATTTATTCACAACAAAAAACAAATGATTTAATGTGCCTCAATTTCCTTCACATTTTGTTAAGGACAAACGAAAATTTAACAACAATTAAAAGTTGAATATATTTTATAAAACTATTTTTATTATTTTTAAAGACCATTCATTATTATTCATTCCTTTTACGTTTCCGATTAGTCTTAAGACAGAATTAAGCCCCGAAATTGTCCGGAAACGGCACGCATTTTAATTAATTTTAAATGGTAAAAGCAATTAATTGTGTCTTAAGCATGATGACATTAATTGTTCAATTCGTATCATATCACGATCGGATTCGTCTCCGAGACTTTGGACCCGTAACCGATGGACCCCCAATTGTTGTGCAGTCCCGCAACGTCAATTTCCGGTCCTCGAGATTACTAACTCCAATTTTAATTGATTGTTGAGCCACCCAAAGAACCTTTCCAAATTGGGGGGAGCGGCCACGCCTTGGCCAACCTCTGATTTTCGGTTTTCGCTTTTACACTTTTTTTGTTCTCCACACAAACGCAAAGTATGAGCATTTGCAGAATAAAAATGATCCCTCAAAATAGAGACCCCCCCCCCCCAAAGAATGCATTTCATCTGCCCACTCATTCCCCGCCGTCAGATCACTCCGCCAAATTGTAATTTTTCTCATTATTAGGGAGACGTTCCACCCTAATGATCGGTCCGTCCGTCCGTCGCCTCCGCTAATGAGGGAGGGAGGCCCCCGGGCGTTTTTTATTGGTGCAAAGCTTTAGACAATTTTGTTGTTTAGTAATTTTAACGGCTGACGTAAACGAAAGTGGCCTAATTGCGCAAATGAAATGGAAACGAACACAAAAAAGGGTATGAAAACAAAAGTTAAGAACATTTGAAGTGAAGTAATTCTTTCCAAAGTCGGAGTATAATATCCAATTAATCATTTTGAATGCAAATTGATTTTGCTTAATTCGTTAAGTTAACAACGATAATAAGGGAATGAAATCTTTTGGATTTGTTGGACTAAAATGCTTTCCAATTGCCTTTTCTGGATGTTGTTATAATTTGTAAGTGTCATGCTGTTCATAATAAAGTAATCTGATCGATCAGATATTCGAATTCTTTTGTCAGAACCTTTAAATCCGATCGGATTTTGAACCTTCCGCCCGAATTTCCACTTGCTCTTATTTGTTAGCTGCATTCCTTTATTGTATTCACATCATTTAAAAAGCTTTATCGCAATGCTACCTTTTATTTGCTGATGTTTGGCAATTTGCGGGTAGTGATCACTGATCGCTTTTCTTTCATTGGGGCAGGAGGGGTCACATGGCGGCAGTTCGGAGGGGGGATAAATTTGGTTGAATTGGGAAAACTACAAAAAATAAGAACAAGGAGGACACCGGGAAGTGTGGGAGGGAAAGGGGGAGGGGAGTGACTGTTCTTCTTCCGACTCTTCTGCTTCTGTTTCTGTTCTGCTGTTGGAGACTTTTTAACGTCTTCGTGTGCCGTCCTCGAAAAAGACTCCTCCGTCGATGGCGCAGTATTTGGGGCAGATTCCTCGCTCTCCAGCGTTGCCGGCCTGTCCGGGTTGTCCAGGCTGGCCAGGGGCTCCGGCGTTTCCGGGCTGTCCAGGTGCTCCGGGCGGTCCCTTCGGGCCAGGAGTTCCAGGGCCACCAGGCTGTCCGGGAGATCCAGGCTGACCGGGTTGGCCGGGGGCTCCAGCCTCTCCTGAAACAAGGCGCATATTTTGATGGACACTGTGCAAAACCAACCTGGCGGGCCAGGAGGAGCAGGTGCAGATTCCGGTGAAGTGGCAGGTGCTCCGGGCTGTCCAGGTGCTCCAGGCTGTCCAGGTGCTCCAGGCTGGCCAGCTGCTCCTGGAGGTCCAGGCTCTCCGGGTTGCGGGGCTCCTCCTCCAGATCCGGGCTGTCCGGGTGCTCCAGGCTGACCGGCAGGTCCAGGGGGACCTTGGTTTCCAGGCTGACCTCCAGGGCAAGGCGTGCATGGTGGCTAATTATGGACAAATAACGACTGTCAATTAGAAATTGGGGGGTTTTTACCGGGTGCACTTGCTCGCAAGGCGTTTGCACGGAATGTCCGGGTTGTCCAGGCGATCCAGGTGCTCCAGGGTTTCCGGGGCGTCCGGGCTGTCCGGTTGGGCCGGCCGGGCCTGGTCCTCCGCCAGAGCAACAGTCTTGGCAGCTACCGTATCCGCCACCACCGTATGCTTGACGCGCCGTACGGTTGCCGCTGGCAATCAGTGGGAGACCCTTCAGCTGACTGACTTCGGACCAAATGTCCTTGGCATTGCTCTGAAGGGATTGATTGATTGGCCTTTGTTCCGCTTATTCCAAAGATGCTTCGGCTTGCCTGGCAAGAGCTCAGCTCAGCGTCCATCTTAAGCCCAACGTTGGACACATAGCTCTTCAGCATTGGCAGCGTGAAGCACACCGACAGCAGCGAGATGATGGAGAAGGACACGGTGGAGTAAGCCACGAAGCGGTAAGCCTTGATGCGCCCGTCGAAGTCGGCCATTATTTAGCAGTTAAGTTTGAGCCTAGAGGAAAGGGGGGGGGGGAATGAGTGCGGTGCAGTGAAAGGTCCGTTCGAGAGTAATGAGAAATCTCGAGGTGAGTGGAGGGGGGCTGGAAGGCTGATTGCTGTTGGAGTTTTGCTGTGAGTGATGAAAAGTGGTTGGCGGTGGTGCCTTTTATAGGGATTCCTTTTTTGGCCGGGACGCAACAAATGGCCTCGGCGTGTGAGGGGGCGGGACCAAATTGGGACGGGGGATCGTTGATCGGTACGCCCCAGTTTTTTTTCACCGTTTTTCTGCGTCCTCCGACACTTTTGACGTCCCCGCGGGGCCAAAGGAAACCGACGAATTCGGCCGGGCGACGAAACCGGTGACCTGGCCCCCTGAGCGCCATTAATTCAGCTGCCCCACGCCCGTCATATTCCTAACGCACTTGGCAAGACGTTCAATAGCAAAAGGCAAAAGAAAGGGAAGAAAGTGTTCCACCGCTTTGACGCCCAAAAGAAATAAAAAGATGAAATTTAAAACGCCTCGGGCAAACGCGAATTGCCTGCGGCCAAACCAGCAGAGAAAGATTTGCGCTGCGCGAATGGAATGAACATATGTAATGATGATCATTTTCACCGGACTTTTTTATTTCCGCGGGCACCAAGTCGAAGTTGGGTTGGTTCATTCAACGCGAAAGGGGGGGGGGAGGGGGGGGGGGGGACAACGGTTCCACAACGATGGCCAATTTCTGTCCTACAAACGGACGATGAAGCGACGACGACGTTGGAATTAATTAAATATGACAATAGCACTGAAGACCAAATTGTCTGCTCCTCAGATTATATGCACTAACAAATAGATTTAGTCGAGAATTGAATTCGAATCCCGAGAAAGCGTCAACTCCGTCCGCTAATTTCTTGTCTTTTCCATAATCCCATGACCAATTCATTCATCCTTTTCACCTTATTTCAGTTTGTTGGTCGGTCTTTTCTTCAAATTCCTTGTGATTTTTATTACTAAAAACTAAACAATTTATTCATAAATTAGTAAAAATAAATTTCATAATGTGGCAAATGCCAATCTTTTGCATTGTCCCGCTTCTCGTGCCTCATCAGCGCCACGAAAAAGCTCAACTTCGGCACAGATCGACTTGAAACGCCGACATCAAAGCACCAAACTTCTTTTTATCAATAAGTCATTAACTGTTTTGGTGTCCAATCCATCGCATAATTTGCTTTATGGGATGGAAGAGTGGTCGTCGTGTCGTGACTCGAGGAGAAGAAAACGTCCACAAAAACTTCAAAGTCCCCCCGCACCAAATAATTGTCTTTCAGCGGCGCCGATTAATCCGTTCCGGCTTTGACCCCACCCAAAACCCATTTTTTGCATTCATCGGAATTATTTTGTCAAATCACCCCACAAAATTCTTTCGTTTTTCTCCTTTTTCACTTTTCTCCTTTTTCACATTCACTTTTTGCATTTATTTAATAAAAGTCACTCAAATGAATGAAATTAATGCATAATAAATAATGTGCTAAGGAATTTTGTTTTGGAAGTAAAAATAATTTTGGGTGTTTTACGTTTTAATGTATAAAATGTCCTTGCAAATAAAATAAATAAATTCGACCTTCCTAATTTTCGCCTTTCACCAATACAAAAAGGGAAAACAGAATTAATTTATCGCTCTTTTTGTTTTTTGAGAATTTATCGAAGTTAAGGCAGCCCCCCGGGGGTGGGGGGGGGGGTGGGGGGGGGGGGGGGGGTTCCACTCTTTCGCGCACCCCGCCATCGCCGAGCAGCCGCGCCTAAAATTTTACTTTTCTTTTTTTACTTTTCACAATTTTTGGGGGGGGGGGCAGAGAATCGGCGATCATCAAATAAATATTTGATGATGACCCCCCGACAAAGACGCCGGGGGGGGGGGGGGTGCCCAATTAGAGCGTGATTATTTGACAATAATTCAATGAGCGAATGATCGGAAACTTTGGGAATTTCGGACGACAGAAAAGAAAGCCGAGCGCAAAGGACGAATTGAACGAATGAACACAAAAAATATCTCTGAAGTTTTCGCTTATTTTTGGAGTAATATGAATTTGCATCGGATTTAACTCGGACAAAAAAGCTCAATTTTAAACTTTTTCCCGGGATTTAATTTAAATGTTTTTACAAAAATATTGTCCAATAACACTGCAAAAGCCTCTGCCAATTTCTTAATTACAACTCCCCCCCCCCCCCCCCGGCGTTATATTTGCACCTTTTTGTCGTTTCTTTCCCAATTCCCCCACTTTTTCGTCTTCCGCCACCCATTTAGGGGTGTACGATTCAGGCCCGCTAATTGAGACTCGGATAAAAACTCCCTAATTTTCTGTTTTTTGTTTATAATTGGCCTCCTCCTCACGGCGCCATTTCATTCAAATTACCAATAAATTCGTTGTAAAAACGGAAGTTGCCTCTGGGCACATTTGCAATTCGTTCGCTTTGGCTGAAAGAATTTGTGGGAACGAAGAAAAATAAATGAAAAATAAATGAAATGTGTTGGAATGTTTGTTTGTTTATAGAGTAAAAATATACAAAAACTAATCCAACTTTTAAATCATTCAAAAAATATATTTGTCTCAGTCACTTCAAATTGATTCGAAAAAAGATTAATTTTTTGTTGTTGAATTATTACGGCAATTGAATATTATTATTATTAATAATATTATAATATAATTTTATTATTTGAGTGATTGGTGCGTTGGAATATCTGAGGGAAAGGAAAATCGATGCTAATTGAATGAATTTACATTTTATTGCATATTATTTAAAACATTCTTCCCACCGATGCTTTTGCTTTAAATAAAGTCACAACAATTTAATTGTTACGGCAATTTGTTGTTGTAAAGTGCCGTCCGGCTAATAAAGAAAGTGCCACTTTCAATTAAATTAAATTGAAAGCGTCGCCCCTTTTAAAAGTGTTTGGAAGTTTAAACGGATTTATCTTTTCAAAGATTAAGCCAAATGCGGCTTTCTTTTGTTGTTTTAATTGTTTTGACGGCGATCATTGAGAAAATATCGGAAAATGAAATGGAAGCGAACGCGGGGCGGCTGGACAATGCTTACAAAATAGCGGCGAATGGACGGGCAAAGAATGCCTTTGTGCAAGGGAAGTACATTGGGGGAGAGGAGGACGAGGACGACGAGGAGTATCAGGACGACGGCGGTTCATCGACGGAAGAGGAAGAGCAAAGGGAAGAGATTGGCGCAAGTGAGTCGCCAAATGTAATTTAAATTTGGGACGCACAAAACTTACCTTTTTGCCGTGCGTGTCACTCAATTCCAATTGACGACAGTATACCCTTACCGTAACCCGGGAGGGATCAATACAAAAGTTATTACCGTAACGAATTCACCTTTTTAGAAAAGTATCAGTCAAAAGTAAAAATGGGCAATTCGCCATTACGCGTGGGACGCGAAAATGAGAAAATATGAAAATGAATTTCCGACAAAAATGAAAGGCGTTTTGGACAAGGCGACGGCCACGCAAAGTGCCAACACTGCCCAAAGCAACGCCAAAAACGCTAAAAGTCGCATAAACATTCACTGGACATTAAATAAATAAACAAATTTAGACATTTCTTGCGGAAAGGCCAAAGTTTCGTCCGATGACGCGTCTTCAGTACACTTCATTAGTTGACGATGCCAAAAAGCAAATCTTTCGTTCTGACAAACCGTATAAAACGGAAAAATTTGAATTGGTAATGATTGATAATTTGCTGAAGGCTTTCAAATTTTGGTATTTGAACACCAAACAAACCCAAAAAGTTGTCGTCGAGACTTCTGACCGAAACTCTCGAGCATTCATTAGCCTTTCGAACGTAAATTTGCAAGGCTTTTTCGAATTAAGGCGTTCGTCGGCTATTCCGGAAGCGCTTCCGAGCCGCAAAAGGGGCCCCTTCCCATCGGCAAATGTGTGACTGTTAAAATTGTGGAAATTGACGACAAATCGGACAATTCTGACGACGAGAACGAAGAGGACGAAGAGCATTTAATGAGGAAAAGGGCGGAAAATTTAATAGAAATGCGCAAACTCAACGAATTTTATGTGTTGGGCGGTGTGCAGGAGGGCATCGAGCCGACTTTAAGACGGCATTTAGTGCAAATGTTCGATGTGTAAGTTTGGGGGAGTTTGGGGGGGGGGGGAGAGAAATAAATTAAAAAGAAATTAAATAAAATTCAATTTTAAAACTTCAATTTTTGAGAGGTGAATTAAAAACGCCGCGCGAAAGTCGCATGAGAGTGTTGGCGAGCGTGACGGAGTTGAGCAACGACGGCTTCCACGAATGGATTTACGGCATGAACACTTATTTTGTGGACGATGACGAATTCGTGGAACAGATTCGCGAACTTGCATGGCCCATCAGAGAGTTTCACCAAAGTTTGTGTGGCATTTCTGAATTTAGAATTAGAAATTTGCATAATTATATTATTATATATGGTATATAGTGGCGATGCATTTGGACGTAAGGCCGAAAAGTTACGTTTACGTCAAGGAGAAAAGGGGCAAAGAATTGCTGAAGCTTACAAATTTTGGAAATTCCGAATTGACCCCGGAGGGGCTAAAGGCAAAGGGCGGAGGAAACGGACGGAAAAGGGCCAATTACGTAAAAGAGCCGAAAACTTTCCACAAATTTACGCCCGAATATGCCGGCCCGGAGCTGCACGTTTTGGACGAAGACGCGAAGGTAAAAGAAACCCCCCCGAGTTTAAATGTCGACAAATTGGCATTTATTTTACAAATATTAGGCGTTGATTTCGCCAAAATCGGACATGTGGGCATTCGGGATTATGCTGCTTGAACTGCTCATTCTGCAAAACGCGTCCTTTTACCAACTGAGGGCGGAACCCGAAAACCGGGAGGAATTGGAAGTTGGACAAATGCCAAAACAATTCAAAAATGGCATTGGCATTTTTAGGCACGCATTCAAAGCCGACTGTTGGAAATTAGCGCTTTGTACAAAGGGTTTGCAGCGGACAACAAAAGGGGCATTGTGCCAATCGAGTTCGAGGAGTACAAATGGCCCTACGCATTTTGGGACTGCCCTCTACGACATACTCCGAATTTGGCGTCACTTTCCTCGCACGGCACTGCTGATTACGGTACCCTGATTACGGTACCCTGATTATGGTACCGGCCAGTAAAGTCGGCAGATTGGGCCCCACCAGTGGAATAAAATGAATCCAATTTTAAAATAAATTCTAAACTCGGGTATTAATTAAGAGTGAATCAGAGAGTGTCATTTCTTTCGCAAAAGCCTTATTAAATAAAATCAATCTCAGAATTTGCTGGACACAAATTTGGTAAAACGATTGACGGCCAAAGGCGTTTTGGACTATTTGGACGGGAAATGTTACCCATCAGAAGTGGAAGAACAGCTTTCCACCGGCGACATTCGCCTGTTCAACCGAATCACCATCGGACAGTTCATCGAGAAAATTGAAGAGAAAATAAAGGCAACTTTTGCATTTTTCACCGTTTAATCGCGAACTTTTAACTCCCGAAATGTTTGTGACCATTCCCGATCATTTTGAGAGTGCGGAACAGCGGAAGCAAATGTTGGGGGAGGACATCCGACGGCTGTTGGAGAAGGGCGGCGGAGACGCGCAGCGATTAGCCGTCGGATTGAAGGAGCGCATTGAGCAAAAGCACGCCAGCCGCGTGACGCTGAAGAAGAACATTCACAAATGGACACGGCTCAGACATTGGCTAGGCCACGCGTTGGAGAAGAGGACAGAGGCTGTGGCCAAATTGGTCGGCATGGGCCCGAGGGGCCCCACGCGAATGGCACTGTTGCGGCCATGTGACACGGACACGACGGCACTGGACCTGTCAGAGGCGCCGAAGAGTACGGAGCGACATGGCGAACAACAGTGGGAAAATCGGGGTACGTACAGTCGGGGGTTGGCACAACAACAGGACGAGAATGAGGGACAAAGTCGAGGGTTGGTTGGCATTTTTGGTCGATTGGTTACGGCATTTTGGAGAATATAAATAAATAAACAAACAAATATTATGTACAGAGACAAACAAACAACAAAAAGCACAGAAAACGAACAGTTAATTGGGGGGAGGACGTCCCATTTGAGTGGCCGAATAAGAAAAAGGCGGTGGCGGCGGTGACGGACTTTTTGGATGCAGAAGATGAGGGGCGGGAGGAGGACGAGGAGGGCAAGGTGTACAACAATAACTGTACATAAAGGGGGGAATTGGGCATTTATATTTTGCAGTTCCAATTGGACGAAATGGACGTGAACGGTCGGCGGTTGAAAGAATGGGAAATGCTTAGGGACGAAATCGAACACTTCGAATGGCTTCAGCGGCAGGGAAAACTCTTAAAAATGCCAATTTACGAAAAATGCGTCCAAAGTAATTTAAAATAAAATAAATAATTAAAAATGGCATTGACTCCCCCGTTTAATAGCCGTAAAAGTGGACATTTGGGAAGTGAAAAAACAGAGTGAAAAATACGTCGCCGGGAGCAAAAAGGGAATGGTCGTGGGAAATGTGCCGAGTCCGCCAACGATGGCAAACGAAGCCGTGCCAACAAAAAATGTAAGAAAAATGTTTTATTTTTAAAATGTAAAATATGGGCGGCTTGGAGAAAAGCATCGTTTATCCCCCCTCTTTTTTATCTTTTAGTGTTTTATTTTATTTATAATTTTAGATTCGTGAAGCGAACGAACGCGGCGCAATTGGCCCGAAACGAGGAAAAGCCCTAACAAAGTCTGTGGCCAAAAGAAATAAGACGGCAAGAGGGCAATAGGCAAAAACGGCGGTTTGGGAATTCCATCCGTTCAATGAACGCGCTTAGAATGATTGAATTGCATCAACTCTAATCGATTGATTGATTACTTTTACATTCATTTTATTTAAAATTCGAATTCTAAACTGAATTATTATTATTTGTAGCCAAATTGAATATTTCTTTGTGCGTTTATTTTAATTTGGCCTGGAAAAAATGAACAGCGAAAAGCGGGCGGAATTGGCCAGCATTTTGCGACGTTCGAAGGCCAAATCATTTGGGGGAAATGTCCGTGAAAAGCACCGACAGAAAATCGGAAATGTTTTTAATTCCAAAAGTTCGATTGGTTGTTTTGTGAATTAAAAACAATAGCCACAGGTTGGGTTGGGTCGGCTTGTTTCTGTTTCGGTCGTTCATCATCAACGTGTACTGCTTGTACCCATTGACTGCTCAAAATGCTGTGCCCCTCGACGGCCTCGTCCACCGTCGTGTGACGGAAGACTGATTCGTTCGGCGTCAAAGATACGAGTTAAAGTCTATCTGTTAGTTATGTGGACGCTTTGCACATATTCGGACATGAACTTTCGTCTTGAGAAAGAATCGGGCGATGAAGGCTGATTTTTTAATTTTGCATTGCAATATTCACTTTCTTTGTAAATAAATCAGATTTTCGATATTTCCACCGGTCGTTTGACCAAAAGTTGATTTTTATTTTGATTTGGTTCTTTATTTGGCATTTTGTCATGCAGGGAATTAGAATCGGTTATTCTCTCCAGTACCATATTCAATGCGTTAATTACTGTAAAAATGACAACGAATATCATTAACCAACTCATTAGCAAGCAGTGTATTATGTACATAAAATATAAATAAATAAATTGTAACAATTCGCTCAAATTTCAAAATAACCGTGCCAAAAACAGAGACACCGAAATTTTGCGCTCCATTCCCTTCAATTGGGTTATGCGTTGCTGTGCCTTGTCCAGCTCCTGCTTCAGTTTATGCTGAATGTTCGGCTCCGAGTTGCACAGCGCAATGTTTGCCGCAAATTTTGACTAAAATTTTGAAAATTCCAAAGAAAATCGCTTTAAAAACTTCGTCCGAACGAATTGATCTTATTAGGAGATTTCCAAAATTTGTGCAATTTGAGTGTCTCATTAGAATAAGGCGGGATCTATCGGGAATGCGGTTGAAGAATAAAATGTTGAATTAATTAAATGCCAATCCAGCTCTAATTAGTTCTAATAAGCGTGGAGTTGTTCATGTTCAACCTCTGCTGTTGCACGTACATTTGCATTTTGCTTGTCATCGAACGGATCCCCGGCACTTTCCCGTCTGGCACGGCTCATTCTGTTCGTTTAGTGAAAGGAAACTTTTACAAATTGAAAGACTTCTCCAGCACAAAATCATTCATTACCCCGGCATAGTCAACGACTCATCGCCAGACTAAAATTAGAAAATTTAAAAATAAATAATAATTTATGTAAATATTTACATTCCAAATCTCTTGCGCGCCGCCTCCGCCACCTCCGTACGCGGCGGATACGTATTGAACTCCTCCGCGTCCGCCTTTGCCACCGCCCCCAGCACCGCCGCCTCCGCCACCGCCCCCACCCCCGCCACCCTGGTCATTATTTGTGAAAATCTCCTAAAATTTGAGTAAAAGATATGTAAATATAAGTAATTCATCTTCACTTCAATTTCCGTAATCTTTTCCCTCAAAACATTTTTGATCCGTCCAAACTGTTCACATCGAGTTCCGAGTTCTGTAATTTTTTAATTAATTATAAAGCTTTTCGACTAAGGCTTATCAGCCAAATGCAATTTGTTCTGCTCGGACTCAACAAATTGAATGAATGTCCGTCCAATTCTCACCATAAATTCGGTCGCGCGTCGTCTTCAGCTCGTCGTTTGCGCCCCGCAACTCGCGGTTGGTCCTATCCAATTGCTCCCTCATTTGTCGATTGGATTGCGCTCTTCTTTCCATCACATTTTTAAGCATTTCCAACGCGTTAAGTTCCTCTGAGAGTGAACATTTTGCAATTGATGAATTAACAAAAATTTAACATTGGACAAAAGGGGGGTGGGCCTCGGTCTCGCTTCGAAATTGGGCCCAGACAAAGTATCGAACATATTTCTCAAGATTCAACTGACAAATGAGACAAGACCAAGACTAATCTGTTGAAAAGCCTCGGCGGAAATTCGTTTGTGCCACAATTTATATAACTATTAAATTAAATTAAATTATTTTTATGATCACGATTTACTGCTTTTCAAAACCGACCGTTTCCTCCCTCACCTCCGCCACCACCGCCTCCCCCTTCCATCATCAGTCCTCCCCCAACTCCTCCACCTCCACCACCAGCTCCCCCCATGTCAATACCTGCTGAACTTTCAATTTATTTGGTTTAAAACCGCTTTTTACCGCCGCCACCCATTCCATTGCCGCCTCCAAACCATTGGGCGAGCACAAAGTTGAAGAGAAAAAGACAAAAAAGGACAAAAAATGGGGGGGAGGCCATTAGCATCAGTCGGATGCGCTTCTCACACTTTAAGACACATAAATACAGCAAAAATGATGGGCTCGAGAATTCATTCATCGCTAATGCAAACAAACAGAAAGCGGAGGACCAAAAAAAGCGATGGACAAAAGTTAAGCCGCCCACCCGAAAAGCATTTCCTTCCTTTTTCGCAACTTAAGACGACCATCGCAAGAAAGCAAATATCAAAAAGTTGGTTTATACAAAAAAAGAAACCAATGTTAAACTTTGAGACTGAAGCAATTCGAACAACAAATCTATAAGTACATTTAAATGCATCGATCGCGCAACTCTCTCTCTACTCGAACCATCCGACTGTGTCCATGTCCGGTTCCTCCACTTCGTCAACTCGAAGACGTCTTCCATCTTCTCCATCTTCTAAAAACGATCTTTTGCAAAACGATCAGTTTAAATACCCTCTTCAGTGTTTGGCCCAGCCTCGCCGGATGACCCAACGCTCTTTTTGTCCATCCGATTCTCCTCCCAATCTTTGATATGCTCCTTCAGCAAGTTGTCTCTCCAGTCCAGGTTGTTCTTCGGCACCTTCCTCCTCCCCTTTCCCTCTCGAGTCCATCATTTTCTTCGTCATCCGGTCCTCTCCAGAGTCCATCATCTTCTTCACCATCCCGATCAGTCCGTAGTTGAACGTGGCCATCTGCTCGAACACATTCTTCTTCCTCTTCCCCTCCTCTTCCGTCGATTGGGCCATTGCCGTCGTCCACTTCTTTTTGGACGGTTTGTTAAGGCTCGGCTTCTGATGTTTTCCTTTGGGCACTTCCGATTGGAATTCGTATACGTCCACTGTGTCAGTGTCCGCTAAAAGGACAATTTGATTTGATTATTTTATGGCCAAACATTTGTCTGACGCCAAATAGGGATCATCGATCATCTTGGCCACGGCAAAAACACTTCCGCCGCCCTTCCAACGGTCAAAGGCAACATTTTGGAAGAAATCGGCCAAACTGAGAATTAAAAAGCCGAACAGAAAGGTAATTGTTTGCATTTTTATATCTGCAAATAAACTACTATTTTAATAAAATGGCACAGAAATGGTAAAAAACGCTTAAGGCGTTTAAGCCGGTTTTGAAATCGAAGTCAATTGCAGCAAATCTCTGGTTACAATGGCTTTTATACAGGTTTGCTGAATGGGGGGGGGGGATCTTCTAATTATAGGGAATTCATTCAGATCATAATCATTTCTGGCTCCGCTTTCAGTGAGGTGCAATTAAAGTGTCTGTTGAATAGGACGGCATCGTTTCAGTTGTTACATATGTACAAACTGCTGACCGCGGGGTGAAGATTAAGGGATGGTGGTCGGTCATCTCATCAGCAGCAGAAATTGCTTTTGTTGATGCTTCATTCGCTCTGGTGTTATTTGGTCAATGGATTCTCAATAAAAAAAACTGGTGGCTAATGAATGACCAATTGGGTGGGGTGGCGGGGTTTAATTGTCGCCGTTCTGCTCCCCCCCCTCCCCCCCCCCCCTCCCCAAATCCCCCCAAATCCATCATCCTTCACATTTTTGCAGTGATTTGCTGGCGCAAAACCATCCATAACCCTCACTGTTTCTTCCATTGTTCACTCACAAATCAGTGCAATGAATATGAATGAATGCGATGCCTTCATTAACGAGTTTTCTAACAAATAAAAATTATTACATTTATGAAATAATTGGGATGATTTGATTTTATCCACTTATGCTAAATTATATTGGTATGAATTTTGGATCTGTCCGATTGAAAACAGCAGCTCGAGTCGTTGAGTACCTAGGGTAATATGTACAACTTGCCCAATAATTTTTGTTTAATTGACGAAAACTTTTTTTAGTGGCCGTTCGAATGTGCGCTTAAACTCGGAGCAGTGCCGTGCCGTCAATTAAATGCCAATGACTTTCCTCGATCTCGTTTCCCTTGTATTTCATTTCCCCCGTTGTATATATGAAACCTCTTCTGGAAACTATATGAAGATAGAAATTGTCTAATATTAGCTCTCGTCGCCTTGAATGTTTTTTGTGGTTGTCATTAGGGATGCTCGAGAGTCTCGGTTCTCGAGTCGAGAAATTTCTCTGTTTTTTTTGGGTCTCGGGTCATTTGCCGGTCTCGAGTCTCGTTTCTCGGTAAATTTCAAAAGTCGCATGGAGGTTCACCGTACATTATTTTGTATAGCATTTTATTCATTTTGGCCCTCCTATGGTTTTCGTCAACTTTGAGGGGCTGTAAATTTCTTCATAAGTGGTGGTTTCCGGCGTTCTCAAAAAAGTCAGAAAACGGAATTCTGTACCCAAAACGAGCAGAAATTCTGGCAAATTAAAAGTCAAAACAAAACAACACAAAAACAATAACCCTATAAATATATTTGTTGTTTTGGCATTGATGGATAAATGCAGGGGAAGCTCCCCCCCCCTTTCTCTTTCAATTTATTCCTTCTCATTCCCTCCCCCCCCCCCTCCCCCACTTTCCACTCAATGTTATCGATTGAACAGCTCTTTGTGGACCTTCACAACCTTCCATCTGTTTTTAGTATTACAAATTATTTATTTCAAAACAAATGGACAGTTTGGACTCGATGTGTCCAAGGATTGCCAGATTTTTTTAAAAAAAAGAAGAAGCTGTTTTGGTGTTTTTAGTGAAACTTTTGAAATGCATTTTTATTCTTAAACTTTTTCACATACATTTCGCAAACTTATCGGGATGAAAATGCATCCCAAATTCAAACACTAAATCAATAAAGGTAATCAATTAAAATCCTGCTGATGGTCAATGACCATCTTTAGGGGTGCTTTTCCCATCCCCGTCCCCGGCGGGGTCCTTATGTATGTACATATATAATCCATAACTTATTTATTAGTATCATTTGCTTAATTTATTGACGAAGTTTCCGACAATTTAATCTGCTGATTTTAGTCAGATTATTATTTTTTATTGATGGCAAACGATTCTCTGCCATTTTCGTCAGAAATTTCCCCCGCTTTCGCTTTCTTTGACAACATTACGGGTTCATCCTCTCCTTCGCTGGAGACGGGCATTGACTTTTTTAGCGAGTTGGAGCAGGACTTGAAAAGGGAATGGCGTGGCGACAGTCCCAGCATCAACTTCTTCTTGCTCATCGCCTCTTTGCTGGCATTTATCGTTTGGGCTCTGTTCATTTCGTTTTTTTTCAGGTACAGTAATTTAAAAATAACGTTACTTTAGAAAATTAAAAAGAATTTTCCATTCAAATTTCAATTGATAAATTCATCTTTAAGCCGTATCGTGGGCGCTTTGGTCAGTTTGCTGCTGCGCCGTTCCCTCATTTGGTTAAGTCTTCCCACCATTCGTCACGCTTCCGTTGGCTCCTTCTCTCTCAGTGTCATTTCCGGCAAAATTATGTTCAAAGATTTGCGCATTGTCACCGACGATTTTTCGCTGAGAATTAACGAAGGATTTCTGATATTTTCTTATTGGATTTTCGTGCCCAAACATTTACAACTGACCGAATGCATGTAATTCTATTAATTATTTGAATTATAATAATTTTTATAAAGCTTTTTCGCCTTTTTCAGGAATGTGTCTCGACTTTTTATTTACCTAAATGGACTCCAACTTGGCCTGTTCAACCGTTTGTCCATTTACCGCAGTCTGGCGACGAAGGCGTATCCGTCCAATGCAAGGGATGCATTACGGGATATTCAGCAAGAACCTGTAGAACAACCTCAGCAGAGTGCGACAGCATCGTCATGTAATTTGGAAATGTTGGAGATGCAACTGAACGCCTGGTGGGACAAATTGTGGCGTCTTTTTGGTGCAATTCGCGTGGACATTGGTTCTGCTCGGATTTTAGCAGGAAATCAGCTGTTGCCCACCACATTTTGTGTCACTTTCGACGACCTTTCATGTAAAGTCGATTCATTAATAGGAAATTAATACAGAAATAAATTAATTTTCTAAATATTAAAAAAAGTATTCTTCATTAAGCCAAGTTCACGCTGACTGAAGCGTCAAACGCCGCCGATAGGTTCATGTTGAGGGTGAAGGGAAGCGTGGAGCACTTTCGAACTTCGCTGGTCAAAACAACAAATTATGTTGGCACTTTTGAAGAGCCTCCGCGAACGATGGGCGGCGATTTTGTGCTTCTACAAACGGCGTCTATGCAATTCTTCTACCACCAGGATCTGCTGGGTGTGTATTTATGGAGTTGGTAATCCGAGTTATTCGATTGGGTTAAGGTGTTGTCCGCGATAACAACAAACAACGACTGGATGAGTGTTTGCCCGTGTGGGAGAGCATTTGGCGTCTGGACAAGAACACGGTGGTCAACTACAGCCCCTGGACAGGTAGTCAGTGCATTTTTGACCAAAAGTTCAAGAGTTGAATTTTGTAGTTAGTGCGTTTTGACCAAAGGTTCAAGAGTCGAATTTCGGACATTATCATCCACATTTAGCTTTTCCATAATTTAGACAAACAGCGCTCTCTTCTGTACAACTTCTTTTTCCCCTCCGAATTTGGCGTTACTCCCGTGACCAAAATGCCCGGAAAAAACCAACGTCGAGTGCTTATCTCGCACGAAATGCGCGTTGTGCTGCTGCGTGACGCGAGCTTTGATGTGTGGTTCATGCGCGGTGGTGAGCTGGAGTCCATGTCCAGCACACTGAAGCAGGGGTCCACCCTGGAAGTAATCATCAGCAACAACAACAACCAAAATGCATTCATTCCAAGTGTTAAAAATTATACAGTTTATCTTCCCGTGGACAACAGTTGAGAATGGTTCCACAGTGTCCGTCACCGGCAGCTTTCTTCGAGTGGAAACGATCACTTCCCTTCCGTTTCGAAAGTTTTTTGCCTGCGAAACTCTCAGCTTTAACCTCAGTGCCAACTTTCCTCGTGCGTTTAATCGTCAACAACAATGGGAATTCACTTTGGAACTGCACGACGTTTTGCTCAATTTCATTTGGGATCATAAACGATTTATATCTGTCAGTATTTACCTCATGTTTTCTGTATAAGTCTTTTTATATCACATAATTTAATTCAGGAACTGATTGGACAATGGGCGTCCATCAATCAGTCGGATTTGTGCAATTTCTCCCCATTTATTTGTGCCTTCAAAATCAATGTGCTGGAAAAGTTTAACATTTTGTTATTGCTGAATGACAAGAATTGGGTCGATGTCAGGTGACTGACGTGTGGGCTTTTGTCCTGAAATGCTTTTTATTTTGTCAAATTCAGTTCGATGGACCAATCTGAAGAGAATTTGCTCGGCTCGGTGCAGGGTTCCCGTTTTTACTTCAATTTCGACATGGATTTCACAGAATTCGCGCCCAAAACTATCCCGACGAATTTCAAAGTTAAAATGGAAGAAAAGGTTGGATGTGCCGGGATTGGCCATTAATAAACGAAAGTTATTAACCAATTCGCTTTCAGTTATCCTTCAATGTACGAGTACCGGACAATTGTGCCTTGCGAGTTCCGTTCATTGAGCTGTTAAAAAGTGCCAATTTGTCGGAAGAATGGGCCAATGTTGGCCAAGAATGGGTTGAGCTTTGGAGGACGGATTCAATTAGCTGTAATTTGGAGTACGAATACCACCCAAAAGGACATGGCAACTTCTGCCGATCGCCCATCCCAAGCAAATATTTGGACGCTCTTGTCCCACCACGGCCACAACATCCCCGTGAACTGCCTCCCGATAATCTTTTCGTCGAAGTTTGTCCGAAATTAAATGCAAAATAAAATCAAAATTCAGCTTCTAATAGCCGAGTCGAACATTCAACTGAGCGGAATGTTTATTCGTCTTCTGTTTGCGTTCAAAGACAATTACTTCGGATTATACGATTCTGTAAGGGACAATTGAGACTCCGATCGCTTAACAAAAAATCAATCGACAGATTTCTGACCCTTCAAAAAGGAACGGACCAATTTCGCCTCGAGTTGTTGAAAAAGATGATGGCTTTCCAGAAGATTACCGTTCATTAGATGTGTCTCTCAGCGTTCAAATTGACACCATAACTGCCAAATGTCCCATTCACCGACAATTGGCCGTTGACAAATCGCCTAAACGTTTTTTTTTCAAAGATAGATTTTAATCATTGCAATTAATTCAGTTAATTGCTTTGTGCCGCTGGTAAACATCAACAAAATTGTCGTCGAATTGAAGAAAACTCACACGGAAGCCCAGATTCAAGTAAGACAAGCCCAGATGTTCTTGCTTAAATTAGTAAATGACGTAATGCTTTTACAGGTTGTGACCAGTCCGATCAAAATACAATTTGATGACTCATCGAACAGTTGGGCTTCGATTAGTGCCATCAGATTTCGCGCACGAAGTCTTTGTTCCGATTGCGACGTTCCATGGCGCATTGAATACGAAGAATACGCATGGCTTACGGAGGTGGTGGTGGGCGAATGTTTGGCTCAAATGAACGTAGCCGACGTAAGCGTATTTCATTTTATTTGTAATTTGATAAAATCCATTTCTGTTTTTGTTAAAAATATTATTCTTTTCATGTTTTTTTTGTGGGACTTTAAAGAATTTACAAAAAGCTCCATTTTTAGTTGGTCAGCACTTTGCACTTTTTGGAGTCTGCCCATTTCTTTCTTTCCTGCACGGACGAGGAAACGGAAGTTCCTCAGCGATTTAAAATCTGTCAACATTTTCAATTGGCCAAAAATTGCGCAACAAATGCTAAAATTGATCAAACAGCGAATAATTCTTTCCATTGTCCGTCGGCTGAAGACCTTAAATATCGCCACAATCGCGTGTCCGTCGACAGTGTCCAACTGTCCCTTTTTGCTGATGCTCAACAGACGCTGTTACTGCTTGAAATGCCTAAAGGAATTAGGTGGGTGATTTTTTTGTTTTGTTTGAAAACATAAATATTTTATTTTAAGAATTTCGCATTGCAATTTCCATTTGGGTATGTGTGAGACATTCAACAATATCGTTTTGCTTTGCTCACAATTCAACACAAAATTGTTTTTAAAACTGAATCAACCACCAGCAGAGGCACAAAAAAGATGGGCCGATGTTGGGTCATTGTCAGTAAAACAAGTAAATAAATTGTCTGAAATTGGCTTTCTGATCAAATCTTACAGATTTGTCTCGACTTTGGACTTTCGTCGGCTTTCGATGCTGGAAATGCGTCTTTGGGGAGCCCTTCAAATGGACAAATGGGGTTTTTGCAACGGCATGACAAAGCGTCACGAAGACTTCCATTCATTTGGTCATCAGCAGATCGAGGGGCTGTATGTGCTTGTTTTGAACCATTTCGATTCTTTGAGGATGAACAGATATTGTAATTGTTGTTACATTATGTCAGTTATTGGAATTTTTTCAGGGAAGTTTTGCCAAATTCGTTCTCGGACTTTGTCCCATTTGTCTTCTTCGATGATAAGGGCGTCCCATTGAAAATGTTCGCCAGAAGTTTAATCTTTCCTCAGATTGCGTGGTAATGTTCAATTTGTTCCAATTAAAACAGTGCATACTAAACTGCCCCATTAAGCGTTTTGTCGACTGAAACGGACTTTGACAGTCCGTTTGAGGACGAAAAGGTTTACCTAAAAATATATCTATCGATAAGTTTAAATAATTAGTAAAATGCAATTACAGGATCATCCTTTTTTTCAAAAAGAAAGCAATGCGAATTCTTTTCAAGCACAAAACGAACGGGTATTCGCCTCAACATCGAACAAATATGCCACAGATTTGCATCGATACAGCAAATTCGTGGACCTTTACAGTTTGGAGGAGGAACGCCATCCCTTCTTCGCCTTACGATCACTCAGAATGGTAAGTTAAAGCAGAATCTGTTGTTTAATACTTGACATTAATATGTTCCCGTCATGTCACAGAACTCCGAATCGTTGCGAGGACTCAAAAGGGTCAGAATTGTCTCTGAAAGAAGAAATTCGGCGTTTTCTCCGATCACCCCTCAGAGGGAATTTGTCTCAATGAACTTTGATGACGGAGATGAAGATGCTGCCCTGCGGCAATTGCGCCAACGGCACTTTGAAGAGGGTGGAACATGCACAAAAATAAGAGGGAAATTGGCCCAAAACATCGAAGTTTTAGTTTTATTTGCAATTAAGCTATAATTTAAATGTTTAGCTTTTCATAACACCAATTCTGTTTAACGCCATGGAGAACATTACAACGGAAGTTTATGCATTTGAGACGAGTGCTCATTCTGCGCTGATTTTACAACGTATTTACGCAAAATGCAGCTCGAAACAGCACCAACAGCCATTAATAGCAGAAACGAAACCCAAAAGTTGCTATTTTTGTTTTGCCACTTTAGTTTTGGGGGCGTTAATACTAAATTTATTGCAGGTTCATTCCCGTTGAATTTTTCTGGCAATTTGGCGATGCCTTCCATTGACGTTTGTTTGCTTCAAATCGCCGATTGTTCCAATTTGCCGTCGTTGGTTCTATGCAAATCTCCTCCATTTTCTGTTGAGACAAATTCCAAAAAAGGGAGTCAAGAGGGCATTTTCTCTGCGGCCAACATTTCTCAATGGCAGCTGAAAATATTTAAAATAACGGAATGGAATGCACCAAAATGTCCAAACATTGGGACAGCGCCGACAATTTGTGACGGGAAAAAAATTGTCGCGGACGGTCGGGTGGGTTTTTGACATTCACTCGCTTTTTGTTCTAGAAAGTGATTTCCTAATTCTTTTTAGACCAATTTTTCTGATACTAATTGGAATGAAATATATATTTTTGTTCTTAGAAAGTGATTTTCTAATTCCCTTTAGACCAATTTTTCTGATACTAATTGGAATGAAATTTCTCCACTGGCAAATTGCTGTCCGTTTGGTCCCCAATATTTGCTGGACATCGAACTTACAAATTCGCACATTGACCTTTCCTTTGTTCAACGTGCGGACGGAACATTTTATTCTGAAATCAACATGAAGATCGGCTCTTTAAATCTTTCTCCATTCGATGGTAAGAAAGCATTTTTTAATAAAATTGATTGGAATAGAAATGGAACACTAATCATCATTTGAACATTTAAGAAAGGCCCGGAGTCATCAATGACCGAAATGACACTTTTGCCCGTTCGATCGCTTTCATTTACTCGGAATGGCTTCGAATCATCTGTCATTTTCGAAGTCGGCTTTTGCAGCTGTCCTCTGCATTTGGAGAATCTCGCGATTTTGCACTGATCAGAATGTTGGCGATCGGGTTGGACACACAAGAATGGATGGTAAGTGAATAGGAGAGGCATTTTTCTGCAATGGAAATGGTGTTTAGGATGGCATTGTGTGCTCAATGGGCGGTCAAGAAATGGGTCGCGTCAAGTCATCAAATTGCTTTCTGAACTCTTGTCCATCTTGCAAACTGATCCACAGCTTATTAAGCCTCCACAACAAGCACCCAAATGCCGGAAGGGAGAATTTAAGAGGAACAAAAAAGGCAAAAAACCTTACTTTTGATTGCGATATTAACATAAAATATTTAATTCTTTCTGTTAGGAGAGACAGATAATTGGTGACATGGAACGGCGTCATTTGGCACTCGAAACTTTGTTTGCTAATTGGCAACCATTGATCTGTTCCCAAATTCAGGTCTTTTTCCTCAAGTTTCGATGATTAGATTTTTTCACAGACTTCTCAATTTAAGTTAATCGACCAATCAACGATTTCCAAATATATCAGAACAATTAACGAAGAAGGACATAAGGGGGAGATTCCATCTGGATCTGCTGGAGATGAACAAACACTTTCAACTGCAACAGCACAACGACAACAGCACAAATTGGGACACCGTCGGGTGGCATCGAATACAACCGCTGAGGCACCCCCAAGCGGTGGAGTCGACTCACAATCTGCTGAACAGCGTAAGTAAAATTTTCCGCGGGTCTCTTTTTGTGGATAACGGCAATGAGGGCATTCTTATCTGAGAATTGCAAAAATTTTGAAAAGATATAAAACTGGCCAATATTAATTTAATTCAATTTTGTAGCCGATTTGTACCATCGAATTCTGCAAGCGCACAAAGAGTACAAAGAGAGGCGATACCGTCGACATCAAACGCTGGCAGTAAAATGGAAAATTGGCACAATGCCAACCGATCATCTTAAGGCCGAGGAATTGCCATGTCCACTCTTTTTCTACTCACTTTTTGAGGTTCAAATTAGGGTAGATAAGACCGGTTTTTGATTAACCGGATGCAAGGACTAAAAACCGGGTTTTAAATTTTACACTCTAAATTATTCAGTTAAACGGTCTTAGTTAACCGGGTACGAAATCATTCCGGTTTTAAACCCGGTCTTGTTGCTACAATTGTTCAAATGAAATGCTTTCAATTTTGAATAAGTTTGTTGAAATAATAAATAATCGCAATTTAGGAACTTTCACTTGGCCGTTCGTCACTGGACGCTATCGGAAAATTGATTTATTTGCTGAAGGAGTCAAAAATTTCTGCGAAAATTCGAAGAATTGCCGTTTCTGTTGTCGATAGAAAAAGCCTTGGCCACCAATTCCCTTCATTATCTGTCAACCCGTTCATAATCATTGATGAATTCCGGTGGAACGCGGCTTTGGACTCCAATTTGTTTATGGATGCCCATCGGATGAGACCATCGCGGTAGAATCGTCACTAAAATGCACAATTTATATCCGATTTTTTTATTTTAGTGCCACATTTGAACTAAAACAATGCACCGATGTGCAAAACATTCGCTTTTCAGTTTCAATGCCGTCTCTGTATTTCATTAACAATTTGAAGCAGTATCTCCAAAGCATTGTCAAAACCGATTTAACCGAGCCAAAAATTGAAGATGTTAACCACGCTACAACGACATTTGCGCCAGAAGAAGAAAATTCGTTGGGTGATCAGTGGGCGGACGATTTGAACACCAAAATGAGGCTCCACAGAGGGTGGGTCGGTGTGGCTTTAGTTAATCGACATTTTCCGATTTGAACCCGGCTTTAGGGATGACAAATTCGTCCAGAGCATTCAGTTCACTTTTGATTCTGACAACGCTTGCGAAATGTTTTCATGCGAGGGACTTCTGACGGATTTGTTTGTTTCACTCACTTGGCACAGTGTGCAAAACTCGACGCAACTTCAAAGAAGCGTCAGAATTGGAGCAGAAAACGTTGGAGAAGAAACGGATAACGGGTCGCTTCTGATTGAGAATCGAGTGCAGAAAATGTCGTTGATCATCGCCGAAAATATTCACGAGGATGGACAGAAGCGAACATCGACGGCATCGAGTAAAGGGTCGACCTCAAGAGCTCAACAGATTCTGAACTGTTCGATGAAGGAAATTGTAGCTGTATTTGAAGGTGTTTTGGTGGGACAATCTGGCCAGAATAAGCGAAAACTGACCGTGAAGATTGGGGGCGTTCAGGGCGTGTTGCCGATGCATGCCGAGAGTATTCACGAGGTTATTGATTTAATTAATTTGTTTGATCATTTTGCTCTTTTTACGATTTAAATTAAGGTTGTGTTGAGGCATGGGAGCCAACTGAATCAGCAGTTCCATTTGATTGTCGGGCCTCAACATCCGAATTTGACGGAATCTCAAACTCGACGAGAAAGACCTCCAGAAAATAGAGAAGAGGGTGCCATCAGGAATTTTGTTTCGACACCCGAGTCGCCGATCGTCGAGCAGTTACCATCCTCATCATTGGTCAACGAATTTCTGGGTGATCAGCAAAACGCCAATGAAGAATTGTTGAATGGGAAAGTTGTGCAAACTTTGAATGATCAGTCTTCAATTCTCGAAAGCTTGTTGCCGCTGGACTTATCCCTGGAATTGGTCACATTTGAGCTGAGTGCCCAGCTGTTCCCCTCTCTGGAGGTCCAATACAAATTGGACGGAGCGCTTGTCAAGGGAAAATGTGAAGCGGCGAACTTGGACTTTGAAAGTGCCATTCGATCCCATCAACTGCACTTCGTCGTCACTTCCTCCAACTCAATTGGCGGTCAATCAGCCAAGGACGGCGATCGGTTCGCCGACACTTTCAGCCTTCCGTTGCCGTTGTTGAACTCGACCGGAATTTACAAAAGTGGACGCCGACCGTCGTTTGAAGTGTCCATTTCAATTGGTCAGTTCCTAGAGGAGGGGAGAGGGTATCATTTGAAATATCGGAAAATTGGGCGTCTGATAGCTTATCACTCATCGCTTCGCTCGTTGCCCGCGCTTGGATCCTAGGCTTAAGTTAGCCTTGTCGCCCTATTTTCCGGACGCCCATTTGAAGGTGAAGTCTTTGAGTCCTCATTACCTTTCAGGTCCCATTGTTCACTCATTCTCAACCGACTTGCTTAACCAAGTGCTGCTAGCGCAGGAGACATTGCGAACTGAGCTGATGTTTTTGTGGAAGAAACTGGCGGATGAGAAGTGGGGAACGGGCAAAGACAGCGACCATCTTCAACAACATTTGCCGGCCGATCAACGCGAGACGCGTCTGCTTTTCAGCATCGATGTAAACAAAAATAATTTTATTTAAATATATTAACTATTGCGTTTTCCTATTGTTTTTCACAAGGTCCGTTGTAATGAATCCGAGTCAACGCATTATTGGCTCCAAATTGCGGCCACAACTCCCACTGGAATCGCTGCCATTCTGATTTTGCAAGAAACGCACTTTCAAATTGGGAATAAATCGACCACCAACGAGTCCATAATGGCACAAGCGGTCGCAAAATTGAGCCTGAAACTGAGTCAAACGTACAAATGGACACTTTACGAAGAGACAAAAGAGGAACAAAGGGAATTCGCCACATTTATCACGCAGGTCAAACGCAACTTTCGAATTTTGGGCCAGGGCTAAGACTGCTTATGGAAGCTCCTCAGTTCGGGACTTCCAATCTCGACAATAATTTTGAAACCATTTTAAATTAATTAAAATTCTTTCAGATAAGTGCCAAGAACGAGATGCCCTTCAATCACTCAGATAACAATTTTTCGTCCGAACGAAGACATTGGCTTCACAATTATTCTGTTTCGCTGATCCGTCCCTTTTTGATGATGAGACCGAAGGCGTTGGATAAAGCCATTCTTTTTTGGCTGAACTACAGAAACACTTACAACTGTTGGCAAGAGGAGCGGAACAAACTGCTCCAAATGTCGGGAAGAAAAGAGGAAAAGCGTGACGAAGTGACGTGGAGGAGAAATGTCGGGGAGGGGGAAGCGATTACGAGAAGCAATAGCAGTATTACGGTGAGAAATTTTGAACATATATCATCCGTTCCAAAATCTCAAAATGGAACTTACCCATTGAAGGCAAGTGCTCTCGAGTTCCAACTGTCCGTGTCCATCCGGGATGGCTTTCATGCGTGCATGCCTCTGCTCGGAGCACACGACGATTCCTCCACAGTGTTGGCGGTGTCCCTCCACCACACGGAGGTGCAAGTGCATGTTCAGCAGCAGATACATTGCGAAGCCAATTTCGACGAGTTCAAAATCAGCTTTATCGAAGGGTCCGGTTTTGAAGAGGACTCGATGGACGGAGACCCGTGGGCTCGACTCGAGGCACTGTCATCTGACGCCGCATTTTGTTCTTCCAACTTCCTGTTCTTTCCCCACGGGTCTTATCAGTTAAGCACCAGCGCAATTTCGGCACAAAATGACGCCAATGCCAAATGGCTGCTGTCGACCGTGGCCAAAATGGAGGGAATGACATTGGACCTTGACAATGTGACGGCTCTTTTATAGTCCTATTCTAATACGGATTTTTACAAATAAATTTTAGAACATCGGAAAGTTTGTATCATCACTGATCCACACACTATCATCAATTACTTCGTTAGAAGAAGATGTGGAAGAAGTTTCTGATGAGCCGGAAGAGGAACAGGACGGGCTGAATCAGTCTTCAATTTCTTCCAGCGACCCGAACTTGCTGAACCCGGTGAGCTTCACAGTTCAGCACCGCTTTTCTGCTCCACCCGTTGCCGAAGTGGAAGACGATGCTCAACAATTCCGGCACAGAGTGCACTCACTCGAGAAAAAAATGCACGAGCACGCCATGCTTGTGGCCGACTTGGCAAACTGCGGTGGAGTGTCTGAGCTAACACTGGAGACAGAGCGACGGAAGTTGCGACAGTTGGAACAGCTTCCACCTGCGCGAGTTTCGCCGATTGGTGGTCACCAAATTGAAAGGCCATGTCAGCAACACAAAACAGCACAACTCACAGCGTAAATCCGCTAATGAGGAGCCACAACAGCGAAAGGCAACACCGAGGGCGCGAAATTTGTTGACGCGTTCTTTGGAGGGCTCGTCATTGGCGGGCGGTTCAAGTGGCGGAGGGACCCCGCGGGCCCAGCTGCAAAACCAACAGGGAAGCACTGTGGTGAAGGAGCTTTTGGACATGAACATCGACGTCAAGGTGGGTGCTGCTTCTGCGTAGCAATGTGTGAACAGAAGTGGGATTAATGAAAACGGGTTTTTTGTTGATTCTTGAGGCATGCACCCTAATCTATCGCAATTATTGATCATCGTCCAATTTTAAGGTGTACATCGAGTGTGGAAAGTGTATCCTCCGTGCTGACCCTTCCAAACAACTGCAACAGCTTGACAAAACCAGCTTCCTCCCGGGCCACCGTCGTCAGTTTTCGGCGGGAACCACATCGATGACGGTCGACTCCACCACCCAACTGTCGTTGCCGAGTGTGGACGCACGCTTTATATACACGTCGGATGATGCCAAAATGCCTTTGCCCAAACAAATGGAAGAAAATTTTGGCTTCGTGAAATCATACCGGTCGCTGAACCAGAAGTGCTTCTACACATCCCTCGAGTTGGCCAGCATGCCCTTGACAACACTGATCACGCCAGCACTGATCGATTTTCTTGATCAGACCCTTGATCCTCTGACAAGCACCATTTTTGACAAATCTTCCGTTCAAAAGGCCTCTAGCGAAATTGGAAGTTTTGACGGGAAAAAGCTGGACCCGGCAGTTGAACTCATCGCCATTGATCGTCTTGGCCTTTCCTTCGACCTCATCTTGCATGTTTCAGTCCAAGCTTCCAGTCTTCGATTTGAGGGAAGGCAACAGGTGCATATTTTTGGGTTGGGGCGGGGGTTACGAAATTTATGAATAAATTTTACGTAATATTAAAGAAAATCATAACATATTTTTGCACTTAAAGAAAAGTTCTGCCGCCGATTGTCTGCTCACTTTGCCATCCCTGACATTGAACGGATGCACTCGAAAATGTTGCGATGGGATGGATCGTCCAACGATGTGCATTTTTGGATGGATGGAACTCAATTCATTCTCACTTAGCATTTACAGCCCTCATCAGGTATCGGTTACAAGTTTTCATGCCCGTTCAAATGCGGACTCGAAATTTGGAGAAATTTATTCAACATTTACATTTGCCGCTCTGATTCCCAATTCACGTACAGCAAGCATCGGCTCATGACGCTCTGTCGCTTACTTTGGACCGTCTAGCGGGTGACCGCTTCGCGGACGAGGAATTCCTCGCTGAATTCCGACGATCCTACCGCATCGAACGATGTCCGCTTGGTGTTCAAATTTGAGGCTGGCAAAGCGGCGATTGTGCACGATATGCGTCGGTTGGACGAACTGATCTCCTTCCCGAAGGCGTGGTACCGGAAGAAACTGATCAAACGCCTCTTTCTCGGTCAAAAGTCGCTAAAGGCGCCAAATACTGTTGCAACACGAAAAGAATTATCGATGTCAACAGAGCAATCCGTGGGCGGCCGAAATTTAAACTCGGAAAAAAGTGATTTGAATCATTCGTCCGCTGGCGTTGGCACCAATTGGAAAGCATTGGTGGACGTAACGTTTGATTGGGAGGAGATGAATGTTAACGCGCAAATGTCAACGACGATGGGGTAAAGCGATAAGAGCGGAGAATGGATCTTTTATTGGATAATTAAATTTTAGTTTTACGACATGGCTGACGAAAAGGGGTTCAACAAGTGTTGCAGTTATGGTAAGCATACAAAAGAAAGGTATCGGATCAGGATCAGAATTTTCCGAACAAATCGGGACTAAAATTGGTCAAATTTTGTGGTTTTCCAATATGGCCCTATTCATCTGTGTGACGAATACTTTATTTTTAAATTACAGTTCGATTCTTCTCGGAATCGCGAGCTTGGACTGCGTTTCGAATTGGGCTCGAGCCGAATTGTCGCCGATGGAGGCGTCATCTCCGGAGAAATGAGCATTAATTCACTTGCCATTTCGACAAAATATTCAAAATTTATTGAGGTTTTTGGGATTTAAAACAAAAAAAACAATTTTTGCTACAGAAAGCGCCTGAACACAACATCGAACTCCAAGTCGGACTGTTGCAAAGTAAAATTGAATGGATGGGCCGATCAATTTTTATTGTCAAAATAATTGATCAAAAAATGAGCGCTTCAGCCGATTGGAGTTATAAAAAGTCTGCAGATGAAGAGAAGGTAGAGAAAATGAATAAAATTCAAAAAAAGGAATGTTTAAAGGTCAAAGAAGCACATTGTCTTCCTGAAGATGGATGCCTCATGGTTGGACTTGGATCTGATCATCACAAGAACAACCAGTGGAGATTTTGTCAAAATTGGACAGAAGTTGCGACTGTTTTTTGAGGTTCAATCATGATCCCCCTGAACACTCTCGATTGATTATATTCATGTTTTAAATATAATAGGATCAACTCCATAACAGTCGAGTCATTTGGGAGGAGCAATTCGGAGGCGTCGACTTAGACGACGATGGCTCTTCAATTGTTGGAGGGAGTGGCTCAAATAGTTCTTCAGTTGGCTCCAATTTGGGCACCCTTTGGCACGACGTTTTGGATCAACTCAGCGAAATTCAACTCCATCACAAGTTTTTACCACTTCCGGATGCTGACGATGGAATTACCCTCGTGGGCGGTGACATGAACTTTTGGGCACGACGAATTTCGCTGGCATGTATGGACGGAGATACGACAAATGCGTCCGTGTACGTTGTGAACAGCACGAATTGGCCTGGGACGGAACCGGATTTCTTCAATTTTACTATTTGGCTTTTAATGTTTAAATTTAAAAAAACATAGAGCATAAATGGTTCCGTTCCGTTCGATGCTTTTATATTCCTTGTTTCTTTTAGTTGGGCACTCTTTCATATGGTCGAACCCGGCATTGGCATTTCCTCTCAAGCCAATTACGAATTTGTCTCGTCGAAGCTTGCGGATACTTCGGCAGCAAAGCAAATTGGAATTGCCCTTCAGCAGAAATTCAAGTTCCGACTGGGAAATGTTCAGCAACGGACTCACGATGGACGCGACGAAAGCCGAAGTGAAAAGTGTAAAGCAATCATTTGCCGAGTACAGGTCGTACCCAAAGCCTTAGGCAGAAGTGAAAGTTAATGCTATTTTTGGTTAATTTCAGTATTCACGAGGGTCAATGTTGCGCCACAATTCTCCAATCGAACATTGCGTTTCGGCACTGATCGGCGATGTGTTGGCACAGTTGCGAGATGTTGTGGGAGGAACAGTGCCGTCCAATGCGTCCGAAGTAAATGAAGCAATCTTCCTCAACAGTATCATCTGCCGTTGTTTCACCGGCCAAACTCTCTCACAATGTGCTCCAACTGTTCCAATTCGCGGCTTTGGACGCCCTTTTGACGAATTTGCAGCATCAACCGATAGTTGAAGAATCATCGGAAGACGCGGATAACGCTAAAGCAAAGTCCGATCGGGAAGACATCTTACAAACTGTTTTCAGCAAATTTGTATGCCAATTCCACGATGCGGTCCGAATACAGACTGGTTGGTTCCTTCGAGTAGGGCTGGAGGCGATTGGGAATTTTTAACCAACCCGGGATGAAAATATTCGGGGATGAAGACGGGAGAAGCAAATCGGGAACCTACGTTGGTAATCCTTCGAAATTTTTCAAACTGTAAGACTCTTTTTCGGAAAACGGGTTTAAAAAGGTCAAAAATTTCAACTTCCTCTCGGGGGGATCCCCCAATTTCTCCCGTCTTCAACTGTCTCCAATTAATTGCATAAAAAGTGACGGATCAGCACAATTCATCCGCCCTTTCAGAGTTCAACGCTCAGCTGGGCTTTCTTCCTGATCTGTTGCGCTCATATCTTCACCTTCAAACTGACGGTCTCCACAAACAACACCAACAACAAAAGGTTTTTCCTAAAGATGCTCGAGACTAAAGCGATCGGATCAAACATCGAATTGTTTATATCGCTACCTTCAGGACACTTTTTCGAGATTTCCTCTTCCATTGTCTTCGTCTTCCGCGGCACTGACAAAATCTCCGAGAGATCAAATCACTTTGGGGAGGGACGAGGGGGCGGAAATGCTCAAAAGTGCAGGGGACCAAGCGGAATTTACGTCTGCGAAGAATGGTGGGTTTTGATTTTTGAATTATTTTATTAATTATTGTCCTAAATATTTAAGGGACGTGGACCCGAAAATACAATTCATCGACAGGTTGGGTGTCATTAACGAATTTAATTACATTTGGAATTAAACACGGGAATTTCTTTCAGGTTCAAATGGAATCCCCCCGTCATCGACGACATTCTGAAAAGACTGCAGGTGTCCTCCAATAAAATGCACGTTTTTTTCTTCAAATAATTCTCGCCTCCCTCAGATTTTTGACCATCGACGAACCATTCCAAAGGTTATGCAGCGGAGCGTATTCGACCGTTGTGACCATCTTCTTTTTATGGCATTCAGTCAAATTTTGGCACAATTGAGAAAAGAGAAGCGTTAAAGAAACAAATTAAATTATTATTTTCATTTTGAAAGAATAAATGTAAAAACATGCATTATTATAAAATTCATTTTAAGTGTAAAATCGGTAAAATATTCAAAAAGGAATTTAAAAAGTGTAAGGAAACCGCAAGAAAATTATGAAATGGGGATAAAGCAGTTGGAATCGCTCGCGGCGACGCATTCAAATTGTGACAATTAATCATCAAATTCCTTTTCCTTCCAATTATCGGACCAGGGGCATCGTTGCGTTTTGCTAAATTTTATTTTTTAAGTTCACGAGACATTGTCGGGAGGGGGGGGGGGGGGGGGGGGCAAGCACGATTGAGATTTTGTGGGCCATATTTGGGCTTCAAATGTGTACTCGTGGGTGCAGTTGTATGCGTTCTTCTCGCCCATATTTTCGTCTACGGGCAACGGAAACGCTTCTCCGCTTTCCTTCCGTTGCTGCTCTTCTGTCCCCGTCGTTGTCCTTTTTGTACGAACAATTTTATTTGCCAAAGTTTGAAGATTGCCGTACCTCATCTTCTTTTCATTCGCTTTCGGCAGCTGCTGATTGGGCTTTTCGTCATTTCGATTAGCTTCCATTTCCCTTCCGTCGTCGGCATTCAAATTCATTTGGCCAAAACGAAAAAGAACAGTTTTTTTTGACAAATTACGGTTTGGAAAACGATTAAAACCTTTTAAATTAGTTAACGTGATTTTATTATAAGAAGGGGGGGGGGGAGAGATTGTGTAATGTGACGTGAATAAATCCCGTTAAAATGTTTGCGTCTCGATAATTGTCCCCCCCCCCTCCCCTCCAGCGTTCTCAAATTGTTTGTTTGGGTTATGTCACGACATTTTATGCGGCTGATTGCTGCTGCTATTTACTCTTTTGTTTGTCACGAGTTGTTGAAAAAGGTCCTAAAATTATTTTGGGAGATAATTAAAATGTTGTGAAACATTTAATTTTTGTGCTCTGATTTTTACACAAATTTGTTTAAACTTTAAAGCCTTTTGAGAGGGCCTTATTTATCAATAAAAGAGCTGATATTTGTGAACAATGCGCTGCTTGCTTAGATTGGTTATGTAGAAGAATCGAGGGAGAGGGGGGAGGGGACCATCGGCAAAACCCAAAAAGCAGGATTAGCAGCTGAAAAAGCAGGAATATTCTTTAGGCGTGTAAATAATAATTTTTTGTTGTGGTCAAATTGTTGCTTACTTATTTGTTAGCAAATTTATTTTAGAAATTTGGACATTTTTAAGCGACAATTCCTAGAAAATTTAAAAAGCAGGAAACCCCCAAAAAGCAGACAAAAGCAGGCCAAAGTAAAGCAAACAGGAAAAGCATGCTAAAGCAGGTACTATGATCACTCTGAGGTGAATATATTTGCCTGTTCTGCTAGAACGCCTTGAAAAGGGGCACAAAGTTCGGTCTCCCGTCGTCAGTTCAGTCGACTGCCGCCGTCCACATTGAAAGTCTGGCCCACAATATAATCGGATTCTTCGGACGCCAAAAGAATCGCCGTCCCCACAAGGTCTTTGGGGACGCTAATTCTGCCGATGGGCAACGAATGCGTCACTTGGCGTGTCTTTTCGCCCACTTCGAGCTGTTCAAGTTTGGCGCTCATCTCGTTCACCTTTTGCCACATTTGCGTGTCCACATAGCCCGGGGCGATCCCGTTGACGTTGATCCCGTGTTTGATCAAGTCCAAACCCGCGGATTGGGTAAGGCTAATCACCGCCGCTTTCGACGCGCAATAAACGGCCACCAGTGCGTCTCCTTGTCGCCCGGCCTGACTGGCCATGTTTATGATTTTGCCACCTTTGCCTCGTTCTATCATATGCCGTCCAACTGCCTGTATAAAATATTCTGTTAAATTAAATTTATTCCGGCCTCTGGGACACTTTTATTTCTTATAATTGGCATAGTTTTTACCCGTTTTCATGGCGACTTGCCTGGATCATAAACAAAGTGCCCGACACATTTGCAGCGAATACTTTCTCAAAGCTCTCTCTGCTGATCTCCACGATCGGTGCCATGTCAAACACCGCGGCACAATTGATGAGAATATCGATGTGCCCGAACTGCTCCAGCACCTTGCAAACGCACCCGTCGATGGACTTCTGGTCGGTCACGTCCAACCGAACGGCAATAGTGCCGGCTCCGATCTCGCCTGCCGCTTTTGTTGCCTCATCCGCGAGAATGTCGGCCAATGCCACTTTTGCCCCCTCCTTTACGTAGCCTTCGGCAAAAGCACGTCCAATGCCTCGCGCGCCGCCTGTGATCAGCGCCGTTTTGCCTTCGAGACGGCCCATCGTTAATTAAATTCCAGCTGATCAGTTGAAAAATGCATTTGCATGGGAAAAAAGTCCAAAATTTATTAGCAAAATAATAAGGTTTCCTCTCTCTCTCCCCCAATTAGCGATTAATTGCCCAACTAATTCACTTTTCCGTTTCTTTTGGCCAAAAATTTTGTCAAAAGGTCAAAGAAGAACAAATTAAGAAAATAAGGAGCGGAGGGAATTGCCACTTGCCATAAACAGAGTCATTAATTATTTAGGTTAACGGTAAAAACAAATAAGAGAAAAACAAAAATAATAATATTTCATTTCACCACTTTAACGAATAAACGATGTAACAATAAAATGGTGGAAAAAAACAAATGAATTTCAAATAAAATAAACAGGCCTCAGCGCCTTCTTTTGCCCGTCATTACGCAGGGGCCCAGAATTGAGGGCAAAAATTGTCCTCCAATTTGGCAGGTGGCGGTTGTCTGACCGGAGGGCACAAACCTTTCAATTCAAAAGGAAGGACAAAATGGGAAAGACTTCTTCTAGCAGTACCCCGGGTTGCAGAACAGAGTGGCCATTGTTCCCACGGGATACGAGCCGACCAGTGAACCGGACGAATACTGGATGTTGCCGTTCAGAGGCGCCGATGGACCGATTAGGCAACTTTGTTGTTGTTGTAAGCCGGTGCCAAAAGATGAAAAGGCTAAAGTTGCTTCATAAAACAGTAAGGTGACTGAACAACTAAAATTGGGGGGTGAGACGGCGGGGGTGAGACGGCGGGGGTGAGACGGCGCCCGTCCGTCTGAACTCCTTTGATTTTAGTTTGGTGCTAACCGTTCGATTGGGAGCAACTTCCCAACACGGACGGCTGCCAAATGCCGTTGAGACATGACGCCGATGTTGTCCCACTCGGAAGTTGTCCCGGGGGGCATTGTAATGTTGCGATAGTGCCGGAAGGATACGTCCGGAGAATTGGTTTTCGCCGTTTGTGTAAATTACATTCCCTATAAAAATCAGTGGAAAAAGGCTAAATTTGAATTAACGGACGGACCTAAGCCCAGCGAAAGCGGCAAAACCCCCGACAGGCATTGGCCAACCGAAGAAAGGCCACAAAGGCCAGAAGAAAGGCCGGCGGATGCGGGGAAAAGGCCGCCGGCGGATGCGGGGAAAAGGCCGCCGGCGGATGCGGGGAAAAGGCCGCCGGCGGATGCGGGGAAAATGCCGCCGGCGGATGCGGGGAAAATGCCGCCGGCGGATGCGGGGAAAACGCCTCCGGCGGAGGAAAGGGAACAGCCGGAAAACACTGGCGGCTGCCAAATTCCGTTCAAACAAACCGCCGTTGAAGGGCCTAATAAAAAGGGGATGCGCGGAATACATTTAATTCATATGTAAATTTATTACCCAATGAAATTCCGCCTTGGACACAAAGCATTGAAGCGATTGTGCCGGAGGGAAAGGGCCCCACTGAGCCCCCCGGGGCATTGCCAACGACTCCGCCTCCCTGAGAATATTGCACGGAAGCGCCCAAAGGCGGCACCATTCCGAGAAGGCAAAAGTTGTTCTTGGAATAATTAATTCGTCGTCAGAATTGGCATTTGTTTAAAAAAATTTAAAGCTATTTAATATTTTAATCTTTTCATAAATTTAATCCGTTAAAAGAAACGGATAAACAATTCTAATTAATTCACCTGTTGGCGTTTGAATACGAAATGTTTTTGGACTGTTCCATTTTGATGAGTCATTTTGGAAGTGCCAAAGTTGGACATCGAAACCAAAAGAAATGCCATCAAATTGAATTGCATTTCGACGTAACAATGCCAAAAAATGACAAAGGTATTAAAATAAATTATTAAAATGTAAGTTAGGACATTTAAATTATTTATATTATTGAATAATATTATTTATGCAACCGATTCCCTTAAGTATCGATAAATCGGACATCAAAACATTCATTTGTAAGGGCCAAATATGTAATAATCCCCTCAATATTTATGGAAACAAAACAACGCGCGGATTACCTCCGCTGATTGGCGGAGTTTATTTTGAATTCGGCGATTAAAATATATTTATTTATACACCCAAATCACGTGCAATATTTGCGTCATTAGCCATTTATTCTCTCGTGTTCGTAATCTTGCAGTTTAAAATCAAATCAATTAACAGATGATCAGTGTGTCCCGTTAATCGGTCAGTGGCCAATTTGGCACGGATTCCCGTTTAATGATTGATTGGATTGGAGATCGGACCCGGTCGAGATTCTCGATCGAAAGCTTAATCGGTCCGAATCGGAGGAATGTAAAGGCACGCCCGCTTCTTTGGCACGGATTTGCCTAACCGGATGGGTGTGCGCGTTTCGGTAGTAAACATTCAAAGATCCGTTGGCCACTTTAAATTTGACAATTAAATGGTCGGGGGACAACCACCAAATGAATGTTAAACGAACGAACTTTTTCTGCACAACAGCAGGTAGGGACAATTGTCGCGCAACTTTGCATTCCGAGTGCATGCAAAGCGAATGCCGTAGCCGACGCTTCTGTTTCTGGAGACCTAAATGAGAGGGGAGGGGGGGGGGGACTTTGTTTTATATTCAAAAAAACTATTTTCTGCAACGATTCACCTGATGCTCCCGTCTCAGCTTGTCGAATTCGTCTTCCTGCACATTTTTCAAAAACTTCCACACAGTTCCGCACCTCGTCAGAAAGTGCCGCCTCTCACTGCCGGCTTTCTTTTTGTCCACTTTCATTTTTAGGCGACAATCGCCGCCAAAGACTTTGTCGGTGGTTGTGCACTCTCTCCGATCAGTCCCCAATTGGCTGATCAGATTTTGTCTCTCTCTGATCAGGGCTAATTCCAATGCGGCGGCGGCCTTCTCAATGAGAGTCGCTTCTTTGATCAGATGATTTTCCAGAAAAAGCAGCGTAAAATTCATTTAAAATAACTTTTAACTGTTAAATAATTATCAGCCAATTTGGGCGTATTTATACCCTTTTCTGCGTTGAAAGGCAATTGGGGAAAGGACCGAAGACCGTGCCTATTTTTTGTGCAATTCCAAGAACAAATGCAAATAAATGTAGTTTTGGTAAGTGGCCAAAAGTGTCATTAATTATCCCACCCCCACAAAAGAAGGCAAAGAAAAAGCCGTCGCCGGGGGGGGGGGCGGCATTTTCATTTCCTTCCATTCGGCGTAAGTCCGCCGCCCCCGTTTTTGTGATTTGCGAGTGATGTGTTTAATTAATTGGAGTCCCCTCCGCACGCTTTGCTTTTTCTGTGCCGGCACATCAAAGCAAAATCGTCAATTTGTGGTGAAGCGTAGGCAATTGGCACAAGAATTTGTCGGCCAAATTATCGGACAGCTGATGACGACGCAATTGGCACGGCACGGCACGGCACAAACTTTGGCGCTCAGTCGGACGCACCTGGACACAAAATCCAATGCCCGCGTTCAAACGCTAAATTGACACAATGCTAACACGTCAGACTGATCAAATTTGGACTCATTTGATTAAATTCAATTAGCGTTCTTCGGTACATTTAATTTCCAGGTAATAAATTGGATTCGCCGAATGTAATAATTTGATAGAATAAATGAATAAACGTCTTTTATGTAATTGTATAATTAGCAAAAACTTTATTTTAAAATCTTTAAATATTAATTCGGATCTAATTTAAGAGTAATGATGAAATCTAACAAAATTATTTTAACAAAAATGGGGGTAAAGCAAAAAAGGTCCGGAATGCGGAAAATTTCAAAATTTTTAAAGTTTTGAAAAAAGTCCGAAACCGGCATTTCGGATCCAAAAATGTCCGGAAATCCGGTTACATTAATGGTATAAGCATAATGAATGAATGAAAGGTGAAGGAAGGCCAATGAATGCCGCAGGACCCAAATTAACAGCTTCTTCTTCGATTGGGCTCTTGTCATTTGGAAACGGAAGTGATTCAAAACAAAAAAGGGAAAGTGATCAGACAAAATCGATTATTCTTTGTGCTAATGGCCTTTTGTATGCAAAGGCAAAGTGCCGAACCATCGACAAAAGATTTCATTTTATGACCGATTCAATTGGATCCATAAAACTCCCCCCAATTCGTAATCAATCGAACTCCGCCGAACCCATCTTAATTAATCCTTCCCATCCATCCTCCAGCCCTCCCCCCCTCCGGCGTCACCCCCCCGGCGCCGCCGCCCCCCCCCCGGCGTCCCCTTCCCTCCGGCGCCGCCGCCGCCCCCCCCCCCCGGCGTCCCCCTCCCCCCCCTCCGGCGCTGCCGCCCCCCCCGTCTTTGTTTTGTCATTTATCCGTCAACCGCCGCCCCCTCCATCCGGTCGTCGCCGACCGATCATTCACTGTTCAGCACCATCCTGAGACGATGGACGGCGCCAGTTTGTCGCCCTGCCCTCCGCCGAATTGAAAGTATTCCATTCCATCGGAACCAAAGCAACCAATCGCCCCCCCCCCCCCAAAGTCGATCCGCTCAATTCGTTCGTTTGTCCCCTTTTTTCCTTCAATTTACTCTCTCAATTATTATTAGTGTCTTTTCATCGCTTTTCGTCATTTACAACTACCTAAATCATTAGGCCATAAAGAAAGTTGCACATATTTTGCTGTTAGGAGATGACAAATCCATGGACAATCGGCACAAACGAAGTGCCAAAAAGCAAAAATTGCCACAAAAGACGTCGTTGGAGGGACATGTTCTGGCTGAGCCCGGTGAACCAATTGCTGTGGCACGTCCATCGCTCGTCCTCCATCCTTTTCTGTGTGCTCGTCTCCCTCAATATGCTCGCCGGTGTGCGGCCGTTCACCCGACAAAATGAAATTGTAAATCAATGGAAAAAAGTGGCATTAATCATAAAAAACAAATTAATTTTTAGAGTTGGCTGGACAACAACAACAGAACGACGTCCTTATCAAGCAGTACAGGCAACAGCAGCAGCACCAACAGCAGCAGCGTCTTTTCAACCGCCGACGAAGACGAATTAACGCGGGAAATTTTGGCAATGTTTGAATATGACGAGAAATGGGCCAGCAGCGCAGCAGAAGACGCAGAAAATAATTTGACAACGTCCGGAGACGACGGCGACCCGTCGAATGGCACAACAAATGGTGAGAGGGAAAAGCAATTGTTACGGCACGGCACGGATTTGTTGTTCCAGTTAATTCGACCGCCGCCAACTCGCCATTCGAACTGCTGCAGTTCAGCATCGATCCGCCTTCTGATCAATGTGAAAGATTCGAAAATTTCAAAATGATTTTTTATGCCTCCCAAAGAATAAATTATATAATCGAAATTTGCGATTGAAATTGATCATTTTGAAGTGTTTCTGAATCCGTTTCAGTGAATTTGACCGGCGATTGGATGACCGGTGGCGGAAGAAATGGCAATTCAGTCGAAAGTGGGCAATCCGAACAGCTTCAAAATGGCCTAAACATGGACACAACAAATGCAACGCCAACAACAAGCAGCAGCAATAACAACAACTTCAAGCAGTGCAAATGCCTCTGCCCTCGGCAACATTTCGTCGTCTTCCGACAGAAAGAGATTTGGAAACGGAGACAACCGAATCGACGACGACAATGACGCCATCATTACCATCGGCAGGGCCATCTCCAACTTTGGGAACTGGCGAGGAGAACACAGCAACTGAAGAAGGAATTGTTGGAAGGGACGTTAACTTCACACGAGGGGAAGCAGTTCAGGACTTGGAAGACTGGACACAAAAATGGGAAGAAGGCTGAGGGGGGGAGGATGACAACTTTCCAGCAGAAGGTAAGTGAAGTGTTTATCTTCTAGGCCATCCGTACAGCAAGCAATTCGAGAGTCTCGACCCCTTTTAGTCGAGTCGATTCGGAACTTCGCTTTCTTTCGACACTCAAACGGCCCCCTCCCCGCCAATTGCCCGGGCAAACGACGCCATTCCGTCCGATGCTTTTATGACAATGGGAAACGATGTCCCCTCGGCATTTTCTTCCATTCCCAAAATTGCCAAAATCAACGAAAATGTTCCGATTGAAAATTCGACAGAATTTGACGCCGAATTATTAAACAAAACAATCGCCAGGGAATTGGCGGCATCCACGACTTTATTACAAACCATCGAAGCGGAAAATGAAAATGAAATATTAATAATAATGCACCAACAACAAATGCTCTTAAATTGAATTTGTCTTCTGAATTTGAAGCGGAAGTGTCGGCGAACGCCCAAGGCGCCATCGACAACGGCAGCAACGGAAAATGCCGTCGTTGCTGAGGGTGCCAATCGCATTGAGGAGATGAATGTGCCGGCGGCCGGGGAGGGCGTCAAGGAGGCGTTGGAGGAGCTGAAGCGGAGGGTCGAACGCAAAATGCGAATTGGGGACGTGGAATGTGAGGAGGAGGGGGAATGAGGGGAGGGGGTGTAGAGGGTGAGTGTGAGGGGGGGGGGGAGTCTGAAGGGGAGGGGGAAGGGGGGAGTCTGAAGGGGAGGGGGGAGGGGGGGAATGAGGGGGAGGGGGGAGAGGGGGTATGTGGGGGGAGGAGGGGGGGAATGTGGGGGGGGGGGGGGGGAGGGAGAATGTGGGGGGAGAGGGGGGGGGGGGATTTTCTTTTCTATAAATTAATTCTTAATTATTTACCCGCATAATCGGAGCTTGCTTTACAGTTGTTGAACTCAGTGAATATCGGCAGCATTTGAGACAAATTCTGACGGACGTCGAGTCCGTTTTGTCCAAATGGCCCAGCCAAGTCGCGCAGTTTTCGGACTTTCCCAAGTCCAGACGGTCGGTGCCTTTCGGGTTTCGTTTTGCCCGGCACGCCCTCCCCCCGTTCAGCTTCATCTCCATTTCGGCGTCGATGCCTGATCGCAATTCGGGCTTGTTTATTGCGCGCAAAAATGCGATTTTGGCTTCGGTGTCCTCCAATTTTGATGAAATTCGCAAAAGTCCAAGCAAATTGGGGACAACGACGGCCACCACAGCCCAATTGGCCCAGCAAATATCGACAGCATCGACGCCACTTTCCACGGCGACACATCCGACGACGGCACAGCCAACTTCGACAACGACGGCGATGAGAACAGAAGCCCCCCACACAGAAACGGGAAAGGGTTGGTGAACAGAACACCAAAATGGAAATTCAACAAATTCAAACAGTTCGACCCTCCGAGTCGCTGGTGCCGCCGAATGCCCGTCCGACCAGTTCGGGGTCGGATTCTGACGAGCGCCCGTCGAACAACCCGAGGAAGAGCGGGTTGTTCAGGGTCGAACACTTTTCCTCCAAATATTTCTCATTGAATCCGCTGGTCGGTTAAACATTTATTTAAATTAATCACCAAATTACTTTAGCGCAATAACAGCTTGGATCACTGCAAACATTTGGCCCAGGACGATTTGGTGCGCGAATTGAAGCAAAAGGGCACGTACAACCCGGAATTGATGGCCTGGGCAAGTGCCGCGCCAAAAGCATTCATTCATTTTCAATGCTTTTATACTTTTAGGATGTTAGCGGCGTGTTCCGTTTCCTCGACAAAACCATCACCGACCAATACGAAGTTGGCATTGGCATTTTGTTATTTTAAATTTGTGTTTAAGCGCCAATCCAAACCGCCAAAATCGAATGATCAGGCGGTAAAAAGAAATGTGGAGGCGTTGGAACGGTTGCTGAGCGAGCTTAACTTGCGATGTGTAAGAGAAAATGGCCCCCCCCCCCAAATAATACAATAATAATTATTGTGCATTTAATACAATAATAATTATTGTGCATTTAATACAATAATAATTATTGTGCATTTAATACAATAATAATTATTGTGCATTTAATACAATAATAATTATTGTGCATTTAATACAATAATAATTATTGTGCATTATTTTTATTTCTGGAGGATGTGCGGTCCCCGGAGGTGCTGTCGCGTCTCGGCAACTTGACAATGCAAGAAGAAGCTTCCCCTCCGGGGAGTTTGACTTCCCTTCCCTTTGTTTAGGAACGAATCGAAACGATCGATCATTTCGCCGTCCCTAAGACATCAACAAAAGGCGGGAGAGAATTTTGCCACCAATTTTTTGTGACTTTCTCTTTCTTTGCAGGAGGATCAGCTGTTGCGCCACAAACGCAACTCTGTACTGGCCGAACAGCTCGTCCACCAAAGGCTGAGAGCGTTACGACGAACCGCCGGGCCGAACAGTTCGGACACGGAGCAAAAAGCAGAAAATAATCGGTAAATTAAACAGCATCCATCCCGAGGGCATTGGGACAAAAGGAAACAAATCCCCGACAATTTGAGGCGATGTCCATGCCGTGCCGTTCGGTTGCGACAAACGCGGGGATTCCGAAGTGCGTACGGACGGCACTCACTTGTCCGTGCCGCACAACCAAAAGCCTTATTAATTAAGGACGGCTATTTGCGTTTGTGCGGCGCCTGCCAGGCAATTCGCAAATTGCCGGATGAATTCTTCCCGCCGTTCATTAACGAAGTCGTGTGCGACGAGGACAAAGCGTGCCTTTACTTTTACGACTACCGTAAGAATTGGCCTACAAAATTTGGACAGTAAAAAGGAAAAGCAAAAGCGCCATTTTAGCCCACGGCAAATGCAAGCAAAAGCATATGAATTTTGTTGTGCTTAAAAATGTCGGCACTCCGTAAGTTAACAAAGAAAAGCAAAAGCAAAAGAAATAAAATAAATATGCTTAAGGCAATGCCAAATTTGGGAGAAGTTCAATTTAAATGTGAGGTGCGCGGAAGGGAAAGTTTAATTATTAATTGACAAAATAATTAATTAATTAATCGAAACGCCTCCAGGGTCAGCTGCGAGTGCTTTGTGGATGAGATGTCTTTCTTCAGCAAATATGTTTAATTATGTTGTAAACATCGCTTAATTGATTTTTGCTAATATTATTAATGATTAAAGAAATGACAAATCATTCATTCTCTGCAGCAACGATTAGTCGTTTATGGGAAAAAGTGTTTCCCCCGCTAGTCCTGAAATCATCAAATTTAATTTGACAGAATGAACTCTTCTCTTATGCCTAATTATTGTAGAAGAAACTAATTAAAAGAAACTTCCCAATGCATTCTTTGGTCGTTAACTCAAGGAAATGCCAATTATGGCGTCCTTTTGCCAAAAAACATCTTCAAAAATGATTAAATATAAATTGTTAAAATTCGTAAAAGTTGCCACAGCGCCGGAGGGTTGCAACCACTCAATCTGATATGTCCTACCAAGTTTTAGTGGGGCGATTAATCCGATCGATTCTTCATTTTTGATTCACTAACATAAGAGAGTACAAACAAGCCATATTAATATTATTATGCACCACGCAATATTAGGCAAATCCTTCAAAAATGGAACCTCCCCCGCAGGGGCTAATTAACACTAATTGTATAAACCATCAGCCCCCAAAGGCAATTTTCGACTTAAAGCGATGGGTTCGGTTGATAACGCCGCAACGGCAACACAACCAACCGGCCGACGCTGCTGCTGCTGCTGATAACAAACAGAACGCGTGCTGTTGAAGCAATTAAACAAATAATCCCGCCCAATTAATTAATTAATTAATTGATTTTGCCTGTGCAACGCAAAAGTGGCGCGAGTCCCGGAAAGTCAAAGCCACGGACTTTCATTTGCAAAGACCGGTTTTTTTGGTCATAACACTTTAATTTGCGGGTGGCCGGCCATTCTTTAGTAAATAATAACACTTTGTGAACTCTCTCTATTCGACGAATCGATGTTCAAATGTATAAACATTAAGAAAAAAGAAATTTGCCCATTTTTGGGTATTTGTCGCATTTCACAATATTTGGGGCAATGTTTTTGTGAAGGCATTTTGTACAAAAATGGGCACGGCTGAATTTATGAATCGATAAAAGAAGAAGCATCCGTCGCTCGGGGGGAAGAATGTGTGTTGGTTGGGGTGGGTGACCGACCGATACCAACTCTTTTCAAATTCGCAAAATTTAAAAGTTAGCCCCCCCCCCCTTCAATTTGAAGGAGTTCAGTCAGTCAATTTGCCCATTATTTTCACAGAGTTCCCTTTTTATTACTTACTGTTTTCGGCATGGACACCGGCACGGCTTCAGCTGACGGCGCTTCCCTGCTTTCTTTTCACGTAAAACTTCCTTAGCATAAGCGGCAAAATGTAAGAAGCTTCTCCCCCCCCCCCAGGCGACGCACCTTTGGGCCCTCATCGTCGCCTTTCATCTTTCCTTTATATTCGCTTTTGTAATGGGTGCCAACGAAGTGTCCAACGGTCGGTAAATGTTTGGCATAAATTCCAAAATAAATTTGTTCGTAAAGCTTTTGCCACTTCCGTATGTTCCTGGAGCGATAAAACTGCGCGTGGCTTACGTTTTGGCGACCGTTGTGGAAAGTGCGGGTGCAATATTGCTGGGTGCGTTTTGTCGGAGTCTTAAAAAAGACATTTAAATTCAAATTGTTAGGCTACAAAGTGCTGGAGACCCTCCGTTTCAAAGTCATCGACTTGGACATGTACGTGAACACTCCGAACGAACTGTTGCTGGGCCAAGTGGCCATACTGGCGGGTCTGCCGGCTGAATGACGGCATTTTGCACTTACAAAGTTAGGGGGGTCCCCCCAACCTTTTTGGCGCTTCAGGGGCTGCCCTGTGGATGATTTTCGCCACGTCTTTCCGTCTGCCCGTCTCCTCAACGCACAGTCACATCGGCGGCATCATCGGCTTCTCGCTGGTGATGCGCGGCACAGCCGGCCTCCACATGCACAATGTGATAAACATCGTCATTTCGTGGATTGTGTCGCCGGTAAATGCCAAAAGTGCGCGTGGTGATTGAAATTTAAATGGGTTTTTAGATACTTTCTGGCATAATCTCCGCCGTTCTCTATGTGCTCTTCGACATTGCCGTCCTTCGACGGGTTTAGTCGCTTATTGGCACGCTTTGGGCGGCACTTTAACACTCTTTCAGAGAGACCCAGTGAAAAGTGCCTTCATTTCCATGCCCATCTTTTATTTTGCCGTTATTAGCTTCATCACATTTATGGTCATCTTTCGTGGCTCAAAATGTGCGTTTTGAGGGGACAAATCGCATTTTCTGATTTCGTTTTTTTGTTGTTGTTGCAGGGATTGGCTTCGACAAAACGACGTTTTGGCCCGCGCTTTTGGTCAGTGTTGCAGTTGGTGCCGTCAGCGCTTTGATCTTTCAATTCGTCGTGCGCCGCTTTCTGCTAAAATGGCTCAAAAACGCATCAGCGAGAAGTTCCAACTCCGTCAACAACAACAGCGACGGTTCGCTCGCTCGCCTCGAAAAGGCTTTTATTGTCCCTAATTTGTTTTCTTTTTGCCAGAACTGCATGCCGCCGCTGGTGGCACGTCTTCAGTCCGTCCGCGTTTATCGTCGCAAGAGAATAGAAATGTTGAGGAGCCGCCGCCGCCATCGCCGCCGGCGCATTCGATTAAACAGACAAAAATCGATTTCAACCCCCCGGGGCTGCTTAAACGCATTTTGCCGGACCCGAAACGCACAAATAACCCGCAGACACTGCGGCTGTTCAGCGCCGTCCAAGTGTTCACCGGCTGCTTTACCGGATTCTCGCACGGCTCCAAGGACATTCCAAATACAATCGCCCCTTTGGTCGGAGGAAGCCATCGTCCAAATTGAATGAATTGATTAGCATTAGCATTCCCAATGTCCAGGCCACCCTCCTCTTCGTGTACAACAATGTTCACGTGCCGAAACCACAAGAAACGCCGTTGTGGATTCTGTTCTACGGCTCTATGGGCACCTGCGTGGGCTTCTGGATGCTCGGCCATCGCGTAATCCGAACGGTCGGGCAAGAGCTGACCGAGATCAATCCCTTCTGCGGCTTTTGCGTTGAACTCGGCGCCGCCATCACAGTGGTGATCGCCAGCAAAATTGGCATACCAATCTCAATGACACTTTGCATTGTAAGTACGGAAAGTGCCACAACAATTAGGGGGATCGGGACAGGAATTGAGGAGGACCAAACCAATTCGAACCCACCAATTAATCACTTTAGGGGGAATAGTTTACCCCCCTCCCCACTTTCACTTCTTCAGGTGGGCAGTGTCGTCTCTGTGGGGGCCGTGCGGGGGTCCGTGCCCGTCAATTGGCCCCTCTTCCGGAATGTGTTCATCGCCTGGGTGGTCACTTTCCCCCTGACCGCCGTTTTCTCCGCTGCTGCGATGTTCTTGCTCAAAACATTTTTTCTATAAGCAACTCAATTAAAAGTTCAATCACTTGGCAATTCCATGGGGGGGGGGGGGTTTACGGGGAAATAACCAGCGGATTTTCTCCTGCAATTCCGGAGCTGATCCCTCCCGACAAGGAACCCCCTCACGTGGGGATTTAATTTGAGTTTGAAGTTTCGGCTTTTTGTCTTTCTCGTCCCCTCAAGCTTCACATTTTAAATATAGCCAGCTTTTCAAAACGGATGATATGTTTTATTTATAAATAATGACAAGCGATGGAATGGACAAAACAAAAACAATAATTTCGCCGGAAGGGCTTTAGGAAATTCTGTAAATGGCGGATGTAAGTGCAAAGGCTAAAACGGTTAGGAGGGAGAGATCGTCGAGAACAACAAAACTCATCGGACCAACGGCGGCGGCGCTTTCGAATGTGTAAAAAACAATTAAAAGAATAAAAAGGAAAATAAAAAAAGCGGCGGACCCAAACAATTTTATCGGATTTCGGAAATGGGAGCTTAAAGTGAAGAGGGACAGTGTCAAATTGGTGGCCAAAAAGGGGTCGGAGAGGGCGCGGAATTGGCCAAATTTGGCCACGTTCCACGCGCAAGTGAAAATGTGCGGGAATTGGAAGACGACGGAGGGCAAAATCAGCAAAAGCGACGCGGCGGAGAAAGCGATGGCGTTGCCGCCGGAGGCGAAACGTCGGTGGAGAGCCTGCGAAGGAAAGGGAGTGATCGGACGGTAAAATACGGCATACGGTAATGGATTTATGATCCTAATTAGGGTAATGGATTTATGATCATAATTACGGTAATGTATTTATGATCATAATTACGGTAATGGCTTTATGATCATAATTACGGTAATGAATTTATGATCATAATTACGGTAATGGATTTATGATCATAATTACGGTAATGGATTTATGATCATAATTACGGTAATGGATTTATGATCATAATTACGGTAATGGATTTATGATCATAATTACGGTAATGGATTTATGATCATAATTACGGTAATGGATTTATGACCGTAATTAATCATAATTAAAGGGATTGCTCAAAGAATAAGGGCAAAAGGATTCTTTCCTTACGGAAATGTGAAGACAAACGCAAAACAACGCCAAGGGGAAGCTGTTGTTGGTAAATGCCATGGACAAAGCCAACAAAAGGAACAAAATAATGCGCAAATTGGCGGCGGCGGCGGCGGCAAACGATGTAAAGGGACCAAAAGGCCGAAAAAGGGCCAAAACGAGTGGGAGAAACGGTCAGAAGCAGCAAATGGAAGAACAAGAAACGCGGCGGAGTTGACGGCGAGAAGCAACAGGAAGACGTCGGTGCTGAACAATAACAGTCGACTACGTAGTGAGTGACCACCAATAAAAACAGCCAAAAAGATAACTAAGCGATCGGAACGGATCAAGTCCAAGCTTATGATTCTGATCGATTCGGTCGATCTGATTGAAGAAGCCATCCCCTCTGGGCTTTGGAATTACTTTACCCGACAAAGGCAATTGCAGCGGACATCAGAACCGGAACAGCACATAAATTCATAAAATGACGTCTCCCCGTCGTCGTGCTGACATAAAAATGGACCAAAAGCAAAGTGAGGACACTCGACGCGGGCAGAAAGTGTTGCGATCGCCGAAAAAGCTTTAAAAATTTGTCAAATTCCAAGGAATTCGCAGTGACCGACCACCTTTATCAGGGAGAAGTGGAGATCAACTGAAAAGACGAGGGAATATTCGGCACATTGCGCCGTGTCAATGATCATCAGCTGGTGGTGCTGACCGTCGCCGGTGTCCTCAAAGTTTGGCCGACCGTCCCTTTGTCGGCGGATAAATGAAAAGTGCCGACGAATTTGAATCCGTGCCGAATTTGTCAAATCGTCTGGGCACTTCCGCCAGCCAAAAAGACAACTTCTCTGACGGGCAACGCTTTCTGAATAATGCCAATGTCAACAAAATTATTTGGGCATTTATTTTACTTTCGCGGCATTTTCGTCTCCAAATTTGAACTTTAAAAATGCCAAATTCGTTTTCTTTGCGCGGAAAATGAATGGGAACGATGGCCAATGGTCGCGTTTCCATTGAGAAATTTGTCATCGTAAATTTATTGCCGTTCCATAAGAATTGAATGAAAGACAAATGGACTTGCGGGAGAAGAATGGCGTCATCCTCAAAAACCTTAAAAATAAAATTGCAATAAAAACAATTTGATCAGCTCTTCTTCACCCATAAATGGGCCCCTCCAGCGATCAGAACTTTTCCTTGCGCAACGCAATTGGACAAATTGAAAAAGGCAAAAAGATGGGCCGAGTCCAAAAAGCGAGCGCCAACACTTTGTCCACAATTTGACAGTGTCAAAAGGTCGACTTTTGAGGACAAATGATTCCGATCATTCAAATGCGCAATGGCCAACAAAAAGCGATGTTTTCCGATGGACGGAATGTCGTTGGTGTTGGACAAAAGGTCAATTTGTTGCGGTCCAGAATTTATGGGACACTGAAAGGGAGCGGCCTAATTAGTGATGATCGGATAGATCGATCAAGCCCAACCTTAGGGACGCAAAGACTGATATTGACATCACTCAAACTGGCCAAGTCCGGTGAGATCGGGCTGAGTCGGACCCCCAGGGAATGGTAATGCAAATGCGCAAAGTCGTGAAAATTCTGCAGAAAATGTGTCGGTGCCGCGGCATAATCAAAAAGAAAGCGCGACGTTTGCCTGGAATTTAAAGGACGCTTATTTATTCGTTGGATTTGCTGCTGCTGATCCCCCCAAAGTCCGGGGTACGTACCGAACAAGTTCATTACACCAAACAATGCACAAATGGTCGGCTTCCGCCCAAATGCGATCGATCGCTGCGCTGTGAGCGTGGACATTCACCGCGGGGGAAAAGGTCCAGCCCTCGTCAATGAACTCGTCCAAAAGGCCCCCACTCACTGAGACAATGTTCGGAAACGCATTTTCCCCCCGGCGACGATTAACGCCCTCCTCCTCCTCCCCCTCAATTAGTGAATTCATCGAATTCCAAAAGCGCAAAAAGCGTTTGTCGAACATAAACGCTAAAAATGCACAAAAATTCTGTTGTTTTCCCCCTTTTTAAATTTACGTGGCTGCTGCGAAAGGAGTTGCAAAAGCGACGACAAAAGCAATGTTTTGCCTTTTGTCAAATTTGGAATCGGTACGCCAACAGTTTTTGGATAACAATTCCGCCCATCGAATGTCCAATAAGCACAATTTTGGGGGGCGAAATGTGTGGTGACGAATACAGCGACAAAATGTGATCAATGGAATCGGACAAAAATTGCGCTTGGCTTTCAACGTAATCGAAGTTTAGCGCAGTCATTTCCTGTGCCAGAATTTGATTTTTGCCAAAATAAAATGAATGGTTTTGGTTGGGGTGATGGCCAGCCGGCCGGCCAGCCCCACCTCGTTGAAGTCGAGCGCGAATGTGTCAAATTGGAAGGGCGTGCCCAATCGTTCAGTTTTGTTCTGCAACAACGAGCCCAACGAGCGCACTTGTCGACCTGAGCCGGCATTGCCCGGCACAAAAATGATCGGAAAGCCATCCAATTGGCCAAGTTCGCTAAACTAATCGATGAAATCGATTGTTAAACAAATCGATGGAATAATCGATTGTTTTGTACGCCCTCTCCAACCCGTATCTCTGCGCACGGTTCAATCCCTCGGCGTACAGAAACAACGAATAGGCCTTGTGCTTAAGTCCAACGTCCTGCGCAGCAATTGGAATCGGATTTTAATTTTATTGATTGAATCGGAGCTTTTTAAAATTTGGGAAATTTTATTTAATTCGCAACCCACCAAATAGAAAATTTGACGCCACATGTACGTCATCGAGCATTGTCTCGGCTCGGTAAAGCTCGAATTTCTCCACCATTTGCCGTAAAAAAGGGCAAAAGCAAAACAGAAGAGGAGTAAGCTTAAAGCGTAAAGCCCCCACGTCCCGCGTCCCATCCGCGATTAATCTAACACATTCCGGTGCAGCGACAAATTTTCAGAGGGAGCGAGCGGCCAATGCCACGACAATCTTTTAACTAAATGTTTGAGCCTCGGAACGGAAAAAAACATTTTTAAATAGGGACGGACGTTTCAACAATGTTTTCTTCGTTTGTATGAACACGAAATCGAAATAAGTGCGTTGTTTATTGAGTTAAAAGTAAATTAAACTACAATAAACACAACTAATGATAGTTTTATTAAACAACAATAATAGCAAATTTAGGCCTAACATACCGGGCACAATCAGAATCGTACTCAAAATTTGGGAATGGTAAAACACAACGGAGGAAATTACCACAGAAACAGGCAGAGAGGAGGGGGGTGGGGAGGCACAGAGTTTATTTTGTTCCAACAGGCGGCGGTGCCAAAAGAGGAGGGCTCAATTAAATATTCCAAAAGATCAAAGGCCTAAAATCCCGCCTCATTTGTTTGCCCCGGGGGTGGAACGGTCACGGGACTTTTTCGGTGCGCGCGATTCACCCCCGGGGGTTGGTTTGAATGCTAAACACATAATATTCACTTTTACGATGGATCGGTTAAAAAAAGTGTTGAGAGATCCAACAGAAAGAGCAATGAGTGAATTTGAATAGCAAAGCCAAAAAAAAGTGACAAATATAAAAGTGCCATGTTTAAGCCCACGCCTGTTGGATGCTTTGGTAGCGCCAAATTCGTTTGCACACTACGCTTGCCGCACAAAGCAAAAATGTCACCCCGGCGATGAACACGTAGTCGAAGTCGTCCTTCAAAATGTCGAAGGTGCCACTGAATTTGTACGGGAAAATCACAAATATATGCGAACGGAAAAACACTCACCTTGGTGTCACGCGGGTGTAGAAGAGGTCAATTCCGTAAGCAAAAACAAGCGAAGTGGACTCGAGACCGGATGGTCTAAAAAGACAACATTTAATTATTTCAGAAAGAATGTTTCACACAAAAGCAATAGTAAACATAAAAATATTCAATCTGATCGCTTACGCCGTCCGAATGCCGCGCACATTAAGCGTGGTCTGGTTGTAGTTGATCAGGTCTTCGGTCGCGAACGGAAGTTCCGGAATGTAATGGATCAGCATCTCCTCACTCAATTCGGCTGTCATCTCCAATGGACGTCGGGCGTCCAAAAAACGGCGTGAAATTTCCAAAATGCCACCAAAGGGCAGCGCGACGAGCACAGCTCGAGAAGTTAGGCCTTGTTCTAAACAGTTGCCCGTCAGTCAGATTTATCATGGCCAGAAATTGGACACCGATCATTTTGGGATGAACTTCGACTTGCCCCCCCCCAAAGTTTGATCACCTGTACTGGTTGCAGCCATCGCACTGATTCCTTGTGGAAAAATGTAAGTTTTGATGGCGACTTGAACAGGTCGACTGTGTGCAGCCAACGAGTCGAAAACGGTGGCATTTGTCTGCTGCAACCCTTCGAACAGTTCAACAACGCCAACTTCCGTCCGACGGGCCTTATCATTCCAATAACTGATCTGAATTGGCAATGCGATAATGGCTTTTCAATAAATATCAATCTTTCTTAAATACACATTCAGAAATTTAAAAAAAAATCAGCAGACCACAAGCCAATTCTCGCAATGGATAATGTGAAAAGGTGGCGTCGCCTTTCGAATAGTGTCCAGTGAAGACCAATTGTCCGCTGACCGAGTCGACCAAATGCAATCGGAGGAGGGAATTGGACGGATTGGCACTCAAAACGGCAACCAAATTTGGGTTGTTGTATTTGTACAGCACCGCTCGGTCACCCAACACTTTGCCCTGACTGTGCATTTTCTCTAAGAAATTTTTTCAAAAGATTTTTAAAGTTCAGATTGTTTAAACATTCCCAATAAGGAAAATGTAATAAAAATTGAAGACTGTTTTTACCGTTTGCAGACTTTCCCACAATTGCATAAATCGATTCGACACCATCTCCGGGTAACACTGTCAACCATTGTTCATTTAGTCGAGCTGTCCCGTCATTAGACAGTTCAACCTTATGGCCAAGCTTAAAAATATTTTTATCTAAAAAGCTAAACCCCATGGAATTGACTAGAATTTTTTTTATTGAAACTCGTTCGAAGAAATTTCTAAAAATCCAAAAAAAAAATCCCCAAGAAAGCTTACCAAAGCGTCCTTTTCCTTGTCCAACGCTTAACAAATAGACTGACTTAGGCGGCACATAATTTGACTTAAAGGGAGGCCAAAGCTCCGCGACTTTCGGGTCGGAATTTCTCAAAAGAAGCAACGGTTGGAGTTGCTCGGAATTGGGAAAGGGCCAAAGTTCCAGTCGCGACAGACCTCCCGGAATCTGAAAGACGAAAGACCCATCGACGGCTTTTTTTAAATTTAACAGAATTCAAAAATTTGAAAAATTTTCATAAAAGCATTACAAACCAGAAGCTGTTCAACTTGAACGCCAGTTATTGGGTTGAAGAATAAAACAATGGAATCTTCTGAATTCTAAAATTGTAAAATAAATGTAATTTGGGGAGAAATGGCATTTGGCAAAAGCAAATTCCAACCGCTTAAAAAATTAAAAACCAACCTTAACATTAAACACAGTGGCTGCCTGACTGTGCCATTGGTAAAAAGTCGTTCCCCGTTGGACTAACAATGGCACTTTCCCTTCCCCCGCCGTCGCAACAAAATGCCGTCTATTCCGGTATGGCTCAAAATGGTCGCCCAAATACAACGACCAAAGCAAATGGCCGTCATCATTGGAAATGCCGTAAAGACTGCCTAAAGTGCTGCAGATAACAAACAATTAACACCCCAATTGCTCGCCGGAGACAAACCGGAAGCATTAAACAAATGCTAAACGATTTAACTCAAGTCAATAAATAGGGAGCAATTCTCCGGCGGGGAATTGTCCCGTATCGCCTTTGAAGAATACTATCCATGAACAATTTAGGGGCTTCTCCTTCAAACAATAAAACACGGACCCGAAAGTGTGCTGACAACGATCACTTTGCGCAAGGTTGAAACAGTCCCTCTCCAATTTGCCGCTAGCCTTCGCCCCCTCTGCGGGTCCAAGGTCCAACAGCTGCCGAATGAGGGCAGAGAAACGAAACTTTCCGCTGACGAACATTTCCAACGTTTGCACAAAACGCTCCGCGGTGGAGAGAAAAAAGCGATGCAATTGTTCGCATTGACTGCGAATGCGAAGAAGAAAAGAAAGCCAAACCGACTCTAAAATAAATAAAATATGCCATAATGTCCATTTTTGGGTTCGAGGCACTGAAAAGTACACTTTTCAGGAAATTACCGTCCAAGTTGAACTCCGTCTCAATTTGTGCCTGTGCTTCGGACAACGGCATGTCGACCATTTGGACATCGCTAATCTCCGACAACGCCTCAAAACGCCTCCAGAGAAGTTTTGGCTTGCTCACTTTTTTGGTGGCCGGCGGTAGCAAGTTCATAAAGTTCCAAAGTGCAGTCGACTCGGGAGACAAAAATCTGAATTATCAAAACAAATTTCTGAAATGTTTTTGTTGTAGAGGGCACAAACTTTGTAATTCTGCTTGGTCATCATCCGTTGCGCTATTCGTTTTCATAATTTTTAGCTCCGCAATTGGCACATCGGAAGCCAAAATGTCTACCGCATTTTTGGAGCCCTCACCGGTCTCGAATTCGACCCGTCCACTTCCGATGGTCAAAACGAAATGGAAGGATGACGTCATCTTCGTCGGTCGATCGCTTTTCCTGACACCGCTCTTTTACTCTGAATACAAATTAATTGTCAACATTTGGGAATTGTAGGGCACCTGAGATTTCAATAGTCCAGTATGAATGTCGAAGGTCCAATGCCAATCGCCTTTTCCGCTTTCTGATCGGACTTGTACAGTTGAAGAATCGACAGAACTTAGTTCAATCGACGAATCATTCAGGTCGATGATTTGACGCCAAACTAAAAGGATGAAACATTAATCTTGGGATTGGTTCTTTTTACTTTTACGCAATTCTCTTTTATTTGCTTACCAATGTTTCCTGTGTCGAGATTGAGTATTCCGACAACATTTTTCTTTGAAACTAAAATTAGTGCATCAAAATTTTGAACTGCGTCCAATCCAAGTCTGACGTGGACATCCCAAATGCCTTATTGACCTGAAAATAAATACTTTATGATCTTCAAAATGCCAAATAATTTACCAGTCAAATTTTCCGATCTGATCCAGATATAATGCGTAGGATGCGCAAAAAAGGTGAACAATAAAAAACGATGAGACTATATTGCTGAAGCCTAGCATTGAGGCCGCTAAAATATGTATTTACAATTAATGCCACAAAAATAAAAAGTTGGTTGTCAAAATAAATTAAATTTTTCGACATTCTTTGCCCTCTAAAATTTTTTTGTAACTCCGGTATCAATTTAATTTATGCTCAGTATTATAGACAATTTAGTTGGCAAGCTCTGTGCAAAAAATTAGGCAAAAATCGGTGTATTTAATCAAGAATTCTTGTGTTCAATGTGCGGCAAACTCGGTTTGCATTGTAACTTCTTTTTTAAATAGACAGAACGCCTAGATTATTTTAATATGATAGAACGCCATAATTTATTTAAAGGATGACAGAACGCCAAAGATTTATTATTATCAATTAATTCGTTTTTTTCCTTTTTTGACGTCCGCGAACAGCTCCATACAAACATTCTTTATTGGATAGTTTGTTTTTAACGGATCTTTCTCAAACTTCAAATGAGCCGCACCGATTTTACAATAATTTCTCTTCAGAAAAATATTAAAACAATTAAATCTCAAACCCATTAAAAATGGAATTATCATTCTCCCAAAATTATCGACTGTTATTTGCTGTTTGTTCTTGTTTCCGGATGATTTGCATCCAATGTCGTCGTGTTGAGCCAATATCGCCAGAGTTTATGTGGCTAAAATCGAAGTCGACCTCCGCCCCCGCCTCTGCATTTCGAGAAAGAGCCTTTAAATTTAAACATTATTTAAAATTTAATTTGAACATTTTTAAATTTTATATTTTTCACCTCCAAAATTGCCCGTGAATATTCCACTACGAAAATGCCGCAGTCGCCCGACACTTGCATGATGGGATGGACGAGTGAAGAGACCAACAATTGTTGTCCTTCTTTCTGTTCATCTCCAACAGAAGGACGGCATCCAAAAGATGTGGCCAATTTTAGGACAAACTGTGGAATAAATTGATCAAATTATGAATATTAAAAAATGTTCCTTGTGGTAAAAATGAGAAAAATAAAACAACAATTTCGTCTCACTTTGTAAACGTTGCCGACATCACGCAACGACAGTGACTGGAACATTGGATCAAAGAGCATGAAATGTCTGCAATGCGGGTCGAACAACACCAGCGACCAGTGGGTACCGCTAAATTAATCATTAAAAAAATATGAATTATGGTACTTATTGAGAAACCTCAGTGCAATTTGCGGCTCCGTGCTGTTGTTGGGTGACAGTTGGGTTTGTCGCGCCCCCCTCCCCCCCATTTGTTGTAAAAAAATAAAACGTTATTTTAAAAAAGGTTGATTTTGGGGCTCTTGGGTTTAAGAGAAGGCGTTTTTTTTAGCGAAAATGTTATGTTTGGAATGGGCTGAGGGAGGGCCCATCGGACTCTTCCTCATGACGAAACGACGGGGAAGACAAACCCAACTATGACCTGTCATTAAACAAAAACAAAAGCCATTTTTGTGGTGTCGCGCCGACTGATTGGAGCAGTGCGTCCATTTCAGTTTCTTCGGTATATTTGATCAGTTCACAGAGAGTGGCGGAAACCACGGAGACCTTTCGAGAAATCAAACTTTAGAGCAAAAAAAAGGGGTCGGCGCCGGCGTTCACATTCCATCTAATTTTTTACGCTGTTTATAATTCGCGGGTACTGCTCGGCGCTCTGATTGTACAGATAGCTGACCTGCAAAATTGACCACATTGTCCGTAAGCCAACAATTGGCATTCTCCAGGGAACGAACTGAGAAAACTCAATCAAAAAAACAAACACAGCCAAAGGCAAAAATGTTCACCATCACTCTCGAACAACACAAAGTCTTCGTAGGAAAAGAGACGACGATCCATCACTCCCGCGTAATTCAAACCTGATTAAAAAAAACCCCCTGAACCTCGGAATTATAAACATTGCAATGCATTGTAGCATAAAATATAATCGTGAAAGCCAGAGATTTCAGGAAAAGATGCAAAAAAGCATCAATTTAAGAAATAATACATAATACCTAATATGAAATAATACAAATATGTAAATTGTCAAATTAAGTCAAAGATCGATCCGATCACATTCTGGGTTTGTCTGCTTCTTCTTCAAAATTATAATTCAGGATTTGAAAGATCGATCGCCGACAACAGCTTGAGCTAAAATTTCCAAAGCAAAGAAATCGATATCAGATTTAGAAAAATTCAACTTGTAAGACGACCACAAGCTATTAAAATACTTGCCGATGTTGTCGTCATCAAAAATGGCATTTTGCATCGTTCCCTCTTCGACCTCCTCCTCATCGTTTAGTGTTTCTTCGCCATTCCGACTGCTTTACGCTTTCGTTTCCGCGTTCCATCTTAAGAAAAATCATTAGGTTTTTAACTTTAAGTGAGAATTTCCACCACTTTCGCCTCCGGCGGCGCCCTCTTTTAACGCTACAATTTTGCAAATGTCCAAAACGTGTTCCTGCACAGCACAAATAATTGCGAATTTTCTCCTCCGTGCACTTTAGAAATTCGGTGTTAATTTCGTTCAACAAAAGCATTGGATTTGTGACTGAAAAATTAAATTAAGAAAAACAAATAAATAAAAGAAAAAAGGCACAAACATTTTCTTGTCTTTGCCAGCAATTGCATCGTAAGTTTTACTTCGTCGCCAATGTTCAGCAACGAACGGACACGGGCCAATTCGTTTCGATCGGCCAACATTTGGATTTTGTCATTAAGCAATTTTTCAACATTTCCTGAAAATTAAACATTTTTATTTGCTATTTTTTTAAATTCTGTCTGACCTCCTTCTTCAAAATGCAATGCAGAGACAGTGATCGATTGGTGTTTGAATATCAAATCCGCTTTTCTGAAAAATAAAATTATCGTCTTATCAAAATAAAATACGACGAACACGGCGAGTTTAGCCGCAATTTGTTGTCCACCACAAGTGACAAAGGCAAATTGTGTGAACGGAACCGGAAAGTAAGCTAAAGTAAATTTGGACTTCTTTATTTATTTGCTTTTAATCTTTTAAAATTAAATCAAACCATCAATGCAATAGGCTGTCGAGTCGATTTTCCAAATTTCCTCAGAAAAATATGCCATTAGGTCCTGGGACGGAAACCTTTTCTGGTAGACGGGCGACGAAAAGGCGGTTGGGCGAAATTCGAACTTCGACCTATCGAAGACCGAAAAGACCATTAAAAATTGGTAAATCTCGACCAGCCTCAAGTCCAGTCGATGAGGTGAAAACGCTTTGCCAAAATTTTGCTTTGAGCCGCAATAGATTCCATGCGAATAAAGGCCAAATAGCAATGATCGCTGGGCTTAATATCGCCAGATTTGACCATCTTAATGCAAAAAAAAAAAGAAAGAATTAAAAGTTTTGCGAAAAGCAATTAAAGGAAAACGATTTGTTTCATTTACCTAGGCTATCTTTAGACACTCACGTCCTCATATCGGCAAATTGTGCTGAACGCCACCTTTCCGTACTGCTCGAAAAAGGTGCTCATCGATTGTTCCGTCAACTTGGCTGGAAATGCGCTTAACAATCAGCGTGGACGGAGTCGTCTGAACAAATCACTGACATAACTCGTCGGCATCAATGACCCAATGCTTGGTTAGCCATTTTCTCACCCACAAAATATTTTGAGCATTTTAAAAACTTGCCGCATCCAACAATTTTTGGAGCTTCTGTCTGCTGCACAATCACACAACGGGAAGCAGGGTAGCCGTTCGAAAAAGATGCGAAATGTCACGGGATTGTAGAAATATGTGCGTCCATCCAAAGCCACCGTATGCCAATCGTCCGAGTTAAAGTCCACCGTCTGGCCTGTTTTGGTCTCCAACCACAGGTCCTTGTCTTCCGGGATTCTCAGCAACTGAAGTGAGGAGTTATAGGGCGAACAAGAAACGGTAACAACACTCGGAACCCAATGATTATATTTCCCGATCAGTTCGAATTCAACAAGAATATCAACATTAAACCCATCCAAACACACCTTTTTTAGTCGAGATTTATTCCGAAAATCAACAATGTTAAATTCGCCCTCCGAGTTGAGTCGCATCATTCGAGGGATCGGCTGCTGTTGTTGCTGCAGTCCTCCGCCAAATTCAAACGGTTGACGTCGTTCGCCAGTCTTCCAATAACTGCTGCTGTACATGGGCATACCGTCCGTGCCTAAATTGGCAAAGAAATTCCATTAATTGTGGAGGCACAAAATTTAAAAAATGCAAGAATTTTATCAGAAGCTAAAAGAACAAAGTAAACCAAAACCGCGTGCAAATCGTGATGGGATGATCGGTTGGCGTTTGCTGAAGAATGAAAGTCCCTGAACCTCCTCCTCCTGCCTTTCCTCCTTCAGCATCATCGCGATCAGATCAGTTGGGCCTTCATCGCGCGACGCCACTCGACCGTTTCCTGTAAACACAAAAAAAATGCACAAATTTTGTTGTCGAAACGCGACCTCCACGTGCATAATTGGCGAAGTAATGGCCTCTTTGCGGCAAGTTGTTGAAACTACGGGTGCTTGCAAAGTCGTCTCCGCCGGGATGATGGAAAAATTTGCCATATGGAGCCGAGACTCCGGAGGTAGGACGAGCTGAATTCAAAAACATGTCTCTCGTAAAATCTTTCTATATTTAAATAAATAGGAAATCCCGTGAGATGAGAAAACAACTGAACCTTGTGAATGAGAATCAAAGAAGCCATGCGTTGGCGCGCCTCCCCCCACCCCAATAGAATTGTGCCGTACGCTCATCAATGACGGCAACGCATCGCCCCCACCGTCAATATTAGCGGGGTTGGCTGAATATGAAAATTACGATTATTTTTAAACGATTTGTTTGCCACCACTGCTGGCAGAAGAATCGGCGACATGGGGGCCGAAAAAAGACCGCGTGTTACCAGACTGAAACCTAAAAATAGAGGAAAGCGGGAAATAGAGGGGCATGTTTTATTAAAACATACAGCATTTCTGCATATGGGTCTGCGTTCTGTTTGTGAAAAAAATGATTCTCTTCTGGACGAAATTGGCTCAACGGTTGAGGATTTGACGAATCGGCGAAGTATGGGGGCTGACCAAACAGCGGTTGCGGATGCCTGTCCATTGTGAGCTTGACAGCCCAAAATATGCTAATTCCAAAACTGTCCAAAAAAGCTTCAAAGGCGATGGCGAGAAAATTTTTTTTGGAATTCTGTGTTTTTGTTCAAAAAGTCTAATGTTTGGCGATCTGCCATTGGCGATCTGTCAGGAAAATACGAATTTAAAACGCTTGGTGACGCATCTGGTGTATTTCCAGTCCTGAACATTTCGAGCGTCCGTAAAAATCCCGTATCATTGGTTTACGTTAGAGACTTTTTGTGCCGGGTTTTTCAAAATTCTGACTAGTTTTGTGCCTATTTTTCAGCCTATTTTGACGGGGTTTAGTGCCTAAAAATCTCATGATTTTCATTTTTTTTTGTCTGAAGATTGTCCAGTAAAAGATGTCTACTGCCATAAATTTGTCTGACATTCCTCAGTCTATGCGACCAATTGCGCACTTTGTAAAAATAGCCAACGAATATGCTGCCAGGGATGTCGTCATTCATTATTGGTGTAAGACACGTTTTTCAATTTAAATTTTTGTAAAAAACAAATTTAGGCCTTGTGAAGTCGCTGGAAGATGGAATGAAACAGAGTGGGAACGACCCAGACACAAAGAAGTTTTTGCTTAATCTGATGACAGTCCTTGAAAATGTAGGCTGACATAAGTATCAATTCTAATTAAACGAAAATGTTACTATGGAAAACTTAAAGGGATTTTATTTTTAGATGAAGCAGATGCACAAGAACAACGACGCGATAACGCAGGAAATTGTGGCGCAGTCGCACATCGAGGACCAGGCCCAACGGCTGTTCCAATTCGCTTATGGATTAGACCAGCAGGGCGACTTTGGGCAGAAGATTATAAAGGCTTTTTACACCGCGGGTTATTTGGTAAGATTTGAACGAAAAATTTGATTTGATTTTAACTTGAATGTAGAAAATGAATTCCTTTTTTAAATTCAGTTTGACGTGTTGACCTGCTTTGGACAATTAGACGAGAATATACAGGTTTTAACGTCCTCATATCGAACGTATAATGTTTATTATTCATAAGAAGATTCGTTATTTACTTTGCCCGTTCCAAAATAAGTTGAAAAAATTTAGTCGGCGCGAAAGTACGCAAAATGGCGAGCAATAGACATCCATAACTGCCTGAAACGTGGCGAACAACCGAAACCGGCAGAAGATCAGCAAATGATGCAACGAGCAAAGGGTTGATTTTGATTTTATTGAATATTTGTTATTTCTTATAACGATCAGATTCCGACGATCAGGATGATATTGCTGCTCAGATCAACGACAAACTCTCGGCCGAGCTGAATGATTTGAACGCTTCATTGACTCAGACGCAGCCATCTTCTGTTAATCAGCAACAGGTGCTGCACCAGGATACAAAGCTGTACCCACTAAAGCTCCAGAAAATCGAGCCAAAGGCTAATGTAGACAAATAGCATAAGCCTTTTTTTATTAAAATTTCGGTCGTTTTTTATTGTCTTTGTTTAACACCGATAATTAATGTTTACTTCTTGTGCCCGTGCCCTTCTTCGTAAAGTTCGGTCTTTTAGTTCTATTCCATGCCGACTCATCCGTCCCAACAACGGCAAATTCCGTCCCCATATGGACCAAGCGGTGCCGTTCAATATCCCGCCGGCACCGGATCTTTCGGTGGTGTCAACCCGCAGGGCGGAGCAGCACACCACCCCCAACAGCAGTCGCATCGACTTCCCATTTCTGGACTGCAAGAGCCTTTCCGCGGCACATCTTTGGCAGGCGTGTCTCCGAATGTGCATGGACACGGATCACCGACACACCAGGGTGTATTTTCTTCCTCTCCACATCTTCATCCGAAAAGTCCGCCCACGCACCAACAAATGCATGCCGACGCAACTGCTCATCACCAGGCGTCGGCAGGTCGGTAACTGGGTCCCAATTTTCCAAGCTAATATGCACATCCGCTGCATGAAAACTTGATGAAGCTAAGACAAGATTCCGACTATATTTCCAGGATTGACGCTGCAGGATTATCTGGAAGCCAAAAAGTTGGCGAAATACGCTCAAAGCGCGATGGATTATGAGGACCCGAAAACAGCCATTGATTATCTGCAGAAATCAATTGCCGTTCTGCAGAAGAGACAGCAGTGACAGATAAATTGATGATAAAGTCGATGTGTACCTTCCATTACTTGTACTAGACGATGATTTTTTTTTTTGTCGCTGGATATGAACCGTTTGGAAAATAAAGGATTATTCTGACATTTTTTCTAAATTATCTTAGACACAATATAGGTGGTAACATAAATTTTTCAAATTAACAAAAACAAATATTCGGATAATCAGAGCATAGATTGGATGTTTTTGTATGTTGGCATTCTCCGTAAGTCCCCATATCCAACAATTGAAAGTCGGCTGTCCAGCATTTTGTGCGCGATCCGAACAATGTCCTTGTCTTGGACTCGGTCTGTGGCAAATTTTAGAACATTTTTGATGATTTGTATTAAATTAACCGACCAATTAATTCTGAGTATTCATCCGCCGTCTTTCGCTGTCCATGAGCCAGCATCTGCCTGGCCAAGTCCTCAAATTGGACGGGGCGCATTTCCAAGTTCATCAGCAGTTGCGACTTCAGTTGGACCTTGGCCCTCTCCAGTTCGCCCTGCCGCACGCCCGCACACAGGCGGCGGAACTCCGCGAGAATGACGTCCACCATATCTTTTAGCTTAACTTTTGCCAAGTTTACAATAGGAACTTTAAATCAAAAGCAATTTAAACCTTTGATGGGTCGGCACTGGCACGGATGCAAAAAAGGCCACAGTCCTTGTAGGAATGGTTGAATGCCGTTGCATTGTATATCCAATGGTTTCTAATCAAATAATTGTGTGATGAACAACCGCCAAAAGCCGACTGACTGGTTTAGAACGTCCACATACAGTCGCGTGTACATGCCTTTGCCCGGCCCGCCGGCACTAAAACTTCCACCACCGCCCATCAAACTTTGGAGCACACAAAACGGGACAAAATCTGCGTCGTCCACACTAACACCCTTAAGGGAAGAAGGGGGGGGGGGGGCTTGAGCTAAGTTTCAGTAGAAATTATTAAAATACCTCAAATCCGATGACAACGTGTGCCAAATTTGGAAACGGAGTGGGGCCGAGTGCCATTTGGCTGAGGTCCTTCTCAATAAGCACTTCTCCCCCGGTGTATTGGGCCAGTGACTCGTCCGCGGGTGGCAAATCGGTCAATAGACGTTCTGGACGTTCATTCCACGTGGTTTTGCGAGGGTCAAACAGTTCCTTGCCCACGTCGACAAGCCAACTTTGGTCGACTCCGACGCCTTGAACAGAGTGAAAGGCAAACAAATGGTTTGAATAAGCTCACCCGCCAGCACGATGCTTTGCGGTTTGTAATATTGGCTGAGGAAGGACAGAATGTGCTTTGAGTGTACTGCTTCGACGAGTTCGTTGGGACAGTACCGGGACAGACCGACCGTATTCGAACGGAAAGCGGCCTAATGGAAGCTTAACGCGTTGATGTCCCCGCCTCACCCACCTGGTGTATCCAATCGTTGAGCAATGGCTCACATTCGGGCTGCCTGGACAGCGTTTCGTTCTCATACCGAATGACATCGCGACAATACTCCACCTAAGAAAGAAAACTGAATTTTTCATTTCCAACGGGAAATCCACTTCTTTAAACAATGAAAAATTATAAAATTGGCGTTTGCCTCTTCGTCCAAAATGTTCGGGCGCTGAACCGCGTCTGCAATAATGGCCAAGAGGTCAAAAGCGCTCTCAATGCGACATGACGCGGCGTATACAAAAGTGTCGCGGGTAGACTGACAGTCGACCAAAGCACCAAACTTTTCCAGAAGGTCCAAAGTGTGAGCTTTATCCGGAAAGTGTTGAGACGACTAAAACAATGGTAAGAAAAACAGAGCTTTTAATCATAAGAGTAAAAAAAAATGCCAACAATATGTTTCAAAAGTTTTTACTAGGCCCTCAAAAAAATGTTCGTTGTAAGTCACAGAAATAAAACAAAAATGGCTATACCGAAAAAGATATTTTCTCCAGAAAATGTGCAGTGCCAGCTGGATAATGCACTTCATTCCTAGAACCGGCCGAAATTGCGACTAAAAGGATTACAAATTATTTTATAAATTTCTAGCAATTTTGGGTAGTGTTCGCGATTGCCGAAAATGTTTGATTGATTAGTCAATCGGGCGAACCAAATGTTTGACAAACGAAGAAAATTTTCAAATGCCTGAAAATATTTGGAAACCAAAAACATTCATTCATTTTTCAACCGTTCGGTTCGGAATCGCAAACACTTTCTCTACGACACGGTACCGCCAATGGTTGCAAATTGGCCATAGGTTGGCAGTGTGGCAATCCGAAGGCCCGAATCCAAAGATGTGCTCTGATAGGAAATGTCCCTAAGAAGCATTTTTTGAACATTTGAGGACATTACCATTAAACCTCTCGATTTTTTTGGGCGCAACTTTCACCGTTGAGCTGCGTCTGTGCAGCCAATTAAACTGAACGTCCAAAAGTTTACGCCAAAACGTAGAGGTTGAGGAATTGAATTTCGGGATGATAAACGGAGACATGCTGCGAGTTTTAAGGCAATGCAGTCCAAGAAGCTCAAAGAAAAGCAATTAACGATGCGATACCTACTGAGACGAATTTTCCCTACGCATAAAAGTGACATTTTATGGACAAAAACAAAACAAACAATTTTAAAATGGGATGTATTGTCGCACTATGGCTAAATCCAAATAGTAGCAGAATCCATGTAATTAAAAGAGCAATATTTATTAACTCGAACGTTGGAAACAATATGCAAAAGAATAATAACATCCAGCCGGCTCGCTCATGTCAGTCAGTCTATTCATCAGAGGGGAGGCTAATGTCAAATTTAAGTTTTTGATCCCCATTTATAAGAAAGTCGAAATATCGAAAAAAAACTCCTTAAATAAGATTTCTTTATCGAGCCATGCATACTTTCTTCAATATTGATGATTTCGTCAAATTGAGTAAAATTTGTCAATTTTTTCTTGTCTCTGCTGCGCATTGGCAAATGCGAAAGTTCTCCACGGACACTTGGCACTCAACCCGATCGTGTGCTGTCCCTTCCGCCACTGCTCCCACTGTACCTTCTATTCATCTGTTCCTCCTCACGCAAACTGCTGTTGTTTCGGAAACGGCGGTATTGATTGACGTGTGCGGAGTGTTCGGCCGGGTGATCCTGCGCAGTGACGTCATTCTGGCCTAAATAACGGCGTTATTTTCAACAAAACAAGGAAATAAATAAATAAAAGCCCAGAGGCCAGTTAAGCTTTTTAATCCACGAAAAAATTCACAATGTGGAGCGAGTTCCAAACGAAGGTAACAGTCGAGGCCATCAGGCAGTCTGTACGCGATGAGATGCTGATTCAGACTGGTACAAAAGGCAAAATGGAAGAATAAACATACTATAGCATGGAATAAACTCACTGAAGCTTGAATTTGCCTTGCACGCTAAAAATTTTATATTACAGATTAAGTGCCTTTCGAATTGCTAATAAAATTGAAATTAAATTTACCCAAAAGTCGGGAAAACTTGTTCTGGGAGTTTGTGAAGCGTAGATGCGAATCCGATGCCCAAGGCACAATTTTACTTTGACAAAATTTGTCTTTTTTGAGAAAATCGGTGTTTTAAGACTTCGGATTAGTGCAAATGTTGAAGCATTGATTTTCCATTTGCGTTCCGTTTGATTGTCAAATTCAGCCTATCGGGCACCTGGACAACAACTTCACCATTCACCCACAAATGCATTGCCGTGTCGTCGAACTCGTGTCTTTGTTGCTGGGCCAACCGTTGAGACGTGGGACGCACAAAGAATCGGTTGCGTTGGTGGTAGCCATCACGTAACGGCATCGCCGGCGAGCACATCATCGTATGGAACTCCGCATCGTGGAGCGGGACAACGCTCAACGGAAGGTTTGGATGGAATTTGTACTTGTGCGCGAACTGTTCGTCCATTGACGGACTGTCCATTGACTTGATGGCACGGCACGGTTGGATGTGCTTGAACAGACCCACACAACAACGCATCGGAATGCAGTAGCCAATAATGTGCCGGATGCCTATATTTTCGACCACAACTGACATAATTATTCTCGAACGGGCGATCACGCGGGATGCCACCCAAAGCAAAACAAACACTAACCTTCTTGGAGATCAAACACTTGGATACTGAACATGGTTAGATAAATAAACGGTTCGTGCGGCGTGTTGTTTGGTAATTACTAATTCCGTGTCATAAACCATTAAACTTACTGGGGCCCCAGTGTATTGGGGATATTAAACGGGTCGACCATCAGATACATGCCCCCGTTGTCCGCTCCAGTTGGACTGATTGGCCGCTGTATAACGGCAGTAGATGGTACGAATGCACGGCCACTGTCCTGTTGACGGGAATATGACGGCCGTCGACCCGACGGGTCTGATGACAAACTGCCGTTGCGCCGTGTGAACAACCGTCCGTTGTCAATGCGTCCGTCACGGTTCCGATTTACGGGATGCCCATTTTGATTGGAGCGGGTTGAAAACTGTAAATTTTTCTTAGAATCGTTTTGTTATCGAGTGAGCGATTTGCCTTGCTAGAACGGAAATCCTGTTGAACTCGCTCGTGCATTATATGTCAACAAAAGCACTTAGAATTATCTATATAATTAATTAAATATTACGACAAAGATAAAAAAAATAGTGGGCAATAAATGCACCCAATTTTTAAAGCAAAGTTCATTCAAACAATCTTGATCGGTGTTAGTTGCCGTGAGAAATGATACGCAAAAATAAAATGAACAAAAGACAGTACTGAATTTGATCAGTGCCCACCCCTTTTAAAATTTGACAACATGCAAAACAAAAATTGACAAATTTATATAAATTTAGGCCGATCGGATAATCAAACATTGCCTCCCATCAACTCGTTTTGCAAGTTGGCGCACATCTCGAAAATCGTTCGTTTCAGCTGGACTGCTTCCCAAGTTCTGTTCTGAGGGGTCTTAGAAAGTAACGTCGCAATCAACAACCCTGAACACAAAAACAGTTAGAAAAAGCAATACAAAAATTAATTTCCTACCAAATTCAGAAAACACTGCAGAACCACTCCTTTGGGGTAGAATAATCGGTTCGTTGTTCTCTAGGAAGACACTGCAAGATGATCCGCTTTGGATGGGCATTCGTCCGTTCCTGTTGTGGTTGGCACTGTCTCACCACTTCAAAGTTTGGCACTACGTCCCTTGGTTTCGAATTCAAAACCAAATCAGAAAAATCAGTTGGTGCCGTTGCGACGGCTCAATTCTTTGCAAAAGGATGTCTCAGTGTCACCCAAATCGATGATTTGTTTCGTTTGTTGTTTCACAGTTGACTGAACGTTCGCAGTATTCGTGGCCCATTGTGGGGCAGGTGGCAACCACTGTTCGGAATAAACTGCAATTTGGCGCACCGGTCTGCTGGGCACTGTTGTCGTCAATGTTTATCAGTGGAAAGCGTTCAGCAGAAGACATTGCCATGTGTGATGTTGACTGATAAAGATTAGCCGGATTCTGAGGCAGTGCACAGTCCGTAGACGACATTAATGGCCTTTGCGATGTCGATTGATGAAGAATGGTTGAATTCTGAAGAATTAAAACAGTCGTTAACAAACAAAATCTTTGCCTCTCCCTGATGCTTACTTCGTCAAAGTCCGAGTCCATAACGCTCAGACCCGCCATTGATTTCAACGGAATCATATTTGCGTCAATATCATAGCCATCGTAAAAAAATGAGTTATTCCACGGCTAGTAAAAAGTTTAAAGTCCATGATTGTACTATAAAAGGTTAAATTCACCATCAGAGAGGAGATTTGAGCGGCCCTTGCAGAATCCGTGACTTCTTGCATATTACAGATATGCCACATTGTGGAGACTTTCGGAATCATCCAATCGCAATGTTTAGGAAATCTAAAAAATGATATAAAATGTTGCTTTTTATCGTATCAGCACCAACCTTTTGAGATGAACTTGGTAGATTTTCTGCCAATCTGAGTCCAAATTACGAAACGATACAACCGTACCCAACTCGACGCTATGACAGTAAACTCGAATGTGGTAGTCATCAGCCACAGCCAATTCTCGGAGGCAATAATTCGAACCCGGCGGCGGAAAACCGACGTGAGCTACCACCTAAACACAAAAAATCGGTTATAACGCGAAAAGGGTTAAGCTGGTCAAATTGTTTACTTTAAAGTACATAATAGCTGAAACGTCAAGGAACCAACCCAATGGCCTCCAAATCTCCAAAAAAATACCAAGAAATCGCCTCCATCGCGTTGAATAATCACTGGCAAAGGATTGTCAACTTTCTTGAGCACAGCGCCGTACTGGACTTCTGACAGAGGCCTCGTGCAGACGTACTGCACCTTTTGGCCTGGTTGAGGCTGTAAAAGTAAACAAACGACAGTTATAAACAATATTAAAGAAACAAAGCAACCCGTTCCGAGTCCATTTTTAGTGGAAAACGCAATTCTTCCAACGGATGGTCCGACGACCAAACAAAAACATATTTTTCATCACTGCCCGTGACGAAAGCCGATGGCTCCTTTGTTGGGTTGACCATTGTTGAAAAGCAGAAAGCTAAACATTGAATATTACAAACAAATGAACAATAATTCAACAATATTGCCACTGCAATTTTAACGAATCGGCGAAATTAGTTAAAAGCATTTCAGCATTCATATGCACATAACATTGGCCTTTCTGCCATTAACAAAATAGATGTTTCAAAAAGCGGTAAAACCAGAATCTCGATCAACAAATTAAATGAACTTCGGCTTCACAAAACGCCACCGCGGAATACCGCCGGACAACAAATCGTCCTTAAAATGAATTAAATTTGGTAATGAATGTCATGCGTGCAAATCAACTACCGTCAACTCTTCGGTGGGTTCACAAAGCAACGCCTGTTGCTTGGCGTCAAAGATGGTCCGTACGACCAACGTTGAAGGAGTGCCACCAATGCCACTGCGAGCATTGGTCTCAGATTCTCTAAGATACACAACATAAGAAATACAAAATAAACGTAAGACCAGCTCCCCAGCGTTTGAACGTACAACTGGTGATGAGTGAACTCGAGTGCCAATCGATGGGCAATGGATTCTTCATTACGCTTCCCATTATCAACGATGCCTTCTTCATTATCCCCTGACACCATCCCGTATACGTTTGCCTGCAATTTTGTAATAACAAAATTCGAAAGGAATGCCAAAACCTACTCGCCCATAATCACAATAAGTACGATCGCAAAAGCGTCGACTTTCCCACACCGGCTCAACACGGAAAGTGTCGTATTCGGCCATGATGTATTCCAATTTATCTGTTAGCCCAGCGGGCCATATTGGCTGATTATTTTTATCCCTGAAAATGAACATTCGTTAATATATAAATACTTTTTCGACCAAATTACTTTGCTATGTTCTGAAAAGTGTTGAGCTTAAAGAGAGCAATAGGAAACGCCTGCCACGGGTGCCAATACAGTACCGGATCCATTCTGGCCAAACACTCCTGAAAAAACACAATGAGTCGGTTCCGATTGGGTGACGCCTGCTGGGGATGAATTACCACATTCATCCATGCTCCGTATCCCTCATCAATGAAGTGAATGTAGGAGAACTTGTAACTGCGCTCGTTGCGTGCATTCACAATGTCCACCAATTGAATTATCTTAATGATTTGACAAGTAAGATGCTCATGAGCAATAATTGATAGGCGTACTCTTCCTCGGGCATATACATTTTCCTCAAGCGGTGCCATCACATATTTGTAAAGTTGAATCTCCGAAGAGAAGGGCAAAGAGGATGATGAAGCAGCATCATCATCATCATCACTCGAAGGCGATTCACCGGATTCGTTTCTCCTTTTCTTACTTCCCTCATCGGGTGCCTTTATCAATTCCAAAGCGGTCAAAGGCTCACTTAAATGTGAATGACTAAATACATTTAAAGAAAGCAATGAATTTACGGTCGATGAATTTGCAGTTGCTCAGTATGTGATTGTACAGTTTGAACCAAATACAGTTAGGCGACTGAATCTGAGCCAACTTGCAAATTGCAGAGGAACCCGCAAGCACAATACGATGAATCTGATTGTTTATACATTTTTAAAAATAAAAACCACTATTAATAGAAATTAAAAACTTGTTTTGTTATCAGCACAACTTTCGTAAATGAATTACCTTTTCATCGTCCGTTACTAACTCGCGCTGACGTCGACCCTGCCCTTCTAGCCGTTTAAGAATAGGTGAATTTGATCGGTTACAGGAAGTCATTCCTACTACCAAACGTGAAAGCTGAAGTATTATGCAGTTTGCCTCCTATCTTTGTTTTCTTTTAAAATCCGAATTGAAGCCCAAAATGGTCGAAACAAAGGTCAAGATAGAAAGTTTTCAAGCATTTTTGAGCTGTACTTTCCTGTATACAGGGGATCACACCCATTTTTTCTGCAAACTTGGCTCGTTTGGCTTTACACTCTAACAAATAACACACCAAACACTTTCCATATTCTTATTCAAAATTAAACAATACGCCAAAATTTATGCCATTTTACCACTATTTCAAAATAACCGAGAATCACAGTATCATTCGAATTCCCTCTCCCGAATTTTTTTTACCGGGCTCTATTGCAAATTAATAGCACATTTTTTTTCTAGAAATAGGAAGTACAGACTCAAAAACCTGTATCCGTATCTGTACTCGGAATAGCAGTTGTACCTGTACCCGTACAAAAGTACAGGAAAAATACAGACGCCCGAGGCCTTCCACTGTACCCTGTATAATGTCCGAATACCCGTGAACATCCCTAGTTTAAACTATTACTCAGTCGGAGCCTAGGTTTGATCGGAGAGAGTCGGAGTCAAAATCGCGTTTTATTCAGCACTTTTGAATCTGTTAATATGTAAATTATTTTTAAAATTCAAAAATTTAATATTTTGCTGAATTTATACATAAATAAACGTTTTTTAACAAACTACTTTTAATGTTAATTTAGCTTTACAGGCTCTTCTATTGCACACTTTTCATATACCTATTAAATGAAGACATATTTATGAATCACATTTTGGAAATATTAGCCAATATTATGCCCATAATTTTGGATGAGCAAACAAATCAATTACAAAAATTGCTGTTCTCTTCGATTATATTACATTCAGTGGGAAAAAATTGATTCCCAAAAATTGTTAAACAAATATTCTAATTGCTAAATCTTAATTTAAAATTTTAAAGGGTAAATTTTCAAGATTAAACCCCTCATTTTAACATAGTAACTGCGTCTTAGAGCGATGACATCAAATTTTCTGTCCCTTTGGGGGATTACCATTTATTTTCCGTTCAAAAAATGTCAAAGTCCTCACCGCCACATTTTTGCTGTCGGAAAATTACGCAAATTTTTTTTGCCGCTGGTTGAGGGACCACGAAGAATTTGTGCCGTAATTCAATCTGTCGTTTTTAGTGGAACCGCCTCGGGGGATGCGGAGGTTTGGCTGCCGGGCAAAATTGCTCTCCCCCCCTCCTCCCCTCGTTCTTTTTTCACCCCCCCCCCCCCCCCCACAACACAACACCATTTACCAACATCTTCCGGTATTCTCAAAGCAGGAGACCACCATTCTGCTGCACACCTCCTGAAAGGAATGAGTGGGGGGGGGAGGTTAGGGGGGGGGAGGTTAGGGGGGGGGTAATGTGGGGGGGGGGGGAGGTTAGGGGGGGGGGGGGGGCGGGGGGGGGGGGTAATGTGGGGGGAGGGGAGGTTAGAGGGGGCGGGGGGGGATGGTTGTCCGTCCACATACCTCGCCCATTCCAGAAGGGGGAATTGCTGTCCCGTGACCTGCCCCTTTTTTATTTGTGTTCAGCACCAGCAGTAGCAGTTTAGGACACATTTTTTGTGCTCAATTGGTGTGGAACTTTAGGGATTTTTATTCTCCTTATTGAAAAACGATTACTAAAATTTTAAAATGTTTCTTCTTTAAATAGTTGATTCGTTTTCAATGACAAAAAAAAACTGAAATGTTTCATTTTCTGTTATAAGCATAAATTAATGGAGAGTTAAAAGAGTTAATGATTCCAATACTTAACAAAAGTGGCACTAAATGCCATCATCCGCCCAATTGTATTGAGTGAGAGAAAATGGCATCCATCGTTAAGAGTCGGTTGGTAGTTTCAGTTCCAAATGAATAGTGAATGAGCTCACTCCCGCCAAAAGAAAAGAAAATTGCCCTGGGGCACAAGGTAAACGTTTTACAATTAACCACAAATCCGAGCAGAAAACTCATCCCCCAAGGGGACCCCCCCCCCCCCCCCCCAAGGCAATTCTTTTTGGTTTCCGGCTGAACAGAACCGTCGGTGGGCCAATTTAAAAAAAGTATGCCCAAAAAAGAAATGAATGGCCACAGGAGGAGAAAATTCATTTGCAAATGTAAGCATAAATATAAAGCGCAAAGAATTTCTGTTTTCGAATTTATCATTTTTATGGGTTTTTAGGAAGTAATCATTGAAATTTGTCCATAAATCTCTATTTTCGACAAATTCAAGTCCCGAATATCACCATTTATTAATTTTAAGATTAGAGTTTTTGTTCAAATTAAATTTTCCAAAATTGCAATTTCATAATCAAAAGGCCATAAAAGGCCTTTTATTCTGTGAATTGCAATGAATTGCACGCACGTCTATTTAATTTGCTCATTTTGAGATTGTCCAAACGGTGAGAAAATCCTTCGGGTAAAATAATTCATTCTTTAAAAAAATTCCCAAAAAGACAAATGAACGAATTAAATAACCAACCGCTTTTTTACCCTTGGGGCTTTTTGATGTTTGAGAAATTAAATTTTTCGAATTGTTTCCAATTTCCGTAAATGTATGCAAATGTTAGACATTCGTTTTTAAACTTTAATCCGACAATTAAGGCCTTTCCTCCTTAAGAGTCGCCAAAATGACACAAAGAATGGCGATTTCCACGCGTTATAAGTTAAAAAAAAAGACGAATCGGTTAGCTTTTCGCTTAATCAAAGGTTAACAAACGGAGAAGCTTCTAATTAATAGTCAATTTTGTTTTGATTTGTTTTCCTTTGACTAAGTTATGACTGATCACGCAAAAGCCACCCCGAATTCTCTCTTCAAAGCCTGCGCGCAAAAAAAGGCATTTGCCTGAAAATGCCATCCCCCCAATTATGACTTTGAATTTTGTTTTCAATTCCTCTCACTCTTTGATCTTTTCCTAATTATTTTCCCATATTCCTCCTCTCTCTTTCTTTTTTCAGGCCAAAGGTTTTCGTCATTTATTCCATACCCCCCCCCCCCCCTCTCCCCCGGGGGCTTTTCCCACGAGAATCGCTCTCCATCTCCAAAATTACGCCCACTCCCACTTAAATCATAATTTTGTTGGCATAGGTCACACGCGCACCCTTCGAATTTGCACAACTCGAAAAAAATTTGTAAAATTTTCACTGAAAACTTTTTGAGTCTAACAAATTACGACGACTTTTTATGATTCAATTTAAATATTTACATTAAATTTAAAAATATTATTTTCAAATATTATTTATTTCTTTTTCCAAAATATTTATTTGAAATGGACCGAAAAAATTGGCGTTAAGAAAAATGTCAGCTAATAAGCAATTCAGCCTCCTTCACTTTGTCAAACTTTCGGCGTAAATGGAACTTAGGCCTAGCAACCACTTTTGTTTGGTGTTAAATTTTGCTGGCGGAAATGTTTTCAGAAATTTAAAATTTTAATGTTTTTTTACATTTCTGTGACTGAAGTTAAACAAGCACAAATTTGAAGAAAAAAAATATTAATTCTATATACTAATTAATTAATTAATTGAAGGGCATGCACATATCTGATCAGTGATCACCAAGTTCCGTCACCATTCCGTCGACCGTCACTTTCATTTCGATTTCATTTGACATTAACAACGACAGCAGCAGCCTCAGCAACAGCAGCCCCACAACTTCCGTTTTGGCTACGGCTGCGGTCGAACTGCTCGGCCAACGCGGCGGCGGCGGCGGAAGTGTACAAAAGCAACGGCAAATTGAGACAGTGTTAAGCATTGTCGCGCTGTTCTTTCTGCCCCTGCTGCTCTGCACGTTCGGATTCGTTGGTCGGTGGCCCCAACGAAACGCTTTCAAATTTTGAAATTCTTTCTTTTTTGAACTCCTTTAAACTGTGTATATATGCTTAAACCCTTAATGAGAGACAACTAAATTAAGGAAACATGCTTGTCCTCATTCCATTGGCATTGAGCGGCGACTACAAAGTGCCGTTTTTAACCAAACTGTCAATAATGCCGCATTTCCGTGTACAGATACCACCAATTACTTTCTGTTCTCTTTGGCACTTGCTGACTTACTGGTATGCGTTGTGGTGATGCCCTTCTCGATTTTGGTTGAGCTGGGCAGTGGTCAGCGGCGCCTTTGCGTTTAGAATAATTAAAATGCCAAATCCCCTGAAGGGATGTGGGCGTGGACATTCCAGTGGGGCTTCTTCTCGTGCCTTTTGTACACTTATGCGGACGTTTTTCTCTGTTCTTGTTCAATTGTGCACATGACTGTGATATCATTCGACAGATATTTGGGCAATTTATTTATTTATTTTTATTTATTAAACAAATAAATTTATGTCAAATATTTCAGGCGTTTCTCAGCCTCTCAAACGGCACAACAAACGCAAGCGGACTTTGCTTAAGATTTTTATTGTTTGGATTTTGTCCACAATAATCTCCTCCCCATTGGCCTTACTCTCTTTTGTGGAGCAGCAAAATATTTTAGCGGTTTGTTAAAAATATATTTAAACTGGCATACTGTATAATGATAATACAGGGAAATCGTTGCGGTATACGGTCTCGCTTCTTTATGCTTTACGGATCTGGTTGGTCGTTCAGCATTTTATACTTTTTTCAGATTAATTTAAATAAATACAAATTATTTAAATATTCTTTTTTAGTGTTTTCTTTTCTCATCCCTTTGGCCATAATGGCAATTACCACCAGCCGCACGACACACCTTTTGCAGCGTCAGGCCATTCTGTTAGGTGCCGGCAATCATTTCAACGGAGGCTTAAGACGAATGATGGCACCGCAGCGCAAAATGGGGGGACAGGCGCCGATGATGTTCATCACCAACTTTAGCGGAGGACTGGCCAACAGCAGCAGCAGCACAACCACGAGCAGGTGGGCAAACACGCCTAAAAATGCAAATTAATTTCTTGTTAAAATTCATTGAACTGTGAATCTTTTCTCTTTAAAGGCTTCTTCTCTAATTGATTACTTTTCCTTCATAATTCCTCACTATTTCAATTTCAGTGGCAGAAGCGGAACAATCACTCAACAAACTCAAAATTGTATATCATTTTGTTTCTAATAATGACGCTTTTTCTATCCTAATAGGCCAGCGTCGTCTGTCTTTCTCCACCGGCTCGCCCATCCAAAAGCCGCAAAACCAAATTCAAAGCCCCTCGAACTTTTCCACAACGGCATTTCGGGTGGGGGAGAAGCATTGTGCCGTTGTCCACCAGCGAAGGCCCCCGTTGGATTCGCCTATCATCAAAATATCTCCCGCCGCTACCGATGAAAAGCTGGTGAGAGGCAATTTGGGTATTTTAGCGATGTTTTATAATTCAGAAAATTATTATTTTAATATGAGATATTTTAGTTTAAATCCGGCAACAACAATCCATCAGTCGCTAAAACTGCTTCAAATGAATGCAAATTCATCCAGCAGAAACAAAAACAAAATGCGACGCCTTCGCCAAGAAAAGGGTAAAAAAGTGATTTTATAAATAAAATCACTTTTTACGACATTTTAGTTCACTTTTTGGCGCGGCATTTTGGACCCAAAGTTTGTTGCGCAAGTCGGCGGAGAGTAGCGGCGGCGAATCGCAAGGGACAAAGGCACGACAACGCCGGCGGCGCAGAGTTCGCACGGGAAGGGCCAAACGGACGGCGGAATTGGCCTCGGAACAAAAGGCCACGAGGGTGCAAAAATATATTTTAAATATATTTTGTTGAATAAATTTTATAAATCAAAAAAAGCATTTTAAATTTAGCAATTTTCAGGTCCTTATAGTCGTATTTTCTTCGTTTTTCATCTGTTGGACACCATTTTTTGTTCAAAATATTATTTTGGGGCTTTGCGGATTGGATCAGTGCGGATTTCCGGGTTGGGCATCGTTATGTGCCCTTTGGTTCGGATACTGCTCGTCCACGGTGAGATCAAATGACATTAATAGGGAGGGAGAGAATAAAATTTTGCAGGTGAATCCGATCATTTACACAATTTTCAACAAACGCTTCCGCGAGATGTTTATTCGTATTTTGCAATGCCATTACTGGGCCTGTTGGCCATTTCGACATGGCAACAATTTGCGGGTGGGCCATGCCCATTGGGCCACGTGGACGGACGCCAACATGTACAAGTCCTGGCCTTTCTTAAGCCTTCTAAATCAACTAAAAGCTTAGTTCGTCTTATGCCCATCAAAGTCGCACCAACGAAAAGGCCACTTTGTGCACGGATGGCCGGATGCCGGCACAGAGGCGGAGCAGTTACGCGGCCGGCATGCCGCTTTTGCGAGACGTTGTGCGGCGTTAAACTTTCAATCTTTCAGCTGCCCCCCCCCCTCCCATTTAGGCCCCACCGTCCATAAACTCTTCCGTCAAATTTCGACGTTCAACACTTTTTGTGCCACAAACTTCGTTTGGCATTGTTGCGGGTGGAATTGGAAGCAACTCGCATGGGCAACAGCAGTTCAGTTTGGTCTGCCCACAGTCCGCCGCCGGCGCCATGCCGCCTCCTGCGACTCGGATGCTGTCGCCTGCGAATAAAGTGCCGCGACTGCAACGGAAGCTGAGCAGGGAGGAAAGCATTGGACATAGCCAAGAGATGTCCAAGCTGTACACGGCGGACAACCCTCTGAACAACAACAGAAGACTCAATCAGCAATTTTCATTGAATTTTGTCAGAAAATCAAAAATTAACCTCTATTTTTATGCAACTTTTTACAGATCAGCGACTCTGATGAGAAAGAAGAGGAAGAGGAGTTCAACGCGACCAGCTCCTTGGAGAGCAACGAGGAGGCGGAGGAGGTCGACGACGTCGAGCAGGTCGAGTGCACGTCCCGCAGCAGAAACGTCTCCTCACGAACAGCCACTGAGGCAAGAATCCAGCAGTTTGATATTTAACAATACATTTTAAGGGCGTTGCACTGATCGCGAGGAATTGTGTCGCATTTGGCGATATTTTGCGCAAAATGTCTTGGCAACACATCGCGCGTTCGCTGTCCGTGGATTTGGAACATCACCAGCATCAGAATGGCAACAGAATGAGACGGGACTGCACCATGTACAGCTTGCTGACGGTGCCTGGCGAAGTTGCTTCGGGCGGCAGTGCCGATCATTTTGCTTGCGGCGGCGTCACTTTGCTCCAGAAGAAAAGCGCACCGACATTTGCCAACGAAAGTGCCAAAACGAACAGCTGGGAAAGCAACGACGGCAATCATTTGTTGGACATCAAAAAGAGTGAATAAAAATGCTTTATTTTTGGATTATAAATAATTATTTTAATGTTTTATTTTTTAGAATTCTCTCCGTCGAATTTTGCCCATACAAAACGAATGCAAAATGTCAAAAGTGTGCGGAGTGTCAAAGGCAAAGAAAATGCCTGAACGTTTTGATGCCGCGTCCGAACAATTTTTCTCAAAACAAATTCATAAAATTACAACAACTAAAACAAAAATATAATCTTTTGCCCTGCCAATTATTCAATCCTTTTATTGTTATTTAATGCAAATAAACGTTTAAAACTAATTTAGGTAATTATACATATGTAAATTGGTTTAAATAACTTTAAATCCTCTTCCATTATTAATTATTATATTTGCAATATTTTAGAAACAATTTTAGAATTAATTAGGGCGATTTTTCAGTTCATCTTTGGCATTCCTTTGCCAATCGATCGGCCGATCAAAGCACATTTGGCCAAATGCCCGCGGCATTTTCGCTTCGTTCTGTCCTTTGTCGTGCCGTGTCTTTGCCAGCAGAAGGGAGTGCACTTGGCGCTGTTTGGCTGCCACATAAAAAACGCCTTCGACCAATTCCAAAAGTTCGGCGTATCGTTTTGCGCCCGACAGATCGCCGTGTTGCGTTTGCACAAATTGAAGCAGTGCATTAGCATAACGTTCGGCCTCCTTTTGGAGAAGTCGTTGCGCCTGCACAGAAAGTCCATCGAAAGCTGAAACAGCAGAGAATTGATTGATTGATTGATTAATCAGTAGAGAATTAATTGATAAATTAGCAGAGAATTGATTGATTGATTAAATCAGCAGAGAATTGATTGATTGATTAATCAGTAGAGAATTAATTGATAAATTAGCAGAGAATTGATTGATTGCTTAAATCAGTAGAGAATTGATTTTAAATTAGCAGAGAATTGATTGATTGATTAAATCAGCCGCCGCACCGGAATGGGACATGACAATTGCACGCAACAACAAATATTCTTCGATTGTCGGCTGCACTTTGTTGAAGCATTTCATTGTCCTACAGTACACCAAATTCGCCTTTCTGCAAATACTTATACTGTAGATTACTTATTACTATTTTTAATTCCTACCTCATCTCTTCACCAGAAAAGTGGGGATTTTTGAAGAAGATAAAAATTGGACAAAATCCGTTGGACAATTTGACGACAGTTTCGGCCTTCCATCGTGACGAATGGTAACGTTCGCAGAGTCCTAACAGTGAAACGGCCAAACTGTTGACCAGACAGACCTGTAATTAATGAATTCAGCCGTATATTGACAACTGAACTGGCCTGATCTTCAATTTCCAACAAAGAAAAGACGGAAAGCATTTTGAACAGCTCGATAAACGTGACAAAGTCCATCTGCAACAACAGAAACAGGTTCTTCGTCGTGTACATCGTCTCATCGTCCAGCATCAAAACCGGTTTCTTCACCAAAGAAAATTTGTTCACATTTTGCAAAATTAAAATGTTACGGTAAATTTGTCGACGTTTGAGACAAAACTGTCCCCAAATTGTAGCAATTCAGTCAACAACTCGAACTGCTCCATAAAGTCGGCATTGAACATTCTTAGCGAGGAATGGAATCTTTGGATTTTCCGTTCTGATCCGATCAGAGAAGAGATGATCAGACTGGTGTTGATCCACTTGTCATTGATCATAAGCGGCATTATGCCAATGTTCTGGTGACGTTTGTGGCGGAGTCTCTCAATAATTTCTACAAAATCCTCGAACGGATTCTCGCACAGATACAGTTGCGGTGGTGGCATCGTGAACTGCTCGCCGACTTCGGCGGCCATCGTCCGTTTCCACAAATTGTTCAGCGAATCGTAAAACTCTCTGGACTAAAATGAGTGATTATCATCGGTCAATTAGGCCCCCTCATTAATTTTATTCAAATTTTTAATTATTCGGACTCCTTTCGGGGGATTTCGGTACAAAAATACCTGCATAAAGGCCGACGGGGTCGGAGTTTGTTGGCCATCAAGCTGGGTCTTTTGACGAGGCTAAAATTGTTTTTTTTTTCAAGAAATTTATTAATGAAAAATTACCAACGAAAATTTTGGAAATTGAAGTTTTTCCGGCTCAATTTCTTTGAATTTGTCGAGGAAAAGGTCCGGACTAAACAACAGTTTGAAGCCCTGGGGCAAAATGATCACTTGCAAACATTGCCGGCTAATTTTGTAATCTAAAAAAGCACAGAATTTTAGGGCAAATGGAGGGGAGGGGAGGGGGGAGGGGGAAAGGGCGGATGGCATTGGAATGGTGGCAAGGGCTGGGGATGGCACTGGCATTTATTTATGCGGGAAAAGGTGGGCGGGCAGGGTTAACCGGCTGATCAGTGATGTATATGACAAACGCAGCAGTTAATTAAAAAACGATCGATTAACCAATCAATGATTTTGGGGTGCTTTTTCTGAAAAACGGAAGCATTTCTCAACGCGATTAAATTTATAAATATTTGTCGTGATCATGTCAGAAGATCAGCGCCATTCATGACGTATCTGACACGAAACCAACAAAAGCCACCAGCCCTCCAAACTCTGCGATACTCCCCCAAACTCTGTGTACTCCTTCAACTCTGCGATACTCCCCCAAACTCTGTGTACTCCTTCAACTCTGCGATACTCCCCCAACTCTGTGTACTCCCTCAACTTTGTGTACTCCCCAACTCTGTGTACTCCTTCAACTCTGTGTACTCCCTCAACTTTGTGTACTCGCTCAACTCTGTGTACTCTCTTAACTCTGTGTACTCCTTCAACTCTGTGTACTCCTTCAACTCTGTGTACTCCCCCAAACTCTGTGTACTCCTTCAACTCTGTGTACTCCCCCAACTCTGTGTACTCCCTCAAACTCTGTGTACTCCCTCAACTTTGTGTACTCCCTCAAACTCTGTGTACTCCCTTAACTCTGGGTACTCCTTCAACTCTGGGTACTCCCTCAACTTTGTGATACTCCCTCACCGACAAGCACAACTTCCAATGCCCCATATATTATGCCCGCCTTTCCCCCTAACATTAACTCGAACAAAAGTAAGGAAAAGGAAGTGCATTTCACACGTTTTATCATTTTAAGTTTTTAGACATTTTCTCGCTTAAATCTAATCGTTTCGTTCTTCAAAAGTACAATTCTCTTTTTGCCCATCCGTTTGGCCAATGGCGTATCCAAAAGCGACGCATTTCGTCGTAGTTGAAGAGGTACAAAGCAAACGGTAATGCGGGGAACCACCAAGCAAATCTGCAAAATTTGAATGGATTTTGAAGGAATTCGTTTCAAAATTCGCCCACTTCAGTGCGTGCATATTCAGCCCGTGGCTAACCCCCGGCGTATAGGCGAGGAACACGGCGATGCCCGTCTCGATGAGCAATGCGAAGTTAAGCGGCCAATTGTCCATGCCCTGTTGGACCAGAGAGTTTCGACGGGTCTTCACAATTAAAAGGTCGGCCCATTGGGTGACCACAATGGCAATGAAAAAGGCCGTCTGGCATGTCGCCTCCAAAACTTTGCGCTGTTCGAAAGTCTAAACCGGAATTGGCCATTTTTAGAATTTTGGCCAAATAGAGAGAGAGAGTGGTGGCCACGTCTTACCCATTCTTGGCCATAACTGTCCTCCAAATTGTTCACTCCGACAGAATCCCATTTCCTTCGCAAAAAGAACACTAAAAACATTTCACTTTTTATGCTTTTCAACATTCGAAATGCTTACAATGCAATGGACACCATCCATTTTCGGCCATTACCCAAAAGTAAGCGAAGAATCCGGCCATCCCTGGAGAGGGTAAGGGGCAGAGGTATAATAAATTAACGGCAATTTTGGGACCTTGAATAAAGCCGATTTGAAAGTACGCTAATGCAAACACTTGGAAGTTGACCAAGTCTTTCAGTCTTTTGCCTTGGGGCCGTTTCATTACGTCCGATTCGGCCTTTTCGTAGCCAATTGTAATTGATGGAATCTGATTTAAGTGAGCTTCGAGTTTAATTTTAAATTATTGAATACTTTTACAAATGTCAGGGGTTTCGAATTATTAGATTTTGAATATTTATAAACTCCAAATATTTTAAAAAGTCGCCGAGTCTAACGAACGAACGAACGGACAATGTCTGTGCCGAGGTCGATGCAGAGCATTGTGATGGTGCCAAGCGGGAGGGGAAGGCCGAGTACGATATATGCCAAGAATGGGACCAGCTCGGCAAAATTCTTGCGCAAAACATAAGCGACAGTCTTTTTGAAGTTGTCGAAAATGCGACGGCCTTCCTCCACGCCGATAATTATGGAACTGATCGGTCAATTTTGAATTTGCAACTTCCAAAAAACAATTCTTACGCGAAATTGTCGTCAAGAAGAATCATGTCAGCCACCCAAATGAAGTCAAATTGAACATTTGCACATTAGACGGGACTGACCTGCTTGCTCACGTCGGAGCCGGCAATCCCTGGAATCGATTTGTTTATTTGTTTGTTGTTGTTGTTGAACTGCTTGCTTAGCTTACCCATGGCAATTCCGATGTCGGCCTTCTTCAAAGCGGGCGAGTCGTTGACGCCGTCTCCGGTCACCTTAAAATGCGCGAATAAAATGATAAAGACGGCGGAATTTCGGACACATACCGCGACGATATGCCCCAATTGTTGGAATGCCTGAACGATCGCCAACTTTTGTTGGGGCGACGTCCTGGCAAAAACAATTTCGCGATGGTTTCTGATCACATCGATCAGCTGCTGTTCGTTCATTTCTCGCAATTCACTTCCGTGCACAACAATGGCACTCGCCTCTCTGAAACATTTATTAGACAACGGAATTAGAGCCCTAATTAGAAAAATGTTACTTTGGGTCCACCTCAGAAATGTCGCATTGTTTTCGAATGGCAATGTCCTCAACTGTTTCTGTTTCATCCGTTAAAATGCCCACCGATCGTGCAATCGCTTGCGCGGTGATTGGGTGGTCACCCGAAAAGAATCGTTTTGCTCGAAGCCAAAAACATAACGATTAAACGCCACCTGTGACCATCACGACGTTGAGACCGGCCGAACGAGCTTTAGCCACCGCCGAAGGAACCGAAGCGCGTGGGGGGTCAATTAGAGAGATCAGACCAATAAAACGGAGATCTTTGGTCGGGAAATTCAACTTAACAAAATCATTTTACTAATTTTTAATTGGAATCCCGACTCTCGGCATCGGCTGTATTATGCCAATGCCCCCCCTCCCCCCTTCCTCCTCCCCCCCTCCCCGACTCTCGGCATCGGCTGTATTATGCCAATGCCCCCCTCCCCCTTCCTCCTCCCCCCCTCCCCGACTCTCGGCATCGGCTTGTATTGTGCCAATGCCCCCCCCCCCCCCCCCCCCCTCCATCCAATTAGTGCCTGCCTCTTCGGCGTTGAATTCGAAGCCACGCGGGTATTTGGCCTTGTCGAGCCGAAGGTCGGCGAAGCCCAACACGCGCTCGCCCTTCCCGCCAAGTTCGAGGTAGGCGCGGTTGAAGTCCTCACGCACTCCCTCATCAAAAGGCACCTAATTAGCAATTAGAATTACTAATTACACATTGAAGAGTTTGTCGGGTCGACCTCTTCTTCTCCAACCAAAATTGAGGAGCACATGTCCACAATTCGTTCTGGCGCACCCTGCAAAAGCACAAGAAGATTCAGTGCCCCAAAAAGGATAACGCCTCTGTTGACCAACTTTGACGACGATCAAATACTCCTCGACGCCGTCGTCCGTCTCGTGAATGCTCAGCTGGAACTTATTGGTCGAGTTGAATGGAATCTCCACCAGCTTCGGGTTCCGTTTCCGAATGCTCGGAATATCGCCTGAAAGGATTCATTGATTTATTGATTTCGTTTTATTTTATTTTAGAGTTTCGTACCGATCATCAGCTCAGTAAATCGTAGTAGGGCCTGTTCTGAAGACCAATGGCAAATGACCGATCGGCGGATGATTAATTGAGTGACCGACCTGAAGGATCGCCCGTGCAATCGCGTCGAAGCACCGGACTGTCTGTCTAACAGAATTTAAAATTGTGTAAATTATTTTCGGAACCGGACAGAAGACAGACAGACAGACAACAGACCTGTGCCGGTTTGAACTCGGCACGATTGCATAGAATGGCAATTCGCGTCAATGCAAAATACGCCTCGTCCTTGGGCCCGGTGGCGACGAATTGGGAAATGGACAGCTGCAAAAGGTTTTAGAGTCGAGAGTCTCGAGCTTATTGGCGGCATGCCAACAATTCACTTGAGTGAGCGTGTGAGCAATTGAAGTGGCGCTGCACACTTCGCTGTTTCGGTCGTACCTTTGGGGGATTCCGTTGAGAAAGTGAATTCTTTGCCCCAATTTGTTGGTTGTTTTTACCATAAATGGGAAACGGTCATTCGATTTTGTGTCAAAGTGCCGGTCTAAAATGTCCGATCGGTTTTCTAATCGCTTTTAGGCTTATTTGCCTTGTCCGAACAAATCGTCGACGTGGACCCCAACGTTTCGACCGCTTCTAAATTCTTTACCAAACAATTTCGACTCGCCATTCGTTTGGCGGCCAACGACAGACAAACGGTCACTGTGGCCAAAATGCCTAAATAAAAAGTCGGCAATTTATACAAATTCCATGGCACCTTCGGGTACATTGGCCACAATTATTCCTAAAAATAAAATTAAAAAATAAAAATCATTAGAAAATCCGACCGACCAATCATGAATATTAGGGCATCAACCCAATACGTGCCGAGAAACAATGCGATAATGAAAAAGATAAACGCCGAAAGCAGACGGCCACAACGGTCACCAGACCGATGAAATTTTCGAGTTCTGTGAATTAATTAAAGTTTAAAATTTAAATAAATATGGCCAATTTAAACCTTTTGCAATTGGCGTTTTGCCCTGCTCCAAATGAGTTGCCAAATGAGCGATTTTGCCGACAGCCTAAAACATTAAATTACGCTTTAGGCAGAACAGCGAATGATTATTTTAAAAATAAAGATTTAAAATTATTTAGGCAAATTCAATTTAATTGAAGCTTTGGCGCATTTCTTTGACTTTTTGAATTAACGCAAAATTACGGTGTTTTTGCCGGTGTTAATTACAATGCCTTTGGTGGTCCCCTCCACGGCAAAGGTCGAGTAAAATGCCATGTTCTTCGACTCCAAAGGGTCGTCACTCGTACAATCCGCGGACCGGCTCGAGCGGCTCGCATTCGCCGGTCAACGACGAATTATCCACCTTGAAGCCGGCGGCCGAAATGATACCTTTGGGGGGGGGGATTAAGCGGGAATCCCTCAGAGGACCCCGGGAACCCCCAGGGGCCCGGGGAATCCCTCAGAGTAAACGGAGATTCACTTTTGGATTCTTTCCGCTAAATTCTCGTTCAAACTTACGAATGTCGGCCGGCACACGATCGCCGCCATGCACCTCCACAATGTCACCCAAAACGATTTTTTCCGTGGCCACCTCAGCCTTTTTGCCGTCCCGGTAAACATTCGCAAAAGTGGGCACCATATTGGCGAAAGACTCGAGAATCTTGGCACTTTTCCGCTCCTGAAACATGAATTGCATTAGAGCCCGGACCAGTTCAAGATCTCGTCGAGATTTTTCGAGATTCACAAATGAAATCTCGATCGGTCTTCATTTCGGGTTAATTGCACTCTTTGAACTCAAAATTTGATGACCCAATCCAAGTATGTCCCCAATACCGGTCCCGGACTCGAACGAAAGTTCTTGGCGTTTCCTTTTGCCGGGATTCCTTTCCCGTAGACAATCCTTGATTACCTGGTAATATTGGAACAGACCGGTGACCACCACGACAAACACGAGCACCGAGCCGAGGTACACGTAGTCGTAAGAAGGCCGTTCGGTGGTTAAGTAGCCGAAGAAAAAGGCAAAAAAACTAAGCACCGCGCCGGCCCAAAGCAAAAGCGCAAATCCGCTTATTTGAGTCTTAACCATCTTGAGCCATTCCGGCACAGTTTGGGGCGGCTCCAGGGCATTGGGCCCGTGCTTCTTCAGCAAGTCCTCCGCCTTCTCGGAGGACAACCCCTAAATGGCCATGGCTTTTATACCATTCTTTTTTGAAGGCCGAACATTTTCCAAGTCCGTTTCGTACTTCTGTGCCAATTCCGTTAAGTTCAGCTTGTGGTCGTTCTACAACAATTGGATTGGTTTGGGTTTGATGATGGCTTTTCCTTTTTGTTTTCTTACGATGTCCATTTCGTGATGCAATTTTATCAAATCGGCCGATGATGGAATCCTTTGGCTTCTCTCGCTTTCCGGGGGCATAAGTCCGCTGGGCCCCGCGGCGCCGCTTTCGGACGGTTTAATTTTTGGCATTTTTAAATTTGCGCTAAAATAAATGATTTATGAGAGACGGCACTTTTCCGATTTCAATGTCTATTTGGGCGTTATTAAAACTAATTTGTAAGCCTCACTGAACAAATAAAGCAATTGGAAACGTTTTTCTTTATCATTGGGTTTTACACTCTTTTGGCCGTCGTCTTCAGCCGGTGGTTTCGATTTCGATGGAAACATTTGATCGATCGGAGCGTTGCGCAAGAAGAATTAATTGGTAATTAATTAATTAATTAATTATGGTTGGTTGATTGGGGTTATGTTTATTATACTGGTTGAGTGAGTTGAAAGTGGCGGGGGGGGGGGTCAACAATTCATTCATTTATTGTTCCCTTTTTCTTTTCCATTGGAATAATTCCCCCCCCCCCCCCCGGCAACCAAACTTTAAATTGGTTGTGTGTTGTGTGACTCGACTGGTTCTTTCCATCAACAACAATTTAGGAACAATTTTCGGATTACAAAATTTATCGTTTTGGAATCTTAAATATTTTTTGAGTAATTTGCGTCGTTTTCGAGGGGCTAAACGACGGCTGAAATTTGTTATAAATTTATTCTGTAAGTTTAAGCGCCGGAGGCGGCTTTATTCATTAAAAAACAAAGGCATTTATTTATTTATTTATTTATTTCCTCCGATTGATTGCCGCCTTTTTAAGTTTTCCTTCGCCGCCTTTTCCATTTGTTCACAGTGTTCTTTTGTCACACATTGGCCCTTTTTGTCGCCGCCGCCGGCGCCATTTTCCGGCTCAAAAATTCCGGTGGCACAAACGCAGCCGGGAAAGCATCGCAACGAAAAGCATTTTGGCACTCTGCGGGCGAGAACGTCCGCGCAACTCCTCTCGCCGCACACCGGACGGCACTCCGTGTGAATCTCTCCGTCGGAACACTCCCCTTAGGGGACGGATTATTTATATAATCAACGATCAAACACCAAACAAAGCGTTCATCACCTTTTTTACATATTTATTCACCTTTTGGATCCGTCGCCGGAGCACTCATTGCGAGTTTTACGGCGATGGCAAAATGTAAAATAAGCAGAAATTTCATTCTCGTTTAGAAAATAGCCGCACTGAATACATTAAACACCAATTAACAAATAAAATGTCGCGGTGAAGTGAAAGGATTAATTTGAGTGAGAAGGGCACAAAGCCGCAATTTGGGGGGGGGGGCTTTTTGGGGGGGGGCTTTTGGGGGGGGGGGGCTTGGGGGGGGCTTTTGGGGGGGGGGGCTTTGGGGGGGGCTTTTGGGGGGGGGGGGGTCCGTTCAATTGGAACGCCTTTCCGTGGAAAGACTCCGCCGCCGTTTCCATTCCATTCTTTTGAATGTGTTGATTTGTTGCACAAATGAAAGGCCTAAAGATTGGGGGGGGGGGGGCAAATCGGCCGATCGATCACTCCCCCCCCCCCCCCCTGCAGATTTTGCTTCAAAATGCTGAATTATTAAAAATGGGGTAAATATCGGTCATAGCGGCCACAACCAAAATCGAACAAAACAAATACCAATTGACTCCTCTTAAAAATGAAAGCCCTTTCTCCGCAGACAACTGTAAACAGAAGCCCGGCCAGCAGGGTAGGCTTTTAAGGGGGGGGGGGGCGGTGTGAAAAGCTATTTTCATCAAAACGGCTAAGCTAAACTATTAATTTTAGGCACGCGCTTCTCGCTGCATAATATTAATAGATTAACACTTAGCCGTTGATGAAAATAGTTTTTCACCCCCCCCCCCCCCTTTTGACTACCCTTGCGCCCATAATTATCAAAAGACACTTCAGTCCGGCGGGTCTGTAACTCTTTAGGGAATGAAAAAGAATTGCGCACTTTTTTTTTGTAAATAAACAATGCCAATAAATACACAATGATCAACTCTTTCTTTTTCAATCGATCAATTTATTTTTACCCAAAACATAAATAAGTAAATCAACCCAAAAATCGTTCCTAATAAATTTATTGCAATTTGGCCCGGCCCCTCCGAACTCGCGTCGTCAAGGCAACTGTATTTTGAAATTGTTTTTATTTATAAATGTTTTCATTTCCGTATTTGAGGGGACTCAAATTCCGTTGGTTGGGTTATTCAAACAATATCTCCCCCCCCCCCCGGGGTTATTCAAACAATATCCCCCCCCCCCCGGGGTTATTCAAACAATATCCCCCCCCCCCCCCGGGGTTATTAAAACAATATCCCCCCCCCCCCCCGGGTGGGTGGGTCGCCGGCATTGGCATTAAGCATTTTTGGGTCTACATTGTGTTGCTGCTGGTGGATGGATTTGCTTCTTTGTCCATTTTTGGATCAGATCGATCAGTGCCAAAGACTTTCTTCGCGAATAAAGTTGTTGGACAATATGTAAAAACGTGACGGTTTGACACAAAAATGAGTTGGTCCCGCCGGCGGATTCGAGATTTATCTGAGCGGTGAATAATTGAAAATGTCTGAAAGAGTGAATAAAGAAAAAGTGCGCAGCTTCTGCAAGATCCGCCGCCGATTGAAAGTGAGTGAAAGCATTCGTCTGGCGATGACGACAAATTAATTGCATTTGCTTTTGCATGTTTTGCATCTAATTACCATTGTCCCCCCACGCCTCATTAATCCACTAATTACCCAAATTCGAATTCCCTCCATTTTTTGAATGCTTTTCCTTTTCGCCTTCTTCCGCCATTCATTCCTTTCACTTTCCCGCGGCATCCATTCGCCCTTTGAAGTTCGAACATAATTTGCATATTTCAAACAGAACGATCGATGTACGGGCCCAATTCGTTGGCTTCTTCACCGGTTGTCTTCCTCCGGTTCGTTCTGCTCCGTTTCCCTTCGCGGCTTCGTCTTTTATGCATTTCCCCTCTGGCACTTTGTCTCTGCTCTTTTTTAATCCTTCGAATTTACATCAATTTGTTCATTTCCATCACAAACCGTCGATCGCTCAACCATTTGTTCATCACACGAACTTTTTTCTACAATCGAAGCACCGTTTTGTAAGTGCATAATTAAAATAAACGTCGGGATTGTTAAAAATGAACTTAAAGAAGAAAAACCTAAAGAAGCATTGAATTGTTCTAATTGATTCAACTCCCTCCCCCTCCCGAATCGCCAAATAAACTTAATTAATGGATTGGACATTGGAGATGTGGGGGGGGGGGGGGACTTCAAGACGTTCGTTTAATGCCCGCCCGCCCATTTGAGCATAAAATGTAAATTAAAACATTCAGCCAAAACGAAGAACGTGCCAACGCTGCGGTGATTTTGCTGAATGCCGAAAAGCACATTTGCCCGTCCTTCTTCCACCCGGAATGCGTGCTTCTTCTGCCCGGCGGCAGGGTTTGGCGTCAGCGCTCTTCGCTTGAAATTGCAATATTTTTAATTTTATTTTTATATTAAATAATTTTTTTGTTTAAAACTGTCAGATTTATCCGGGCTATGACGATTTCGAATGTCGGCTGGCAAATTTCCGCATAATTTGCCATTCTCTGCCGGCTTTTACTGAAAATGTGCCCAAATTGAGCATCGCGTTCAAATCTTCAGAGCCAATTGAGGCATTTAATTGATTAATTAATTAAATAATTAGTTTCAAAGTTGTCAATGACTCCGACGGATTTGACGCCAAGGGAATTTGTCGCCTGTCCCGGCAGAATGTTCGCATTGGAACAATGGCATCTCCTAATTACTGCTCTCGAGATGCACAGAATTCACGGGGTAAAAGCGGGAAAATTAAATATTCTAAAATTTTGCATTAATTTAGGTGGAACTTGTCGTGGCGCACATTCTGAGTGTGAGAGATCCTTTGTTTGAATTGGTCCGACTTTACCAATTGGACGGACTGCTTACGATAAGGTCGTTTTCGAGATTATACTTATTTAGAATCAGCTGGCACAAATAATTAGACGAATGGCATAAATGGAATTTTGCCAACATTTAGAATCAGCTGGCACTATTAATTAGACGAATTACATAAATGGCATTTTGCCAACACTTCTTCAATTACCAGGTCAAGTCTGCGCATGCCGTCCCTAATTAGCACCCTTCCGTATGACGCCAACTCGGAAACCCTTTGGAGCAATCAGATCGCCGACTTTTTGGGTTGTGTCTGTTACACAAAACGTTTCCATATTTTGTTGACACTTTCTTTGGCGGCAGATTGCCTTTACGAGTTTCGCGAAAGTGCCAAATTCATTTCTTTCCCCGATTGGGACGATTTGCTCCTCAGCGGCACTTCCCATCGCCAATTCACTCCAATTGCTGCCATTCTCTCGAATTTGTCCGCAATGCACCCGAACTCGGCCGTTTTTGTGCCAAAGCGTTTTCCGGTTAATTAAGGGAATAATTTAAATGTTTTTTTGCTTTTAATTAACCACTAATTAAGGGTTCTCTCATCAGTTTGGGTAAGTTTTGCATTATAGCGGCTATTCTTCATTCACTTCCTCTCGCCCCTAAGAGACAATGAGTTCCCAAAACGTGTCGTTGCACCGGCTGTGGACGGACGGCCTCCGGTTCAGTCCCACGGATCCCCACCCGTGCAACATCAGCAAGGTGTCTATCAACGAATTGGAGGAGTACACCGCCAATTTTGACTATTTAAAGGTCATTTTGCGTCCGTCGATGGTGTCCAGCGTCGATTTGCATTATGCCCACAAATTACCGTATGAAAAATATGAACAAATTGCTGTGGACAGCGAAGAGCTTCACTTCATCGAAGCGCGGAATTACAACGGCGAAGTCAGCAAATTTATGCAAATTTATTTTTAAATTTGTCGATTAGACAAATGAATTTGTTTCTGTTTAAGGAGTTCACTCTGTCCAGCACTTTGGGGCGATTAGTGGCTGATCGGATGAATGAATCATTCGCGGCTTTCCTCAACCGCCAACAAATCCCCAACAAGCCAACCGATCCTCCGATCGCTGCCGCAATTTGAATTGTTCCTCCCAACAATAATGAAATGCCTTATGCAAATTCGATCGATCGTTCAGAATTCGGCTCGGTATTTTCTCGAGACTAAATTCGTCAAAGTCGAGACACCGATCACTGATTTAAGCTCCCATTGCTTCAATGTCCGCCAATGTTGGGAAGTGTTTCCACCAATATTCGATTTGTTCAGAGAGGAGGAAGGAAATTATTGCGTCAATGTAAGTTTGGGGTGGACTTGTCATTTCAGAGATTAATTTATTTGATTTCTGACTGATTATTTTGAAAAGTCGTCATGACTCGAGACTAATCCCGACAAACAAAAATGCCAAAACCCGTAAAAATGTGTTCAATTTCAGGTTCAAACGAATTGGGAATCGTTTTCGTGGGTTCGCCGATCGTTGCGCGTTTTTGTTAATCGAAATAGCGACAAAACTTTTGGATTTATGCGAGGAAAATGTATTGCATAACGAAGTTTTCTTTCGTTCAAAACAATTCGGGTTTAATCTCAGAAAAACATTCATTTTGTCCAATTATGCAAATAAATTTGAGAGTTAAGAAAATTTACTTTTCATCTCATCATCATATTCCAAATAAGACATTTAATTTATGGCTTCTCATATTATTCTTCCGAATTTGTATGTATATAATGTGTTTAAATTTAAATTTGTTTGTTTCGCGCTTTTGTACATATTTATGGATTCCGTTAATGGGTTTTCTTTATTCCCACAAATCTCGTGAAGGTTTTGTCCATGGGACCCCCCCCCGCCCCCCCCCGCTCCCCCCCCCCCCCTCCCCGTCACGCCGTTCATTCCCTCAAAATGTCCGTTATTCTCCCCCTTTTTTGCCTGCTTTTCCTCGCCGCCGCCCCCATTTTGGCCAAAAATGTTAGCTGTGACGGTTTTGGATGGACTCTTTGGGAGGGAAATTGCTACAAAACTTTTACCTTCGACTTAAACTTTGCCGAGGCGGACGCTTTGTGCAAGAAGTTCATCTCCCATTTGATGTCCATTCTCAGCGAAGGAGGAGAACAAATTGGCCAAAAATCTTGTGAACGACGGCATTATGCCGGTGATCGGCGCGGGAAAAGAGGCACGACAAGTCGGCTTCTGGATTGGCATAAAGAGGGAGGGCGAGAATGGCACATGGACTGACGGAAGTGCCGTGAAATTTGGACGCGGTCTTCAGGACCAGCCAAGTCCATGGGATTCCGAACAGAACGGTATGTAATTCTGGACACTAAAGAAAGGCTTAATTGACGTCGAGGTCAATCAAATTTAGACATTAATGCAAATGCCATAAACTCCTCCATTTGTGCCGAAATGTTGCCCAGAACGGGCTTTTGGCGTCAGACGCCATGCGATTCGGTGCTTGTTGGGGCTATTTGCAAAAGAAAAGCGGTGGTGGATTTGGACGAGGGCATTCCCTACAAAATATTATTGGTAAAAAATGAAAGAAATCGGAAATAAATCTTTTGTTAAACATTGTTTTTGAAGAATCAAACGGTGACCGGCAAGGGGCGGCTCAATATTAACTTGGAGCAGAAGCAGAAGATGCTGAACACGGAACAGAACTTGGTGGAGCAGATCAACAACAACAGCGACGTGAAGGGATGGCAGGTGGGCGGGCAACAGCAAATCACAACAAAAATGACCCCCCAATTCAAAAAACAGGCGACGGTGCACGAAACGTTTGCCCTAATGTCCGATTCGAGCAGGGGGCACGTGCTGGGCGTAATGCAACCGCACAAAGGCGGAGGCGGACGGAGCAGAAGGAAAAGGCAGGTGTGGCACTGTGCCAATGTTGGTGGACGGGCGCGTCCCCCCCCCTCCCCCCCCCCCCCCCCCCCCCCCCCCCCCCCCCCCCCCCCCCCACCGACCGACCAAACCCACGTCCAGACTGCTGGGGGGGGGACTTTATCCGAACTCCCCGAAAACGCTTTCACTCTTTCCACCCGCCGACATGGCAAAACGCTAATAGGCCTAAACAATGTCCAAAAAACGACCTTTTGATATTGCCAAACCAATTACAATAGACTGTGCCCGCCCGCCCACCCGACCTTTTGGGCACGCACCCCAAAGTTATGTAATATAAAAAACAATTCCCAAAAATGACAGGCGTGGCCGACTCAGTATCAGTATCCTTCGAATAATCAGCAGCAATTCGAATATTCTAACCAAATATATGAACGTTATGCAGCGGCTGCCCAATACGAATATGCACGAAATTACCAGAGCACAGCAGCAGCAATACCCGCAACCGCAAACTCCGCAGAATTTAAATCCAGAACACATGCAAGAACTCTACAAAAATGCGGTATGAAACTCAAATTGTATGCTAATTGAGCTTGGAAAGCTAACAAAATAGGCAAGGCCTCTCTGGCAGATATTAAAAAAAACCAAATATTTCAAATGTTTTCGTTTAGTGTCCAACAGGTTGAAAATGGTTACCTTTTTTATAACTTTTCAGAGGTTCATAAACCGTTCTTTCTGTTACAGTATTCCGAATATGACAAACGCGAGCTGGAAACTGCCCTGCGGGGCTATTTTCAATACATCGCATTGGCATACGCGCAGCCAAAGTCCATTTTCCCACGGCACTATGACTTGCGCAGTAAGTTCCCACAATGCGCGCCGTGGATTGGCCTGGCCCGAGACCAGGGAAAGTGTGGCGCCTGTTGGGCTGTTGCAACGGCCGCTGCTCGAGACGATCGGGCGTGCATTTTCCTTGTTCTTCGCAACTATTTGGTGTTCAGCAACAACCCGAACTTGTACTCCTCCACCATGGACTTGATCAGCTGCATAAAGGAGGCCGACGGGTACGCAAAATGTTTGGGAAGCAAAATATTCGATAATATTCTGTCCTTATGTAATTAGCTGCAACGGGGGAACACCCCAAATGGCGTGGGAATATTTGGAGAAGTACGGCTACTTCACGGGCGAACCGGTGGTGAACGGCAGCGGATGTAAGCCGTACGTGTTCCCGCCGTTGAGGACGGACCCGGAGAAGGAGCGGAAAGCGCCCGCCTGCTCAAATCATTGCCAAGCGGGTTGGAAGCGGATGGCCATAGACAAGCTGAGCGGGCGCATATTGCCGCCGGGCAATGAGACGCGATACCGCACGGGTCGGTGGGGGGGGGGGGGGGGAAGCAAACGGATCAGTTCACATTGATTCGAAAATGGACTACGACTTTTTGACTAATTATTGGAATCAATTATCTTTTGGCGGCATTTTATTGTAGCCTTGCATTACGGCACAAATTTAGTGATCAAAACAAATCACTGGGGAATGGACGGCTTCGACGGGAAGTTGAATTGCCAGGGCCGGTCAATGGCCGAGTGTTACCAGACAATGCTGGAGGGCAGTGAGAGGGGCATTATGGCCGAGATATATTATGTTGGACCGGTCGTGGCCACCATCGACGTGTACGAGGACTTCTACCGCTACAGCAAAGGCATCTACAGAGTAAGTTCAGAATGGAGAACAATGTTCCGATCCGATCCGATCATGACCTAAGTCTAAAATTTGCTGCTTATTAGCACACCTGGGGTGAGCTGAAGGGGGGCCACGCGGTCAAATTGATCGGTTGGGGGGAGGAGATGGACGCGGACAGAACGGTCCAAAAGTACTGGTTGGCCGTCAACTCGTGGAACAAATGGTGGGGAGAGAACGGACTGTTCAAAATTGCGCGAGGCCAAAACGAAAGTGGCATCGAATGGAGGGCACTCGACGTCGGCTACATCTTCTTTTGAAGGGCCGATTACGGACCATTTAAATAAAAGAATTCCAAAATTGTCGAAAATCGGTTTTTAATTTTAATTTAAATGTAAAACTTTTTCTGGATTCTCGGGAGCATAGCTAAATAATCTAATCACTCGTTTAATTTAATTTTGAGATTTTCAAGAAGCAACGATTTGTTGGACCAATTGTTCGAATTCGGGTTAGGGGTTCGACATACCCAACACTAAGCCCGGTTTCGTGTTCTATGCATATTTACCCCAATTTTTTAAACAAATTTCCGTCGAGCACACAAAACTTTACCATTTTCGTTATAATTAATTTTGGTATTTGTTGACCCAATTTATTTTGAAAGATGCGAATGAATGGATTAATAAATGACAATTAAATAAAATGATAAAATGTTTAAGTGATAAGCGTCCCGTCCAACCGACCGCTGACCCTTTTTTTAATCAATTTATTCAGAGATTCCGACCGATTTCTTTGTGTTTAAATTTGTGCGAATAAATGCATTTAGGTATTTATTTGCCCATGGTCGTTTAGGCGTCATTAAATTGATTGAATAGGTTAATTTGATGTTAACACAAAGGAACATTCATTCATTTACTATTAGGTATGTAATTGTTTCTTAATTTATTCGACGAACGAATCCGTCCGTTCATTCATTCACTTTTTCTCCTTTTTACAATTAATTTCTTTATTATTATTATTATTATTATACATATTGGGGGTGTATCCGGATGCCAAAAAAAGTCCGGCAACCGGTTACATCCCGGGGGATAATATGCCCCCCCCATTTGAAGGATTGTTTCAATTCCGTCAGTTAAATGCTTCTTCTGCTGCTTCTGATTGTCTTCTGCGCCCTTTTCTTCTACCATTTGCACTGGAAACGGCTTCAATTTGCCCCCGGGCCCAATTCCCCTGCCATTAGTCGGAAATATTCCCCAATTTTCTGACCAAAAAAAGCGCTTACAACAAATTTGAAGAATGGACAAAAGAATTTGGTAAAATACGGCCAATTCAAATTGAGCGTCTGGCTATGAATTTATTGTCCTTATAGGGCCAATTTACACAATTTGGCTTGGCGAACAGCCGGTGGTGATTTTCACGGACTTAGAAATGATGAAGCAATGCTTCACAAAGGACGAATTTGCTGGGCGAAACTTCCTCAACAATCACTTCAGACTCTTCAGCGGTACAAATGGGGGGGGGGGGCCGGGGGGGAGGGGGGACCCAACCGATCAAAGGAAACTAATTAATTAATTAATTACCTAATTATATTTGTAGGGGAAGTTTATGGGATCATCCGAACGGAGGGGGAATTGTGGCGGCAAATGAGAAAGTTCACATTGAAAGCATTGCGCGACTTTGGGCTGGAGAAGGGGACAACGGAAGCGATGGTTCTAATTGAAATATGGAAAAAGCGTGAAAATAATTAAAATGTTTAGGTGCTAGAGGCGATTTCCACTCTGATCAACGAAGTGGAGGAGGAAGTTCAGAGCGGGTTGAAAGAGCTTTCGATCGATCGGAAAGTGGACTTAATGACGGGCTCTCTGATCAACAAAATGCTCTTCGGATTTTCATTTTATGGGGTATTTATGGCAATAATTTACAATAGAATTAAACAATTCATTCGTTCATTTAAAGGAGCGCTACAAAGTGTTTGCTTTTCTGAAGGAAATGCTTGACATTGAGCAAGAATATTTTATTTCAATGACTTGCCAAATGATCGAAGCGCGCCCATGGCAAATTCAAAAATGCTTTCATTTTACAGCGCAAAGTTAAGGCTTCGCCATTTGCCATATCCTTCGCCAAAAGTACAAACAAAATGAATGGACAATGCAAGAATTGTTCAAATTCTTCGAGAATGAAATTCAGAAACGAATTCGAAGCGAGAAAAAGTGCCGTTTATAACAACGGAGATGGCATTTTCTTGGACATTTTGGATCAGTTTATTGACCAGATTGAGCAAACAGCCGAACAAAAGGACGCCGACAACTTTATGAAGTGATGGGACGGCTTTAAACATTTATTTTAGGACAAATTACAGGCTAAAGTATTTATCGACCCTTTGTTATGATTTGTTTTTGGCGGGTCAGGTCAGTTAACCCCGGGGGGAGGGCTTTTCGATGCTTTTGTTGCATAATTCTTCAGGAGACCACCTCGAACACGCTCAACTTCCTCATACTGTTCTTAATGCTCGACCAAACTGCGCAGGCGAAGTTGCACGCTGAGTTGGATACGGTAGCGGAAGGCAAAAGTGGGCAAACGGCGCCGGGGGGGACGGAGTTTCGAATGGCCGACAGACTCAATTTGCCGTATACCCACGCGGTTGTTAATGTAAGGCATTTGTCTACTGCAAAAGTTAATTTGAGTGATTATCGAATACAACAAATCCATTTTGGTCGTCATTGAAAATGAATTAATTATTTAATATGGTGGTTATTTAACACGTGAGATCAAATTAAAAAATATTTAAAAAAGTCTTGAGACCTGGTGTTTTGGGGGCAAATCTCTGGAGTCTCGAGAATCTCTATCACTTAATTTAGGAAAGCCTCCGACTGTCCAACCTCATTCCGTTGAACCTTCACAAAATTTTGCAAGAGGACACTGAAATCGGTGGCCACAAACTCAAGAAGGGCACCGCCGTAGTCAACCAAATTGCCACAGTGCTTTTCAACGAAAAAGTCAATTCACTTTTTTAGTTTTGCAATTTAAAATAATTGTTAAGATTTTTCCGGGACACGAAAGTTTCATTCCCGGACGTTTTTTGGACGAGAATGGGAAACTGAAGAAAGTGGACGAATTGATTCCCTTTGGCATTGGCAAAAGGTCCCCCCCCCCCCGCGGCATTTTGAATGCGAATTCCGTCCCAACATTTTGAAGGTCCTGCCCCGGCGAAACCCTCGGCCGAATGGAATTGGTGCTTTTCACTGCCAATTTCTTCTACAAATTTCACGTACCCTCAAAATATTTAAAATTAAATTTAAATTCGATTTCACAGATTTACCCTTCGGACCCTTTGAATCCGCCAAAATTTGAAAAGAGACAAACATTTGCGGTCAAATTGCCCGAGTACAGCTGCGCCGTGACGATCCGCCAACATTGAAAGAAGAGGGAGTCATTAATTGAAGCTTAAACATTAATTGATTCATTAATTAAAGCTTAAACATTAATTGATTCATTAATTGAAGCTTAAACATTAATTGATGTTAGCTAATTTAAGCCGGTTTAAACGTTTTGGCCACGCAATTTTATATTTATTAAGGGACCTTAAGGACAAAAAAAGTGGTTGGGTTGCGTTGGCTTACTAATTAATCACTTGTAAATATAAAGTTTGTGTATTTAAACTCTTATGCTTTGAATTTATTGCATTATTTTTTAGTGATAAAATTCCATTCATTTAACAAAGTTTGTTTTAATTGGGTGAACATTTGTTCCCCGTAGGAATTCATGCCCATCGGGTTCATTTTACCTTACATTTTATGTTTCCCCTTCTCGTCCCTAAATCCATCTCTCTTCGATACATATCCTTTTCCCAAATGGAGACTTACAAAAATAAATTTTGGGTGATCCAAAAAGAGTAGAAAAAGAGAGGGGGAGAGAGAGAGAGGGGGAGAGAGAGAGGGGGAGGGAGAGAGGAGGAGGGAGAGAGGGGGGAGGAGAGAGAGGGATAAAGAGAGAGAGAGAGAGAGGGGGGGAGAGGGGGGAAAAGAGACAGAGGGAGGGAGGGAGAGAGAGGGAGGGGGAGGGGGGAGGAGAGAGAGGGGGAGAGAGGGAGGGAGAGAGGGGGAGGGAGAGAGGGGGAGGAGAGAGAGGGGGAGAGAGGGAGGGGGAGGGGGGAGGGAAGAGAGGGAGGGAGAGAGAGAGAGAGAGGGAGGGGATGGGGGGGAGAGAGGGGGGGGGGGGGGAGTGGGGGGGGGGGAAGTAATCAAAAGGGGACGTGATTTTTGAACGGACGCATGGCTCGTCCCTCTGGGCTATCCGATCCGCTGGCGGAAGCGGAGTTGGGACGAACGAACGAACGAACAGCTGTTCCGTCGGACGAATTGTCCCACGCGTTTTTGACTCACGGGGAACGAAAAGCCGAACAGGCCAAGGCCAATTCAGTCATCCGATCTGATCAGCCATCTCCGGCCATATAAATAGTTGGGCCAAAGGGTACACTAAGCACAATCCGAGAAAGATTTGATCAGCCGGGAATTGCGAAACGGAGAGTCAATTTATCCCCTCAAATCCATTCGTTGCCAATCCTTCAAAATATTTTCGTTAAAAAATGGGCCGATAATTATCGACTACACTTTTTGGGTAAATAAACATTCCATTGCTTATGGTTTCAAAACATTCGCTTTCCCAAAATATTTCTTCTTCCGTTTCAATTACTAAAACACTAATTAGGTAATAATCAAATTATAAATTAAATTCAGAAATCTTAATTATTCTAAAAAAATGCACTTTCCTCCGACCATTCACAACGCTCAAATTCGCCATGGTCCGCTGAAACCTCCGAACATGAGCCGAAGTCCAACACAACCGGACACCAGCCTTGGCAAGGTGTACTTGGAATGTGTGGCCAACTACTCGGACCCGACCAAGGCCAAGTGGCTGTTTGGAGAGCGCGAACTGAGCGAAACGGACGACCGATTTGTGTTCAGCCAGGAACATCACGACAACCACAGGGATAAGTTCATCTGCGAGATCAAGGTCAGGCAGATCACAGCGGCCAATAGACGCATTCGCCAAGTTCAAATTCAATTTTCAGAATTTGGACAAATCGCAGACCGGCGTGTACAAGTTGGTGTTGACCAGTGTGGAGGGACGCGAGAACACCGCCACCTTCAACCTTCCGCTGGTGGGCATCGAAAAATGCAACTGGACAAACGTGGCCGCCTCGTTGACCATGGACCCGATGATCGTCCGGGAGGTGCCCCTCCAACCGCTGGTCCCGATCAAATAAATGCATGAGAACGAAACTGGTTGTGCTGCGTCATAAAATGTGGTCAAACTGATCTAAATCATCTAAATGACAATCCCGAATTTGTTTCTTTTTCATTTTAATTCCTTAAATCTCTCCTCAATCGTTTAGTTATAACCGTTTTTGAAGATGATTTTAAAAGTGTGCAAAATGTTTTAAATCCAATTATCGATACCTCCACGATAAAAGTGAAATTGTCCACAATATCAAAGAAATTATTCATTTTATATTCCTCAATCGCCCCGCCCCGCCCCGTCTAATATTCTTCAGCCATCTTCAAAAGTAAAACTGGCTTCAGCCAAAAGCAATTCTTTCTTTACCAAAATGCAAAATAATCCAATCCAACCAAATAAATAAATTTGGTAGCCGTTGAGATAACAGCAGGAGAAGCTTTTTAAAGTTAGGTAAGCTTTGAAAGTCAATCCGAGCATGTCGGAATGGGTGGTTGGGGGGTTGGGGGGCGGGGGGGGGGGGAGTTGGGGGGGAGGGAGTTGAGCAAGTTGGGGGGAGGGCGGGGGGTGTTCAGCGACTGATTGATGGATTTGTTGTGGAGAAATTGACGATTGGGAATAAATCATGGTGGTTGGAGATGCTCGGAAGAGAAGAAGATGATCAACCGGTTCCACGCGTTTTCGTCTTCATCCCTCGACGCTGTTCCCCCATCCAAACATTGACTTTTTATCCTCAATCCTCGACATTGATCTTGCTTGATCCCCCCCCCCCCCAATGCTAATGATGGAATCCCCGAAAAGCGCCTTCAAGTTTAAAAACAAATATTCAAAGCCGTTTTGTACACATTTCAATGGCACTTATCACCTCCCCCCCCCCCCCACAGCTTCTTCTTCTCCCCTCTTACATCACCTCGCCCCCCCCACCATTTCGAGTACCTTCCCCCCTTTCTCCCCCCCCCCACATTTTGGCGAACTGCTTGAAGCAGTGAATGCTTCTCCTTCCACCCAATTACTCACAGATTCAGCCAAAGTAACAGCAGGAACCAGTAGTAAAAGCAGCGGACAAGGCAGAAAGAAAGAAGATCGTCCCCGCACCTTTCCCATCAATCCATCCGCAATTTAATGAGGGGAGATGATGAAGAATTGAATAATAACACAAATAAAAACCACTCAAACAACAACGCATCGGCGCATTGCTGAAGGCGCTGGGCTGGCGAACGGAGGACGAAAAGCGCCGCGGGCGACGGCTGCGGCTGCTGCAACCTGTCGAAGAAAGTGAAAGTGTCACAAAGGCGGCAAGAAGAAGAGAAAGAAGGAGAAAAAGGAGTCGCGGAGAGCAAGGAGAGCAAAAGAGAAGAAAGAAAGGGGCGGAAGAAGCGTGGCCGCCGCCCCCCCCCCCCCGCAAAACTCCGCCGAACGCCCTCCCCTCGCCGCCATCTCCATCCATCTGCAGTCGGCAGGCAGCAGCGAGAGGTTGCGCGTGTCCCCGAAGCCTTCTTCATAAATTTGACTCTTTCTTCAAGAGAAGTGCCATTTAATTTCTCGGCTTTTTGTGTAAGCGACACGGCGGTTGGTCTGCCTGAATATGTGCCAGAATGGAATCTCATCAGCAAAATTAGCCTCAACAACAACAACAACGACTAGGACGAGGACAAAGAAGACCCGCAACTGGAGGACTCAAAATTTGCTCTCAATTCTTTTGGGCAAGTTCGGGCAATTATTTAGGGATTTCAATATTCGATTTTTTGGGTTGGTTAAATTTACTTTAGCCGTAAGGCAATTCTCAGGGAATTTTGTTGGCCTTTGATTTGAGACAATTTGTGGCCTTTAATGGATCGTTTTAAGCTTTAGTAATTGTCCCATTCGCCAGTGCCAATTATGACAGCCTTTCCATCACCAGTTTAAATGAAATGGATTTTTCTAACGCAGAAAAATTGCCAAAAGGTAAACAAATCATTTTGCAAATGCGCGGCTTAATATATTGAAGTCAGTAATATTTGAATTTGAATTTGCTTAGAGGAACTGTATCGAGAACTAAGCCAAGCAGAAAAGGTAACAAAGTCCATAAATTGATTAAAATGGGCCGTTTGGCAACCGATCAGAGATGGATTTACCAATCGGACATCCGCCAAAACACCAAACGAAGTAAACGAAACGGCGTGAGCAGACCGGCCAAACTGTGGCCAAACGCGCGCATTCCCTACGTGATCAGCACGCACTACAGCCCGCATGAAAGGGCCCTATTGGCCAAGGCCGTAAAACAAGTAAAAGCCAAAGATCAATTCTTTTAAATTTCAAAGTTTAATTGGCAAAACGATAGACGGACAATCTGCAGGCCGGCACTTAGGTGCCGGATGGACTTACCTATAATCGATCTCTTAACTGTCCGATCAGCCAATTACGATTGAATTTAAACAAATGTTTTTCCAATATTTCAGTACCATGACCGAACCTGCGTTCGCTTTCTGCCGCGCTCGGCTTCAGATAATAATAATAATAATATTAATTATTATTATTATATTTATTTATAAACAAATTTAATCATTTTGCCGAATAAAGTTTTCGTTTTAAACAGCGATTATCTCTTCATCGGCAAGGTGGACGGCTGTTTCTCCGAGGTTGGCCGTACCAGCGGAGTGCAAGTCCTTTCGCTGGACAACGGGTACGACAAAACGGCCACTTTTATACGCATAATTTAAATTAAACAATTTAAATTTCAGTTGCATGGATTACTCCACAATTATTCACGAGGTATTTATTTATTCCCTGCAAAGTGTTAAAAGTAATTAAAAATTTCTGAAATTAGATAATGCATGTTGTCGGCTTCTACCACGAACATGGTGCCCCATTATTAGCTAATTCCATTTTAATGACTTAACCAATTAATTGGACATCGATCACAGAACGATGGGACCGCGACTATTACATTGACATCATTTGGCAAAACATCGACAAAAGTAAAATGCGTAAATTGTTTAATAAAAAACGTCCATATATTTAAAAATGAATAGTTTTTAATGATTTAAAAAACATTTTTTCTCAAATAAATGCGTCGTCTGTTGAGGTGCCCTCGACCAATTTGGCAAAATCGACCTGAGCAAAACGAGCTATTATGGTCAACCGTACGACTACCGTTCAATTCTCCATTATGTCCGTCCGTTACACAAAAAATCACCCGAAAATCTTTGAAAAAAGCAAATTTAGGACAGTTTGGCCTTCAGCAAAAACGGCTTTCCCGACGATGTTGCCGAAAAAGGCAGGTAAGCCAAAGAAGCCCCCGCGCCCAATTCATCCCGATCCCAAAATGTTTTGCGGCCACAATCGGCAACGCCAAAGACTTCAGTGAAATGTGAGCCCCAAATTTTGACTTAAATATTCTTCAATATTTACAATTTAAGTCACTAATTTATTCAATATTTACAATTTAAGTCACTAATTTATTCAATATTTACAATTTAAGTCCCAAATTTTGACTTAAATATTCTTCAATATTTACAATTTAAGTCACTAATTTATTCAATATTTACAATTTAAGTCACTAATTTATTCAATATTTACAATTTAAGTCACTAATTTGGCTTAAATATTCTTCAATATTTATAATTTAAGTCACTAATTTTGGCTTAAATATTTACAATTTAAAGATTTTCTTTTTGATACATTTGAATTTTCAGCGACTTGGCCAAGATCAACCGGATGTACGGCTGCGATGCGATGGCACTGAATCCGAATTCTGCGGACATTGCCGTCGCCGTTTCGGTCGCCGGCCAAAATTCCGCGAAGGCACAAATTGCGCCGACATTTTCCGGCACAAAAGATGGCATTTTGCCGCATGCGCCCCCCGGACACGCGCTGTTCGGCGACGAAAAGTCCAACTTTGACAGAGGCCAAGGCGGTCGAGGCCAAGGTGCGCAAGCAGTACAAGAGTTTTATGGCTTTGTTCCCTTCTCTAAGGGTGCGAAGATCGAATCACCGTTTGCTGGTGGACCCAGGACCGTTGCCACGCCACAAACCTCCAGCACATAATGCGTTCGTTGTGCGCAAAAACGTGCCGGTTTTGCTGACAGAAATTGGACAACAAAGCGAATTCATTCATTTTTGAGAACAACAGTCACATTTAAACTAATTTAAATAAACAAATATTATAAGGCTTATCATTTAACATAAAATTGTTGAGTCCCGACTCTTCAGGGGCGGGAATGCCGGGGTTCTTCGGGTTCACCTCCAAAATGTCCAAGGCGTCAGGTCGGGGCTCAACCATAATTTAAATACAAATGCCCGCCATAAACCGAAAAAGTCAATGAATAAAAACCCAAATTGGGTAAGGCACAATGCCTATGTGTCTTTCTTCTTCCCTTCACCAACAAATTCAACGTCGTCCTCTTCGAGCAGTTCATCCTCCTCCTCATTTTCAGGGTCTTCTTCATCGCCCATTTCTTCCATTCCCTCCTCTTCCCCATTTTGGCCATTTTCAACCAACAAAATGTTTGCCGGCAATTCCGAATACGAAGCAGTGAACAGTTTAGACGAGAGCATCTGCTGAATATTTATCCCAATTAAAAGGAATAATACACGAAAATAACAAACAATAATAAATAATTCTAAAAATTTAAATTATTCAATTTGGCGGCTCTGATCAGTGAGTGATCAAAGCATTTTGTCCTGTCCACCTGTGCCGGCTCTTTCGCGAAGTTCGAATGCTCCGCTCCGTCCACAGTTTCTTCCCCAAACAACGGGCCGCCGTCGAACTCGAAATGCGCCCTCTTCGAATTGGCCAATTCGTCCAGGCCCCGCTGATTGACTCCCTCCCGTGCCGTTTCCATCCATTTGTACCGATCCGGCTCGTCCATCAGAAAGCCGCCCAATCGGATCAAAGCCTCTCAAAAAGATTATTTATTCGATCTTTTGGTTAAATTGGATAAAAAGTATATAATTATTCAATCCATAAATTTAGTGGGCGGCACCTTTGAACACTTCGAATTGGTCATTAGCCACCGCCTCTCTCATCGTTCCGTCCGTCCGTCTCTTCGTTCGATGGCTTACCCCGCGAAGAATTGGCATAAGCATTCGCTGCCGAAAGAATCCCCGCGCCCACAGAGAGTCCGCTATCATTTGGCCACAGCGACGGCCGTTCACCATCACACGCGAACACTCCACGCGATAAAGCCCGTCGGTCACGTCTCTGCCGCGATAAAACTCAAAAAGCTTCTTTTACAAAAAGAAACATTCGGAAGGTAACCTGACCTTTTCGAGAGTCGGGTATAACATTTCGAGAATTCCCGCCTTCCCCAGCCCCCCCCCTCCGGCACAACAATCCATTTAAAAGGGTTCGAGAATTCCCCCCCCCTCCGGCACAACAATCCATTTAAAAGGGTTCGAGAATTCCCGATTTCCCCAGCCCTCCCACCATTTAAAAGGGTATAACATTTCGAGATTCCCGATTCCCCCCCCCCCCCCTCCGGCACAACAATCCATTTAAAAGGGCTGACCACTTTTTTGCCGGATTGAGCTAATTCCCTTCGCTTTGTCTGCACGGCGTTTGCTATGTCGCTGACTCGACAATGGAAAATGGACTTTGGGATGCCGTTGATGACCAACTGTCAGAATTTGTCGGGAGTTTCGGGTGGTTAGCCCCCCCCCCCCCCGACAGTACGGTAAGGCCAATCTCTTTCATGTGCCGGTATGAAAGTTCCCTCCGCCGTTGCCGATACGCGTAGACGGACTTTCGAGTACTCCTTCGGCACCCGTTCTTCATCACAACTGTGCCCATTTTTGCCAATTTTGGCGGCTCCAACGCGTTCAGCGATGGTTTTGTGGTGGCCCAGGGAATTGAGGAAGAGAATTGGGCTTTGATGTTGCCATTATCCCCACAATTGGCCGACGAGGCCAAAGGCAAGTGATTTGGACAAATCCTTGTTGAGAGGGAGGAACAACTTCGAGTCGGCAGAAATTGGCACTTTTCCTCCTCCAATGTCACTGCAGCCGTTCATTGGCTTGCCTTTCTAAAATGGGCAATAAGTAAATGCGATTTAATGTTTAGCAAAAGCATTGTTTTTATGGGAGAGAATCAATCAATCAATCGCGGGTTGTACGTCCCCATCACCTGTTGCTGTTGCAGTTGGTGCTGTTGGGCTAAAGATCTGCTGGACAATTGCCAAGTTGGAGTTGTTCGATGTTTGGGGGTTGTTCTGCTGATACCGAAGGTTATTTGTCGGAAAGGGTCGGAATGCTATTTTTGTTGAGGCTGTGCTGCTGCTGGTGGCTGTTGGTGAAGTTGCGAAATTGTGGCAATTGCTCAAATTTTGCTTGTTGTTGTTGTTGCTGCCGCCTGCCCCGGTGCCAATGCCGCCGTTTGAAGAGACCGAAATGAGTCGTCTTTGTTGTTGCTGAACTGCCGCGTTCCGTTTGAGTTCATCTACGGATTTGCTCAGCGAATTGAGCACTGACAGAATTGAAGCAAACTTTGGCTCCAATTGGCTGGTCAAAAACTTCTTAACACAAATTAATTAAATTAATTGCGTAAAAAGATTAATTTCAATTTATTTAAAGCTGAAAATATTTACCGCCATCTTTTCGGCCACCCTTTCAGCCAGTGCCTCATTTTGCTGCTCCATCAGTGCCATTTGTCCCCCATCGATGCCAAATGCTCCTTCAAAGCCTTCTCCGCACTCCTCCCCGCCGCCAAATGGAAGGCCAATTCCACGATTCTGTTGCTGCTGGGCACTGTTGAGAATGTTGTTCAACAACAATTCCATCGGCTGTGTGTTCAGCGTGGACATGTCGTCCTGTTGTTGCTGTTGAAGTTGCTCATCCCCGCCAACTTCATCCCGCGGTGGCATTAAAGTCGACAAATCGAACTGTTCCTGTTTGATCAGCCCAAAAAGTTCTCCACCCCCAGAAGGCATCTTGTTCGTTCTCATTAGCTAAAATTAAAATTCAAAATAAAATAAATTAAAAATTAATCTTTGTACCAAATTGAGAGTTCGATTGGGCGGACATTTGGTGTTCCTGCTGTTGAACATCGGAAAAATCGGCGATTTGTGAACAAAATTGGTTGGCGGAGGTTGCTGCTGAAGCAGAAGGGAACATCTGCGCTCCTTCGCCCAGTTCAAAGCCGGTTTTATAACCGTAGAATGTGTGGTCGTGGTCAAGTTCCAATACCTGAGTAATTAATTAGGCAATTACCTAATTACACAACACCGAGGAGATAAATGATTAGATAAGAGGTCACTCACTTCGACCACTTTGTGACCGTTCCTCCGACTGTGCCGCACTCGCATTTGCACTTTGCACGCGTAACCTTTGCGTCTACGGAACACGCACGCGTATTGGTCGATGATCTTTGAAATAAATGGGCAAATAGCCTTAGGGCATCAATAATAGGTAATTAATTCTTCACACTCACATCCTCAATGGTCACTCGTCCCTTCTGTACTCTGAAAATCGGAATGCTTTAAGAACAATTCGATTCGATTAACAAATGATTACAAATCAGCTCCAAAAAATGCCCGATTTAAATCCAACGAGATTATGCCCCCGAGGGCACTGTCTCTCAGGCTATATAATGCCCTCCCCCTCACTCACATCCCCCATTTCTTCCCCTGCGAAAGCATCCATTGCTGCAATTCGTCTTCCGTTTCAAAACGTTCAACTTCCCTGTACTGGTTGCGGTTGCAAGCATTGAAATGGGCGGTCGTTTCATCAACTAAAGCCGAAAGGATTGGATGGGAAAAGGTGGAGGCCAATTTCGAACTTTGATGGCCAAAAATTTGGCTGAGCATTTGTGAGGGGCTATTTGCGTCAATGTCCATTATTTGTCCTGAAATAATCTCCCGTCAAAAGTGAACGGAAATGGGGGGATTTAATTTGTTGAATTTCCCCTTAAGCATTCGATGTGCCGAAATGTTTAAATTATTGGACATCGGAAATTCCTTTAACATTTACTAAGCCTTTTGAATTGAATGAAAAACTGCACAAAAAAGCAATCGTTCTCCTCTGTGTTATGTCAAGGGAGGACATTCGAAATGCTGACTTTCTTGTGTTGTGTTGTGTGTTGGGGTTGAAGTTCCTTAGGGTACCCCTCGGGGGGCGACGGTGGGATGGAGTTGGTGGAGCCAATCGATCGGCCTTTTGACGATGACAAACACAGCGATGAAAGGGTGTGATGGGCGGAGGACAACAAGAGAGGTAGGGCAAGGCAAGGCAAGGCAAGGCAAGGCAAGGCAAGGCAAGGCAAGGGCAATGTGCACAGAGACCCCGGGGGGACGGGGGGGACGGGGGGGGGGGGAGGGGGGGCACACACAGAGCAGGACGAAACGAGGCCCTCCCCCAACCCCCACGGCGAAGCCCTTGGTCGGTCGGAGAGAGGGAGAGCGAAGGAGCACGCGGGGGGTGGAGACGGAAGGGTGTCATGGGACGGACGCCAAACATTACCAAGCGAAGAGAGTGGCGGCGGAATGAGTGGGGGGGGGGGGGACGGAGTACAAAATCGGCGGAGGGGGGGAGGGGAAGAAGGCATTAACTCTTAAACGATTTGTGTGCAAATTGTTTCAAATCGAACATTTTGTTCTTCCCCATCAAACAGAACGAACATCAAAAATCAAAGTTGGCCTCAAAATCATTCAAAAACCCCTAAAAACATCATTTTCTCGACTTTGAAAAAAAAAATTTTCAAAAAATGTGGGGCACCAGTCATAACTATTACCAACAGGGATGGGAAAATTCCGTTTTCCGTTGTTTTTTGACTTTTTTCCCCGTTTTCCGTTAAAATGTCCTTTTTTACGGAAAAAACGGAAAAAATATGCACCCCTAAGAATGGGATTTTGGTAAATATGTTTGTCAATTTTTAGGTTCAATTTTCAAAAATTTAGTGCGAATTTCTTAACAAAACAAAGCACAATTTTAAAAATTTTCCCGACGGTAGACCTGTTAATTTATAAGGAACTATGCAATTAAATCTCATTAGTGACTTTTTAACGAGAAATTTAAATGATAAAACGGTTGATTTTGGCGAAACAAAGTTCTATCAAAATGCCACAAAAATTTCAAATTCCCCCCGGCGGCGCCTATCGGCATTGCCGACTCCCCCCCCCCCCCCCCCCTTCGCTAAAAGCTTAAAATGGGCTTAAGAAGGCCGCTGAAGCAAAAAATGGAACCTTCAAATTTTTTAAAAATGAATACTGTGAATATTTCAAATAATATTTATTAAAATAATTATTTTAAAAAAAAATAATTTTAATTCACTTGAAAATTTTTCCGTTGTTTTTGTGCCTTTTTCCCGTTAAAAAAAATCTTTCCGTTTTTTACAAATAAATTTCCACCCATCCCTAATTAGTAATTACTAATTACCAACAAATTTATTAATTGGGCGTTCACGGGGGTAGAAGAACTCCGACTCAGTAATTGTTTTTTTCAGAGCAAGAACAAATGCGGTGAGTGCCTAAAATAATTCAATACAAATCGATCATTTTGAATTTAAAGTTGGCTTCCCAACGAGACTTTGTTCGATGTGCTGAGTTTGTTGCCCGATGATCGACTCTCGACAACAATTGCCTTTGTTTGTCGCCGTTTTCGAGATTTGGCGGAGTTGGCACTTGCCGCGTTCCATCCGATGGTGGCCAAAATTGTTCATATCACTTGGGACCCAAAAGTATGGCCAAAGGCTTAATCAAATAAAAAGGACAATTTGTTTAGCTTTCTTCTCACCGACTTTTTATACAAAGCGTAAAATATCCTTTTTCAATTGGACGACGGACGAATTTGCCAACGAAATTTCCCGCCTGCCCCTCCGTCCCGTAACATTGTCGGGATTGAACGAATTCGAGTGGAAGGTTCATCGTATTTTTGTTGTTTAAGCGAATCCGAACATTCTCTAAAAAATGCCAAAATATGTTCTAAAATATGTGCCAAAATCCCAAGGCCATATGATTGACCATTTTCAAGTCCTCGTAGCCAAGTCCTCTACAAATTTGTACGATTTGTTAAGGAAAAATGAGTCGGGAAGTACTCCAATTTCTGTCTCATTGTGCCGTAAAAATTGAGCATTGCGAATTGGATTTTGAGTATTTGGAAGAGTTTTTGAACGAATTGGCAGAACAAAAGATTCATCTGAACGAATTCTTTGCTGTTTTTGGAAGGTATGAAAACGTCGCAAAAGGACCCGCCCCTCCAAAATTCGATTTTTCCCATCAAAACTGAACATTTTGGCACGATGGCAAAATTTCCCCAAACCGGACACTTTGTCCGATTTGCCTACCGGACCTTTTGTCGCTTTCCCCACTACCGGACATTTGGCCTACCGGACCTTTTGTCGCTTTATTCACTACCGGACATTTTGCCCATTTGGTCTACCGGACTTTTTGTCCACGACACGGAAAATTTTACGGAAATTGCCAATTTTGTTTTGTTTTTAGCCGGTGCTCTTCCGTTTGGTTGGACGGCCGTTTTTGTTCGCTGTCCGCCGACTTTTTGTCCGCCGTTCGCTGTCCCTCACTTTCAATTCTCCGGCCATTTTCGCCGTTTAATGCGAAAAGCCTCCAAAATTGGTTAAATCGCCCGCGGGGAGCCGATGGGCGCACCAAATTTTTAACAATAATTGGCAATGGCAAACAAAGCGACGGAGTCAATAAAGCCATTGAACATTTTGTGCAAATGCTTTTGAAGCAGTGCCGCCAACAAAGTGATAAGGTGGCCCGAATAATTTGCATTAAATATGCCATGGTGATTTAATGTTCAGATATTTTTTCATTAAAAATTGCAATATTTATTCATTTTTTTAAACTTACATATTTTGGTGTTTTCATTCAGAACACCGGCGGATTTGTAGTTGAATTGCACAACTTTCGCATGGAAAGTTTGAAACAATTTGAAGATGGACATTTGAGTTTTTGTATGATAAACCCACAATTCTGGATGCTAAAGTCAAAAACACCGGCCGAAGATGAAGCTGAAAAGGTGCTGAGATTGCCGGGAATTGCCTCCGTTATTTAATTAAATCATTCTTTAATTCATTTTTAAGGTTGGCGCTCATTGCGCGAAAAAAGCCGGCAATTTTGAAAAAGAGAGAAGAATTAATATTGACACTTTTATTGACATTGGCACTTTCCGTTGCTGACCCTTTTTAACATAATAAAACGAAAGAATACCAATTTAAATGGAATTTAAATGATGTTGGCATAAATAGGGCCGAGATTTATATTGACTAAAAAACGGTGAAATAAATACTTTGATTGGTCAAATAAGCAAAAACTTAAAGTTTCAATCTTGTCGGCGCCAAACTGTCCCCGAATAGGTGCTTAATGCAAATTGTTGAATTGCAATTTATTTATGTACAAATGGCGCCGAGACTGTTAAAATGATAATTATGCCGGATGGACCGTTACGACAGGCAGCCCCTTATAAAGTTTGAGAACAAAAAAGCGCCGTTCAAAAAAGTTAAAAATAATTAATTTGCGATGTCTCGAGCGAACACTGATTGTCTCGACAAAAGACGCCTTAATTACATTAAAAAGAATTGTTTTTTTGGGCCTGGGTAGAAACAGCGAAATCATTGGACAGCCTCCAAATTGTTTTGTCGCGAATTGATCGGTCGCCTCCCTCCCCATTTTATTCTTTCTTTTTCAATTTATCGCCTAAAATCGCATTTTTACCATTCATTAATTAATTCTTTTAATAACATTTGTCTTCAAAAAAAAGCTCGAAATGTCTTTTGTAAGTTTTTCTTTAAAGCTTTAATTAATTTCGCTAAATTTAATTCGCGAAGTTGGACAAGTTACGGGACAGAACGAGAAATCTGTTCCGAAAACAGCCTCATTACGGTAATGTTTTGATTGTTGATTTGACTGCTCTTTAACTTTTGAAGCTGTTTTTTGAAAGGTAGCGGCGGCTCAAGCAGTTCAAATACGGCTCATCAAATTGTGAACAAAACGGAAAAAGCCGGTCGGTCGGTTGGTCGGTTGGGGTTTTGTAGAGAAAAGCTGGAAATTGATTAAGCCTTTTTTGCCATTGATCAGTGATCACGAACGAACTTTGCACACAATTAATTACCCTATTACCCCTTAATTGTTAGTTTACCGGGGAACCCACGGAGTCAGCAAAGCGGCACACAGCCGGTATTAACAAGGCAAATAAAACGGCACACCAAATTGGTCGGTGAATGGAACAAGCAAAAAAAGGGTTTACTAATTACCCAATTCACTTTTGATTTTTAGAAAAAGAATCCAAAAGCTTCTGGAAGAAAACGACCAAAGGTTGAAGAGAATGAATGAATTACGGTCACTACAGTATATGTACAATAATTACAATTTAACACCATAACACCCCCACCCCCCACTCCCACTTCCACTCAAATTGTCCATTATTTTGTTGAAGCAAGTATAAATTTGTGTGAATAATTTACATACATAAATATTGCTGTGTGCTGCATGAATTCCCCATAATTGTTCGCTTTTGTTTGTGATGATTGATAAATGAGCGAGTGAAGAATATTAATTAATTAATGCAATTAGCTAACAATGGGAGGAGATAAAGAGGGGGGGGGGGTCAATTAGAACAAGTTCTCTTCTCAATAATCTCATCACAAGAGCTGCGATGGCTTTGCAGTCATTAAAAGCTATTAGCTTTTGTGGAAATCAGAGCTTAAATCAGTCTCTTTAATGGACACTGTCCTCATATTTTTCGGCACTTTTTTCTTTGCATTCGGAAGGGAAATATTACCGCGTAATGCCACAAAAATTGTGATCATTTCCATTTAATTGACTTGTCTTTAGCCATTTGCGCTTGTCGAGATTGGCACGGCGGATGCCGTCGTGTGGGGGACAGTTGGACGGACAACGGCATTTGGATTTACCGATGTGCCTTCGGGTGCTTTTTTTGTTATTTATTTTTTCAAAAATTTTGCCTATTTTAGCGCATCAAACGCCATTTTTGATGGGTGCCAAATCACTTCCCAATCGGGAGAAATTCATCAAATTCAGACGGGAAACAATCAGACGGTGGATGGCTTCTGGGCAAGTTGTGAAGCCGACGAAATCCGACAAAAACTTGAAATTGGTGGCCGCCTCTTTTAATTATTTTAATTATTAAAATAAATTAAAAGCAAAAATAATAAATTTGCCGTTAAAAGAGCCCAAATGTGCCGTTGTTGGTGGAGAATTCAAACACATTGGAGAGACATTTCGAAAGGGCATTTTTCAATGGATTTGTGCCGAAAACGGCCGAAAGGTGACCGGTAAAAACATTTTAACTTTGAGAAGAACAAACAAAAATTCTGTTGAGGCTGTTATTATCGAAACGAAACGGGCGATTGGAATTTGTTAAAAGTGGGCGAAATCGCTCACATTGGGCTCATCCGGCACAGCTGCGACCGCTACAGGGAAAGCCCCGGGGTGGTCCAATACCATTCTGAGGTAATTATTCTTATTCAATTACTGTACAATAATCTGAGGTAATTATGCTTATTCAATTACTGTACACTAATCTGAGGTAATTATGCTTATTCAATTACTGTACACTAATCTGAGGTAATTATGCTTATTCAATTACTGTACACTAATCTGAGGTAATTATGCTTATTCAATTACTGTACACTAATTTGAGGTAATTATGCTTATTCAATTACTGTACACTAATATGATTAAATTATATTCATACTGTACAATAATCTGAGGTAATTATGCTTATTCAATTACTGTACAAGAGGTAATTATGCTTATGGTAATTATGCTTATTCATTTACTGTACACTAATCTGAGGTAATTATGCTTCAATTACTGTACACTAATCTGAGATAATTATGCTTAATCAGTACAATAAATACTCAATTTGCGTTTAGATTCGCAAGGATCTTCCCCATGAAAGTCCATCAAACAAAGGGAGCAACAAAATGCTGCCCGATTTTGTTGACAAACGTTTGAGGAACATTCCGACTGAACGGACGCATCAAAATGTGGCACTTTTTATTGCGAATGTGCCGAAGGCGAATGTTCGCATACGCTATTTACCCGCAAGCAGAAAAATAGACACTTTAACATAGGCCAATTAGAAGAAGTTAATTAATAAGTGTTTACCAAAGTATCGCCTTAATGGTTTTTGAATTAATCATTAATCAAGGCCCAATTCTGCCGTTCAATTTATTAAAATTGCACTTTGTTTTCCTGAAATTTTAACTTTCTCGAAGATTCCTCACAATTTTATGCCCAAATTGGATGGCCCCGTCCCCTCAACGACCTCTCCGCCGCCCTCCCCATTTTGTTGGCCCTTGACTAAATCAATTTGCGAAGATGGAATGGAAAATGGGGGGGGGGGGGGGAGGGGAGTTGTCTGTCATTGGGCGATGTGCCGGGAATTCCGTTGACTTAAATTATAAAATAAACATTTTTTGTATGGGATTTGCAGTTGAATAAAATTGCGAGATTTTGTTTCGTCGTATTATTCTCATTTTGCCGTTATTTCTTTTACACAAAACGTTAGCAAATTAAATTGCTAAAGCCTTAACAATTCTTTTGATTATACGAATAGACTTTTTTGCTTATGAAATTGTCTCCTTCAAATTCTGGTGGATGGCATATTTAGCCGCCCGAGTTACGCTTTAAGCTTAACACAAATCGTTATAATGCCACCGTTCGGAAAAGCGTTGGGCGATGTGCGCCAGTGGCTAATTTTGGAAATGCTTCTAAACTTTTGCTTTGCTCAACAGCAAAAGGGATGCCCGGTTAGAATGTTTTCCAATCGGCTGCTGAGTGCCAAGGGGCCCGAGGAGGTCGGCATGGCATTTCTTCTTTCTTTACAAAACGTTTGGCTTCTAAACATACAGACATCGAGCGGCTTGTCCCGGCATTTTGACGCGGGCCAATCCGGCACCACAGAAACGCCATGGGGCAACAATTCGGCTTTGCTGTTCAGTGCGCACTACGAACCGGACGCGGAGAATAGTTTAATGGCCAATTTTAAGGCAATTCGTAAATATTCTCTCTAAACAAAAAGCCGCAAATTCAGTGCCAATTCATTTTTGTGGGTGCCCCCGATGAAAGAGTGCAAATCATTTTCCATTATTTCCGTCTGAAGCAGCAATTCCCGCTGAATTCTCGACGTCGTCAAAATATGACGATAAGGTTATTGTTGTTAAATGAAAGAAATGATTAATATATTAATTAATTAATTAATTCAGATGCGAAGAAAGCGATCATCTTTCAGCACATGTGTTGGTCAGTTTTAAATATTATTTTTAATTTATTTAACTTTTATTTTTAAAGCTTGCTGATCGGATGTCCAAAATCCACGATTTTTGTGGGGACGAATTGCCGGCTCAATTAATGTCCGCAAAGAATGTGCTCACCCTCACTTATGTGCTGAAAAGTGCGCTCATTACTCCCAATCCCCGACAAAACCATCGACTTTGGGTGGAAGAAGGAGGACATCGAGAAGGAGATGAAGCTAAAGATGAAGCTGAACACTTTGGATGGGTGGGGGAGGGGGAGGGGAGGGAAAACAATTTTTGAACTTTCACAGATTGCCGAGTATCGTTTCATCGGGGACTTCGGTGCTCAGCCACCCGAAGCGATTTCACCAATTGGCGATAGGTCCAGTGAGTCGATTTAATGACTTTAATTAAATTAACCCGCAAATACGAGTTGATTATTCGAAGAGTGTTCATTCACTTTCAACGGCACAATTACGACGACGGGAAATGTTTGGAGTCCAAACTATCCGGGTAATTAGGGTTGGCCTCCGACCCCTCGGGGGCGGGAAGGTCGGGGGTTGGGAAGGCCGGGGTTGACCATGTCGGGAGGGTTGGTCTCCGACCCCTCTGGGGCGGGAAAGTCGGGGGTCGGGGACCACTCCTCCGGCTAATATTTTTGTACGCTAATTGTTGTGCAATTAATTGGTTGCTCTTTATTGAGGATTTTATCCGCGCAATGTTGACTGTCAATACGTTTTCGTCGGAAGGGCGGGTCAGAAGGTTTACATTACTTTCGAGTGGGTCCATTTACTTAAAGCAAAACAATTCAAATCCCCCCCCCCCTCCCAAAAAAGGTATTTTGACATCGAAGGCTTTGGACAGTAAGCATTTTACTTACCGTAATCTGTGCCGTTCGTTACCGGTGGTGTTAAGTTGTGAGGAATCGACCCAAAGTGACTTTGTGCTGTTTAGCAACTACCAAACCAGAGACAGGTAACCCTGGAAATTGGTTCTTTTATTTTGCTCAAAGTGAAAAATATATTCAAATTATTATGCATTATTAATTTTAAAGTTCGGTTACTCACTCAAATAAAATAAAAAATATTATTTTTATTCAATTTTCGACTTTTGAGAACAAATCGCCGGTTTTGCGGACATTTGAAGCCAAAAGGCGCTGTTCAAAGCGAATCGAATTATTTCCGAATGCATTTCCATACAAATGGTAAGTACGGCACGGCACGGCACGCCCCGCGGTGAAATGAACAACGAATTATAAAGCTTTTGAATTTCCTTACAAATTAACTTTTTGAGCTGAAAAAAGAATTCCCTCTGTTGAGGCATCTTCGATGGCACCGGCTTCTTCGCTCGCTATCAGTTTCTGAATGAAAGTCGGCTCTTTCTTTATTTGTTTTGGCATTTTCTGTAATTTTTGTAAATTATTTATATTTATTGGCAGAACCGTTGAAAAATCGCGTAAAATTGGCCCCGAGCAGCGGAGGAGCCAAAAGGGAAGGAATTTACTCAAAAAATAACGCCATTATCACTTTGGTCGCTGTTGTTTTATTCATTGGCAGACAATTTTATATTCAATTTAATAAATATTTATAATTAAAACAGAAAAAATAAATTTGTGTATAAACAAATATTAATAGAAAATAATAAAAGATTGACTGAAAATCAAAAAAATAATTTTTCAAAATGAGATAAGGCATTGCATTTTCGAACATTTTACTTATAAAATATTCCAATTCAACAGAACATGTAAAAGAGTACTTTTTTGGCAAATGCTGCTGCCTAAATCTTCATTCACTGCATAATATCCTTTGTTGCGTTTTCGGCACATGAACAAGTAGATGAGCAAGGTCAGTACCAATACCAACAAAACGATTACTCCTCCAACAATAATTACGATGTAAAGAACTGTAAAATTGTGGAAATGCTAACAATAAGTTTCGAATTAATTCAATCGGTGGTTTCTGGCACAAAAATTCCAATTTTCCCACCGGCATTTTCTCCTCCGAAGTACCAAATGCCCGCGGCCACCCCTCCGGTGGCCAATGCCAAATTTGTTCCGGTCTTGGCCAATGTCCTGGCCTTCTTGGCCACGTCTGCTCCCGCTGGGAGGGCGTGAGAGTTGAAAGGCGGAGGGTCAACTCCACGCGATTGGTAGTACCGCCCGGGCGCCGTTCCCCCCCGACTGGGAATTCTGCCAACTTTTTTGGAGACTAAAAAATTTAATTTGATATTAAACAGTCTCGAACTCCGAATCCCCAGTCTCGAATTCCGTTTGAATTATATTCAAATCATTTGTTTTTGCCTTTGCTCGCTCCGACAAAAACGTCATCAGTTTTGCCCGCTGCAGCCGCAATTTTGCCCGCTTTTCCGGCTCAATTTGGCCAGCAATTTTCCAATTATTCCAGAGGGTAATCGCGTCGGTGTCGAGAATGTCGAGAATGGGGCTTAGCTGCTTTATGGCTGATTAAAGTTGTTTCCTGAGTGGCCAAAGGATTTCGATGGGACAAATTGTCGAATTCTGACGAATCTGGCACCACCAGAAGCTGTGAGAGGAATTGAATGTTGAATATTAATATTGGGGGGGGGGGGGGATTCGCGGGGTAAAGGGGGCGGGTGGGGGTTAAAGCACTGGGACAATGATCGCCTGTTTGGACTTTAAGTCCATTCCGCCATATTTTTGGGGTTGCCCCCCCCCCCCCGCCCCCCAATGACCCGCGACTCCAAAAATAAGCGAATGAACCTTTTGGGAAGTTAAACTTTTAAATGTTTTGTCTGAAGTAAGCCCTGAAGTCGTTGTAGATTTGATTTTTGCAAAAAGTAGCTGAATTAAAAACAGAACAGTGAAAGTGAGTTGAATGGGAGTTGAGTTTTGTCTGCCGTTCCGATGCGGACATTTGGTAGCTAAACTAAACATTTGGCGCGTTGTTAATGCAAATCAGCGAAGGCGAGGAAAGTTCGGCGGCTGTGCCATTGGAAAGTCAAATTGAAGTGAGGCCATTTAGTGGATGAAATGTGCTAATTTGTAAGTCTGCTGTAATTAAACAATTCATTTACTTTTTATTGCCTGCTAAAGAATAGGTAATTATGTTTTTGAAGTGTAAGGAACCGGCGAGTGTGTCCAGAAGTTGGGACAGTTAGAACGCCTATGGCGGGGGTTTAAGATCCATAAGAGGGGCCTATGGGACGCCCCGGTAGCTCAATCAGACGGTAAGAGTATTGGTTTGGGGTTACGGTAAGAGTATTGGTTTGGGGTTACGGTAAGAGTATTGGTTTGGGGTTACGGTAAGAGTATCGGTTTTGAGGTTACGGTAAGAGCATTGATTTGAAGCTAATCACTGCACCGAAGGTCGTGGGCTCGTCGATTCTTCCCCGGGGCTATCATTTTGCCTATCTCTTACTAAAGATTTCATCAACATTTGGCAACTCCGTCAGGAGCAGAATTTTTTTACACTGACAAATGAGAAGCAAAAATTCTCTAATTGTAATAATAATTCTCCTTATCAATTAAACCTTTCGCTTCGACCACTAACAAAGTGATTCAGCCAAAGGGGAGAAGCCGAATGCTTTCTGACTCATTGTCACCCCCCCCCCCCCCGGGGGATTCCTCCCTCAATCAGTGCAAATGCTTCTTGCCCCCCCCCCCCCCCCACTGACCGACCCCTTCCCGCCGTTCGCCCGTCCTTAGTCTAAAAATGTGACGGGAAATGATTCATCCCTTACGCAAATAATAAATAAAGGAACAGTGAAATGCGAGAAATGGGGCGAAGGACACGCGAAAATCGAGACAAAAGTAAAAGATGCGTTAATGTCATGGATTTTACGAGCAGAACATTTATTGCCTGACTCGGAAATTCCCCCCGCCCCCCCCCCCCAAACTGATCGGTGGCACTAAATCCCAGAAAAGTCCTCACCTTCCCAACATGATCGGTGGGGAAGTCGATAAATCCCAGAAAAAGTCCCACCCCTCGGCAGATAAAAGTGTTCGTTCGCCTCTTCTTCATTCTCCCCATTTCTTTTCTCTTCACCGTCAGCCAAATCGTTGAAAAATAGTGGACATTTTGTCAGGGATCAATCAACGAGGGCAATTGGCGGACGGACGAAAGGGGGAGAGGGGGGGAGGGGGGGGGGGATAAATTTGTGGGGATGAGTCAGCCGTTTTATTCCACCCAATCCCTCGTCCAACTCTCGCCGTCCGTCGCCGATGTCCCCCCCCCCCCGCCGTTGCCGCCATCAAAATGGAATAAAATAATGTCGCGGAGAGGGAATTGGAAGTGGGGGATTTGCTTAGAAAATAGCGATTAAAATATTAATAATAAAAGCAATTCTTTTCTTTTTTTTTCTTTTTTTGAAAAAGAGTTTATTTTTATGTTAAATTTTTAATCTCTGTTTTTTATGATAAGGTTTACAACCCAACCCCTAAAGTAAGAACTTAAATATAAACAAAAGTTCGTTTTAAATGTTATTCTTAAATCCGAAAACAAATTTTTAAAGATTGACACCCCCCAAAAGGACAGGACGACCCTCCCCCCCCCCCCTCCCCCCAAATGCATTTGTGGGTGAACAAAATCACGCCAATGCTTTGACGGACGATGTTGTGTTGCTTAAACGTTTCCGACTTTGTCAATTCGTCGTTCGGATGATTGGCCCCAGCAGGACATCGGAAGGCAAAATAATTATAACAATGAATCACTTTGAATGCGGCAATTGATGCTTATGAATGTGACTGTCCTGTAAATGAATGGAAATTCGTATCACCTTAATCACAATGAATGATCCAACAGAAAGCCAAAAGCCAACATGGCCATGAGAGAGGGGGGGGGGGAAGGACGATTAGATCACATAGTCGGCGGATGTGCTGTCGGCGGATGTGCTGATTTGTGAGTGATCAGAAGGAAAGAAACGGGGAAAGGTCGTCAGAAGGGAAATTGGGAGAGGGGGGAGGAGAATACAAACGAATTGGCCCATCGATCTGCTGGCACTGATCACCGATCGGATCTTCGCTCATTAGCATCATCGTCGGCCCCTCCTCCAAAGTGCAGGATTCTTCCGCGCCAAGGTTATCGAAGTTATTGTTCATCTCCCATTCGATGGGCTCTTCAACAAGTCCATAGGAAGGCGAGACCGAATGGTCATCGAATTGGCCGAAATACTCTTGCTTCACTGAACAGAGCAAAGGATCCCTCTGGGGGTCGGAACGACGAAGATCGACAAATTGGTGTTGAACATCAGTGAAGGTGGAGGCGAACTCGTCGATATATGTGGAATGTGAGGACAGACATGGACTGGGGACCTGAAATGGCTAAGGCTTACAAATAATGCGAAAGTAACGATAGGCACCAACGAATTGTTGCTTAAGAATATTTACGGTCTCCAGGTGCTACTGTATGTGTTATAGTAAAGTACGGTAGCACACCTTTTGGTAGGTTGGGCTCGAGCCGTTGCTGCCTTGCTGGGACTCGCTGCTTGAGGTTGACACGGACGCTGCGTTTACAAATGGAAATGCCGGCGGGGTTGAATGAAGAAAATAATTATGCGGACTCAGTGCCGCCGCAACTGCGGCACTACGGCCAACTCCATGCTGTTGCTTGCTGCTGCTGTCCTCCTCTGACTCCGCACTGCTGCCGATATACCCACTGGCAACATAATTAGCAACATAATTAGGGAGTTTGGCATTTATAAACATTCTCTCGCTTTCTCTGACCTCGTCGCGCTTGGCCTGAGCCGAACTTTGGCCTTGGGCCTCCGTCTCATCAGCCGAATACACGCAGCCATCGCCGCCTTTGGTCGGCTGTTGCTGAGCTGTGCCAGTTTGGCCGGCTCCAAACGCATCACTCGCTTCAGCAATTCCTTCCTCAATGACTTCGTTGCAGAAGCGGTCAACATCGACTGGAAAGTTGAAGTCTTCGAACAGTTCGTCAAAGATTTTCTGCAGTTCGACGTCTTCCCCACCAGCCACAACGCCATGAGCACCTGAACGGAACAGCGAATAAGTACGCGTAAAAGTTAGAAAAAAGTTTTTGTTAATTTTTAAAAAAATAAATTTGTTTACTATAATTCGCTTCGCCTAAATGTCTGGAAATGCTTCTTCGATTTATTTGTTCGTTATCGTTCACTTTGGCCACGCATGCCATCGCGGACGCCCTCTTCTCCGTCCATTTTGGCCTTCCGCTGGGACTGCCGCTGCTTCTGTTGACGCTGCTGGCCATGGACTCCCGCTCCCGCTGCTGGGGTTCGTGAAAGGATGCTGCAGATCCTACAGAGTCTCGCTGGCCAATTACGCCAATTTGCTGCGGCTGCGGCTGATGTTGCTGTTGCCCGTTTCCCGTTGGTCGTACCAAAATGGACGGCTTCACATCGGCGGTCTGCGGACGATTAAGCTTTGATTGGTGCTGAAACTGTCGATGACTGTTCTGCTGTTGTGGCAAACAATGCTCCTCGTAAAGCATCGATTCGTCCTGAAATCTCATCCTGAGTGAGGAATATTCCCCGAAGATTCGAATTGGAATTGTCCTACTCCCCCCCCCCCCAGGCATGCCCAGAGGAAATGCCCCGCCGCTCTCAAAACAAACCATCAAATGCCGTTGAAATGTGCCGTTGTCGCCGCACTCCCCTGGCCCCGGCTTTTCCTGCCCAAACCGGATCGTCTGATTTTCAGCCTCCAAACGCGCGTTGTCCGCCCTCAACAAATTGACTTCTCCGCGTAAGCGCCCGATTTCCAACAGAGCGCCCCTCAGGGACTCCTCCAACCGGTGGGTGTTCACTTTCTTCCGGTCTCGAGCAGCTTGGGCGGCAATTCTGAACAGTTGACGAAACATGAACATGCACAAATAAAACCAAAAGCATTCAAAAAAAACCTATTTTTGTGCTTTCGCCGGTTAATTTTCTCTTCCAGCGACAAATTTGTCAGCCGTTCGCGTCGTCTCGGCGAGCCCATTTCTTCAGCTCTGAAGCCGGCACTTTCGTCCAGCAGTCGGTACACCTCGTCCACGTCGAATTCGTCTTCCTCAGACAGTTCCTTATGAGCCAATTTGAACACGGGCGCCCTTTGTTGACGGGGCTGATGATGAAACCCGTCATAGACCATCGATTGGACATTTGGGAGCTGTTCGGGAGGGGACAGCACTGCAGAAGGCCGGTGCCAGAAAAAGTTGACGGGAAGAGCCGAGAGTCTTGAATTGAACAGTTAAAGTTCAAAGGACCCAAAAATAGGACCAAATTATATTTAAAAAGCGACAATTTCTTTCCCCTACAAAATAAATACCATTGGGTCGATGATTCGGCCGACCACTCGCAATGGCTGTGGCGGCTTTGGGATGGTTCGACTCAGCGGGGAAGGCCGCGGTTGAATGTGCAAAGTCGATAAATTCCTTGAGGCAATTATTGCCCCGGGGCGTGCGCTGTTGGGGGTCCTCCGGGGCAAAATGTACGGGCTGCTGTTGTTTCTGGTGGCCATTGCTGTTGGACCGGTCGTTAAAAGATGCGCCGCCCCTCACAAAACTTTTCTTCCTCAATTTTCTGCACAAAATTCCTTTTTCACACGTTGCAAACAAACAGGTTTCACATTCATACCGCCGGAGGCGTTCTCTTCCCCTTAGGGGACGCAACGAACGAATGGGCAAGGGAAATGGGGGAGGGACACGTCAACTTAATGGCTAAATGGGGGGGGGGGGAGAGAAGTCAAATTAGAGAGAATAGAGAGTGTTGAAGAGAGGGAGGGAGAGAGAAGCAGAGTGAGAGAATAGAGAGTGTGGGAGAGAGGGAGGGAGAGAGAAGCAGAGTGAGAGAATAGAGAGTGTGAAGAGAAAGAGGGAGAGAGAAGCAGAGTGAGAGAGTGTATAAACAAATGAGCGATTGCTGACGTGGCAGTTGGCATTTGGAAAGCAATCGCGGCGAAAATGGGCCAGAAGAGAGGAAAGAATAAACAATGGTGAAAGTGGGGACAATAAACAAATAAAAAGAAAAATGTAAAATGAAGAAGCATTCGGATAAAAGGAAATGAATGACAAATAAACGAAAGAAAAGAAAATCGGGCGAAATGCCGATGAAAAGTTTTGAGTTCATCGAGTATAATGAGCTTTTGTTAGCTAATGCTCCTAAATGAACAGGCCCGGATGGACGGAGTTTTGCTGAACTTTGCTTAATACATTGAATATAATTAACATTCTTCTTTCTATACTTTAGTTTCTGACACTTTCTCTTTGAATGACTCACCCATTCATCCCCTCGGGCAATCCATTAACCCCATCCATCCCCTCGAGCAGTCCATTAACCCCATCGATCCCCTCGGCCAGTCCATTAACCCCATCGATCCCCTCGGGCAGTCCATTAACCAATCCCCCCCCCCGGCATTTCTTTTTATGTCGGGCCAAATTGGATTGTTACATAGTACGGCAAGAAGTGATCAAGCACTCTCTGGTCCCAAACAGTTGTCCCCAACTTACATAGACCTGCTGCTGCTGCTGCTGCTGCTGCTGTGGGGAGGGAGGGATCCTCCGCCGCTTGAATTAATTGGGGCCAATCGTTGGGGGGGGCAATCGGTAGGGGGGGGGGGGCAATCCGTGGGGGGGGGGGGCAATCGGTAGGGGGGGGGCAATCCGTGGGGGGCCAATCGTTGGGGGGGGGGCAATCCGTGGGGGGGCAATCGGTGGGGGGGGGGGAATGTTATAGGGGGGGGGGGGGTGTCGGATGTTGTTTATTGCCATTGTCCTCGGCTCCCACCCATCCATCAATACATCAGTCAGTCAGTCAGTCAATCCTTATCCCCCCCTCCCCCCCACTTGCCCAATTGTTTGCCCATCTATCGGCGCTTCATTTTGGCACATTTTGTCCATTTTTTACATTTTCTATGCCTTCTGTTTCCATGCCGGAGGCACTTCTCATTATCTCTTATCAGCTGACCTTCATTTTGTCAGATGCATTCTTTCAGAAAGAAACAGGCTTCTTTTTGGAATTTGTTGTCTTCTTTTGCACATAAAATTAATTAGGCATTTGTGTTATCTGTTCTTCATATGTATGTAACTTAGAAGAGATATTTGTTTATTTATTATTTATAAATGATTATTTTCTTAAGTTTTTGCTCCAATGGATGAGAAAAGAAGAAATACGCCTTCACATTGCCCCCATCCTCCTCAACATTTCCCAATTCTTCCCTTTCATTTTCCTCCTCATTTTGTGCCATCGTCCGATGTCCGCTTCCGACTCGCCGAATGATTTTGCCGTTGCCCGCTGCCGAAACATCCAACAGGCATGTGCCGCTCAGCTCATCAACTTTCCACCTCTGCCAACCGTTCAAGAGACGGCACCGGACATGCCGTTGGAGCCGGGTCTGGACGAGCAGCAAGGAGGGCTCCTGGAGAAGGGCAGGCGGAGGGTGTCGTCGGCGGATGGCCTTTTGTGCCGATGTCCGGCCCAATGTCCTTTCCGCTTTACGATGAATTTGTGCCGACAACGCCGTCCTATGACTATGGCGCGGAACCGTTGGGGATAAAAGATGTGAATCTCTGCACATGTCCGGGTCAGTTGCTGACGAACGAATTAAAAGCAATTAGTGGCAATTTCAATTCTTCAAAGATTAAACGCGGCATACCTAAATAGCCTTTCAATTTGTGTGTTTAAGAGAGCGATCAGTGCAACTTCGACACCAATCGGACCGTCAAATTCAGTCCCCATGTGCGAGTTGCATTTTGCAAGCCGGTGGACGAAGTGTTCAAGTTGAGGTGCGAAGGATCGAGGACATTGGCGAGAGTGATCGGAACTGTGGACAGACAAAGTCAGTCAATCAATCAATCGATCAAAATCATAATCAATCGATCGGAGTTGATTGGACTATTGATTGAATGGAAATGGCCTTTTTCAGAAAATGACCTCCTCTCCGAGGTGAACGACACGCTCATTTTCTGTCGCTGCGAGTCCGAACGATGGAGTCGCGTGCGGGTGGAGCCGTGGATAAAGCATTTTTCTTTCTCTTTCAAATGTTTAAACAACCAATAAATAAACTTTTAACTTTTTTGTGCTTTTTATTATTCATTTGTTTTGTTCGATTATAAAAAATGTTTTTTACGCAATTTTTGAGTTTCGATTGCCGCGATATTAAATCATAAAAGTGGTGGAGAAATAATAAATAGGCGATGGAATGGCTGGCGGCGAGTGAATTGGGCGAAATCCGCAAAATTGGGGGGGGGGGGGGGTTAATCGCCCAATTAGTGAGGGATTAGCCCAATTAGTGAGGGATTAGTGAAAGGTTCTTCAGACGACCACCGAAAAATTTCTTCGAACATTTTTTTTTGTTCTACCGAAACGAAAGCGCACAAAAAGGTCATGTGACCGCAGAAATGGAGAAAATCCCTTAAGCAATTTACAGTACTTTTCTTTGCTTGCCTGGAACACTTACCGTACCTCTAATTATTTCTAATTGTAAATGAATTATTCAGAAAGAATCTGAAACTCTTCGGATGTTGTTGACCTTCTTTTATTGAAAGATGAAAAATTGGACAAAAGAAATCATTTTGTGGGCAATTATTCTTATGCTAATGCCCACAATTATTGGCATCGAAAGTGCCAACGTGCATTGTTACACCGGTGGCGGCATTTCGGCCACTAATGGGTCGACGCTGAGTTTTCAGAATATTTGCGTGGGCAATGGCTCGTGCTTTCTCAGTGAGTGCCAATTTCAAAGCAAATTCCTTTTGTGCCATTGGAAAAGCCAAAAATATGTGAATTTAATTTAAATGCATTCTTTTACATAAAGTAATTGCAAATAACTACTCTTGGTCGGCGGGTTGCATCTCGCCTTACCCGGCTTCGGCTAACGTAACATTTTCCAATGCCACCGATCCGTTCTGTTCAACAAATGTTACGGCGCCGACATTTTGTCGTTGCGGCACAAATTTCTGCAACACACCGAACAACCCGGGCTTTTTGGCGGCATTAAACAGGTTGAGAAAGTGGACGGACAATGGCACAAACAATTCCAATTCCCCTCAGAACATTAAGCAACATTGTGAAGCCGGTAGACCCGGGCAATTTGACCTGCTTTGAGTGCGGGAGTCCGTATGTGAACAATCCGGATGGGACGAGGTCAAGTCGCCCCGTTCAACGTGACCTGTGACGGCAGCAAATACTGCACTGGCAAATACTTGCGTCACGCGTAAGCGCCCAATTCAATTTTAATTTAAATTTCATTAATTTTAAATTTCCTTGTCCAGGAAAGTCCCAATATCCGCGCTCATTTTGTGCCACATCCTGGGAGGATCCGAAAGCCGTTCAATGCCAGAAAGTGAACGAGCCGTTCGACGGTCAGGAGTGCATTTGCACTCGGAATTTTTGTAATTATCCCTATGATCCTGATAACCCTCCGCCAACAACACAACAACAGCAACCACAACAACTACAGCAGTGTCAACGACTACGGGTTGTTTTTAGTGTCCGTTTTATTTAATTTAACAAATTAAATTTGATTATTGTTAATCAATTATTTATGCATTTTCAGTTCCACCCAGCCCCTGGCAATGCTTTTCCGATTGCAGTCTCAGCCAATTGACACTTTCTCCCGGCATAAGCACATCGACTAACTTTATTCCATCGCCGACTGTTAGCAATGTTTCGGCGGGTTGTGCGCAATTGATGGTCACATGTCAGGCTCAAACGCCTCTCTCCATAATTGCCGTAGGCTTTCTGATTAATAGGGCTTTTTATTTTAATGCTTAATTCATTAGTTCGGTGGCCAAGGAACATTGCGCGCCTTTCGACCAAATTTCACCCGAGTCGATTCACTTTTGTATTGCATAAAAAACAATGCCGGATCGATGGGTTGGACTCGATTCGGCACATCGGAGGATTCAAATGCAATGATCACGGTTTCCGAGGTCTTCGAAGCTTATGTGGTGGTTGTTAATTACTAATCATGCCCAATTAGGTGCATTGTAATAAGACATTGGATCAAACCGCCCCAGTCTCAAATCGAACAACGAATTCAACCGGCGGCGGTGCGTCGGCCGGTGCTCCTTGGCAATGTGTGAGTGGGTGCAACGCCAGCCAAGTCGCCTTGACTCCAGGCCAAGCGCCCTATCCCAACACCGACCAGCAACGGCAGCTTTTACGGAGGAACTCCGGGATGTGCCAAGATGATGATCACCTGCAACGGCACATCTTCTGTTATGGCGGTTGCGGTAAGCCTAATTCAGACAGCAAACGAAGCTTTGAACGATTAAGCTTATCTCATGGGACATTCATTCCCGGCATTTTTAAGTTTGGGAGAATGGGACGGCTTCGTTCGACCAGCGACCCAAAGATAAGAAGTGACGCTCTTCTCTACTGTCTGAACAACAACGGATCGTTGGTGTGGACTCGATTCGGCACCTTCAGAGGATCCAAATGCCATGCTCCAACCGGTCACGGAGGTGAACATTTTAATTTTGTTATATAATTCTCGGAATGATTGGGGGAGTGCCCAAATCGCACGGCACACTAGAGACTGAAACTGCCCGATGGGTGCCGTCAACTGTTGAGGGGGGGGGGGGAGGGGGGGGGGGGGGGGGTGCTTTAAATTGACCAAAGAGGCGAAACAATTGGAGTGTTAGGAAATTAAGGTAATTAGTCGGTTTGGTTTTGTGCCCTTTTAGGCGCATTGTGATGTGATTACTCCGCCTGTAACAACAACAACAACAACAACAGCACTTCCAGCAGTCACAACAACCACCCCGACTTCGGCGGCAATGACAACGACAGCTGTGGCAACAACAACGGCAAAAAGTAATTACGCATATTCATTATTTCAAAGCTGTTTGAGGGGTAAGGGGAGGGATTGACGGGGTAAGGAATTTTCTTACTGTCCAATCCCCTTAATATGTCCACATTCCTCCCGTACCCTTCGGAAAATGTCGGACTCTCGACTAATTAGAAAGTGTTAAATGCTTTTATTGCAGTGGACAGCAGCGTGCCCCCGTCCCCGTGGCAATGCGCGCTTCGGCTGCAATGCAAGTCAATTGAAGTTGGGCTTTGGCCCAGGTCAGTGCATTTAAATGATCAAATGCAGCGGGAAGGCTTTATATTGAGATAATGGATTGTCCGTTAGCTATTGGACTTACGTGGCCCCCGCGGGCTGTGCCAAATTTATGTTCATTTGCAATGCTCCTTCTCCGATGTCTGTTGTGAGAGTAAGCTGCTGGATTAATTGGCAATTTAAATAAAGTGATCGTTTACAGTTTGGAATCCAGGGGCATTTATCAGCCCAAATCCCCCCATACAATCATACGGAAGCATTACTCTATTGTATTCAAAATGGCACTTCACTGCTTTGGACAAGATTTGGAACGACAAACGACCCGAACGCATTGCTTCAGCCGGTGACCGAGGTCCACAACATTTCAGTCATACAATTAAGTAACTTTATTACATTTACAGGTTCGGTGTATGCGTGAACCCACAACAACTTCAACTCCTCCTCCAACTAACACAACTCCTCCTTCAACTCCTCCTCCAACTAACACAACTCCTCCTTCAACTCCTCCTTCAACTCCTCCTTCAACTCCTCCTCCAACTACCACAACTCCTCCAACTAACACAACTCCTCCTTCAACTCCTCCTCCAACCACTACAACGCCTCCTCCAACTACCACAACTCCTCCTTCAACTCCTCCTCCAACCACTACAACGCCTCCTCCAACTACCACAACTCCTCCTTCAACTCCTCCTCCAACTACTACAACTCCTCCTTCAACTCCTCCTCCAACTACTACAACTCCTCCTTCAACTCTTCCTCCAACCACTACAACGCCTCCTCCAACTACCACAACTCCTCCTTCAACTCCTCCTCCAACTACCACAACTCCTCCTTCAACTCCTCCTCCAACTACCACAACTCCTCCTCCAACTACTACAACTCCTCCTTCAACTCTTCCTCCAACCACTACAATTCCTCCTCCAATTACCACAACTCCCCCTTCAGCCACAACAACTACAATTCCTCCAACCACAACAAACCCGTTTTCTCCTTCTCCAACCACAACTCCTCTTCCAACTGCCACAACTCTTCCTCCAACCACTACAACTCCTCCTTCAACTCCTTCCTCAGCCATTACAACTACAGCTCCTCCCCCAACTCCTCTTACCACAACCTCAGCTTACGTAATCACATGTCCGGATGGTCGCCAATTTGGGCCCAACGATTTGGCCGTTTACATGGGCCAAATTCTTAAACAGGTTAATAAAACACCGGCATTTTATCGCTTAACTTGGAACAATCAAATTAATCCAACATATTAAAAACCCCCGATAAATGTCCGCGCCATCCGCGGGTTAGCGGAATCGTCGTCGATTGCCAAATGCAATTGAATCGAAAAATGTTTTGTCAAAACTGCTGAGACTTTTAATGAAATAAATTCGAATTTCTGTTCTCCGAGAAAAGCTCAGCTTCCGGAGCGGAGCCAGAGCTTCACCCGGCACCGTTACTTTACAATTAAATGTTGAGCAAATTAAACCATCGATCGATCATTTTCTTTGCAAAACGATCCAAAAAGGAATTGAATATTTATTTTATTAAAATAGATAAAACCCAAAGTGCTTCTTGCCCAATGAATGGACGGGACGGGCTTATTCTTTCTGAATCAAATGCTTTTAGACCATTCTTGGCACTTATAAGAATGCGGCAGGGAACGCGGCAGTGACCAGTTACCAGGATGGGATCAACACGCACATTTGCAATTACATGTAAATGTAAAAACATTTCCATTTGAATAAAAATGCCAATTTAGGTCGGGCAATGGCGGAAGAAAAAGGAAGTAAATTAAATGAATAACATTGAATTACATATTAATTGAATTACATATTAATTACCTATAAATGTATATTTTATTTTGGTTAATTTGCTGCGAATAATTTGCGATAAACGTTCTATTTGCACAATAATTAATGCCCCCGAATTGTATCAATTGACTGTGTTGACAATCAAAAAGTAATTAAACATCCAAATTGAATATTTTCGTCTCATCACCCACCGCCCCGCCCCGCCTTATTTTCTGATTACCTATTATTTATAATTCTCCGATAAATTAAATTCATTTACTTTACTTCCATTTTATTATAAATTAATTCACTAGCGGCTTGTTGATAAGGGTGGCCTAACCAAACAACAAAAAACCGCTAATCATAACCAATTTTTGTTTATTTGGTCAGCTTTGATTTTTCATCGAACATTTTAATGCTCAAAATTCTTTCGCTTTCACTTTAAAGTGACGATTAGCAGAAATCAATCGAATTTCTTAAATCGATCAGATTTGGACATTCGATCGTATGAAATAAATAGGTAACCTTTTTCCGGTTTTGATTATTTGCAAAAGAATTTTAAAAAGTTTTATCTCTTTGATTTGAGCCGCTCGCGCATTGTGCCAATGCCATCGATGCAAATGCTCCCCGCTGCCATTCTCTTCCATTTGTTTGCCGTTTCTGCCGCTTCTCATTCGCTTCCGCCCGTTGTGGCCAACACAAATTATGGCCCTCTCCGCGGCTTCGTCCATTTTCTCGGCGACGCCTCCGAACGCGCCGACGTCTTTTTGGGCGTCCCTTATGCCGCGCCGCCTATCGAAGCCCTTCGATTTGAGGTCAAATTTCGGCTAACATTTAAAATTAAAAATAAATAAATTTAAACTTTTTACGACAAATTGTTTTTGTCCCCTTTTACAGAAACCGATTCCGCCACAAAAATGGGACGATATTCGTGCGGCAGGTTGAACCGGCGCCCGCAGTGCGTGCCGCACGCTCGGCCCGATGCGTTCGGCGGCGCGTCTCCCGCATTTGCGGAGGATTGCCTTTATTTGAATTTGATCTGTCCACACAAAAAGGCATGCTGCGTGAAAGAAACAGCGCCATTTTTTTAAATTGTTTTTTAATAATTTAATTTAACTTTTTCAGAATGCAAATGCTTCCCAACTTAGCCCCGTGTTGGTCATAATACATGGCGGCGGCTTTGAAATTGGTTCGGCGCATCATTACGATTTTGAGGATATTGGCGAAAAGTTTGTCCGCCGCGGCATTATGGTGGTGGTTGTCCAATATCGTCTCGGCATTTTGGGCTTTGCCTCAAGCGGAGACAAAACCATGCCGGGTAAATTTCATTATTAAATTTGAATTGCGTAAATATTTGTGCCCCCCCAGGCAATCTCGGGTTGTGGGACCTTTTGGCAATGCTTCGGTGGCTCCGTTCCGAGGCAAAAGCTTTTGGAGGCGACGCAAAACGCGTCACTTTGTTAGGCTTCAGTGCCGGTTCAGCTGCAATTTCGGCACTCGGAATGTGCCCATTTGCGAGAGGTAATAGCCAAATTTTGTTGTTTTGTTTTTGGGTTTTTGAAAGTTTCGTTTAGACCTTTTCCATCAGGCAATACAAATGAGTGGTTCCATTTTGGCACAAACAAAAACCGGCGCGCCGGTTGCCAATGAGACGAAAATATTGGCACAACAATTAAATTGTCCTTCGGGTAATCAATCAACCAATTAACCAACTAATTAGCATTAATGTCTTATTTTTAGACGAATCGTTGGAATTAAAGGAATGTCTCCGGGAGAAAACAATTGACGAATTGCACGAAGCGATGGAAAAAATGGTGCTAAATTTGTTTAAAACTTTTTTAATAATTATTTATATATTTTTGTTAGGGTCCAACCCGATCGGATGTTAATTTCTGCAAATTTGGGCCCCGATTCGATGGCCATTTTTTCCCCCGCGACTTTCCCGAACTGATCCAGGAATCGCCGCCGAAACGAACAATTCTCGGCTTCTCGCAGTTGGAGTCACTCATTTACAGTAATTAACGGGGCAAAACCCACAAAATTGGACCTTTTCAACTTTTCTAAAATATTCAAAAATGCCATTTATTGTTTTAAGCACTTCTCCATCTCCGAAACAATACCTAAAATATTCAAAAATGCCATTAATTGTTTTAAGCACTTCTCCATCTCCGAAACGATACCTTAACTCAATATGTTGTGCCAAAACAAAAAATTGCCACTTATGGGAAGGGCCGATTTTGAGGCATTTGTGCGCGACGTCGTGGCCAAGGACAAATATTTTGGACAGAAAGCCAAACAAATTCAGGAGGAAATTATCAAATTTTTTGGCGAAGAATACGAAGTGCCTAAAAAGAAGGACAACGCGTTTTGGCTGCAACGGTACAGCTTGGTAAGTTTGGGGTGGGTGGGTGAACGTCTTGGAATTGAACTCCCAAAGGTTCTGACCGACCTGCACTACATAATGCCCTGTGTGTGGGAGTCGAGGCTTAAACTGAATCTTGGGATGGCCTATTTGGCTGTATGAAAATGCCTATTTTGACCCCTCCAGAATTCCCGAGAACGTCCCGGTGCATGGCAAGTTTTTCTAAATTTAAAAATTGTTAAAATTAACTTTATTAGCGCCTTTCCACGGCTCTGATCACGATTTGATGTTCATAGACCCGTCAGAAAAACATCCTCAAATTGACTGAAAAAAGCAAACAAATTGTCAAAGTTCTGGTGGACGTTTACGCAAATTTTGTCCTCAAAGGGTCAGAGAGTAATTTAAAATTAAATTAAATTAAATTAAAAAAGAAACAAAACAGACAGCCTCAAAGTGAATTATTGGTCAAATGGAAGATGGCCACGCTTGAGGAGCCCATGAGACATTTGTTCATCGACGGTCCGAAGCCGACGATGAAAGAGACAATGGACCTTCCGAAGACTGAAGTTCTGGCACACGCTCACCGAGACACACAGGCGAGTACAACCTCATCCGCGGCACTTTTGGGCACCCAACGACGGGAGAGCACGAGGAATTGTGACATTACGACGAAGGGGCGACAAAACGCACTGACATTGGGACATTTGATATTGGGACATTTGACATTGGGACATTTGACATTGGGACGACAGAGACTTCGCTAACACCTAACAGTTTTTTCTACAACGTTCTTTTTTTTCTAGTATTTGTTGGACCGAGTTTCAACCCTAATAAAATTATTTATAGAATTTTAAGGCTTTTTCTAAAAATGTGTCTTTTCGGAAGAGAACACTTTGTTCTGACTTAAAAACAACTAACTAACTTCAAGTAATCAGTACTAATATTAACAGTAATTACGATAATCCCTAGTCGCAGTTCGTAATTATATAAAACGAATTGTTGGGTAATTGATTTAATTTATTTAAATTTAGAAAAACAATTAAATTAATATTTTATTCGTTCGTTTCGTTTCGTCTAATCGATGCTTTTGAACTCGTCGAATGCGTGGGAAGATCGGCGGGCTGTCGGCTGTTGGACTCAAAAAAGCTGGCGTCCCTGGGGGGGAGAAGCCAGCCGAGTCCGCGGAACATTCGAACAAATGTCCCGTCCTTCCCCCCCCCTCCCCCCGAGGCCGCTGAACGTGAAACCGATCGATCGATTGACGATGGATAAACTGAACCGAACTGAATTTTGAGTCATTTTCCACGAAAAGCAAGTAAATAAATATATTATATTTTTTGTTCCATTAATTACAAAAGCATTAATTTAATTTCTCTAATTGTCAATTCATTCAGTATTATTTGAATAAAAATTCTTTTTAAACTCAGTAAAATTCGAATTTTACTAAAAATCAATTTTGCGAAGATATTCAAAATAATACTAACTGTTGAATATTTTCAAATAATACTAGGAAAATTCGAGTAATCCTAATAGCTAATAATAAATTAAAATATATATACCGAATGTCTATTTGATCAGATGGACGGGATTAATCAGTCCGCGGAGCTGAACCGTTCCTTTCGTCTGACCCGTTCCCAATCCCTCCGGGGCATTCGTTCCACGTCGGCTGGCAACTTCCCCGTTATTCCGGTTGATTTTGTTTCTTTTCCGAATGTAATTTTGTTTTTTTGTGCCATTTTCAGCGGACTTATTCCACTTGCGACTTCGATGATTATCGGCGCGAAGTAATCGCTCATCCGATCACTTGGCCCCGGGTCCCCGTTTTTCGCCCCAATCGCTCCGCCTACGTGTGCCGTCCGCACTGGACTTACCGTTCCTATTGGCCATACAACGCCTTCCGATTTGAAACTCCGCCAATTAAATAGTAATCAGTCATTAGCGGGGGGGGGGGGGGGGGGGGATAGGACGGTCCTGGCCTACGGGGGGGGGGCATTGATCGGAGGGATAGGACGGTCCTGGGCTTTTGAAACGCCGGGGGGGGGGGGACATTGATCGGAGGGATAGGACGGTCCTGGGCCTACGGGGAGGGGACATTGAATTGATCGGAGGCCAGGGAAAGGCGGAAAGATTAAAAACTAACAAATTCAGCGAATATGGCGCCGACCCTTTCCATTGGTCGTATCCCTACACAACTTGGACCAAATATCGAACCAATTGGTTGGTGATTTAATAGCCGCTTTTCTTTAATCATAAAACTTTCTTTTTTTTTAAGGTACAAATTCGACAAACGATTGAACCATCCAATTTCGCTTGCTTGGAATCATGGCAATGTGTTGAAGCGAGGAATTGTCAGCTGAAAGTGAAGAATTTCGCAATGAAATGGAAACAAAAAAAATTTGAACTTTTTAACCGACAGTTTTCTAGAATATTTCAATTTATTGAAAAATGAAATATTTTTAAACCTTATTCTTAATTTTTCTTTTGACAAATGTTTTTTGAATGAATTATTGTGAGAAATTCCGTAAATATATTTCAATCTAAAATTCAAAAATAATTGTTAATATGAGTTTTTTTGTATAGATTAATTCGGAATTGATTAGTCTCGTCTCGATCGACTGACTCTCGCCTTAAGTTGTCGTCGGAGAAACCATTTTTATAGAAAGTTTGATGGAAAACATTATTTTTATTTTCGGTCTTTTTTAAAATGTGCAAGCAATAAATGTCAGCTTTTATTAAATACAATTTGTTTTTTAATTGAACTTTTTAAGTCAACAAAAAGACTATCGAATATTTTCAATTCTCCCCCAGCCGATCAGTGAATTTTAATTGTTTGCTTTTCGTCAGCATAACGATTTAGGCTTAATAAATTGGAAATTGGCGGGGGATTAACTTTCATTAATCACTCATCCGTTCCATCGATCGATTCCACCCCTTCGGGGGGTTTAAGTTTAAATTACATATTTTCTATTCCCCCCCCCCCCCCCATTTTGACCGACGACACGACAATGACGACAATAAAGGACACTTTGACGAAGAGATTGGCCCGAATTGTATTTAATAAAGAAGTGAGTTTAGTCAATAAATAACATCATTTAAACATCGTTTCCCCTGCAGGTCAATTTGCTGCTGACTTCGCTGTTTGCACTTTTGACCATTTACGGCACTTTGGTGGCCATTTTCGGACGCCCATTCATTTGCCCCATTTGCCCGGTGACCACCACCACCAGCAACAACAGCAACAACAACAGCAACAGAACATTAACCAACAACAACAACAACAACAACAACAACAACAACAGAACATTAACCATCAACAATAATTATTCGTCCACAAATTCGCCTTCGTCGGTTGAAGAGGTCGCAGCTGATCTGCGCGTTCGTTCAGTCTTCTCCATTTTGATGCTTTGGACTTGCGCTGTTTTTGCCGGTCGTCTCCTCCACCACGTCCATTTGCCCCCTCTTTTAGGCACACATTTTTTGGGCTTGGCCGGTGGCCGCTTTCAATGCTTATTTAAGGCATGCTTTTGGTTGGCATTGCCTTCAGCAACATTTCCCTGCTGAGCATTACATTTCGATTATACCGTCTTGGGACGAGTTCATCCGCAAAACGGCATTTGTCCTTATTTTGTTACGCTGTGCCATCGGATTGGACCACCAAACTCTGCGAAAATCTTTTGTATGTAAAAAAGGAAAATAAATTTGAATTTTTGCATTTTCTACAGTTATTTTGCACGAGTCTTGGCGTTCTGTCGACGATAAGCGAAGTCGTCGTGATTGTAATTGTCGCGCACTTCTTCTTCAGCATTTCCCTGTCAAGTCTCCGTTCTGTTCGGGTTTTTGAAATTTATTTAATTCAAAAATATTGTTTTTAAAAATTCAGTTTTGTGTTGGCCTCCACTTCCCCGGCAGTCACTGTGCCGACAATGATACAATTTCAGAGCCAAGGGGCCGGCACTCAAAAGGGCATTCCGACATTGGCATTAGCTGGGTGAGTGCCATTAAAGTTTAAACACTTTTATTTTATTTATTTTTGATTAATTCAAGAGCCTCTGTCGACAATATTGTTGCTGTCTCGGGCTTTTTCGTTGTTTATTCCGTTGTCACTGCGTCGTCCGGTAAGTCAAATTGAAATAATTCCGTCCGATCCGACTGATTTCCTTCACATAATCGACGTTTCTCCATTAGCCGTTTGATGTTTAGGCGAATCGTTCCTCTCTCTGTTCCTCTTCCCAATCTTCCAACTTTTGACGGCATTTGTGTCCGGTTCCTTCACAGGTGGCACTTTCACTTGAATTCGATCATTTACTGTAAATGTTTTTTGGCATTTTGTTGATGTTTCTCCCCCGTCCGAATGGCCCTTCCGCGCACTTTTCTCGCACTTTCCTGCTCTGTTCCGCTTCAATGGCACTGTTTTTTCGGCTTTAAAGCAATCAAATTTGATGTTAGTGGCCCAATAGCGGTGCTTATCGCTTCATTTATGGCGGCTATTCGTTGGAAATCGGACAATCCCGAAAAGGTGGGGGGGGGGGGGGGTGACAGCAGAATCCAATAAAGTCGCATTTTACAATAAATTCTCGAAACTGGGTGATCGTTTCGAAGTCTTGAGTCCTGATCACTTTCAAAAATCTGAGCTAATTGAAATTGACAGACTCTTCGGGAGGCCGAAGCTCTTCGTCTCTGCTGGAATTTATTTTTTCTTCCGCTCCTTTTCGTCCTCATCGGCCTCCTCTTCGACCTTTCAATTGTACACATTTTTTCCTTTCAACATTAATGATCATTAATGATGCCATTATTGTCATTAGTTCACGTGGACACTTCTTCTAAATGCGGTGGTTGTAATTGCCATTGGCGTCATTGTTCGGTTTGTTGCAGCGTTTTTACTCACTCAATTCAGCGGGCAACTTGACTGGGGGGAACGACTGTTTTTCTCCACAATATTCCTTGCCAAAGGCCACTGTCCAAGTAATGAAAGGCTTTAATTGATTGGATTAATTTGTTTTTATTGGCATTCCGTCATCGTTTTTACAGGCGGCCCTGGCTCCGATGCTTTACAAAATTGGCACTTTTCAACTGAGCAGTGCCATTAGCCCACCAGACGACGGCACCGCTTCCCCCCAGCAGTTTCTGTTGCAGACGTGCATTCTAAGCATTCTGCTGACCGCCCCTGCCGGACAACTTCTCATCCAAATTCTCGGAAACGCATTTCTTGCCAAAGAAGAGAAGGCACTTCAACCGCGCGAGTTTGTTGTACAAGTCGGAGCAGAAAAAGGCTTTAGTCATCGGTCGAAAGTTGTCCCAAATGTGTAAATACTTTTGGACCAAATCGATTTTGTAATTACAACACATTTTTACGGTTATTTTCGCTAATATAACGAGTGATGTCGTCAAGCAAAACTAATGTCATTTTCGATAAACGCCTGAAGAATAAAGTGATTAATTTAATTGTCATATTAATAATATGTCCAAGACCGGTGGTTGAATTGAATTACTGGCAGCCGGTGGCTTGGCACCGACCGGATCCTCTCGAAAGGTTTGCCCCAACTACTTAATTAAGCCCGAAAAATGTCTTTTATATTGTGGGTCCATCGATTGAATTCGATGCTTTGTCTTCTGGTCGGAGTTCCTCTGAATTTGCTGCTAATTTGGCTTCTTCTTCGACGCACTTCGAAGGAAATGAGTGTGTACAGTCAGATTCTCGTCCAAACTTGTGTTGTTGACCTGTTGGTGCTAGTACTGGGCGAACTTGTCCAACCGGTTAGTTGATTGGCTTCACTGGGTATTGTTCGTTGTGATAGTGCCTAATCCATGCATTCCAACACGTTCATTAAATAATCGGATAAAGCATTGGATAAGATTATTTGTCAGGTGTTCTTCGTCGACAATGGCATTGGACACGATTTGATGGCGGGACCCCTCCAGATATTACCCAATCCGGCCAATCACATTGTGTTCATGCTTTGGTTCAGCCTCTTTTACTTTTCCACGGAAGGCCTTGCCGTCCAATTCGTTTTTCGCTATTTGACAATTTGCAGGTCCGGGTTCGGGGACGGGTTCGGGTTTGGGTTCGGGTTCGGGGACGGGGGGGGGGATTTGAAATTCAAAAAAATAATTGGTTTTCAGAAAAATGCCAATGAATACGCTCAAATATTTTGCCCTTCTCACCGTGGCACTTCTTTTTGAGATGGCCGTCGCTTTAGCATTAACACTAAGCTCCTATCCGGGGGCACAACATCAGCAAATTGACGACCCAAAAGTGCTTTTGGCACTGACAACGGCAGGCGAAGAGGCAGCAGAAGGAACACAACGCAAATTGACTTTGGCATTGAGAAGCGATGCCGTAAGAAATGCCAAGAAATGCCAAAACAAAAAATGATTATTTTGACGGGGAGTTAACTTTTATTAATTATTTGCCATTAATTCTTTCCATTCAGAGCGATCCATTCGTCGTCGAATGTTTTCTTTTGCTGTTCCTTTCCGACACTTTTCTTTATGCAACAATTTTAATTTGCGCAGTCAAAATCCATTCGTTTTTGAAACGCCAATTTGTGGAATATAAACTCAGCAAATGGTCGGAACTGAACGGCCAAATCACCAAAACATTGTTAATCCAAGTCGGTGGGGGAAAATTGTTAATAATAAACCAATTAAAATTAATTTATAAATTAAAATAATTAATAATTGAATAAAAAGGCACTGTTTATAATTTGTAAGTCGTTCTTGCCCTCCGTGCCTCTGCTGATGTGCACTTTCGGAGTTGCCGCCACTATTTTTCGCCCTTCCGTCCGGCAACTTTCTGATCAGTGCCGAAATGCTAATCACTGCCCCACTTTGTTGGCTTCCAGTAGCCAATCCGCTGGTCACCATCGTTACCGTAAAGCATTACCGTAAGGAGGTCCGTTCGTTCGGTCAAACTGTACTTTCTCTGGTGACGGGGACTCCACTTGCTAATGCTGGAAAAAATACTGCGCAAACTGTGGCGTTTGCGACCATCCGGCGGCGTTGACCATGCGACGACAAAAGCGAGCAGTACATTCACTGGCAATGATCCCGAAAATGAAAATATTTCCCCCCCCCCCCCCTCCCCCCCGGTTGGTTCGTTCGCATTGTTTCTCCCCATATTTTCTGTCGTTGGATAAAAATGTTTGATTTGTCCAAAGAATGCTTTCATCTTTGCCCCTCATTTCCCGCTTTCGGGCCCTAATTTTCTTTTTCCCCCATTCCATCTTCAATCATTCGTCGTCCCAAATAAATACGTATAATTCCTCCGTTCCCCACCCCCCCCCCCCCCCACTTTTTCTTCGTCCCCCCCCCCCCCCCTCCCCCTCTTCCCCCCTCCGCCATCCGTTGCTATCACCCCCCCCCCCCCAGAGTGACTTTTCCCATTTTCCCACCAAAACCATACAAACAAGCCATTTTATTTTTATCTGTTACGAAATTTTCCATTGCTCAACACACAAAAAGTGTGTCCCTTTTCCATTCGAAATGAACCAATTTGGGTCGGCAACGAATGCCAATGCCAATGCCAACAATCCGTATGCGCAGTTCCGATGCTTTTGTACAGCACTCAATACCAAAGTAAAAGCGTTAATAAAACTTGGATTTTCCATTGGCCAATGCCTTTATTCAGCCGCTGAAAGAATTCCAAATGTTAAGGACCATGCCCAACTTTGTGGAGTGCTCAGCTTCACGCTGTTCCTCTGCCTCGTGGTCATCTCCATGGTGGTGTTCGGTTCACTGTCCATGTTCTACATCGTCGTCGGCGTTGTCGTCTACAGTCTTCTGATGAAGAGTCTCTTTGGCGTGGTCAACAAATTGTCCATTCTCTTTTACCTCCTTTTTGAGGTGCCGATTTTTGTGTTACAGCAGCCATTAGATTTTGGTATTAATTATTTAGGCTTAATTAGTAGGCATTAGAGTTTGGTATTAGTTAAATTAGGCTTAATTAGTAGGCATTAGAGTTTGGTATTAGTTATATTAAGCTTAATTAGTAGCCATTAGAGTTTGGTATTAATTAAATTAGGCTTATTAAAGGATTAAAATTTTCAATTTAGACCATCCAAATCGGCTTTTACTTGGCCCTGCTGCTCTACATCGTTTTCCCGCTGCTTTTCTTTCATATTCCACGCCGGAACTGTTACTCCGCTGCCGACATCAATAACGGAACATTGCGTTTCAGCGAAATTTGTGACGAGCCCCAAAATCACTTTGAAGGTACGGTCGGTCAGCAGCATACGGTACTTTTGAGTACGGTAAAAGCCTTTCAATAAGCACAGATTACGTCGAACTTCTTTTGTTCGTCACACTTATCGCCTCGATCAAACTGCATTTTGCCCGAGTGTTTGCCCATTTCTTCAAATATTTGACTTGGAATGAGCAATCTTTGCTGCATCGGGCTCAATACATCAACGGACGGTGCAAAAATTACGCTTTTTGGGGAGGGGGGTGGGGGTTTATTTAATGAATGAATTCGTTTTTGAGAGGGGGGTGGGGGTTTATTTAATGAATGAATTCGTTTTTGAGAGGGGGGTGGGGGTTTATTTAATGAATGAATTCGTTTTTGAGAGGGGGGTGGGGGTTTATTTAATGAATGAATTCGTTTTTGAGAGGGGGGTGGGGGTTTATTTAATGAATGAATTCGTTTTTGAGAGGGGGGTGGGGGTTTATTTAATGAATGAATACGTTTTTGAGAGGGGGATGGGGGTTTATTTAATGAATGAATTCGTTTTTGAGGGGGTGGGGGTTTATTTATACGTTTTTGATACAAAATATAACACATTCAGAGGCATTCATATTACCATGGAGCGTCAATTTCCTTCCTTTCCCCCCAACTTCGACTGGGACACTCACACCGTTAAGGACGACGCGTTTGGTCACAACACAAACACTCGTAATTAAACTTAATCGGAAGTTAAATCATTTATTTATTTATTTATTGAGGACAATTTCCTAACAATTCTGCAATTTTAAGCATATTTTATTTGTCCGAATTTGTGAAGCTTTTACAGTTGCCCAATTGCATCCAATGGAATTGCCCCCGACATATGCCCAAGTGATCGACCAGCAGAAAAAAGGCGAAGGAACGGGAAGGGCCCATTGAATTGAGCTGATCAATGAAATGATAACGGCCAATGATAACAAAAAAGGAGATAAAAGAGAAGGGAATTGCGCCGCGAGGGGGACGCCGAACACGGCTTATTTAGCTTAATGTTTTGTATATTTTAATTTAAACAATCCAAACAATTTTAAAGTTATTTTGTAAAAAAAATTAAATAAATCAATGTATTCTTTTCTCATGGACAAATTTCGGCCAATAAATTTATACGGAACAAATTAATCCAAATAATGAAATCCCCTCATTAATTTTCTGGCAAACTCCCATAATTATGGGCAATCAATCATTAATTACTCCAAGATGAGGTGAGGCCTATATACCTAACAAGAACAGAGTTTTCAGAGTTAAGCAGAAAAATAACAAAATTTCTGAACAGTACGGAGTTTTTCTGCGGGTTCCTGAAAAAGATCAATTACAACTCAAAAAGTTACTGCATTTCAAAATGACCAATCTGTTGTCATAATTTTTATTACATTTTGTTAAGGCTGTCGATAATTTTTGAAAATTTCAATATCGAAAGCGTTGTCCTAAATTAACTACTGAAAATGATCGAATTGTCAAAAATTATTAAAATGTTTATAAATTGATTGGTGGCGGGGGGGCTAAACATATTTTGCTATTTAGAGCATATAATTGCAAATTAAGCGGTCGATTTGTTCTCACTTCGCTGATCACTAATTATTTGGTCGCAAACCGCCGTCATGATATCATGACTATTATATAAATAAATAGCCCGGATGCTCGAGATTCTCGTCGAGATTTCATTTTGATCAAAAAAAATATATAGGTTCACGTTTTTAAAAATGTCTTCAAGTCCGGGCTCTAATCATAAACGGCCTAATTATGTATAACAAACAGAAAGTGGGCAGGGCACAATAAAAGAAACCATTCAACTTTTAATGATCAAATCCCACTTCAAATCTTTTAATTACTTTCCGTTAATTGGGACACTTTTCCAAAGAACTTTTTGGCCGCCTTGCCTCGACATTCACCTCCCAACTTGGGGGAAAGAGTCGACCAACTCAAAATCATTAATCAACGGACGAACATTCGACCGATCACTTTTAATTGCCTTTCAGCTGTTTTTCTTACGGCGATTTGTCCCAGTTTCTCCATCTTCAGCTGTCAATAAGGAAATTTATTAGCGACTGCGGCAAGTTTTGGGTCAAAAATATTTTTCTTTCAATTGACGCACTCAAATAAATTAAATGCCAGCAAAAAAGTGGACAGAAGAAAATGGAATAAAACTTAATCTTTAATGAAATCAAAACTTATTTAATGCAAAATAAAATGACCAACTTAAATTACCCAACCAAATCCCTTAAAAAACGGAAATTGAAATTCGCTTAATCTGTCATTTGTTTCAAAACGAATATTTCCGCGACCGCTTTTTGCGCAATTTGGTCAAAATTGGGGTTTCACTCCCTCCCCCCCCTCCCTCCCCCCTTATCAAATGAAACGATCTTTCCGCAATGATTTTGCGGGGGCTGACCTCCTTTTTTGGTGCCAACCCCTCCCCCCCCCCCCCCCTCTCCCCCACTTTTTGCGCGTATTTCAATCATTTCGCCGCCATCGATGGTCAGTCAGTCAATGCGAGGCGAGGCGGGGGGGGGGGGGGGGGGGGACGGGCGAAAGGTGATGATGCTAATTGATCAATTAGGAAATGGCTTTTTGCTTCAATTAATAAGTTATTTGCGCAATATATTGAAGACAACTCGATTTGATGGACTGCCGACGACAAATTTGGCGGGAAGGCGGCAAGATTGGGTGGCGGGGCTTGGTGATGAGACGACGGCGGGCGTTCAATGCCGGGAGGTGCCAGCCGTGGCGTGGCGAAAGGATTTTAAATAAATTAAAAATGAAATATTTTGGAGATTATTGCACATATATCAACAATTTGGTATTTATTTACGCCTTAAGCATTTTTGGTTTTGCTCGAAATTGAAATATTTGTTTGCTATTTATTACACAATAATGGACTGATTAATGTCACAAAATGCGACAAATTTGCCACTTTCTCAGGGAATGAATGGCCCGGCCGCCCCCCCCCCCCCTCTTTCGAAATGATAAAATTGTTTCCCTGCAGGTCAGTCGATCGGCGGCGGCTTTCGCTGATGGGAATTTGTGGAAGCCAATTTGGCGGAAAAAGTGATAAAACAGACGGAGATTAATTAATTAATTAATTAATCATTAAATTATTCGGTCAATTTCTTATAAATTCGAAAGAACAGCTTAAAATTGGCCCTAATCAGCTGCAAAGATAACGCTTCCGATCACTTTTTAAGCAAAAGTGCATCGATCCCCAATAAAATAAGCCCACGTGAACACTTCTCGGGAAGGAAAGGACCAAACCCCGCGACTCGAAGACCAAAACTCTTTTTCCCGCTAATTTACTCTCTCACACCGACCATCGGCGGCTGACACTGTCATCAGTCCCCTCGGGGGATGAGTAATTGGGCATAAGTGACAGCCGATATTCTTTCTCTCTATTTCCATTTTCAGGTGAAAAGATTGTGGGGGGGGGGGGGGGATGCCAGAGAATGAATGAGTTTCTGTCCGGTCGAGATCATCCAGCCCCCGAGGGGAAAGGCCATCCATCCTCTGCCCCCGAATCTCGCGCAATTCCCCCCCCCCCCCCAATAATATCCGTACATTCATTCATTTGTAGGGGCGGCAGATCATCTCACCTCCCCCCCCCCCATTTATTCATTATTCAGCCAACAATCGGTTTAACCCCCTCCCATTGACTCCATTAATTGTTCTTCCCCCCCCCTCCCCCCCCCCCTCCCCCCCCCCTGCCGCCTAAACATATTTATTCCAATATTTATGCAATTTAAAAGTCCCTCTGATCACTTTTGATCATATAATTTGATTCATAATCGAAGCCCTCAAGCACCGAAAGACTGCTTTATTCACTTATGCTTGGACTTGGAGTAAGTCGTCCGTCCGTCTCCAAACTTTTGATTGGTCTCTCCTCAATTCATTCATTCCCTAAACCACTTAACCCATAAATCCCCTCCCCCCCCCAACTTTGTTTCATTACGCGCTCATTTTGCGTGCTGTCCCCAAAAATGGACAAATAAAGTGACCGAATGAATTGCAAATGCGAAAGTGCATCGTCGCGCCAACTCCAACAATATCCGTCCGCAATTCTGCCGCCAAAAGTTGTGTTTGCGTAACCTTTTCATTGGCAACAATTCATTAAAATTTAAATAACAAACAATTCCATAAAGGTACCCCCCCCCCTCCCTCCCCCCACATAATCTCTAAAAAATCCAATGTTTGAAATCAAAAAGCAATTCAATTTTTCTGAAATATTTGGAAGAAACCCCTCCAGGGAAAGAGTGTCAGTTACGCGTCGCCTCGGGGGTTTGATGCGTTATGTGAAACCGCCGTCGCGACATTGCACAATTTGTCTGTTTATCACTGACATGACACCAAAATGGACGCAATCTCCCGCCCTCTCCTCCGATCAGACGGACCGATCCGATCCGTCCTCTCTGATCTCTCTCCTCTTTAATGAACTCTTTCTTCACTCATCAATTTTCGTTATTACGCCATTTTCACGCAAATAATTTAAAGGATCCGGAAAGGGAATGAATGAATTTGATAAATTGAGTCCCCTCGGAATGATTAATGAAGAATAAATGCAACAAATTTGGGTCGAGCACATTCCGTTGACGTGAAATTGACCCCAACCATTTTAAATTTCCTTTCACATCCTATCGTTTTCGGGGGAAGTTGACTGACTAATGGCAAACGATCTTCTTTCTTTCTCAACAATTCGGTTTTTTTCAATTTTGCATTACCCAAATGACTGACTAATCATTTCCGGTCGAAGTTATCAGCAGCCGCTCAATCAATTACTTTTTTTGGTTTAAATATTTGAAAACAAATGAATTCAAACTGACATGATCAAATCAATCATCAATCAATTTCAATCAATTAATCAATTCTTTATACTTTTTCCGATTCTACATCAAATGCTCTCGAATTGAATCTTCCAGTGACTATTTGCGGTTGTAAAGTGCGCGAATGCCAGTGAAAGTGCCGCCCGTGGCGGTCACTTCCCGAGGCTACCGTAATGTTCCGTTTGTTTGGCTAATTCGCTGTGACATTTGACGAGGATTAGCCTTTGGCGGCCTTTTGAAAAAGTGAAACCCAACGAAAGTGTCCGCCGCCCGTCGTCCGATGACCTTACAAAATATTTTCAGTCTAACCCAAAATTAATCCAATTAATCCAATTAGTCGGATTAACAATTTCCTTCTCTTTTGTACTTTCTTCCTTATTTTCACTGTGCCGCAATTTTTCATGGGGATGAATAAGAAAGTGAAACTTGTCCATAAGACATCGCCCGGGGGGCAATTGAGGGGAAACGGACAATTAATTGAAAGGTGCCCGTCCGCCCCCGCCCCCACTTTCCGTTCCATCGTAACAAATTGTTTGTTTAGAGGGCGAAGAAGAAGAACAATCGGAGGGGAAAGTACGTATAATGGAATGATTATAAATAAATACATAATTGGATAGGGCGATAAGCGGGGGGGGGGGCGCCGGGGGGGGGGGGGGGGAAGGGGGAGGTGTTCAAAGGCGAAGAAAGGATGGTGGAAGATGCTTCATGTGATTGATATGCATGTTGTTATGTTCAGAATGGTGAGTGGGACGACGGAATGCCGATCAAATTGTGATTATCCGTCCGTCAAATGTTTTTCGTATTGTGCCCTCCCCCCGCCCCCCCCCCTCACCCCCCCCCCCCCAATTAAACGTAAAAAGGGGTGGAGAGGAGTTCAACGGAGGGGAATAATAAGTGGGAGGAAGCGGTGTCCCTTCCGGACGAATGAAAAAGCGCAATAAGGGACAGTTACACGCAAAGCAATTGCCAAAACGGAGAGGGGGGGGGGGGGAATTGGGACGGGGACAATCATTCCAATCGGACACTTTTGCTGAACCGTTTGATCACCACAGGCAGAGGAAGAAGTCTTTCTTTGACTGTACATTGTCCAAATTTAGATTCCCAATTCAACAATTGCTTTCGAGAGAGAATTGCTTTCTCCCGTCACCCAATTTCGAAATGGCAATTGGCATGGTCCTCGATTGAAGATCATTCCCCGCTTTAATCAAACCCCGCCCCCCTCCCCGCCTCCCCGCCCACATTTATTCATTCGGTCGTTCATCGCTCATCTTTTGCGCTTTTTTGCGCAAATGCCCAGCAAGAACGCCCTCTGTGGAAGAAGGGAATGAATGCCCTAATTTTGTTTTGCATAATTACCTAATTAATTCACCCCTCCCCACCCCCTCCCCCCCCCCTCTCCCTCCCACCCATCCGAGTTCATTTTGCAAAACTTTTTTATGCCAAAGTGTCCTCCGTTCCGCTGACCCTCTGACCGAATTCTTTCTGATAAAATCTCTCCCCTTCCCCTGATTTTGGAAATTCCTCATTGATCTAACTAATAAGAAACATGTTTCAATTTATTTCGATTCTAAACTTTTTCAACAACCAGTTAAAAAGGTTTGAGAGTAATTTATACGAAATTTTTAAACCAAAATTAACCCAAATATGAATTGCCCTTCATTCATCAAACCCCCGGGCTCAGCGCATCTCCCTCCCTCCATCATTCCTCCCCCCCCCCCTTCCCCCCCCCCCCGGGGATGGTGACCATTGATCACAATCTCCGTTTGTTCGTCCGGATGTGATTCTTTCACTCTTCCACAAACTCTTCTTTCAAATGGCCCTTTTAAAAAATAGCTCGTTTTGGATCACCCAAACTCTTTTTAATAACCAATATAATTTAATTTAATTCAGTTTTAATTCCAATATAATTTAATTTAATTCAGTCCAGATGGGTTCAGCCGACGAATGCCGCCGTTCTTCCGCCATTCTCTCCCTCTGCTTCTTCTTTTCCCTCTTTTTCCCGGCCCCTTCCAATTCGGCACCAATCAATCGCGGCATTCATTTGCCATTTGCGGTCCAACCTTTGCCACCGTTTGGACAACGGATGAAAACATTTTCTTCCCCCGGGGGGGAGGCCATCCATCCGCCGCACTGTTCCAAGGCCATCGTAACAGTGGCACAAAGTTCAAGATGTAAATCATTTAAAATCATTTGAAATTATTTGAAATTTAAAATGACAAATTACCAAACAAAATCCAGTGACCAAAAGAGGGGCCGCCTCCCCGCCGTCCCACCCGAACTCTTCGCAGAACGGCGCTTCGCGTGCCGCCCAACTGTCAATGAACATCGGAGTAGGCCAAAGTGTTTGCTTCAAAATGCAAAATGACGAATCGGAAGGGTCCCCCGAAAAAGTTTGTTGTTTTTTAATTGTAAAATAATTAACTTTCGCCGAATCTTTTAAGAGTCAATCCGATGAAAATAGCGGCGAAAGAAAGGAAATGTTCACTGAGTCAACGTTTATTGTTGCTTTGACCGGCAGAAAAACAGAAAGAGAAGAAGCACAAAATAAACGGAAATTCCAACGGATTGAAACGCCGGAGGGGAACAAAGTTTTGCATTCAATTACCGTAGTCGACTTGGAACAATACCACGCGATCACCGAAAGGTCAGCGGTGATTAAATGGGAAGAATTGAATTGTACGGGAAATTATAATGCCTTTTTTTGTTGACAGATATCGTTTTGCCATTCCCGAATTGGAGACGCGGTGCATTTGCGAGTGCGAATCGAGCAGTGCAAATTGTGCGGCGGACCGATACAAATATGGCCGTTGTGAAAACTCCGAGGACGACGAATTGGTGGTGGACGGCGGCTCTTCTTCTGCAGAGGAAAAGGAAAAGCATGGAAGCGGAGGCGGAAGCGGAGGCGGAGGAGAGGAGGACGTTCATTTTATGATCCGGTTAGCATTTTAAAAGTGGCGCTGGCGCCGTTCTCGACATGGAATCTTTGTAATGAAAACAATTCCATTCAGTTACAACGTAACTCTGTTCGACGACCGTATTCTGCGCCTACAGTGTGCCATCGAACTTTCTTTGCCAACCAACCCACCGGACGGCACTTGTTCCGGCAAAGACGCCTCCGCTTCGACCTGCCCGACTTTGCTGCCAACTTCGCTTTCCGCCCCTTCCAAAGTCGGCATTTCACCGCCCTGCGATTAGAAAGTGCGGTCACTTCGGCATTGGTACAATATTCCCAATGGACGTGGAGAGATAATGGACAAACGGAAGAAAATCGGACAGAAAATGGACGGCAGAATTGGGTGGAGTTGGAAAGGCGAAAGGTTCGCATTCAGCTGGACGGCACAATGCACAGCACGGTTGGCACTTTTGGCTTTTCCTTTTCTTATGGTCCCCCCCCCCTCTTTAGGTACTTGACGAAGAGTCGGGACTGAAGTTGTCCATGCTGGGACTGAGTGGTGCAAATTCGGCCGGAGCTCAGCTTGAGCCGGGCGTTTATTTTGTTGAGAATCATTCGGACGGATCGTTGGGAGAAATTGTCGGACAAATTGCCGTCAACAGAATCACTGAACACGAGTGAATTGAATTTGGGGTTTTATAGAAAAAAATTCAAATTTGTTTGCTTTTCAGCTTCCACAAATTGGGATGGTTCCGCTTGGATGAACGGGAGCAGCCGTTTGTGCAGTCTGGCGAAGTGTTCCTGGACAAAATCCACCACGCTCGGGTGGACGACTGTGCCGAACAGCGATTTCGATCGGTTTTGGACGCCAGTTATTACGTTAACGGCGACAACAATGTGAATTATTTTGTTTGTAGCAGTGATCAAATCGGTTGAAATTCTTTGGCCAAGGCCGACGAACTTTTGCCAAACCCAATAAGTGTTTTTTGTCAATTTAATTAATAACAATTTTGCAGGAGACGAGCCAATTTCGGTTGCCAGATCCGTTGAGTTCAGTGCACAAATGGATCCGATCGGCTCGAGTGTTGGACGTTTACCAGCGAATTGCGTTGGTTCGAGCGCGGGAAGGCGTTTCGTTGGAAGTGACATTGGCCACAAAGCCCGGAGGCGACGATAATGACGGGCATCCCCCCAGGCAAAATGCCATTGCCTTTGTGCACAATTCCTCGCGATTGGACGATTTTGTCGCTATTATGGTTGGTTGACGGCCCAAAATAAACAAATAAAATTTATTTTTTATTCCCTTTTTAGTTCATCGACCGCTTTTCCAACTCTCTTCTTAATATTACTGTAAAATTGCGTTAAAACATTTATTGGAAAAGCTTCAATTTTAGTTATTTAATGCCAGCGGTGTGCTGAATGGTTTTGTTCGTCGGCTGTCTGATCCGGAAGAGTCGGAAATCGATGGGTTTAGCATAAATGTGCCAGCCGATGGAGACAATTCTTCTGATCAGCCCAAGAACATTCTGATCAGGATAAAGCCGTACCCCCTGGGAAGCATTCACATTGTCTGCTTAAGGTGACAGAAATTGCAACATTTTTTATTCAACTTTAAGTTTTCTCATTTTTAGGCCCGATGATGCCGAAGTCTCTTTGGAGTTGTGCCGACCAGTTCAGACCGTATACCACGAATTGGAAGTGAACACTGTGAAGAACGAATGGAGCGACGTGGGCACTTTATGAAAATAAATTTGAAAATATTTTCAATTCTTTAGGCGATCGGAAACTGTCCAAAGTGCAATCAAATTAGTGCCGAAGGTTTTGCCAAATATTTGAACCCCGCCAATTGGGTGAGGGGCATCAATTCTGTCAGTGATGCGCTGATGCTCGCCTCGGACATTTTCGGCTATTTTGTCGCTCTTCTGGTAAGCAAAATGAACTCATTCTAAAATTGGGGGCTTTACCTTAAACATTTCAAATAAATATATTATTTAATTAAGCCTTCAATCACTTATATTAATTGCTAGGTGCTCTATTTTGTGGTCGTCAAAATTGGCATTCCGCTGCTCGCCTGCTGCTGTATGAGTTCGCCCTGTCGCTTCGGCTGCCCTTCAGTTCCCTCTCTCGGCAAAGATCAAAAGAAATGAATGCTTTTCGTAATATAATTTGCATTTGCTCAGAGAATTCCATGGCCAATCAAATCACCGATTTTCGCGGGTTATTGTCCCCTTTGCTTAAATAATGTTCATTTGGTGACACCCAATATAACTAATTGTTTAATTGCCCCTCAAATGCCAAAATGTGATTTATGACCACTTTCTGTTTTCCTGTATTGTGTTCCAAATTTGACTTGCCTTCCCAAATCATTGTGAATGAATCCAATCGATCTCAAAAATGTCGCCCATTTGTCACTTATCATCTTTTTAATTAAATGTTAAAATAAAAAAATGTTTAACACAAAAATGAATACGAACGAAAGCATCAATTTGTGCTTCTTTCATTTCAAACTTCCTTCAAGGTGGCGCGGTTTGTTGGCTGTTCGTGCTCCTCTCGTGCTGCTGCTGCTGCTGCTTCTGGTGGTTGTTTCTGTTCGCTTTCCCTCCGCTTCTGTTCCATCTCCACGGCTTCAAACAAAGCGCGGAAGTTTCCCGCACCGAAAACCCTTTGGAATTAAATAATTTACAACAAAAAGTCTTTTACGTGCAACTCTCACACTGAAATTGTTCCGCTGAATAACCTCCAAAAAGAAAGTCATTCGCTAAAAGCAAAAAAAAATTATCTTCGAAAATAGGAGAAGCCGTACGTCTTGAATTGGCTTTGTGAATATTTGGAGCAAATAGCCGTGCTCGTCAAAATCCATGAGAATGTTCATCTCCCGAATCTGTCACAATTTAAACAAAAACGATTTGGGTGGGTATGAAAGTCGGTGAAGCCTTATTTGTTAGCCGTTCCAACTCATTCACCTCGCCCAAATCCTTTCCGATCTCTTCGCTGAATTTGCTTCCGGCCAACCTTTGCTCAAGCATATCGTAATAGGAATTCGGAATGTCCTAAAAACTCGACGCCCCTCTCGCGCAGCAGTCGCACGGATTGGACGATATTTTCAGTGAGAAAAGCGATGTGTTGGATGCCGGAAGAGCCGTGGAAGTGAAGGAATTCCTTTTGATGTCGGATTTTGTGCCGTCCCTTTCACATCGTTTAGGAAGAAATCACCTCAATTTGGCCATTGCGTCTCACTCCATTGACATTGACCGGTTCGACCATCACCATTTTCACGCTTCCGTTTGACCCGTCATTGCCCACAAGCAGTGCCCTGAGCGCGCTGAACTCCGTGTGCACCGTTTTGTCGTCGATTGACCAAAAGCGCCGCATTTGAAAGGTCCGCTGGTACCAGTCGACGGCATTGTCCACCGTTTGTTCGGGATGCGCTTCGACGACATGATCAAGACAGATCAGAGGAATGGACGGTCTGAATCGGGATGAGAGGAGGACAATTTACTTACTTAATTAATAAACAATTAACAGAATGGCGCTGCTGCTGAAGCAAAAGTCTTTGACGGGTTTAAAGTCGGGCAAGAACAGCCCCCGGTAATCGATGTTCTGCACCAGCGTGTGCACTATGGACCCAGCGGAACCGGCAATTTTTGCGATTGCCACAGAGCCATTTTGGTCGCTGATTTCACGCTTAGGCGCCAACAATTCGAGTCCATTCCCCCGAAGAGTCTAAAATTTGGGTAATAAACAAATGTTTTTGGCCCATCCCCCACCTCAAGAACGGCATCCAAATTGTCCACTTCATAAGACTAAAAAAGTAATAACAATTATTCATTTTCTATTGCCTTCGGTACAACGAAACGAATGAATTAATCTCATACAATTCAACGAAAACCGACCACATCTTTGACAAAATCGCCCCGTTTTCCCACTTCGGCACCAATCCCCTCCGGGTCGTCCGGCGAAGGTGCTGCATTTAAACACAAAAACAATCTGAAAAAACGAAGAAATTGTTAATATTTTATATTTATTTATTAATTGTGTATTGGTTGGTCGATTATTGTGCAACTGACCGTCCCCTTTTTTATGGCAATTTCGGAAGAATGTTTCGTCTGACACTGCGCAAAGCGACGGAAGCCGAAATGAAAGCAGTGCCAAAATGAGGCCTAACGGAAGAAGGAAAATAACTGAACGAAAGCCTTTTTCTGTACAGAAGTGAACCTGTTGAGCATTGGAGACCAAAAATTCAATATGGTGGAAGCATTGAATTGTTGACACTTTTGAAGCGGACATTTGCGTTTTGCGGAATAAAACAATAAAATAAATTACAAATGTTAATAATATTGGTTATGTATTTTTATGGCATGAGATTAATATTTTGCAGAAAATATTTTAAAGTCAATTAGTCGTCAATGGGGACAATAAAATCAATTTTGCGATTTTGTTTATTCGTCGGGGGGGGGGGGGGGGGGGGGGCGGGGGACAAATCTCCGACACTAACACAAATAAAATAGGAAGTAAAAAGCCTATAGGTCCGTCCGTTCCAATGCGAAGAATTATGCCATTTTCCTAAGATTGTTTTGGAAATGGAATGAATGAATAATAATAATGAAAATGATTCTTAAAAAATTACAAATTTCTTTTTTTATGTTGCAATTGCGACAATTCCAAAACGATAACATTTCCCATACAAATTAATGTCGCTACAGAATCACTTTTCTCGTGATTGTTTTTTTAAAAAAACACTGTTAATTAATGCGATCAGGCAGTCAGTCGTACGATTCGGCGTATAATCAGCAGTTTTTTCGAAAAAAAGATAATTTACAATAATTTGTTTCAGTCAGTGGCTTTTGCCTGCAGGTAATTGACAGCAGTGAATTATTTTTAAAAAGTGAATTATGATTAAAGTGTTGCCTCTCTGGATTGGCGGGTTCGTTTGCTTCACTAAACCGGAATGCTTCTCGAGACGATCGTTTGCCGCTCTCCCGCGACCGCTCCGTTTCCGCTTCTCCTCAGCCCGCCACCGCCCCCACTCGCGCCGTTGAAAGAATTCAACACAATAGTCTGCGCACCTCTGAATATGAATATGTTTTAATCGATGCTAACTCAACTCGAATAAGTGTCGAGACTCATTAGGGAAGAAGCCCTCCCCCTGAATTTGTTTTAATCGATGCTAAATCAACTCGAATAAATGTCGAGACTCATTAGGGGAGAAGCCCCCCCCCTGAATATGTTTTAATCGATGCTAACTCAACTCGAATAAGTGTCGAGACTCGTTAGGGAAGAAGCCCCCCCCCCCTGAATATGTTGTAATCGATGCTAACTCAACTCGAATAAGTGTCGAGACTCGTTAGGGAAGAAGCCCTCCCCCTGAATATGTTGTAATCGATGCTAACTCAACTCGAATAAGTGTCGAGACTCGTTAGGGAAGAAGCCCCCCCCCCTGAATATGTTTTAATCGATGCTAACTCAACTCGAATAAGTGTCGAGACTCATTAGGGAGAAGCCCCCCCCCCTGAATATGTTGTAATCGATGCTAACTCAACTCGAATAAGTGTCGAGACTCGTTAGGGAAGAAGCCCCCCCCCTGAATATGTTGTAATCGATGCTAACTCAACTCGAATAAGTGTCGAGACTCGTTAGGGAAGAAGCCCCCCCCCCTGAATATGTTTTAATCGATGCTAACTCAACTCGAATAAGTGTCGAGACTCGTTAGGGGAGAAGCCCCCCCCCCGGGAATTTTCACCTGTACTGGTTGTGCTCGCCCTCCTGCGACTCTCCACAATCGGCACCGCCCGACTCTCTGAGTGCCCGCCGTTTCCGTCTCTTTGCCGCCCTCAGCTCAATTTGGCGTTTTGTGCGGGGAATTCGAATGCGCACGAAACAGCAGACAATGACGACCATCACCAAAAGAACGGAGGAGACCAACCCGATTAGCATCCACAGGCGAAGGCCGGGCGCGACGTACTGGTCCAACGGATGGAATTGTTGCTGTTGCTCAATCATCGTTCAAATAGAGCATTCACATTATGTGTTTAGATTATATTATCTTGTTTTGGGGGATACGATAAATGATACATATTGTATTAAAGAAAAAGCCATCTTTAGAGAGGCTTATTGCAGAAAATTAGTAAAACAAGCCCAAATAAACGAAAGCAATTTGAATTTAATCGTTGGATTTAGCGATTATTGTTTTTGTATTAATGGCCGAAAATAACTTTTGTTTGACCTCAACTCTTTCATTTGTCCGGCTCTCCATAAATACTTAAAGCGCCAAACTTCAGGCAATTGGCGTTTATTCCGTCCTAAAAGAGGGGGTCCAGCAAAAGCCCTCGGGCGAAGCAAATCGATAGGGAAAGGCCGGAGGAAATGAGGGTCGATGAAAGGAAGAAATGAGGCAAATTCTTTTTCAATTTATATTAATTTCGGTTTTATTAGCCTTAATTTTGCAGCTTTTCTGAATTACCTAATTGTCTTATTGACTTTAATTTTGCTAATTTACATTAACACCTTTAAAGTTTTTTTTGTGGATTTTTTAAGTATCTTTAAAAATACTTTTCAAAGACTTACTTTTACTACCCAAAACCAAGCATTAATAAAAAAATGGGCTTGGCCGAAGAGTAGTCTGAATTGTGTTTGGCTTTCACTATCGCACTCAATTGCATTGCTGGCACCGGCACTGTCTCCCAACGCGGACGCGGGACGGGATCCGCCGCACGGCGTCTTGTCCCGTTGTCCCGTGCCCACACGGTCAACCCGACCTTTTCTGGTACAACGCCACCCTCACTCGAGAGTTTCCCGGCTAGGGAATGCAACCCCCGAAGGGATTGGGGCCATTTCTCAGACCTTCCCAGGAACTTTGTGCAGGCGACCAAAGCACCTTTTGGTGGTTCCTCTCAGTCAGCTTCCAGCCAAGCCATGAAATGGCAAAAGAAATTGCTCATTTTATAAGAGAAGGGAAAATTCCATTAACTTTTCGCTATGTTTGAAAAAGGGTGAGAGAAAAGAGAGAAACGCCAGCGGTTCTATTCGCTCTCTCGCTTCTCTGCTCTCTCTTCGGAGCACCACACTATTTCTTACCCTGGCTGGGGAATAGGGGAGAGAAAGGAGGAGAGAGTGTTTTTGTGTAGAGGGCAGAGAAACGGAAAGGAAGAGAGACAAAAGTAAAGGAAAAAGAAAGGGTGCAGAGAAAGCAGAGGGGCAGCAAGAGAATGTGTTGCTTTCATTTTCCTCTCTCCTCTTTTGCACCCCTATAGAACATTTGTGCCGGAATGTCTCCCCAAATATAAAAACATTCCCTTTTGTTGTTGTGCGTGTGGTGATGGCGTTGAACGTTTATCGGAACCACCAACCAGTCCGTGCCTAAGTGACTGATCAAATGTTCTGAGGAAAGTCCCTGGACCAGCGGCCGAGAGGGTCCGCGCCCAATCGGCGCGCAGTCGTCACGCAAATCCCGCGAGGGGCCCTTGGGCGATCACAAAGGGCCATGACCCCTCCGGGGAGAGTCCGATCGCTTTCCGGAAAGGGAGTGCCGATGTTCGTCAAAGCGAAAAGTGATGCGTCCATCAAACTGAATAGGGCTTACAACGTCTGTCACCACCTTCTTTTTTTTTTTTTAATTAGTTGGTTTAACTTTTAAAATCGATTATTTTCCAATTAAGAAATGCGAAACATGGAACAGCTGCTGATCCTCCAAAAACTCTTCGATCGCCTTTGCCAGTTCCCTAAAGTTCGCACATCTTTTATTTTCATAGCTCCCAGACTCCAAATCACTGAACAAATCACACTAAAAAATATTTCCATATTTCTAAGAATAATTTGCTTTATGTTAATAATGTCTGCCCGACATTTGAGGACTAACTTTTGGGAAACCGAAATAGCTTTAATATTGGCCAAGTAGCGCACACTCAAACCGGTTTAAAATGCGGGACCGACAAAACTTTGATGAAGAAAGCTAAGAATTCTTATGTATAAAAGCGGGTTTGGGTCATTTGGAGTCTGGTAGCTAACTTCTAAGATGCAATTTTACCTTTTAATTGTATTTTCTTATTATTTTCTTTCCAAAAATGGCACTTCCATCAATGTTTTCCGTCGGCCAACAGCCCATCGCAATTTGTGAGCTTTGCGGCTGTGGAGTCGGTCCTTTGGAACAGAAAGTGCAGACGCAAAAGCGGACGAGTAAGTCAATGTGCCACAAAAGCTTACAAATAATCACAACGGTGGCAATTTTATTTTGATTTATTCAAATTTCGATCTTTCCCATAACCGATTAGCCTCCCTCCCCCTCCCCCCCCCCCCGCACTTTCGCAGTGCACAAAGAATGCTTCAAATGTGCCATTTGCGATGTGCCGTTGACGGTGGGCGCCTGTGCATTGGACCATTCGCTCAGCCGTTACATCGGCCCGTTGTGGTTCTGCAACATGCACATGATGCTCGGGTCGGGCGAGAAGTATCAGCTACTGAAGCAAAAAATGGGTGGAGGAAAGTGAACCGGTTGAGAGCAAAACGACGTCGACCAATTTTGAAGAAACAAAATAAAATAAAAGGAAAAATTCTCAAGGGTTTATTACAACCAAAAGAGTTGGATTTAATGGGGAAAAGTATATGCACTGATTTTTTCCCGCAATTTATGACATTTAAATAATTAAGATCATTCAACTTTGAACAAAGTTATGAATTTTTAAATATTTACCCAATTTGCTGATCAAAAAAATGAAAATTTGAAATATTTCTGAATTGAAACAATTTAAAATTTTAGAAATTGTTACCTCCATCATTGATGTTCATATAAAGTGCTACATCCTCTCAATAAGACCGAACTTGCCCATAGATTAATCAATTCACTTAATCAACTGATCAGCAGGTGTTTGTGGCATCGCCCAGTGACAAATGAATGCCAATGGACCTCACCATAACCACTCAAATATTTTATAATTAATATTTTATGTCATCTTTATTTTTGCGCATGTGGGCATTTATTTAAAATTTGCCTCCCAATAATCCTGTACATTTACTAACTTAAAGTTCAGTTTGGTCATTCGGTTAAGCCAATTTTTAAAAAGTGAAAATTTAAAAATTTGTTACAACGGAATAAAAACATCACTTATTAACAGTTTATTCTCCAGTCAATGAATGAGCTCTTTTTAATTCCTTCTCGGTCTTATTTATATTACCTAATTAAATTCACGTCATTAAACGGGCGTTCGTTCGTTTGTTCTTTCGATAATGCGATTGATCGATTTTTGGAGATGGCTTCAGGGAGTGATCAATTAGGGGCAGGGGGGGGGGGTGATCTCTTAAACTTTGGTACCAGCACGCCCTCCCCCCGGCCTCTTCCTAATCCCCCACCCAATTAAAATGCCCTGATGTTCGTCAATCTGATTAATTTTGTCCCCAATTTCCAAATCTTCTCCGATGAACCGATTAATTGCGTTGTCGTTGCTTTTCCTCTCTCTCACACTGATTTCTTCTTCATCTGGTGGTACATAAATCTTTTTTCTTGAATTTATTTTAATTAAAAAATGAGGACATTTAAATTTTGTGACATTTGCAACAGCTGAGGTTCAACCACAACAGCTCAATGATCCAATGACTGAAACGGCCGTCCAACAACGTCAGCTCCCACGTTTTGGACATTGCGGCGGGGCGTCCGGCCCAGGGACTCAAATGCATCGCGTATAAATGGGAGCGGAGGTGTGTGGCCAAAATGGGAGGACTGCCCCAGAATATTTGTGGGGCTGTTTAGTGAAGGCAATGCGAAGGATGACGACGACGACGACGTCGAGGAGGGCACTTGGGCCATATGGGGACAAACGTTGGAAGGCTTTTTATGCACTAAAAAGGCGGCAAAATTCAGAGTAACAAATGAGCAGGGCCGAATTCCAATTGTCCACCCGGGACAGCAGCTGAGTGCCGGCACTTTCAAATTGCGTTTCCAAACGAAAGAATACTTCAAATTGCAAAACCGCAACACTTTCTACCCGTACATAGAGGCAAATATACCTAACTTTCTTGCCCCATGGGCCGTCCCGTTTTTCAAAAAAATAGGATACGGGACGGCATTTTCAATGTTTATGATGACTAGGGCCCAGTTTTTTTGTTTTGTTTTTTGCGCGAGTCCTCTAAATTTGAAGAATTTTTGTGAAAAAGAATTCCCTTGTCCCGTCCGAAGGAACGATACACGGGATACGGGACGCCTAAACGGCCCATTCTCGTTTATTTTGCTATTTTCAGGTCGTCTTCCAGATCGAGGACCCCACCAGTCATTACCACGTGCCAATCACCTTGAGTAACTTCGGCTATTCCACATACAAAGGACAATAATATTGGAAGAAACGCAGAAGGAAAAAACAGCACGATTTCACTCCAACCATTTGGAAAATGAGATTTGGCGAGAGCGTTGAAATTTTTGAAATTTTTTAATTGAAACATTCATGTTTTGGCGTTGTGTAAATTAAATTGCAATTTTATTTAGATGAATTATTGTCCAAATTTTGATAAATTAAAGCCTCTCTTACTGCTGCTTTTAAATTTTGAGATCCGAGCCCTGCTGCTGGTGTTTGTCCATCTCCACCACCACTACCACACAGAAAACGTTTTTATTTGAATCCATTCCCTCCCCCCCATTTTGAATGGTTCTTCACTTCTTTTGCCTCATGCAATTATTCTCTAATTCTCACCTTATGCCCGAAGCAATTTATTCGACTTTAAATATTTTCATCATTTTTCTTTTTTGTTATTCTCATCAATCGCTGGGTTAAATATGTATAAATGTCGTAAGGCCCTCCCTCTGTATGTGCTCCTCCCATTTCTCTTCCCCCCTCCCCTCCCGTTCCACCAATCAATCCTCTCGTTCTCTCTTTCCCCCTCCCCCCCCCCCCCATCATGGATCTTCTCTTCTCTATACATACCACCCTCCTTTCCCCCCCCCCCCCCAATTTCTCCTCTGCTTCTTCTTCCCAAACTCACCTACTCTCCGCCCCCTACGCTCCCTTCCATTCTTTTCATCCCCTCCCTCCCTCCCCGCTATCTCCTCCCCCCTCCCCCGCTATCCCGCTATCCGTCCGTCCGTCCGTCCATCATTAAAACTCCTTTCCGATTCAATCAAAGCAGCAGCAGCAGCAGGAGCAGTAAAAAGAAAGCACTTTTGTTGAACGGAGGAGAAGGTTCTCTCTTACCAACTCCCAACCGACAAATACATAAGCTATATACATATTATGTATGTATAATATGTACAGAAGAACCAATTGGGAGCTAAAAAGTCACTTCCTCCCCTTTCTGTGTTTCTTCCCCCTTTTACTCCTGCACAAACTCCCAAGTAATGAGAATGAGCATCTCCCCCGCTATTTGACAAGCGCAAAACTCAATGTTTCGTTTCTTCTTTTCCCAAACTTGAGAGATAAAACCATAAACACACAAAAAATTGGAAATGGATTGTAATTACTAATTAGGCTTTCATTTTGATTTTAAATAGTCATGAAATTATATTATTGAACCAGCTAAAACACAAAGCTCGCATTGTATTTAAAGATTATTACGTGGAAATAATCTTCGCCATTTCATTCTAGTTTTTCCAGGTTTCACATTACCCCAAACTTCTCTTTTTAAATTGCAAAAGACCTAAAAAATAAAATAACTAATGATGTGAATTTGTGGATAATGAGTTGTGCTTTTTTCAACGTAATAATTTATTAATGTCTTTTGTTTTTCTCAATAAAATGCATTATCACCGAAAACAGCCCCCCCCCCCCCTCCCCCACTAAAACCAATTCTATTAGCAGCCAGAAAATACTCCCGACATCCCATCGATCGATACATTTAGTCGGGATTCCATTCATCTTCCAACCCCAGCGCAGCCGATCAATCTGCTGTCCCAACAATTACTGAAGGTGTCCTCTGTCAGTTGGATTCTTTTCCTTTTTTAATAGGGAATTTCATGAGGAGATACGCACTTTATCCTTCAACTGAAATGCCGAAACCATCCACTGTTGAATTGTCTTAATTGCCGAAACGTCCACTGTCGAATTGTCTTAATTGCCGAAACGTCCACTGCCGAATTGTCTTAATTGCCGAAACGTCCACTGCCGAATTGTCTTAATTGCCAAAACGTCCACCGAATTGTCTTAACTGCCGAAACGTCCACTGCCGAATTGTCTTAATTGCCGAAACGTCGTCCACTGCCAATTGTCTTAACTGTCGAAACGTCCACTGCCGAATTGTCTTAATTGCCGAAACGTCGTCCACTGCCAATTGTCTTAACTGTCGAAACGTCCACTGCCGAATTGTCTTAATTGTCGAAACGTCGTCCACTGCCGAATTGTCTTAATTGCCGAAACGTCCACTGCCGAATCAGAGCTCCGATTTTCTCATACCAATTCATTTATTTTTGGCTTATGCAAAAAAACATTTGACATTGGTCTGAACACATTCCTGAAAAAAATGTAGAAGTTACATGTGTATTAATTGTAATGGTAAATTTTAGATATTGGTATTGTTAAGTTTACGCAAATTTGCATTGATAAGAAGTATTTAAAAGTAATGGGAACATTGGACATTATGGCAGCACCAGCAACTCATTATTTGAGCAGCCAAAAGCCATCGTTGGTCAGTCCCATTTTTAATTATTTATTTATATTTATGTAAAAATGAAACGGTTATTTTACTAATAATAAGACAACTTCAATTTTAAAAAAATTAAAGCGTAAAAACATTAATTTTAGCATGGAGTGAGCAAACTGAGTCGATGGACCAAACTTGAGCCGAAAAACCAAACGCCCGCAACTTCACCCGACCAGCAACCGTCCAGTCTTGGAAGTCAGGCGCACAGCAGTGCCGGATCAGGTTTTTAAATTGGAGTTGGGGGGTTTTGGCATTTTGGAATGGCACCCCCATTAAAACCAATAACGGAATTGGGAATTGCATAAACGAGGAAGCTTTAGGGGACGTATTTTAAGTTTATTAATTTGCACAGACACCGACGATTCCACCCATTCTGGCACCAATTCGCAACGTCAATCGCCCCATTTTGGACAACAACGGGTTTTGGGCGGAAAAATATCGCCAATGCTGGGCCAGGAGCACTTTCCGATTTTGGGTGGTTGGAATGTAAACGGTGAGAGAGTGTCTTTCTTAAATGATTTACCTATTTTATAATTGAAGCACATTTACTGGTCTTATCAGTCGTTTCAGCTAAATCCTTCCAACCGGTGGCTTCGTCCACCGGCGGCCATCTTCAGTCTTCGCCCCATTCGATGTGTCAACCGGTCGTCGGGGACTTTAGCTTCCCGCCGCCTCCAATCGTCGCCAATTCGTTTTATCCAGCTCAAAATTCTACTAACCACGTCGAATCTGTCAATTCGCAGGTTGGAATTATGGAGGACGAAGCTATTCAAAAATTAAGGCCTATTTGGGAGGCATTCCGTCGACTTTTGGGCCATCAACAGAACAACATCGGCAAGCGAGATGCGGCGGACCCAGTTGGGCATCGGCGGAACCTGAAATGATGGGGGTGTGGCAAGATCCGAACGCGGGGCTGAAGCAGTGGCAAACGTACACGGGCACGACAGTGTGGGGCAACCCGGATGAAAAAGGTTTTTTGAAAGTGAATCACTTTTTAAAGAAAAGATGAGAAGTCGGTTGAAATCAACTTTTGTGCGTTTGTTTGGTGTTGAACTCCAAAACCTAGATACTAGTTTTTAACATGACAGAAGGTTAATATAAATTCGCTTTACACGCTATAGGGAAAATTATTCCGTCTCCGACCAATATTGAATTTTTAAGCAAATTTGTCTATTCAACGTTGGCAGAGCTTCGACGAGGAGTCTTGTGTTGAAATGCTGCCACGATTGGATGAACTTGCCAAGAAACTGCCTGGCACTGTCAAGGGATGGTATGAAAGGGTTTCCTTAAATCAAGGCTGAAGCGAACGCTGTTCGACGCTTTAGGGGTGATTTGCCGACGATGGACAGTTTGCCCGCCCCTCTTCAGCGCGTTCAGACCCATCAGGCGACAGCAGTTACACAAGTGCAGCAACGTCCTCAACAAAACCACCACCACAATCATCAGACGCAAAATTATCACCGTCGTGTCCATAACCCTCAGAACCGTCAGCCGACAATCGATTATCCATATGCCAATTTGGCACCTCCGGCAGGTGGTCCGTATCAACTGCCGCACAACAACATTCCACAACAGCAAATGGGCGGTTGGCCCAACAACGACGGATTTGTCTTTAGACAGCAGCGGACGGGTTTCGCCATGAACGGCGGCAATAACCTTGGCCCGTCGTTCAACAACGACTCCTCAACGGTGGCGGCACCTTTCAATTCCGTCGGGATGGGCGGCGGAGGTGCCGGTTGGATGTGCGGTGGAGAGATGACGACAAACGACGGAATGGATCTGAACAATGGTGGGAATTAACAGCATCCAATGGCATTGCCAAAACGGGTTTTGTGAAAATGTAGACTGCCATTCTAGGGCGTATGTTATAGTAACTTTCTGAACATTACAACCGAATATCGTTCACTATATAATTTCTGTGGGAATGTTCTAACAAATAAGATTCCCCACCTCTCACAACTTGAAAGCTGTTTTTTGACAAATTTCTTTAACAAATTCCGTCAAAAACGTTAGAATTTTATTGGCGGCGCCTATCGAGCACCGCCCGCGCCCTCAAAAATTAAAAGGGCCGCTGAAGCAAAAATGATGCCTTTCGGATAATGCAACTTAATTAATATAATTTCAAATAGTTTCCTTGCGGACCGAGCAGCAGCAGCAGCAGCATCACCAAATTTCATCGAGAAATTTTGCTTTTCCATCGACCTATTTTCCCTTTTCCGGCGGCGATTGTTTGGCCTCTACCAATGGTAAGCATTTAAAAAGTTTGGTATTTCTTGTCGTGGCCTAACGATTCCAAAAAGCAATCGGACGCATTTTGGAAAAAGTTTTGTGGAAATTTAATCGAATTTGAAATTTCTCAAGCTTAAGGCTTCTGTCCAATGCCGAATTTTGTGGTTTAGGGGCAATCGGAGTTGGCGGGACGGTGAACCCAATCTGGTGAGCTGCTGGTGGACTGTGACGGACAAACGATGTGCTGACGGGTGAGCTTCAGTTGATGGTGCAATTAATCGGACGCGGGCGTCCCTCTCCCCAATCTCACCCCCCCCCCCCCCGCCCTCCCCCACTACCACTCTCTCTCTCTCTCTCTCTCTTTACCAATTTATGGCAATTTGCATACTTTTGAGGATACTCTCTCCTATGCTCTTAATAGCCGAGAACCGTACGGCATTTTCCCAATTTTCTATATTTTGCATCCATTCACCCAATTATTTTGTATGTTTTTGCTTCACTTACCCGGCCATCCACAAAATCTATGCGATATATTTATTCGTTTTGTTTTTATGCACAACAGACCCTTCTTATTAAAGAAGAAACAAAAATCCAAAAAAAAAAAATGAGGAGTCTGTTGTGCACGACTTGATATATTTGATAGATATATACTCCGACGGTGGAATAGTTTATATTTCCCTTTCTGTTGTTTTGCCATTCTGACGATTTTGGCTCATTGTTTAAAGTTAAAAGCATTCTAATAGTGTTTATGGACATTCATTTTATTTTGGCATTTCCCCCTTCTCCCCCCCCCCCCCAACTCCCATTTCGGTTGTAAGTTTTTGTTTGTTTTCTCTGTGCTTTCTTGTCGTCTCGCCTCCCAGAGTTCGTTTTCCCCCGTTAGTTAGCCTCCCCTTCCCTCCCCCGTTTCTTCTTCAGCTAGTTTCCGGATACATCGGCCTTCAGAGAATTGCTTTTACACGTAACTCTCTCTAATCTGCATATTTCTCTGCCTCTAATGTTTCTCTCTGATTTGTTATCTCTGTTAGCGGATATTTTGCCTTCGGTTTTTATCTCTGCTCATACAACAAACAACATTAATTGGTTTATCGGTTTTGGTCATTATCGTCGCTTAACAGATGCAACTCGGTTCCTTTGCCGGAAACACATTGTCTTTTGGTAAAATACGGTTACACGGTCTTTAATATTGTAAAGGATCTGACTGATAAAGTGATTTCTTTGATTCTTTTAATGATTGGAAATTCAAAGTTGATGAAACAATCGCTTCTTCTCGCCTGCTGATCACGATTTCGAATTCTTGAACTATAAAAGAGGGGTTTTTTTTATTGATGGACCGGGATAATTTTGGTGTCAATCGACAGATCTCGATAAAAGCCCATGCATCAGCCCGTAGCTTATTCAGTTTTTTTGTTTAAGCTTTAAACGGGGTGTAAATTTAGTTCCGGTTGGCCCTACTTTAAAGTATTATTGAGTAATTTTGTTTAATGGGCAAATTGAATTAAAAACAAATTATTGAGTTTAATTTTGTTTAATGGACAAATTGAATTAAAAACAAATTATTGAGTTTAATTTTGTTTAATGGACAAATTGAATTAAAAACAAAACGCTATTAATTGTAATATGAAAGGAATGGTCGAGATTAAGTAAACTGCTGGAGAATGCGCATTTTATCGGAACAAAACAAATAAATATTTATTCGCTTGAACAAAATATTTTAGCATTTTATCACAGCCAATGTGTCACACAAATTGTGTGAGTTAGTTCGAATTTTGTTGACATAAAATTCGATTCGTTCGTCCATCAAAAGCATCCGATGGTTCGCTCTGTTTCATTTGCCAATACTTTTTTCATACCGTTCCAAAAGGCCTTCTATCATGTTCATAATCACTAATGAATACTTCTGCTGTTGAGTCAACAATTCCTAAATGCCAATGCCAATATTTGCAATTAGTCTTGCTGGACAGAAAGATTGCCTGGTCCATGAAAAGTTTAACAAGTTGGCTCGGGTCAACTGGCACGTCCCAATGCCGTCCCGTCCACACTTTTCTATTGTACACTGACGGGTCCGTGCTCAACAGTATCACAACGGGCTTCTCGCAAAGATGGTCACGAACCCACATGTCCATGGCTTGGTTCAGCGTTTTTTGAACTTCCTTAAACATTTAACTGCTGCCATTGTTTATGGACCATCAAACAAAATATCGAACTTTTTAAATCCGATTAATTGTATTTATTTGAATTTGCCCTAAAGCCCCAAACACTGGTATATATCGGTCTTGGTCTGACTTGATGATCACAAACGATTCTAGGCGCTTTATCTGTGCGAAAGTGTACCCGGCTGTTTCTTCAGGTCAATCAGACCGTGCCGGGCCCGGGTCAAAAAGCCGGGTTAAAGGTTATTTACTTACACTCGTCTGCTCTTCGAGAAGGTTGGAGTACTTAACGATAATGAACATTGCCTCTAGGCCACTCCTCTCGCATTCGTCCTTCCCATTTTCCTAAATGTTAGGAATATTTTAAACGCATTTCTTTCGTTCTTTCCTCACCTTTCTGGTGGCCATTTCCAGTTCTGTAAGCGTTTGGTCAATTTCTTGCTTTTGTTTGGCATTGAGAATGTTCTCTGGGTCGCAAACTCTCGTTCCAATTCGAAGCAAACATTGGACATAAGTGGGCGGCGCTGAAGGCGAACCAGCAACACCAACAGCGCTGGAGGGCATTGAGGGGGGTTTGGCAGCAACAGCCTGGACTGACTTTTGCTGAGGTTTGGAAGGAATTGGTTGGACTAAGAAAGTCCGGTCGGGAATTGTCCGATACCAAACAGGACTCTCGGATTTGTTTTTGTTGTTGCTGTTCGGGATTATCGATTCCGGGTTTACTACACCTCTCGGAAATTCTCCCGTCGTTTTTATCAACCCCTAAGAAACTGCAACTGACGGGACTTACTCTTTCTGACTTTTGTTGTCCGTCGGGTAAGGGTGGAGCCGGGGCAGACTGCACAGACTGCTCCAACTCGTGATTGATGTTCTCCTGCCCCTCTCCAGAATTTGCTTTCTTTCCGGCATCACTCCCTTTCTCTCCTTCTGTTGGCACATCCGCTGGTGGACCCGGAGGAAGTCCAGCCCCCGACTTTAACAGTTTTCCGATCAATTCCTCTTCCGTTGGCGTTTTCTTTGGCTTTTGTGGGTCGATTGGCGCTGCTGGCAGCAACAAGCCCGGCGAGGAGGGAAAGAATTCGCTGGCAAATGCCGGATTATTTTGGCCGTCGACATTGAGAACAAGAAAAGCATAGAAGAATAATGGAAGGGAAATTTCGGATTGAATGCGCATTTGACCTTTTAATATTGCTAAATTGGGGTTTTGTTGGTTTGGGAAGGGGGGATTAGTGGAATTATTCAATTAAATGCTTTGGGGGGGGGGGGGGGGATTTGTTGAATAATTCAATTAAATGCTTTGGGGGGGGGGGATTTGTAAAGCATTTGACACTTATTAATATTGCTAAATTGGGGTTTTGTTGGTTTGGAGGAGGGGGGGGGGTTAGTTGAATAATTCAATTAAATGCTTTGGGGGGGAGGGGATTAGTTGAATAATTCAATTAAATGCTTTGGGGGGGAGGGGATTAGTTGAATAATTCAATTAAATGCTTTGGGGGGGGGGGGGATTTGTTGAATAATTCGCTTTAGGGGGGGGGGGATTTGTAAAGCATTTGAAACAGACAAATTGTTGCTGCTTTGTGCACACAAAATTGCAGCAATTACTCTTCCTCCATCATCGTCCTTCAAATCAACACTTTAACTGTAAATTTCCCTTCTTTAAACTCCGGTGAAAGGTAACGAACGTCTTCAAATTGGGGGTCGACGGAAAGTGAAGAAATGGAAATGGGCGATAGGGAAAGAAGGAACCGGTTCTTTCACTTTTTAAGGGACTGCCATTTTTAGTGGCACTTGTCCATATGTAAAATGGGGGGGGGGGGGGGGGGATCAGATGGAAAGGTCCCGGAGATCGGAGGGTTTCCATTAATAAAACCTCTCACCCCGGGGGGGGGGGGGGGGGAGTCGAGTTGAATTGGTCAGAGTTCACAGTTTCTTTCGTTTGGTAAATGATCTTAAATCGTCACCGTCCCAACCTTATAAACAACAAACAGTACGTCCTCTAACTAAGATGAGTTGGGTAGGTAAAACCAGTTCCCGAGATTGCGAAGATGGAACTGATCGGCGGCGAGTTCAGCAAAAGTGACTAATCCATCGATTTTTTGTTCGTTCATTGATCAACAATCACTCGATCATTTCACTAACAAATAAGTCACAGAAATTAAAAAACACGCCTTACAAAATGGACTGATTGATTGCAAATTTTTCAGCAAAAAGAAAAGATAAAATTAAATTTGTATTGCGCAAAAATTCATTAGTTTTTATGGCTGAAAATATTTGTAATTTACTGAAAAAACGAACGTTTTTCTCCACAATTGGAATTTAAGAAAGGACGACAAATTCGCATATATATGACGTCAATACATATAAAGACGTGCCAGTTCAACTGACGTAATTTGGCACGAGGTCACATCAAACCCAATTAGTTCGGCTGAAAAGCAACAAAAACAACACAATTAAATCGTTGACGACACATTTGGATGGAAATTAAATAGGTAATTAATTAATTAATTGGATGGAGAAGCCTATTTTGGGTCAAACGGACTCGGAAAGTCGAAAAATTCACATTTTATTCGGCTTATCGACCGTGTTCATTCAGACTGCTGAATATTGGTAACTGTTGGAAAGCCAATTGACGGTTAGTCCACACAATTTACTCGGCTTCTCTCTGTCGCGGCTAAACTCTTTTGTTTTACAAAAAGTTTCCAAAGACTTAATGAGTCAAATCAAACTTTTATTACTTTCATTAAATATACCCAATACAATTTAAACAAAACAAAAAAAAATTGGTAAGCCAAAAAAAAAGCACAGATTGGCAAGACTTTCTGATCATGCGGTGGATGAATCGTAGGGGAAAGGCTCCCTCAGCAGCGAGTGGAGAACACTGCCGCCATCAATTGAGCCATTTGCTTCACATTGGAACTCCAATTTATTCTGTTGAACTTCTTGAACTCCTTCTGATGCACTTTTTGGGGATTGGACTGGCGATGAAACACTTTGATTCTGAGGCAATGTCCATTTGATAATGGAAGAGCCACCGAAGGGTGAGGACGAGGAGGCTTCCTGTTGGCGGGTGGGGAGGTTAATTAACCCACTAAAATCATAAAAGAACATGCCTGGTGAGGTACAATGACGGGGACCATGCCGAGGTCGTCACCAGGCTTAGGCAATGGAGCTGGGGGCGCATTTTTGCTTGGACGACCGGAGCTTCTGAAATAATTAAAAGTTTATTCGGAAGATTATCCCGAGAAAGTTAAGCCGAAATGGAAAGTAAAGTAAAAGCCATTTAGAAGTTAAACGAAACTGACCGTGAGAATGAGCGTTTCCAGAGGCATTCCAGGTCTTCTGCGCTGGTGACGTGCACCTGGAGATGCTTCTTCAGGTTGCCCTTTAGACGGCACGTTTTGGAGCAGAAAGGGCACACAAACGGATTCCGACTGCTGCTGCCCAAATGGAGGGATTTGTGCTCGAACAGGTTGGACTTGAAGCGGAACGCCTTCTGACACTGGTTGCACTTGTGCACTCGATCTTTGCCGTCCTTCAACCGATCTTTGCCCGCGGCTAAAAAGACGTTTTCTATTGGATCGATCACTTTTTGATCACCTCGATCTCGTTGTTGCACTTTCATTCCTTCGTTTCCACTTTTGTTTGGGGTCATAAGCCCTTCAGTCGGAACTTCAGTGGGAGTTGATGGCTCCGATGAGGAGGTCGAACGCACTGAAGACGTCGTGGAGAATGGGGACATTGACGGGAGGGACAGCGTTGCCGGTTGGTACAGTAATGTCTGTTGTTGTTCCACCGATGTTTGAAGTAGTAACATTTTGGCGACAAATTCAGTCCATAACTCTGCAATGTTTGGCATTTTGTATGAAAATATGGGACATTTGGTCACAACGTACCGTTGCATTTTCTCCTTTCCCTTTGTTTCAACTCCTCCTCCAGCAGCCTGTCAATGTGCTGCTCCATCTTCTGCTCCACAACCATTTGGTCCATCTTTTCCATTTGCATTTCCATTCCCCCGACAATAATTTGGTTGCTTAAACTCAGCAACAATTGCTGCTGTTGGGCACCAATTTGTGCAAAAACGTCGCTTTGGTTCGATGGAAGAAAACATTCACTTTGAATTATTCACAATTTTTGCTTAATTAAATAATATAAATTTATTTTTTGAATATTTTATACGGGGCGGATTAAGTGACATGGAGGAAAAGTTGGCTTAATAAAGACAGTATTTTGATTTCCTCCATTGGGTCAGGTCCGTTTTTTAATCTTTTCTTTAATTTCATCATTAAATTCGGAATTGGATATTCAGCAGCTTTCTGCATCATCGCCCATATGCTTGCTGCACTTGTCGAAGGTGTAAATTAGCGCTGTTATTGTCTGGGGGGAATAGTTTATTTCGTCGAACGGATTTAGCCGTAAGGGATCAGAGATCGCTTAGGTAATTAATGCCCTCCCAACAATCAAAAAGTAACGACGGCGGAAGCAACAAAAGCGCGTGCCTTTTAATAGTGCGGGTTTGGCACAAAATGAATAAATGAATGAATAAATGCATTTTGGGAAAGGCAAAAAAAAGAAACTTTTTGGCAAAGTTTCGTCGGTATTTAAAGCGTTCCGCGACACCAAACAAATCCAAACAATTCAACAATTCAATCAGTCGACTGAACCAAAAAGCCGCTTAAAGGGCGTCTACGGCGAGGGGCTGGGCAAATTAAGCGGGACGGGCAGAAAGTAAACGAACGAATTGAAAAGTTGGATTTATTTGGCTTTGCCTTTGCCGCCACTGACCTTTTTCAATGATCGAAACACAAAACGGTCACATAAATGAATTGGTGGAAGAGAGGGGGGGGGGGGGGGGGGGGGATTGGGGGGGGGGGGGGGGAATTGGGGGGAGGGGAACGCCGGGGGGGGGGGAAGCTGAGCAAAGTTCGGCACCCCCAACTCGGGCACCGCCCGTTGTGTACCGGTGGGGCTGGATGGATTCTGTCTGAAAGTGGCCCAAAACGCGAGAGGGGAGAGGAAGGAACTGAACGCGAAAGTGCGAGCAGATTGAACATTTTGGGCCAGCCATTCGTAATTCATCGTAAATAAACTAATTGCAAAGAATTAATAAGCAAACATTTCTTACTTCATAAAGCACATAATTTATGATTAATGGATAAAAGGGAAGACGAATTTTGTGCATTTATTGTGTAGAGAGTTATTCGGTTTAGGGGCTAATTTACATTTGTCGAGAGTGGGGGGGGACGCCGGGGGGGCTAAGTGAATGGAATAAATGGCGGTGGTTATTGGGTGCCTTAACTTGCTGCTGCTGAAATGCATTTTGTGGGCTTTGATCGTTTGTCCAAAACATTGACCCATTCTTTCCCCCCCCCCCCCAATTTATTCATTGACAATTTTCCAAAATCACAAATTTGTGTGGCTAAAGCATGCCATGGCAAAATGGCATTGATGGGAATTGGGAATAATGGTAAATTGTGCAAATGGATTAGCCATTTATCGATTCTCCCGTTCGATCTGTCAGAACATTCTAACAAAAATTATGCAAATTGCCCCATTAAACTGTAGGGAAATTGAAGGCATTTATTCGGGAGCACAAAAAGCACTTAAATCCATAAATAACAAAAATTTTGACGGAAAATTTCAATAAAAAACTGTAAGTTTTTGTTTTTTTGAGAGTTTATTTAAAGAAAATTTCCCGGACGCCCAGCAAAATCAGTTTAATGTGAATAATCTACATAATATCAGCAGATTGATTAATTACTTACCGTATTCTCTTTACGAAAGTTGCGCCCCTTCCGAATTCCATCGTCACTCGCCAAAAAAAGCAATTCAATTAGTAAAAATCCCCTGAGGCAGTGACTACGGTATTCGTCGTATTCGTCGACACAATGGAGGGCAGACAACGAAAAGAAACAAAAAAGGCAGACACTTTGTCGTCTTTTTGCGATTTGCGATTTGTGGGTCAAAATAAAAAGAAATAAATCATTTTCATAAACCAACCCAGCCGTTATTAAGGTTTTGCTAAATTTTGGAATTGCGCAAAAAAAGACAAAATTGTTTCTAACAACAGGACCAATCAAAAAAAGTTTTTTTTAACAAATGGAGGCGGGAAATTAAAACCTTAGAAAAAAGGGGGAGGGGGGGGGGGGGGGGGGGTTAAAAAGTGTATTCATTTCATTTGAATGAAACGGCGGGGGGGGGGGGGGGACAGTAAAATAAAATGAAACAAAAACAGAGGGCAAACAATCGACGGGGGGGGGGGGGCAAAAGTGCATTCGACTGACTGACTGAATGAATGAATGGACACTTTGTTTTGGCTGATTTATTTACTCGACAATTTCCCCCCCCCCCCCCCCCGGGGGAACGTTTTGATAAGAAACGGGGGTTGGATATGAATCAATGAATGATTTGAGTCTGTTTTTGCTTGAAACTTTTTGAACACAATCCCCCGAGGGATGATTTGTTGCTTTACTTCAATCATTTTAATTGAGTTGACTCCGTTCTGCCCATCAGCAGCATTTATTGCCTTTAACGACAACAAAAAAGTAGCCTACTTGCCTACCCTTTCTTTCTTTCTTTTTTTCTTATTTCAAAAATTCTTATCAAAAAAGTTTAAATCTAATTAATATTACTAAATTAATTAATTGCGTGATGGAAAAAGTTAATCAGCAGAGGAGGAAGTAAATTAAATTGGAGGTGCTGGAGAATGTGCCCCTTTTATGGGATGGGCTGGATTTGGAAGGGCATAACCAGTTTACGACGACATAAAACTGTTTGGCTGAACGGACGGGCGGGAATTGAGAGGGAATTGGGGGGGGGGGAATTGGGGGGGGGGGGGAATTGGGGGGGGGGGCAAAACACAATTTTTGTTGGGCGAATGGGCGGGGGGGGGGAAGAATCTTTACACAGTTAATGCACCATTTGCGTATGTATTAACGTACGTTGGGACCGCGATCTTCGCTTTTGAGAAGGTCAAAGAAAATAACCGCCGGGGGTAAGGGGAATTGGGAGGGGGGGGGGGGGGGGATTTGAGGGGGGGGGGGGGAAAGGAGGGGGTGATTTGAGGGGGGGGGGGATTGAGGGGGGGGGATTGAGGGGGGGGGGGATTGAGGGGGGGGGGATTTAAATGCTAAACAAACCTTCGAATGGGAGGAATTTTAAGGGAGTTTGAGACTATTGAGAATAAATGTGACGACCCAAATAAATGCCTTTTACTTTTTTGTTTGATTTTTGCATTGGAATTTTCTCTGTTTTTTGGTTGTTTTTCGCAGTCGCCCCAAATGGCTTTAAACCAAAGAGTTTCGGCTGTTATTTGGTGACTAATGGATGTCCGGCTGGCACCATTTGCCCAATTAGTGCTTTTTATTCTCCAAATTACGACCGTACGGTGTAACACAAAACTGTAAAATTCGGTGTTTTTTTGGGCAGTTCAGCTACCAACCAACCCCAACCCCAACAATTCTTTGCAATTGAATTAAACATTTGGAGAGCATCGCTTTACCTTGACCGACCCGCCGATGTTGCGAATCCTTCTTCGGCAGGCAGCGGCAGAAGCAAAGAGCGTGAATAATTGAGAGAGGGGGCGGGTGAGGGAGTGGCGGGGGGAAGAATGGAAAAACTTCAAATTCGAAGACTATTTATGCCGTTTAAAATTTACAAAAATAGCGACTGGAACGGGGGGGGGGAGAGGGGGTGGGAGAGGGGGGGGGAGGGGGGGGAGAGAACGTGATGGATGGATGAACGAAGAATAGAAAAATTGTGAATGAGGTGGGGCGGGGGAGTTCATTTCTCCACCATTTTGTTCCTTTTTGTGAACAAAGTTGCGGCTACGTAATAGGGGGGGGGGGGCGAACTACTCATTAAACGCAATTCAATTTGCAATGAACGCAAACTGGAAGGAATTTGGGAGGGGTTGCAGCGCTAAAAGATTGACGAAGACGCGGCGAAGGGTTTTACAGCGAAAGAGAACGCAGCACATACGGTAGAGGGGGAAGGGGGGGAGGGGGGGGGGGGGGGGAATTGGGGGAGGGGGGGGGAGGGGAAGGGGGGGGGAGGAATTGGGGGGGGGGGGGGAGAGGGGGGGGGGGGAGAGGGGGGGGAGAGGGGGGGGGGAACGCCGGGGGGGAGGAATTTGGGGGGGATGGACGGAGAACGAAACGAACACATCGGGCGAAAAATTCATTTCCAATGTCCACCAAATTTATTTCAGTGTAACTCTGCCGCCAGTGACGACACTAATGGGATGATGATAATGCGAAGGTAATAAATAGAATAAATAAACTCATCAACGCATTCCAAAACATTAACAATGTGACAACCGCCGCCCGCCCCCCCCCCAATCGAACGCCCCGCCCATTTTGGGATCAGATCATTTTTTAATCCTCCAACGCTGGCATCTTTTAAACTTTCACCTTTAGTTTTATTAATAAATACAATTTAAAGCGTGAAATTTTCTGAGATTAAAATTGGTACAAAAAAGTAAAAATGGAAAAAGTGCCGAATTTATTCCGAGTTTTTCGTTGGATCATTTTGTCGCTGCCAAAGTCCATTGGACGGATTGCCCTGCCGCCGATGGGCCCATTTGGACGTACCGTACCCTCTGCTGTTGGATGTTCACCGGAACGAGCCCGAGGTCGTCGCCGGGTTTGGGCAGTGGAACATGGGGCAAACCCTTGCGGGGCCGACCAGAGTTTCTTTAATGGAGTACGGTATTTTGTGTCGAGGAGCCTTCCCCCCCCCCCCCAAGGGATTGTTGGTTGGAGGAGACGATGTCAACCCACCGACCAAGTTAATTAGGGGGTATTCTCTGCTAGAAAAGGCTATTTTTATGAATCAATCAATCCATTCAAAAGTTTGAAGAGAAGAATTGATTAAGCATAAGCCAAAGCAATCGATTGGACTTAGGGGCTTGGGTACCCGGCTTATTTTAGCTCAATTGGACACCCGGGCCCAGAAAACCCCGGGTAGCCTGGGATTCTATCACCGACTAACGAACCGGAAAAACGGGACCAGTCCAATCTCTAGGTTTTTGATGGAAATAAACTGACCGTGAGAATGAGCGTTTCCAGAGGCATTCCAGGTCTTCTGCGCTGGTGACGTGCACCTGGAGATGCTTCTTCAGGTTGCCCTTTAGACGGCACGTTTTGGAGCAGAAAGGGCACACGAACGGATTCCGACTGCTGCTGCCGTAAATGGAGGGATTTGTGCTCGAACAGGTTGGACTTGAAGCGGATCGCCTTCTGACACTGGTCGCACTTGTGCACCGCTTGCTGGTGCTGCTTCTGCTTCCCCTGGCCTTTATCCATTCGAAATTCTCCATTTGATTTGAACGGCTTTAAAGGAAAAGATTCTAATCCAGCGGCCGAATGGAATGAATGTGAGGTGATCAGGGACGGGGACGAAAAGCATGAGGCCGAGACGGAATTTGTCGTTCCAATGAGGGCGGGGGCACGCCAACTGCCGAATTGGGGGGAGGCTGAGTTCAAGCAGCAGCTCTGAACTGGTCAGAATATGCATTTTACTGAACCCTTTCTTCTCCAAACTTGCCATGGCACTTTTTGCGTTCTTTCAACTTCAATTGCTCCAAAATGATTTCGTCGCTTTCCGATCCTTCTGACAGTTCGGTGCATTTCCGCATTTGCATTTCTTTCGTTAAAACAAAATGAAAAGCCCAAAAGAATGGTGGGGGAGGACAACGAATCGGCGCAGGGATTGTCGTCGGATTGGCCAATGCCATCGTATTAGCTGCAAAAGTGAGGGGAGAGGTTTGACTTATTCAATTGGCATGGAAAGAATGTGCCATTTTCGCTTCTGTTCAGTGAGTACATCGTGTAGACAGACGGCTTAAGGCTTAAACGGATTGGGGGGGGGGAACAAATGCCGGCGCGGATCGCATCAGACGGATTATTGGGGCCGTCCGTTGTCCCCCCCCCCCCCCACCGCTTTCTGTTCGTGCCGTAATGGGAATGATTTATGCAACGCATTGGTCGGTTAGCTTTTGCCAATGCCACATTCCCCGGTGCAAACTTGATTAGCCCCCCTTCCATTTTTATGGATGTTCATAAGCCAATCCATCGGGCTTAATTATAAAGTGATTGGGGGGGGGGGGAGGCTTAAGCCAAGCAAATGATTTGGCCACCGAATGGTCATGGCCTTAAATATATTTGCATTATTTCTCGCAAAATATCATTTCACCTTGCGTAATAATAATAAAAAAAGACTTAAAATGCCAAAATTGGCAATTTTACATGGGAAAAGAAGCAAAAATTCTCACAGCGCCACAAATTTTGCAAATGGACCGATTTGATTTGTATGCCAAACAAAGCCAAAGATTTGAATTTTGGGAATATTTTTGCCAATTTTCTCATTTATTTTGGGAGCCAAATAAATTGGCGTGGGGAATTACGCCTACGGGGAAAGGAAAGGCTGCAAAAATATGCAATTGGCGTGGGAAGACGGCGGCCACCGGCGGGCGAACAAAAAGAAAAAAGGAATTCGCCGAATGAAACGAAATAAATTCATTTCCCCGTCAATTATTTTAGCGGAAAATCGTTCCCTCAAAAATCTCTTTTTTGTGGAAGGAATTGACACCCCCAAAATTCATTCAATTCGTTTAAAGTGCGCAAATTCGAAAGATGACGAAAGCAAACGAATGACCGAACGGGGAACAAAAATATATTTGTTTGGGATGGAAACCGTCGAAGCTTAACGAGACGAGGCGAGGCGAGGCGAGGCGAGGCGAAGCTTGATAGAACAGTCGGACGGACGGCACCAAAACAGTCGGAACGGACGGCCTTAAGCTAATGTGTACATAATTGATTGCATTTTCATTACATTTATTTGCATTTAAACCGTTCCATTGTTCAAAAGTTGGCTCAAATTGTACAGAAATAAAAGCAGACCAATTCCGGATCCAAACTCAACTTGGCTTCTTCACTTTTTAGCCTCTCCTCCTTCAACTTGGAATGGTTGCGCAAATTGGGGGAGGGGGCAATCAAACGCCGTACTCACAGCGGGGAATTCGGGGGGGGGGGGGGCGAAGAATTGGCGAATAATTTATTTGCGATGCGCACAAACCAGCGCACTTGGAATGGAATTTGCACCGAACGTCACCAAACCCAACTTTTTGTAAAAATGCGAATAAAATCCCCGAAAATTTTGTCTCGCCTCCGATCACCCAAAAAAAGTGTTCTCCCCGACCTTTTGCCAATACAAATTGACTTGACCTAAATTCCTAAAGAACTTTTGTCATTTAAATTCAGTCAAAAAAGGTTGCCGACTTTGTCCCCATTCGTCCGATTAAAAATGCCATTTTTGTCGCCTTCCTCTCTCTCCTCCCTAACTGCTCGAACTCGACTTGTCGCATTGACCGTCTCTGGTGCCAGCACAGTATTTCATCGGTCTCAGTTTGATTGCTTCTGTGTGGATTCTCAATGATATCAATGCCCTGCATTCGGAAGTGATGGTGGACATCGAAGAGTTCGAGGTGTACATGATGCTTATTGGAGATGAGCCAGCACTCAAACTAAAACTTTCTTTGTAAAGAATGTTGTCAGCAAAGCGTGGAATGGCATGTCCGATTTTCAACGAGACGAGAAGCGCGAAGATGACGAGAAAAGTGCCGGGGAAAAGCCTTCACAGCCCGGCCGACCAAAACGGCAGTACGGCTTTATGCCATCCTTACAGCTCTGCTTATGTTATGAGACAGCCGAATTGCAGTGAGTTTGCATTGTGTAATTGAGTGGAAACACTAATTACCTTTTAATTGACAAAGACTGCGCTGCTCGAGCAACCAAATGCCCCTCGGGACCACCGGGGCCTGCAGGCGAATCCGGACTCCCTGGGGGTATGACATTTTGACCAGTTTTGCTAAAAGAGAAGTTAAACAGAACCCGGAACGCGTGGTACAGGACGGGATTCCCGGAACACCGGGGATGAGTCAGAGTTATGACATTGGCTATCAAGTTTACACATGCCGATATATTCAAAATGAAAGAGCGTTTTCACCTCTTAGGGTTGTGTACAATGCCCTCCGGGCCCATCTGGAGTTCAAGGAGTTCAAGGCATGCCCGGACAACCTGGATCTGATGGACAGGTTAAAGGACGTTTGTCAGAATTTCAAAAACTTTTAGCCCGGATCGCCCGGTTCTAATGGAGAGGAAGGCTACCCAGGCTCACCGGGAGGTATATATTTTTTATTATTGTACATTAAATAAAGGATTTATTCAGAACCTGGCGAACCCGGCTTACCAGGTTGCACTCAAACAAAAAAAGCTTAATGTTATTTTGGTACGAATTAGGCCCTCTGGGCAACAACGGATCTCCGGGCCAGCCGGGCCAAGCAGGACAAAGGGGAAAGGGTAAGCATTTAAAGTGTCAATCTCGAGACTATCCCCACAATAATTATTCTCGAGACTATCCCCCACAATAATTATTCTCGAGACTATTCCCCACAATAATTATTCTCGAGACTATTCCCCACAATAATTATTCTCGAGACTATCCCCTACAATAATTATTCTCGAGACTATTCCCCACAATAATTATTCTCGAGACTATTCCCCACAACAATTATTCTCGAGACTATCCCCCTACAATAATTATTTGTTTCATTCATTCCAAAGGTCTGCCCGGGCCTAAAGGATCAAATGGGCCAATAGGGCCAATTGGACAGCCAGGACAGCCGGGTGGGTTTGTCTGTCGGCTAATAAAGTTAAATAATAAAACAACAAAATATTATTTAGGGGCGCCGGCGGCAACGGGGGCACCGGGGCTAATCGGACGGCCGGGCTCCCCGGGACTAACCGGCGCTCTCGGTCCGTCGCTTATTACATTATTACAGCCCCCCCCGACAAATTTTCACTAAAGTTTTTTTAGGATCGCCCAGCTCCATGGGACCGGTTTGCGCAATTTGCAATTTTAGAAAAATTGAAATTTTCAGCCCGGCGCACCCGGAATGCCCGGACAGGACGCCGGATAGTGAGAGAACGGCTTTATGGCACCGAAAACAAATCAAAATGCTTTCAGTTGTCCGTGCCCTCCACGCGCTCAAGCCAACGCCCTACAGGCAAATGAAAGTCTTTCAAAAGTCTTAGTGAACGAACAGAGCGGACTTTGACGTTTGGCGAAAGGATAAAGCCGACGATTCCAATGCTTTACACTTCCGATTTTTAAATTCTTTTGGTTAAAAGTGAAAATTGGTTGATCGATTGGGGGAATTGGAGGCTCAGACGGACATTTGGGTTGCTTTGGTTAAGGTTGGCAATGCTTTTAACCGCCCAAACACTTTTAAATTTTGAATTTTAAATTTCTAATAAATTTTAACGCACAATTCGGCCCAGTCTCCGCAATTCAACCGGCGGGTCAAAATAAGCGCCATCATCAAAACCTTTTCCCTATCACGGCTCTCTTCTGCCAATGGCCGTTTTGGCATTTCCATGGCAACAGAACTAAAGTCCCAATGATTGTGCCGGATGCTTTTTCAAAAGTAATTCAAAGAAAGCAGAAAGCTCATCTGCGCAATTTCACTTTGGCCTTCGCTGTCCGTCGTCCACCCGCCGAAGGCGTCGACTCTCTCCCAACGGCCGTCCGTCCGTTGCCTCTGGCCTTTTGTCCTGCAGCTAATTGATAAATAATCCCCCGCCCCCCCCCGCCCCATCCTTTCGGATAATGGCCCCTAATGAGTCCCCGGAGGGGGAAGACAATGCCAATGCCTTCGGACGGCTGGCCGACGCTTTGAGAGAGGGCGGCGACACCGCGCAGTCCCTGTCGGAGGCAATTGAAAACGGAGACCCGGAACAGTTGCAGCATTGGTACGAGCTGATCTCGGAGGTTTTTAAAGAATATATTTGAACTGTTCGAATGCCATTCATCCATTCTTTCCACGGCAGGTGCCATTCGAAGGGCTTCAGGAAAGACTTGGCCATTACGAATTTGTCGAATTATTGCGCGCTGTGCATCTGCTGATGCAGTGGGAACACGCGCAGGCGGAAGAGCTTAAAGTATGCCAGATTTAAACAGCAAACGAAAAATTAGTTGGTTTTCGGAGACGACGGCATCCATTTTGGAAATTAAGGAATTTTGAACAGTTTTAATTATGAATTTGAATTGAATTGAGTCCCTTTGAGGAAGGCTTTTGACCGCGAGGCGGCCGAATCGGCAGAACGGGAAGAGAATTGGAAAGCCGAGAGGGAGGCGCTTAAGGCCGAGTTAAATGCGCTGAAAGATCGGAATATTTCTGCCGGTGTCGGAATCGATGTGAACGAATCCTTTCGGGTGGAAATTGACGCTTTGTCAGCAGAGAACGCGGAGCTGAAGCAACTCGGCAGGGAAAGGGACAGGCAAATGGCGGAAATGGGCCGATCGGACTGGCCCAATTGGAGGAAGCGTCTGCAGGGGGCCGAGCGGGAAAAAGCTTTGCTTATCCGGCAATGTACGGGAGGGGAGGGGGGGGGGGGGGGGGGCTAATCTTGATTGAACTGATCAAATCATCAACTCAGTCCCTTGTGCACGTGGCCCATTCTAGCCATCCCTTAGGGGGACAATAACTGCGTGTCTGAATTGGGGAATATTGTAAGGAAGCGGCGAGTAAGTCCAGCAGCTGGCTGGGACGGTTAAAACGCCTAAGGCGGGGGCTTATTAAGATCCATAAGAGGGACGGCTTTAACTCTCAATCAGACGGTAAGAGCATTAATCAGTTTAGCAAGCCCAACTGGAGGATAACATTCGTGAACTTACTCGAAGACTGAACACCCAAAGTGAGACAAATCAGCAGGGAGCCGAATGGGAGGCCCGTAAACTTCGGCAGCGCAATGAGCAAGCTCTGGTATTGAGTGAGCAGGTAATTAATTGTTTTGTATTCCATTAATTATAAGCAATTACCAATTAATAGTTAAGGTTCGCGAATTGGCCGCACAAAATGATGAACTCCGCGCGGAAGGAAGCCGACTGAGTGGCGCATTGGAAGAGGCTACCGAACTGTTGAAGCAGAACACGGCACGATTTGTTGAATTCAATGAACAGTTTGAAGAGGCGCAAAAGCAATTGGAACAATTGAGGGCCGACACTTTTCAGTTGCGGGAATTGTTGGCGGAGAAAGAAAAAGTAAATTGCTTGCATTTGAATGATTTATTCAAATATCCGTCGTAGGCACTGAAAGAACGGTCGGTGAGTGTTGAGCTGAGTGGCAAAGAATTTGGCGATGTAATGCAAGCAAAGGATGTACTGCTAGAGAAACAGCGGGTTCAAATGCAGCGGATTGAAGCGGAGCTGGACGAATGCCGCTTTCCATCTGGAAACGGCCATCAAACCGGACCATCAAAGGAAGAGGAGTTAGAACGGCTTCGGTTGGAGCTGATGAAAGCCACGGAAACGGCACGAAAACTGTTCGGAGTGGCACTGATGGAAGAGGGGGAAAAGGGCGCTGGAGGGCAAGCCAACGGAGGGACTGAGGATGGCACGGTGGGGGAGCTCCGACTGAGACTGATCCAAATGGATCAAGCAGTTGGAGGAGCGAGACCAATGCCTAGGAGGAAAAAAGCCGGTCGGAACAGAAGATGGAGCAGGCCCTGGAGCAGAAGGACCTGCAAATTGCGCGACTGCTTAATGAATGCCAACGTTACAGAAAGGTACGGAGGGCGAAGGCTAATGAATCGTTTAGTGCAAATTCGTTTAGATGGCCTTCGGCGATTCAGAAGGAGAAATGATGCGAATTGAAAAGCAATTGGAATATCGGAACAAACAAATTGAACAACTGAACAGACGCTGTTCAGAACTGCAAATAGAGTTGGAGCAGTACATTGGGGACGAAGAGCAGACAGAGAAACTGAGAAAGGGAGAGACTGAGGAAGTTGACGAGGGCGAGAGAAAGCCGAAGAGGAGACGAGTTACCGATAAAGGAAGAAGAGGAGGAACAAGAAAAAGAGTACGGAGGAGGAAGAGGAAGTGGAAGAAGTGGAGGAGAAGGAAGAGAATGGTGAGGAAGAGTACAAAGAAGAAACAATAGAAGAAGAGGAGGAAAGAGAAGAGAAATCAGAGACAAGTGAAAAGGAGGAAAAGGAAGAGAAACCGAAGAAAAAGAGAGAGAAGAAATCGGAGAAAGAGGAAATGATGGGAAAAAAAAGAAAGTCCAGAGAGCTTCTTCTTCGAGAAGCAACCGATGTGCAGTCACTTCATGGCGAGATCACTCGACTGATTCGAGTTGCTGAACATTCATTAATTGGGATGGAAATTACGCATTTTGTTGGTTTTAGGAGATGGAAGGGGTGGAGGCCGAGATGGACGGGCTGAGGAAGCAGTACACGGAAAGGGGCACGCTTCTGATGAGGGCCAAGGAGACCGAGGCAAAGGCATGGAGAGAGGTCGACAGACTCAAGGAGTTGTTGCTGTTCAACGACGGGGACGAAGGGAAAGACCCGCTGGAAAGGTTGGAACTGGCACTTCCAGCAGAAGAAGAGCAGGAAAGCGACCGCGTCGAGCTCTTCACGGAGGTCGAATGGATTATTTTGACACATTTTGACTTATTTTTGCTTGGGTTTTAGTTGCGCCGCAGGGAGAGAATGGAAGCGTTGGAATTGGAGAATGCGGAATTGCGCCGTTTTGTCGAAAATGTCGCCGAAGGCGCCGCAGACGAAAGGGAACGGCGAATGGCGGAAGGGACGCGCCGATTGGTTTTTTTGGCCGTTCGGGAGGCCAAATTGGAGCGACGGCTCCAAATCAGCCAGCGGTTGCGCATGGCAATGTGCCAAGGTATGGGCGGGCGGTCGAGAAGGAAAAGCATTGGCTTTTCGTGTCCACGGCGGCGGGACGGATACGAAAAGGACGGATTGAAGCCATGGACGGGGGGGAGGGAGGGGGGGGGGGGGAATTGGGAGGATAAAGCCATGAAGGGGGGGGGGGGGGGGGGGATTGGGAGGATAAAGCCATGGATGGGGGAAGGGGGGGAGGGGGGGGGGGGAATTAGTTGTTTGGCCAATTCGCCTCCCTCAAATTTAACACAGAAATGGGGGCAATGAAGGGCCGGCTGCACCGCGTAATGACTGGCGAGGTTAGTTGAAGCGAATTGGCCGCATCTTTCAAGGCCACCGCCCAGTGAAATCGCGCGTGGATTGGCAGAAAGAAGTGCGTGCGGTTTAGGAGTCCAGATCCCGGCAGCTTTTGCTGGAGAACGAGGCGAAGCTGTTCGAGTTGGCCCGTCTACAAAATGCGCTGCTCCACTCCGTGCCCGTCAACGAGTACAATCGGCTTCTTCGAGAACATAAACGCCTTTTGCGCGACAAATTTCTGTCCCCATCGTCCGACTTGGGCTACCATTCAGAAACGGAAGAGCAGCCGGGGGACAACTTCGTGCACAAATTGTATGGGGAGCAGTATTTGGACATCAACCGAACGGTCGGAGGTCAGTCGTCGGATGTTTTTTGACTTGAATTTGGTGGCTTCAGATTCTGTGCCTCTTTACGTCGAATGTCGTCGACTGCGCGAACTGAACGATTTGTTGAGCGGACAAAACGACACGCTGAACAAGGAGACGGAGAAGTTGAAGGCGGAACTGGACGAACTGAACGCCTTTCTGAACGACATCGAAGCAGAAACGGAGTTGAAGTCGATGTGTCAGTGGGCGAGGGGCCAACTTCTTTCCATCGCAACTTCACTTTAAGTGGCTAACATCGAACGGCGTTTCCTCCAGGCACTAAGAGAACAATTTGAGTCCGGAGAAGAGAGAGAAACTTTGCAGCGCGAGTTGCGGAGGAGTGAACGCAATTTTAGGTTCTCGATTCTGTTGTTTGAAAGTGGCTAATGTATTTATATATATATTAATTAAATAAAAATAATTGCGATGATTTAGCGGCAAAAAATTATTTAGTGAAGCGCGCGAACTTTGGCTGAACGAACGCCGTCGTCTCGTGGACACGGTCGGCCACCTCCACGCGGCGCTGCAACGTCTTCATCGAGACCAACTTGCTGACCGTTCCCGGCTCTGTCCACGTCACGACAGCGCAATTGGAAGCGTTGGCGGCCCATTTGAGGAGGGCACATTTGAAAGAAAAAGAATTGAGGGAGAGAGAAAGAGAGGTGGAGGAGAGGGCGAAAGAGAAGCAGAGAGACGAGAGTGCCCTCCGGGCACAGAGGACGGCCCTGGAGGCGATCATGGACAGAGACTACGAACTGCGAGCAGTGCACGCCGCGCTGCAGGGGTACGTACTCAACGAGTTGACGCTCAGTGCGCAGCTGCAGCAGACACGCAAAAAGGTAATTTAACCATTTAAAATATTAATAGGCAAAAGCATCAAAAATAAATTCGTTTAGTTAGAAAAAGCGGACAAGGAATTGGGGGAACGGATGGAGGAATTGGACGAACTGAGAGAAACGCTGGCAACCTTCCAATATGTCCAAGCGATTGATCTGCAACAATTGGAACGGCAAATCGAAGAAAGGGGGCGGGGCGAAGGGATGCCAAAATGGACGGGAGAGAAAGGCGCGGTGAACGGGTCGAAGAGGACGGAGGAAGGAGGCGGCACTAAAGAGGATGGAGACCAACAGCAACAGCAACACCACCAACAGCATCAAACGGCGGATGATGGGAGGGGGGAGACAAAATGGGACGGAATTGGAGACGGACAGCGGCGGCGAAGGGGCGGCGAAAGAATGGTGCTAATGGTCGACAATTCGGCGGAATGGGCTGAGCAGTTGAAGCAAGTGCGGGAACAGGCCAAACTCTGTGTGGACACTTATAAGGTCTTCAATTGTAGTGAAATGTCGACTAAACTAAATTCGTCATAAATTCAATTTTAATTAAATTCTTTTAATTTAATTATTACCTCAAAGGAACAATTGGAAAGTCGCGAGAAAACGTTGGATGACTATCGTCAATTGGTTGAACAGCTTCGAGCCGAACTCAGCGATGTACACAAAAGAACGGAAGCGGAAGAAAGAAAGTCCGTCGAAGAGCAAAAAGAAGTGGGGACGATCAAAAGTGCGGCGATGGAAGAGTTGGAAGCGCGTGAAGCGGAAGAAAGGTGGGAACGGCGGACGCGGGCGTTAGGAGAGGGCGTTGCGCACTTTGGAGGAGGAGAACATGGAGCTGGACAGGGAGCGGGCCAGCCTCGACGAGATGCTCAGGGCGTTCAGGGAAGAGAAGGAGGAGGAACGACGGAGGCAACAGCTGAGGAGGCATGTCAAAGTGCAGGTGAATGGCATAAGGGAAAGGCTGATTGATCAATTGATCGATTGCTTGGAGACGGTTGGGTGATCGGGAAACTGAGGCAATTAACAAAAATTGTAGGTGAATATAAAAACGACGGCACCTTCCGTTGGAAAGAAAGGAGGAAACTCAGCGAAAGGCGGGGAGAGGAAAAGCATTGGCGCACAATCGGCGGAAGAGAGAAGCACCGAACAGAAAGAGGACGATGAGGAGGTGGAGGAGGTGAAGGAGGAAGAGGAGGAGGACGAAGAAGAAGAAGAGAGCGGCAGCAGTGCCACCGATGGTGGCGGCTCCGATTCCGGCACTGTGGAGGACTTTGAACAGAAGCGGCAAAATGGGCGTGACGGCTCCGCAAAGAGCAGTTCCGGTGGGCAAATTGACTAAAAACTAATTAGCGGGCTTAATGACTTCTTTCACAGTGGGAACAATGGGGGGAAGCGCGTCGCGGAGGAGCAAAGCGAGCACGCGAACAATTGCACAACGCCCGTCAGGCGGTCGCCGGAGGGGAGACAGCGGACGCGCAAAGCATCGAAACGATGGTATTGCGGCACAGAAACGAGACGCGGCGGTTGAGAATGCGAGTGATGGAGTTGGAGAGGAGGAACAAAGTGAGTCAGAGAGGCATGGGAAGAAGAGGAAAAGCCACCCAAATCCAACCTCCAAAAAGGAACTGTCCGAGCAGTACACTTCTCTTCGTGAACGGTCTCGGCTGGCGATGCGAACACGTCCACCGCCTTCTGCTGGAGACAAAGATAACGTCAGCGATGCTCTCCGGCGAGAGAATGAACGGCTTCATCGACAGAACGCCAACCTGAACAAATCGCTGGAGGCGCAACGTGAAGAGGCGGAACGAATTGCCATACGGCTGAGGCGGACGGAAACGCAAGGTCGCGTGCATGCGGAGGCGTGGGAGGAGCGGAAACGGCTGGAGCGGACTGTGGCAATGCTGCGGAAGCGTCTCGGAGAGGGCGCGGAGCGCGAGCAAATGCTTCAGGAGCGACTGGAAAGGCGGGAGAGGCACATCGAACAATTGGGCAGGGAACAGAATGTCCGACTTGCGGACGGGGAGCGCGTGCAGACGGCCATAGCGCAGTGGCGCGCGAAGGCAACCGAATTGGAGCAGCGCGAGAGGACGCTGGGCCAAGAGAAAGTGCTGCTGGTTGAGCGATGCAACGAATTGACACGGAGACTCGAGACAATGGCACGCGAACACGCAAAAACCCAAAAACGACTCGCCGAGCTGATAAAGACGCAACAGAAAGAGCAGCAGCTGCAGCAGCAGCAGCAGCATGAAGATGAGGAAGTACTCAGAAAGGTCAAAACGGATAGCAATAAATTTGTGGGCAAACCCCGAATAGAGAGATTGAAACGGTTTTGAGTGCCGACAAAATGCTTCTTACAAATTAGGGTTTACATTTTTGTGTTCTGCTCAAGACCAGAGAGTCGTAACTGAATTTACTTTGAATGAAAGTTTAATTTCAGAAATCACCGCCCCAAAAACCGAACAGAAAAGAAGCACAAACTCAGACACCGCCGGCCAAAGTGCCAGATGCGGCGCCAGCATCTGTTGTAAATGCCGGAAAACGCATAAATGTCGAGAGAATTCGATCGGCCCCGCCAAGTGGCAAAACGGGACAATTGGGGGAGGCGTGCAAATTGCGGGAGACGAATTCGGGGGAGTTGCGTGAACTTAAAGAAGTCCGTGCCGAAAATCAGTCCTTGCTGAAAAGACTGAGGCGGGTGAGTTGTTGGGGGAATCGGCGAGACTTTGTTCAACTACAAATTCTTTTTTGTAAAGCCGGAATTCAATTTGCGCAGAATTTCCATTCGTTCAGGCGGAACTTCTTCAGCGAGAAGCCGATGAACGTCTTGAGTCCGTGGAAGAAGCAAAAGAGCGGCTGTTAACGGATTACAACGCTTTGCTGCGTTTGGAAAAGCGTAGGGCACTTCGGGAGGAGGAGGAGTCGGTGGGCATGGCACTTCTCAAGGACAAATTGGAGGCCAAGGAACGCGAGGTGGCCACACAGGTTGGCTTTTTTGGCAAATGCCTTGAAAACGGCACAATAACATTATGCAGCGGCATCGAATCATCGATTTGGAGGGCAAAGTTTGGCACATGGAAATGGCAATGGAAGAAAAGAGGCAAAGAAACGTGAAAATAGTGACCAAGTGAATTAACACATCATCAAGGCTTTCATCGCATTATGCACATTAATTAATAAAGTAAAGCGGCCACCGCCAGGCCTTTTGGTCACCACTCTCTCCCCGGAAGCGTTTAGTTTGGTGCCATCACTTATTTAGGTTCGAAAAATGCCGAAATAGGCGCTTAAATGGGTGAGAAAATGTGCCAAAATGGGTCTCAACTTTTGTTTTTTGGCATTTCCAATCTCGGCGGCGCCGTGTATTTTGTCTCGTTGCCCAGATTTTTATAAATGCTTCTCTCCAAACCCACCGATTCGAATTACTAATAATTTCTGTTCCATTTGTAAAAGTTTGCTTTCCTTTAATTATCGTCCCGTCCCGGTCGGCCGGTCGGAGGACTTTCAGCCTCTCCGCACAACCAAACTGAACTGAACTGGTCTGGCTTGTTTACGCCAAACCCGCGAAGTTTGACCCGCCGTTGGAATTAATATTCAAATTAATCCCTCCCCAAAACGCGGGCGAATGATCATTCTGAAGGAATCTCCCGCCGATTGCTCTCTTTCCGTTATTCATTCATTCATTCAACAGAGTGAATTCGTTCAAAGGGTCAGCACCGAACGATGGCTTCCCTTTTCCTGCTCTTCCTTCTCATAAATGCCGTGAGTCTTTTTTGTTGCTTTGAGAAGGTTAAGCCTCGGGACAGAGAAAGCCGAGCTCCTAAAAGTGCCGGCTCCCCTCCCTTTCCTCCCCCGGGGCGACCTTTGTGTGTGACCGCTTTTGTGCCAACTCCCCCCCCCCCCACAGCTCAATTCAATCCGTTCCCTTCCAATTTGAGCTGCTGCTGCTTATCGTCGCTGCCGAACTTCCGTTGGATTCTGAGTCGGAGATGCGTAAGATTGTGAGTCTAGTGAACGAGGCCAACATCGGTTGGAATGCGACGGTTTATCCGAAATTTGCACGGATGAGCAAGAACCAGAGGAAGCGTCTGAACGGATTGGCCGTGATGGACCCGCAACAGAGGGCAAAGCAACGCAAAATGGCGCCGGAAACGCCGCTTACGCTGGCTCTGGAAAAAATACCGCGCGAGTTTGACTCGTCCGTCAAATGGCCTAAATGTGCAGAAGTGATCAGAAGCATCCGCGATCAGTCCCATTGCGGCGACTGTTGGGCCGTTGGGGCTGCGAGTGTCTATTCAGATCGGTTATGCATCAAGTCAGACGGACGCATCCAAGTGAGCGCGTCCGAGATCGACATTGCCAGCTGTGCCCTTGGGGAGGGAGAGGACGGGTGAGTAGAGAAGCCGGGGCGGGGGGGGGGGGGGATCCAATAAATGGCTTCTCACTGATAGGGGTCCAATAAATGGCTTCTCGTCTGATAGGAGGGGGGGGAGGGGGGGGGAAGGTCCAATAAATGGCTTCTCACTGATAGGGGTCCAATAAATGGCTTCTCGTCTGATAAAGTCCGGTCCTCAAATCGGCTCCCTTCCTTTTATGCAGTTGCCTTGGAGTGGAGGACCTATCGCCCGGCTGGGAGTTTATCCACAAATTTGGAGTTGTGTCCGGTTCGGGCTTTCGACTGCGCAAGGGTTGCAAGCCGTACCCCTTCCCCCCATCCAACGAAGCCGTCGACTTCTTCGCGACTCCCGTCTGCGAAAAGAAATGTTTTGAGAACTTCACGGAAAAGACATACGAACAGGACAAACTGTTCGGTGAGCCAAAAAAAGGGGGTAGCCAAAAACCAGCAAATGCCAGAAACTCCCTGACTGACAACCGGAGTCGAGTTGGGGGAACCACCAAAGTCGGCGTTTTTTGTTTGAACCCAATTAATTACCCATCCCGCGCACCCGAGGGGAGTGACTGACTGTAAATGCCATTCGCCCCGTGCCACAGGCACCCCCGTCGTTCTCCAATCGAGTGACAATGCGCGCATGGTGCAACTGATCCAGCAAGAGATGATCGCCAGAGGGCCTGTCGAAGTGGGCTTTCTCGTCTACACCGACTTCTTCTCCTACCACAGCGGCGTGTACAAGGTTGGACCGGGACACATTTGCCACGGGACGGGGGATGGTCCCACAAAATAACAATTAACCCGTCCACCAAAGCACACTTGGGGCTCTCTCGAGGGAGCTCACGCGGTCAAATTGGTCGGTTGGGGCGTGGAGAAGGGCGAGCCGTACTGGCTGGTCGCCAATTCGTGGGGCGAAGACTGGGGAGAGCACGGCTTCTTCCGCATCCGACGTGGCACCAACGAGGCGGAATTCGAAGGGCTGGTGGACCCCTACGCAAGTGACCCCCGCGTGGACTGATTGAAGTTGATGGGCGACCGACGATGACTAAGATTTACTCGAGAAAAATGAATGGGAAGTATTATATACTAAATGACAAACACCAAAAATTATTAAAGCATCAAAGAGCAAGTTGGTCTACTTCTTTTTCCATCAGACAACGCGCAACCTCCGCTCGAAAACTGCCCGAATTCTTCCTAAAACATTTTTGTTTAACCGTCTCGGTCTCTTCAGCGCGTTTCTTGGGACTTATAAAAAGTGTTAAAAAATCGGACAAAATAAATTACAAAGTGTCGGCATTTAGTCTAAACGACTGACCAATTGGATGGCCACCCGGCCACTTTTGACCAAAGCGTCGATTCCTTTCCTTGCGGCATGAACATTTGGCTTCGCGAAGGTTCTCTTCCGGACATCCAGACGCGGTCCCCGCAATTGTGTCGACGTTGACGATGTAATTTATAAAGAAAAAATATGTTAAATTAATGCAAAAATGCATTCGAAAATTGTCGAGATTATGATACCCAGTTGCCTCGTCCACAATCTCCGCATAGGACAGCACAAATTTTTCGCGATCCGCAATTTCTTTGAGCAATTGAATTGGACTTTTGGCGGAGATTGCGAGTAGAAAATGAGTCTTTGGGTCCAGCGATTCATTTGGATGCAACGTCAGAACATAGTGATGAGACGTTCGAGCATTTGTCTAATGAGTTTTTTTAAAATTAATTATGTTTCATTATTTGGCAGATTAAAAGAAAAGTGAAACAATTGGTAATTCCTAAATTTTAGGGGCAATTCCTAATGAAAAGCATTTTGCATTTCTCCCTTAACTCCCCCACCACCACCTCTTCAAGCTGTTCGTCCTCTTTTCTCCGCTTTTTCAGTATTTTGTCTTCGTCGATATTTTTTCGCTTTTTGGCCGCTTTTTTCACATCAGCCCAGCCCTCCTTGACCATAACTTCGGATAACACTTCCGCGCAGCTTATCTTCGCCTTTTGCTTCGAGACAGCTATTGCACCGTGGTGAAGTGCACCGTTGAACACCGCCAAACACGCGTAATGGCTAAAAGTTGAACAATTCGGCTAATTTATGTCATTTTTTATAATATTTGTTGACACAAATGTGAAACAGACTTACGCTGGCACGTAAGGAAGCGTGAAGACGTAAAAGTCCAACTGTGCCGGTTTCAACGATTCGCTGTCCTCCCCCATCGCTTCGGATTGCCTTTGACTTCGGAGCAGAATGCATCGTCGGACAAATGCGACCGGGTTGGTTTCCATTTTGCACTGCATCATCTTGGCCTTTGTCTCTTCGCTGAGCTGGGCGTGCCCCCAAAAAGCATTTTCACTGTGCAATTTGAAGGCGGTCGAACGCAAACGCGCAAAAACTTCTTGCTCTTTACAGTCAGTTGGGACCGAGTTGAGCTGCATGAACTCCTTAAAAATGTTTTGACATTCTGTTAAAAAACAACGGCTCAGGCGGCGACCAACCGTTTTTGTTGTACAAGGGTAACAAAATTAAACAGACCGATTTCGGTATTTTGTATGTATCCTAAACTCAATCCCCCCCCCCAAGAAATAAATGTCGTTACGTTTCGAATCTTATCCAGGTCGATGTCGTCAGAAAAATTCATATTCGAATATCCCTGCTGCGCGCATTGCTCGTCATCTGCAGGCACGTTCAGCGAAGTTGGCAACGGTTTTGGCGGTGCTCGCCGCACTTTTCGACCAGTTGCATTGATGCAGTCGAGCTAAAAAAGAAAAAAATATTTTTTCGGAAATTTTGGCTCTTTCGAACGCGTTGTTGCGCCATTAAATCGTCAAGCACACGCAACGCGCACGCCTTTTTGGCCTCCTTTTTGGACAATGCAGATACACCATAAACGGGGCGTTCGTCCAGCTCAGTGATGTAGAGGAACTTGCTGAATTCAATTGTTGACAGCAAACTCAAGAAGCATCACAAAATAAACTTTCCTACCTGGCCCCTATGGGCGCAAGTTGAAAAACGAAAAACTCAAATCTGGGCATGGCCGAAGCAGCACAGTAAATGTTAAGCATTCTAAAAGACAATAATTAATAATAAAAACGAGTTTTTTTTTAATTACTCACGATACTGGATCCTTTTTTCTTTCAAACAAAAAGGCGAGGGTTGCCTGACTGATGGGCCGTTGACGGTGCGCTTCATGGAGGCCTTCTTTAACCAAAGGATCAACTGAATTTAAGCAAAATGAAACGGCCAAACTCGCAAGACATAGAAAATAAAAACAATAAACAAACAAAATAAGAACAAAAACCCAACCAATCTGCTTGTAGTACTGGTAGCGGTCAAAGCAAGGTGCTGCTCCATCCGAATCCATTTCGATTATCTTTAAAATTTAAGTAATACAGCAAAAGGAGAATACTTAACAATAAAGGCAAAATGAAAAGAACACCAACAGAATAATAATTACGACAGGCCAAGCAACGGGTTTATCAAAAAAATTCAAATTCCATGGAAATTAATGTATAATGTATAACGACAGGTCAAATCAATACAATCAGGTAAAGTAAATTCGGAACACTTCAAAAGCAATTAAAGCAACGATTATTGCTCTTCAAACATTTGGTGGCTAAAATTCTCGAGGTCGTAGGTGAGAATGCCACTCGCAATGCACGGCTGCGTGGATCTCGGGAAAACACCGATAAGGGCGTCGGCTTTGTTGTACATCTCCTCCTTCAGAGAGATGACAATCAGTTGGATGTCCGTCCGAGATCGTTCCCCAATGTAATGCACGACCTAACGGAATTATATTTCAGAGGACTGCAAGCTGGTCACCCCCCCCCCATTTGTGTAAAAAACCCCAACACACTTTTCCAATGTTGGTGTTGTCAAGCGCAGCATCAATTTCATCGAGGACGAAGAATGGCGAGGGATTGCTCGAATGGATGGCAAAAAGCAATGCCAACGCCGCAACTGTTTTCTCACCTCCACTCAGATTGTCCATCGGTCTAAAAGTTGTCGTAAAAGCAATAACTAGAGCCAGAAATTTTGAAATGGCCGGATCCGAAAACCGTATTCCAGAATTATAGCAACCCGGAACGGATCCGAATAATCCGAATGGGTGTATTTCGAATCGAATTTTGATAACCCAGGTTTAGACAACAACAAAAAACCCGGATTCGTGTACCGGATCCGGATAATCCGGGACCAGGTTCTACTTTTAACCTAAAACGTTTGCCCGGCGCAATGCAATTATATGAAATTCCATCCAGGTACGGCTCCTCCATGTTTATTGGGCCCAAAAACGCCTGCGCACTCTCATTTTGACTAAGCAAGCTGTGAAAATGTTATGAATTAAGTAAAGTCTCGATATGTATAATAAGCCTACCTTATAAATTTCGTCAATGCGTTGTGCAACCGGTTCAAAAAATTCCTGGAAACGTCGAAGCCGGTCCGCTTTGGTCCTTTCGAATGCTTTCCGCGCCTTCAACGCCTCCTTACGTCCATGCTCAAGTTCGGCCTGATTCTCGCTCTCCTTCTCTTTGACCTGAACACCTCGAAGATATTTAGAAGAAGGATCGATCTGCTTTGTGCCTGGTCCATCCGTTCGTCGACTTTAGCACTGGGCATTTGCATTTTACTCAATGATTCCTCCGTCGTTTTGGTCGTTTTTGACAGCTGTTCGATCAGTTTTGAGATTTCAGCTTCGCTTTCCAACTGAAAAAATAGTAAAAATAAACTGAGTCATTACTTTAAAGCCTAATAATAATGGGCGTTACTTAAAAAAACTTTGGGTGTTTTGCTTGAGGGTGGTCAGTAATGCTTTGTTTTTGTACCTTCTTGGCCTCTATTTTGACGTCTGAGTAATCAATTTCAATTTCCTCTGCAGCTTCCAAACTCTGCGTTTGGGATTGCGTTGTTTCATAATGGGACTGAGAAGAGGTTCCAGGCTGTGAATCGTCCACTTAACAAAGACGAACTTCAAATTAACCATGCCAATGAACTATCGAATCAATCAACCGGTGTTTGAATTGGTCATTTCAGCGTCCAACATAATTTGGTCTAACGATCCACTGAGCAAAGGAATAGTCAATCGACTGAAGTTTGCATTGATGGAGTAAGGAATGGCGCTTCTGAGCCTTCTGGTTGCGCTCCTGTTGTTTCTGCGCCAAGGCTCGTTCGATCGAATGGAGTTCCTTTCAAAATGAGGGATTTCCCTCCGTTACACCCTCAGAGCATTTCACTCACCTTGTCCAACTCGTTCATCTGCTTCTTCTCTGCCGAAACATCCTGATCAACCTTCGAACACTCCTCTTTCTTTGCTTCGACCTCACTTTTTAAAGCCTCCACCGATCTCTCCAACTCTTTAAGTTCCTTTTGCTCACTTTTATATTCTCCCTCTAAACGCTTCTTTTCCTTCTCCAATCCCTTCAATTTTTGCTGTTCTTTCTCGACATTTGCTGAATTTACACCAATAATTTGAACATTTCATTACCCCCAGAAAATAATACCTTTTTTATCCTCCGATTTCAAATATTCCAACTCGTAACGCAGTCGCTCAAGCTCATGATTGTACTGGTTGAGCCGTTGTTCGTGCTCCTCGTGGATCCGCATTTCTCGCTGTTCATATTCACTTTAAATTTACAAAACATTATATTATATGTATGCACTTACATGGAGAAAAGAAACAAACCGAATATGATTAATGCCAATTTTAGCACAAAATTGTGCAAAAATATCATCAGCAAAGGCATTCTTTTTTTGCTCCAATCGTTCGATCTCAACTTTTCGTTCCTCAATTTCAATTTGACGATTTTCAATGCGCGACTAAATATGATCATTAGTGCCCAGAAATAAAGCCAATTTAGTAAAGCCCACTTCGATGGTTTCCGGCTCGGCAGTTTCAACCTCCACGTCCTGTTCCAATCTGCGCAGCGTCTCGTTTTCACCTTTCTTCAGCTCTTGCTGTGCAAAGCGTAGACGTGCCTCCAGAGAATGGATTTGGTTACGCTTCATCTCAACGTCCAACTCTCTCTTTGCAGTCCGGTGCAGCTTCTGCAAATCCTCCTGAAGCACCGAGCGACGATCCTTCAGCTTCCTGATCGTATTCTCATCCCATTTCTTCGCTTTTGCCTTCAAATCGGCACCTCCGCCACTTATGACGCCATTTGGCTAAAAAAAAGTGAAGAATTCCTCACACGTTATCTAAAAAGTATTGAGTTTATAACCTGGAATTGGGTTCCATCCAATGCAACGGCTCGAAAACGCTCCGTTCGACCATCCGTGCCGTATGCGAGCTGGCGAGCGTGATCAGGCGTTTCGCAAACAAGCGAATTTCCGCAAACAAACTAAAAGACTAAAATGAATATTTGAAAATAAAATAAAAAGTAAAAAAAGCCACCTGCAGTGCCTTTCGCACATGCTGCGCATTGCCAGGGACGTTAATGACGTCAAACACCAACTTAACCCCGGGTGGTTCGCGTATGTCGCGCAAATGTTCTTTAATTTGTTCCATGCGAAGTTCGGTGAGCGGAAGCAATGTCTCTGGCGGATAATGTTGTTCACGTAAATATGCAATGCATTCTCTTCCCGTCTCCTCGTTGTCACAAACAATTGACATCATATGTTTGCCAAGAACCTGAAACAAATAAATCAAAGTCTTAAATAGGTCTTCAAATGTTAAGAATTTTACCTTAGTCACCGCAATTTGATAGCGTTTTTGGGATGGCTGGCACAAGTCAACAAGCCGACCATACACTTTTTCGGGAAACACTCTCTTCAAGTTCTCCACCGCCTCATGTTGGCGTTGGTTACGTTCTGTGTCAAAATTGTCGCCATGGGCGTCAGCGAATTTCCTTGCAGACGTGCTGCAAGGTCCTCCTCGAGGCGGACGTTTGCTCTCCTTCGATTTAGTCACCTTAAAGCATACGCAAAAGGTTCAAAACGCAATAAAAACACCACTAGCCTCATTTTGAAGTTCTTTTAAATTTTCGCGTTCCTCTCCCAAAAGACGAAGTTGTTCGGATTCGCGCTCTCGCAAAGCTTCCAAATTCCGACGTTCCCGGTCAAGCTCCGTCTGCTTTTGCTGAAGTCGTGCATTGCTGTGATGCAAACGCCGTTTGTCGTAGTCAATGGCATTGTTAGCCGCTTCCTGCTCGCGCAATTTGTTGTCCAAATCAGTCGACACAATCGTGCAACGCTTCTCAACTTCCGCCTTTAACCGACGATATTCAGCCACCTGAAAGGATAACACTCGCACATGAAAATAATTCGTCCAGAAAACTGTTTTAGCCTCAAATGTCTAAGGCTTCGATTGCCAAAAATATTGTGAGAAAACGCAGACCTGTTCTTTGCTCAAATTCAGTTGCATTGCTTGAGATTCTTTGTTAAGTTCCTCCTCCAACGATGCTTTTTCCTGTTCCGCCTTCCTTAAAATTTCATGATTTTTAATAAATTACGATTTTGCAGACTTGATCCTTGCTTCGGCTTCTTGCACAGTCTTTTCCTGAAGGTCCGTTGCCCTCTTCGCCGTTTCATATGCTTTGCGTACAGAGTCCAGTTTGAGGCAGCAATGATCCAACTGTTGTTTGCTCTTCGTAACATTCGGACGCTTTCCCAACACTTTGCGCTCCTTGAAACAGAACAAAATCGTTGAAATTATTTGCGTATGGCAAATATCATCGTATAATTTTTTCTCAGGTCCGTAGCTTTTTGAGAAAACCTAGAGAACCCGTTGTTTTGTAATTTAAAAAATCCGACCAATTCTTAACAAATATTGTTAATTTTTCCCGCTGGACTCCACCACCCCTATTTTTTTGGTTGCATATCTCTTAGAAATTGAGCCCAAAATTCAAAAATTTTTCACCGATTCCCCACCAACCCCGAAGTCCCGAAGTAAAGCAAAATGCTCAAAAAACTTTAGATACTGCCCTAGTCTCGGGTAGAACACAAAAATGTGAGCCCAAGAATTTGATTTTTAAAGAAAACTTCTGCTTGAAAAATTATTTAAGAAAAATAAAATTAGGTCCAAAAATACACTAAACCGACTTTTCCCCCAATTTTCCACCCCTCGCAAATTTTCTGCCACGTGCCTTGTTTTTTAGTAACTAACAACAACTACGCTATTTTATTTAAAAAGATATAAATCAGCGGGAAAAACAGCCACCTCTTTCTGTAATCGCATCTCAATGCGCTGCTTCTCCCGATGCGCGTCCTTTGCTGTGCGCTGCTTCTCATGCAATTCGTTCTCAAAATTGCTCCGATCGCTCTTTTTCTTCTCCAAATCCTTGCGTAACATGTCCAATCCGTCCTCCACCAATTGCTTGTTCTTCTCTGCAAAGAACAGCTGGACCAGAAAAGAGCTCTCGGTTTTGGGCGGTCTAAAATGTCACTAAATTTAAACATATTTTGGGTAAACAAATGTCAAACTCGCCAATTCCTCCTTTAACGTTTGGAAACGTCCGAGCCTCATTCCTTTCCTGTTTAGCCTCACGCAATTCTATCAAAATGTCACGCTTTTTGGTCAAATTTGTTTGGGCATGCGCCTCAGCCTGATGCATTTCCTCCTTCAGCATTTCATAGTCCTCCTTATAATCGGACGACCTTTAAAAAGCGTACCCATAAAGCTTCTGTATCAAAATGACTCCAACTTCGAAAGCTCCTCGAAAAGTTGGGTCAGTTCCTTCGGATTTTGCATTGCGATATGTTCAACAGCACCTTGATATACGAGAAAGTTCCTAGCCTAAAAAGTTGTCGATAACAAATATTTATTGTGGCAACAAACATAACCTTGCTGAATATGTTGATTTCTTCTAATGCTTTGTGATATTGGGTGAGATTCACAACTACTGTCACCGACGCGAAATTCCGATGTCGTACGTTGAAAGATGCGCTCAGAAGCCATCCGCATTTCGATAGATCATCCGAACACAACAAGTTTTACTTTCAGGGATTGAAATGGAGGCGCCATGAATCAAATCCTAAAACATTGAAAGCATAACGAAATGGGCTTGAATAATCAGTAGTTACCCCAAGTCCTTTTCACTCGCAAATGATGCGTTCTTTCACCAAGCACAAATGAAATCGCATCCATCAAATTTGATTTGCCTGAAATTCCTCATTAATTACGCGCCTACAATTAGGTGTTTGACTTACCCGAGCCATTGGGTCCAATAATGGCAGAAAATCGTTTAAAAGGTCCAATGAAATGTTTGCCTTTGAAAGACTTAAAATTTTCAATTTCCAATGAATAAAGAAATCCTTGACCTTCCATTTTCTGAAATAGTAATAATAATATATATTAATGATTGGCAAATGCGTTTTTCATCTATTTTTTCCGTGACGAACGTGCGCCACATTACAAGCTAATTTTCTGCTGCCACGGAACAGCTTTTCCCATGGACGGCAAAACAAAACAAAAAAAAGCGTATTAATTCATTTATTAAAACATAACGCCAATCATTTAAATAAATGCCTGAAGGCGCATTTTGGGTTTTTTGTACAAAAAATCGGACCAAAAGTTTTTTGGTTTTGGTTCCAATTAGAGCGAACCCAAAAAAACAAAACCAAAAAAACTCCAAAAATTTTGTGTTTGTTTGGGTCCAAGTTACCGGTCTCTATATAATACCTACTTATTTACCAGCGCCAAGACATGGACCTCGATTTGGCTAGCAATGGCGATGTTTTCGAGGATTTTGGCGACCTCGTTCGAGATATAATTAATGAAATGGGCTATAACGTAGAAGAACAGCAACTGCAAGAGATTGAAAAAGGTTAGCTCGGAAAACTGATTCATTTGTACATTTTATGAGGTATTTTGAAATCAGATCTTCGTTTGCTCGATGAGAATGCGGATGTTGCTGATTCGAAGCTGTTTTCTTGTCTTCTAGACAACTTTACTGATTTTTCTACTGATCCTGAGCAAAGTTTGCAACAATTAGTCGCGAAAGTCGACTCTGACGGTCGCCGACCTTGTTCAACAAAAACTGAGGCAAACGCGAATTAGTCTTCGGACTTACATTGCCATTCCGTTTTTATAAAATTCACAATTTTCAGGTAAAGATGCCCGAGAATTTGAAGCAATTAATTGCTCTCGGATATGAGCGTCTACAGGAAGTTTATGCAGATACTAAACGATACGAACAGTTGGTGAGTTTTAATTTGAATTTAATTTCTTACTATTTATCAGTGTATTTTAGCTTGAGGGAATGGATACTAAGCAAATAGACCAACCAAACACCACAAATGCCACATCTGAGGACGATTATGGAGGAAATTGTGACCAATTTTCCCATCAAAATCGACCAAAAGTCGCTGCTAGCAAAGGGCAAATTCCGTTGAAAGTTTCCACGACATCAAATGGAAAAGAAAATCGACGACCGACGCACTCATTTGGAACGATGAAACCGCGCGAAGAGACGCGTCTTCTCAACCACTTTTTAAAAAACAATGGTCAGATTTATAAGACAACGCTCCCCCCCCCCCCCCTCAAAAACTATTTTTTAAAGCGATGCGGCGGACGATGTGTCCTGAACCGGGAAGACTTCCATTCAAGCACGACAAGCAGCTCAAATTGGAGCAGTACCGACGAGAATGGGGCAAAAATCCGCCGCCGGGCGAGCAAAAGCGAATGGCGCTACGATGGCGAATCCGCGAGCTGATGATGAGAAGAGATATGTATGCAAATTCTCTTTAATTGTGGGATTGTCAGGGTTGGAGAAGGGGTCGGGAATGACTAAGCACCGCCAGAGAGAATTGTTAAAATAAAGAAATTGCTTTGTCCCTTTTTAGTTTTATTTTAAACTTTTGGGGTGGTGCTGAGAACAAGAGTTTCTTTTTTTTGAATAATATAAATATTGTAATTACAATTTCCGAGTTTAGTCCACAACTCCGAATTATTACCACTGATGAATATTTTGATGAACGCGTTAATCAACAAAAAGTGACAGTAGACGAAACGAAAGTTGAGAAGATTCGAACAGATGGGCCGAAAAAATAATTTAATTTCTGTCTTCTTTTTTTTTTTCCATGCACAAACTTTATTAACATTTGTTTTAATTAAAATATTTCGAAATTCATTGAAAATTTGAAAATATTTGTTCTGTTTTCATTCTCAAAATTTGTAATTTTTTTAGATGGGACCAAACGAGAAATCGCACAATTTTCCATACCCAAAGAGAATTGATTCAATTGAAAGTGATGACGGTATAATGGACGGATGTAAAATTGGGAATTTCCATCCATTGCATTTTAGAGGAAATGGCGCGTTTGAGGGCGGAAGGTTGGCAAGTTGGGTTTGGTGTCGAAATGCGAGTCGCTGTCGTCGGAGAGGGCGGCGGCGGTGGTGGGGCTGGAGATGACAACCGAACGGACTCAACAGGTGCTTATTGAATGAAATAACTCAAGAGGACTCCTTTTTGATGGAAGACAGCAGCAACAACGAATGTTCTGCTGACGAGACGACGGACGATGGCCAAAACGATGAGGCGGAAGAGAATGTTTCAACGCCGTATTGCGGCTACCTTCCCCTTCCCTCCTCCGTTGCTGACGACGACGACGATGGAGAGACGTTTTCAACTTCCACCTACCACCACACCAACAACGGCAGCACTCCAATGGCTTCCCCACAAATTCAACACCAAACAATTTGTCGTCATTGCTTCCTCCACCACCGACAGCGGACTTGGACCGCATTTGGCATCAGCCCATCGACATTAATTTGGACCAGGGTGGGTAACTGACAGCGTTAGGCTAAGAGCCGTTGCACTTTTTGCCCATCGCACTGTCCTTTTTTAAGTCAAAGTGGACGAGATCAGAATAATAATGGCACAGATGACAATGTCGACCCAACAACCAGAATGGACTAGGCAAATCGACGATTTAAAATTGGCTGAATTGGTTAAACGACTGAAGAAATGATGCCGGAGGGGGGGGGGGAATGAGTTAACCAATTACGCATTTGTCATTCTTGAAATTGCGCCCGTCCCGAAATTCACTAATTGTCACAAAAAGGACCAATTAAATCACTTTATCATTTCGAATAAGGACAAAAATTTAGCTGAAAAGGCCTTCTTTTGTCCCATAGTCAGTGCAGTACTTCATGCAATGGGGCCAACATTCATCTGTTAAGAACAATGTTTTTTAAGACCGGTTAAAAGACAATTTAAATTAAATTTTTATTCGAACTTGCTGCCGATGTTCAAATAAGCTCACCTTCGAAGCCGGGATGTCTTGCACATTCCTTGGCACATTCGTTGTGGCAAGCCGAGCTAAGGTTTCGGCGCGTTCTGATCTGGATCTGGGGTTAGAGAGGCAATAGTCTGGAGTTGGGTTGTCGGTTCCAAGCCGGACTGAACCCCCGAATTTTTCGGTTTCGGTTAACCGAATAAGTCCCAGAAACCGACAACTCTAATCTTGGAATGTTAACCATACAAAATTGTCTTCTTCTGCTGTTGATGGAGAAGTTGTAAGCGTAACCAGAAAGATGGTCAACAACAGCAACAGTTTAGCATTCATTTTGGGTGGTTTTTATTTTGAAGAAAAAGAATTAGTGGCTGAGTTTGTTTTGCAGCATCACTTTAATAGGCCGTCGAAAATGGTGAGCGACGGAATTGTACAAAATATTTGGCCCGAGGGAATGATCTGATGATCATTGCCGCAGAGGAGAGGACAACAAATTAAGTGTTAATTAATGGATAGAGGGAATAACAACAGGAAACAGGTAAAATGGCAAGGAAAACAATAAACACAGTCGGTCATTGAAATGCAGAATAAAACGGACTGCAGAGCCTGGGATTTTTGTACAAGTTTTTTGGGATTGGGTCCCCGGCGGCGCCTGTCGGCACCGTCGGACATTCTCCATTATGGCTGCAAATCTCTTAACAAATTGAGTCAAAAAATTCAAAAATTTTCCGCCGGCGCTGTCGGACGCCCAATTGTAAATCAGCATTTACCGCAAAGTGCGTTAACTAGTATTATTTACTAACATTATTTTCAATTTATATATTATTTTACTATAATTATTTTCAAACTTTGAATTTTCGGAGTTTTTTGGGTCTGGAATTCCGGAAACAAAATAATGAATAATTAATTAGAGACCGACCTGGACCTGGATTTTTCCTGGATCCAGAGTCCAGGTCCAGTGGAGCCTCCAAAACCCTGGATTTTCCTGGACCTGGATTTTTAGTCCAGGAAATCCAAATCCAGGCGTCCGTAAAATCCAGGTCCAGGCATAAAAAACCTGGATATCCTTTATTAAAAACACACCCCTAAAGATGGTGTTTCTGAGGGAGTCGTTCAACTGGGCGCTCACAACTGGGCGCTCACGACTGGGCGCTCACAACTGGGCGCTCACGACTGGGCGCCAGGTACAACTGGGCGCTCACGACTGGGCGCTCACAACTGGGCGCCCAGTATAAAAGGGTCATCTGGGCGCCCGTTGAATTTTTTTTTTGAAATTTCAAAATTTTGAAAATCAATGAGGTATAAGGGGTACTTGGTGTTATGTGACAACCAAAAATTTTGACAGAAAGGTGGTTCCGGGGGTTGTAGGGGTCGTAGAATCGGTTTCGAACACCGAATTCTAACAATTTTCGAAATTTCAGAAACGTGCAAAATAATTTATGCATGAACCCAAAAAGGTTAATCTTTAAAAAACCTAAGCCAGGCTGGCTTAGGCCTAAAATTTTTTTTTTTAAATTATCGGGACCGCAATCCTTAAAGATTGACGTCAATTTGATTGTATTTTTGTTTTTTGATGAAGATTTCAGCATAAAATTATCTGGAAAAAATTTAAAAATTTTTGAAAAAATATTTAAAAAAAGGAAATATTGGCGCCCAGATGACCCTTTTATAATGGGCGCCCAGTTGTGAGCGCCCAGTTGTGAGCGCCCAGTCGTGAGCGCCCAGTCGTGAGCGCCCAGTCGTACCCGGCGCCCAGTCGTGAGCGCCCAGTTGTGAGCGCCCAGTCGTGAGCGCCCAGTTGACCCCAATCGGTTTCTGAGTACCAAACAGCAGGAATTTTGGTGAATTTTACCCGAAAATTTGAAATTTTAGTTGCAGATCGCCAAATTTTAAATATTTGCAAGTTTATTTTGAATTTTGATGGCAAATTTTACACAAAACAGCAATTTGTAACAAAAATAATTAAATTGAGGAAGTTAATGCGTCTTTTCACTTGACAAGATCATATTCATTATTTATAGCTTTATCTTTTAAATGAATTCTTTGGTCTGGAACATGCCTTATTCGAAAAAAATCCTGATGGGAAAAAGCAATTTGATTGGATTGAAAGAAAAAAGGTCTTTTAGTATGAGGACCTCGTATCTTTTAACAAATTGAGTCAAAAATTTAAAGCAAAATTCTCAACAAAAAAAACTTTTGAAAATCGCAAATTTCTGAATTATTGCGCAATTTTTTTAACAAAATGTAAAAAATTTACCAAAAAAATTGCTTCGTGGACTCCAAGCCCAATCTATTTTGGCTCAAGTTTGGCTAAAAGTTGAATAAAGATTGGAATGCCCCATAAAACGAGTTTTTTACCATTAAACAAGTAATATTTTTGCTAGTAATTGTTGAAATACAAATTTTTGAAAAAATCCAGGTCCAGGCCTGGATACAGGCCTCCGAGACCCTGGATTTTCCTGGACCTGGATTTTTAGTCCAGGAAATCCAAATCCAGGCGTTCGTAAAATCCAGGTCCAGGGTTTTTCAAAATGTCGGTCTCTATAATTAATACATTTTTTTTGAACAACACATTATTTCACGAAAACTTTTTATGGAAAAATAAGCGTGTCAGGCCAAAATCATATGCTCATATTTGAAAAGATGAATCTAAAAGTTAGTTTTTAATCTATAAAATTGACGCAAACCTCTCTATTTTTCGAGAATTGCAAAATTAAGGATTTTGTCCGCTTTTAGCTTATTAGTGATTTTGACCGTTTTTAACCTATTAGTTATCTTGACCGCTTTTGGCTATTAGTGATTTTGACCGTTAGTGGTTTTGTCCTAGCGCCAAAATAAGAGAGCAAAAAAGGGAGAAAAAAGATAGAGAGCGAAGGGCAGAATGTGTAGAGTTGTTATTGCTTTGTAAAAACAAAGACAATCACATTCTTTTGAAATGAATCGATTGATCGATTCAATTTTTACTTCTATATTTCCTTTATTGTTTTTAAGAATATTTTTGTATGTAAATATTTCTTTCATCTTTTAGTTATTTTTAACAAATAAGATCTAACTATTTCGACGTTGATCATTGTTTATTATATTTCTTTATCTCTAATTTTAAATTGTTTTTAGAAATATAATGGTACGTAATAAACGATCACTTCCAACTGATGCACCGCGTTCTACTTCTTTGCAAAATTCTGACGGGTTACAAGATCCCAAAAAAAGCAGACAAACGGAGTCCCAAGATTCGTTGGCGGAAAAGCTGAAGAGCAAAGAGCTGGTCTACGAAGCAAAGATGAAGATCCACGAACGGCTCAAAGAACTCGGTCTTCCAGTCCAACACGCGCCCACCAGGGGGTCCAGCAGTAGCGATCGCTTTAGAGAGACAGTGCTTAAGCCCGAGGAGGCGAGTGCCTTCACTCAGCTGCACATGGAGAAAGTGCAGAAAATACAGCGACTCAACGAGGTTTGATCACGATAAATAGGAATTACACAATCAAATTAGGATCAGAGAATAATTCGTTTTACTATTCCTAACTATTGCATGCATTTTAGGCTAAAAGTCGGATTTCTAAAAACGCTATGACACTGAACCTAAAGACACCGTCGTTGATTCTGGACACACTTACGGCCGATAAGCAGATGGTAGCCAAGCGGGAGCTCTCCGGGTTGGTCAAGCCGGTTTTGGAGAAGGCGGAGTCGTCTATTGAGGTTTTGCATTTTTTTTGTTATTGTTTATTTTGCCAATTAATTTCACGTTGTAGCTGAAAAAGTCTTCCTCCTCCTCTTCGATGGCACAACAGACTGAGCCCGACTCCAGCACAAGCGCCCTTCTGCAGGAGTTTTTGGACCCGCGAATTCAAATGAAGCCGGCCACTCGCCAGAAACGACAGTTCGACTTCAAACTTCCTGGAGAGTACGAAAAGTTGGCCAAGATGCAACGGTCCAAGGCCAAGTTGGAGAGGCTTCAGGTCCCTTTTGTGCTTTGCAAAACTTTGATGGGTTTTTTCTTTTAGTCAGAGATTGAGAAAGCGGCCAAACAGACAGGCATTTCGTCGGCTGTGAAATTGGCCATTGTAACGCCAAGCGGACTGCCCGAGACGAGCACCGGCGAGTACATCCCCGACGTGGAGTGGTGGGACGAGGTGGTGCTCGGCAACAACTGCAAAAGGTCAGTCGCAACTTTGTTTGTTTTGTGTGGTTTGCCATTAAAAGGCTAAACGTTTGAACTGTTCTCTTCAGTTACGACGAAATGCCCTCTCAAGAGTTGGCTCCGGTTGAACGTTACGCGGATTCCGTCACCGATTTGGTGGAACATCCCATCCAATTAAAGCCGCCCGATGAGCCGCTGCAACCACAGTACATTAAGGTTGTGTGAACAGGGAAAAAACATGCAAAATTTTGAATATGGCGAATTTCCCGATGATGAGAAATCATGCACCACTCTGATACGATCTGTGATATTACCATTGATAGTAGAGCTGAGGGAAGCCTAGGGCGTAAAATAAGTTACAGATCAACAGTTTATCTTCAAATTTGTTATCATTTTTCCAGGCTTCTCTGACAAAAAAAGAACAGAAAAAATTACGTCGCCAAAATCGTCGCGAGGCTTTGAAAGAAAGGGCTGAGAAGATTCGACTTGGGCTGGAGAAACCGCCGGAGCCGAAGTTGAAAATCAGCAATTTAATGCGCGTGTTGGGCACCGATGCAATTCAAGATCCGACCAAAATGGAGGCTAAGGTCAGTATAATATCGTATATTAACAGGAGGAGGTCCGGTATTAAAGAAATTTACCTTATTTAATATATGAATGAATGATACCGGTGTGGTTTGTTACTGTCAAACGCTTTTTTCATTAGGTCCGAAAGCAAATGGTCGAACGGGCGCAAAAGCACGTAGAGGACAACAAAAACCGAAAGCTGACCCGAGAAGAGAAAGCAGCTAAAGCCATTCGGAAGATCGGCGAGGACACGACTTTGGCAGTGCACGTCGCTGTGTTCAAGTGGGTTCTTTTTTGAAGGAACAAGAGAACGATGATATGGACAAATTGGATTTTCTACCAGAACTCGAAGCTTAACACTGGAATCTCTAATTTCCCGAAAATGTTTAGGATCAAATCGTTTGCGAACCCCGCGAAGAAGTTCAAAGTTATGATGAACGCTAAACAGTTGCAAATGAGCGGTTTGATCATAGCACTGGATGACTTAAACGTTGTTGTGATGGAGGGAGGTCGGTTTTTTTTTTGCCAAAAGTTAGGCGGAAGATTTAATCCAAAACGTTCATTCAGGTCCCAAACAGCAAAAGTTCTTTAAAAATTTGATGCTCAATCGAATTAAATGGTCAGCTGAAATTGCCGGTCAAAAGCACGAACGCAGGGCGCACAATCGCAACAATGACATGGACGAGGGGACGGAGGGGTCGGCGGAAGGGAAAAGAAACGAATGCGTTTTGGTAAGGCATAATTTGTTTTGAACACAATCCGATGGAATGAGTAGGGGGAGGGGTTGATTAAGATTCATTTTGCTGATCGATAATTCTTTCCCATCACAGATTTGGGAAGGCGTCGTGCAAAAACGGGGGTTTGGTGGTGAGCCGCGCTTCATACCGGTAACCAGCCACAAACAGGCCCGCGAACTGCTCGAAAAGTATGGAGTTGCGCACTACTGGGACCTGTGTTACTCTACATCCGTCCTGTTGAATGACGAGACCTAACGGTGTTTTGTCCTTTTTCTCTGTTTTCACAATGACTTCCAAACTCGTATGAATGAATTGCAACGTGATATTGTGTTGAATTTGTTTTTCATCCCCAACCCGCAATTCTTTCTGCACGTCTGTCCAATGTTTTATGGAAGGTAGCAACGGCATATCATGGTCCAAATAGTAACTCAACGGGTTGTTAAGTTAACTGAAATTTGCCCTCGGGCGGCGGTCAGTTTAAGCATTCTCCCAGCGTTTACTTTGTGCTTATGTCCCCACATCGCTTCTTTTCGACGGTGCGCCATTGTTCATCCAGCCGCTGAACGCGTTGATTAGAATGGAAAGCGAAGAGGAAGGGGGGCCCGAGAACAACGAAAATGGGAAGCGACTGCTGCCGAGAAAGTCGTCGTTGGCGTGCGCTGAATCCGACGCTGTGAAGATGGAGATAAATATTCTAATTTGGTATTTGAAATTGTGGCACCACCATCACTTTGGCTCGGCCGTTGCAGCCAGTTAGAGGTAGCCGCATCCGAGAATTGGTTCATTTTTTGTAAATGCATAATTTTAACTGACTGATTTTATGCGTCAGAGTGAACGTCCGGTTGTTCCTTTGGCTGTACACGCTGACAATGGCTCTCTGTGCCTCGGTGACCAGCGTTCCCCCCAATTCGGCGATATGCTTTTCACAGCAAATCCTTTTTATGTCATTCATTTCGATTTTACCCGCTTAAACCCACCGAATTCCTCCCTTTTTGAAGTCGCCCAGCTTAATTTCCACAGCGCCAAAATGACCTTAAAGCGGTGTATTTCTGGGGGAATTCGACTGATTATGAGAGGACATTCCGGGGTGCATGTGCCACTCAGAGAAATGAACTCCAACTGAACTCGGCTTCCGGGCGGTGCCTAAATCAGAAAGCGCTTAAGGGGTAAGTTTGGATGGTCAATTAAACCGGCACGTGATTAAATAAATCAATTCCGATTTGCCCTCTAAAATACTCACGACCTCGATGTGATAATGGCAAACGGCTTGCCGATCGGACAGCAGCCGTCCGGGCTCCGTCTTCGGCGTCACCGACCCCCGCAACCCCTTGGGCGCATTCTCTGCCTGCAATTTTGACTTTGCCTTCCACCGTATCCCCCTCAAACGGATACCGTAACCGTTTCCCCACAGCGTTCATCAATCCCTCCGGCGTCCGATGCTGCCCGCTTTCCGCAGTTATCACCACCAAAACTAAATGCAAAACGGCGTTTAACGGGAACCGTTTTTCAAGTGGCCAACCCCTCGGGGCAAATGCACTTCTGACAGTTGCGCGGATTCCTAAACCCATCGTTTTGGCAGTTTACACCGGACGGGCACTTATCTGAGGGACGATTAAATTATCTTAAAGCATTTAAATATTTTCGATTGCCAACCTAAACATTTGTAGTATTTGTTGACGGTGACCAGGTCGAGAAACACGGGGCCCTTTGTTGTTCCCCATTGTGTGCTGGAAGTGTTTGTGCTTCGCCACCATAACCACCGTCACGGAATCGGAATTGGCTTCAGCGGCATAATTTTAATGAGAATTTAAAAACAAAAAAAGTCTCAGCACTTCCCCCGTAGTGCATGTTCGAGGCGTAATTGTACCCAATGCCCTCCAGATCGCAACGATCGGCTGTTTCCTTGCGATACTTCAAAAAAGTTGCTTCTTTTTTAAGCCTTTCCATCGCTAACTCACTTGATCTTTCCAGCCCGGCTCGATGTTCTCCGTGATTAGCTGGATTTGTTCGTCCCGATCCTTGTCGCGCATGATGGTGGAACATCCCTTGAACAGTCAACGCAAATTGATAGGAAAAGGCTCCTCCAATCGGTTCAACCGACCCAAAAGGTGACCGAACTCGTGAGTGATGGTGCCGAACTGCAAATTTTCAACAATTTCATTTAGCTAACCCCTCAGGGGCTTTTTGGGAACTCGGGTCTAGACAGCGGTTTTTCTCATTTTTTGCCGCACCATTTCACAGCCGGCTCCCAACGACAGTTCCTGTTCCACGGCGTTGGTTTCCCTGCCCACTTGGCTGTAACATCCTTGGCCTTTAAATATTCGAACTTTCGGCGGCCGCTGTCCGTCCTCCTGAAAGGACACGCAGCTGTTGTCCTGCCAGAATTGGGCGGCTAAGCGCACGAGACGCCGCGTGTTCTCATCTCAAAGAATGTTTAAATTATCTTTGGGGGTTAGCTTCTTCCAATCCAAATTTGGAATTGCTTCTTACTGATTGAGGCGTCAAATCGATAGGCGATCGGTTCGGAAGCGTTCCACTGGAGGGGGGGGGGGGGGGGGAATTCGATGAACGGTTCGAACATTATTAAATTCATTCGATGTGATTAATTTCAAATATTGTCAAGCTCCTTGCCTTGTTCAGCGGAAATATCCGTCCCTTTTGCACCTGTCGCCGTCGTCTTCTCTTCCCAACCCCTTAAAAGGGGTTAAAGCTTAAACACATTTAGTGACTGTTACTACACTGACCGTCTGCTGCTTGCTGCTGCTGCTGCTGCTGAGAGATTATTTCGTCCGATTGGTGTTCGTTCAGCAAAATGTCCCCCTAAGGTACAAAACTCAAATGCGGCGTTTAAATGCCCCGGGCTATAAGCATTTGTATAAGTGCCTGAAAAAGCATGTCCCCAATTGGAGAATTGACACGCTGCAAAGTCGGCACACTGTCGGGAGGCACAAAATCGGAAGAATTCGTCGGCTGGGCACCGATTCGATTCACTTGCTGCATGAGCTGCCACAAATAAACGCCGATTTCCCATTTTAGGCTTCCAATTTGGATCCCCTCACCTCAACTTCCGCTAATACATTGTCGGATGTCTTCGACACGTTCAGCGACCCCTCAGACTTTTTGATCATCTCCATTGCCCTTCTCATTTTCGCATATTTCTTCATTCCCAACACTTCCTCCACCAATTTGTTCCTTTTCTGTGGGTATGGGGTCGATTAGAAAGAAGCTTTTTCGGCTTTAGGAAAGTATTGTTCGAGAATCATTCAATTGCTCGAGACCTGTTGAACGGTTTGGGCATCGGAGTCCATTCGCCAAAAGTCAGGCAGGTCCCCGGTCATCGGCGGGGGCTGAGTAACACTGCCATTGGTTTCCTCCATTGTATTGGACTGATTTGGGAATAACTCTTGCCCTCTTTGAGTCAAAATGGTCGGAAATAAGCAGGGGAAAGAGGGCAATTGCGGCGGGGGACATTGGGACCAGAAGGAAAGCGAAGGCGGCCTTTTCTCAATTAATTAATGGACAAATGCTAATTAATGGACAAATGCTAATTAATGAATGGGTGAAGCTGTTGCGGGGCGGGGGGGGGGGGGATGATTTACCGATTTGGCCGTTCCTCACAAACCAAACCAACCGGGTCATAAAAGCCTCCGACCATATGGGAAAATTTACTCAGCTTTTCACCAAGTTTAGAAAACCATTAAAGCAGCACTTGCATTTAATCGAAAGATTCGCACGTTTTTATACTCTTCAAAATGGAAAAATGTGAACAGCAAAAATCACAGGGAAATTTTACGATACTGAAAGCCTTCTCTGGTACTGTTCATGAGACGGACCGATCGGCGATCTGGGGGCCACAAAAGTTGCGTCGGCAGGGACAATTTCTTCTTCCAAAGATGCAGCAAATTGTGCGGGCCGTTTATCCGACCGTAAAAAGGGAATATTTCAAATGACTGAAAGCCTCAAAATGAGTGCCATTGCTTTCCACTCACTCGTTGGCTCCTTCCCTTTGATGTGCCAATATTTCCGCTCCCGTCCACGCCACCATCACTCCATTGTCCGTGCACAGCTTCCGGCGGCAACACAACCGCAGCAGCAAATTGCCGTTGTTCAGCGAGGCTTCTAACGCGCCCTCGAAGATAAGCATTGGCAGCAACGCCTCCGGCAACGACCAAATGGCGCTGACTGTGCGAATTGGTAGAAGCAAAAAAGGCCAAGGCCGGGTCGAGATGCTGGCAGATCATTTCGGTGACCGAATGCTAAAGAAAATGCCCAAAATGATTGAAAAGGAATGGCAATGGCAGCGAATCGTCAGCTTTGACCTGAATGCCGGCACACCAGACGGCCAACTCGTCCTCACTGTCCCGCCATCCTCCCCGCTGTTGTAACAAGCGCAAATAACGGCATTTGACCGTGTCGAATTGCATTGTTTTTCCGAATGACCACGGGGAAAGAGCAAAACGCCCAATTTCATCCGGAGGGCACCTTATCACTGGAGATAGAACAAAAAAGGGCATTTAATTGTGCCCACTTTATGGCCAATTGTTCCAATGCAGCCGCAAAAGATCCTTTGTACGGGCTAAGTCCGAGTTCGCGTGCAAGTTTATCCAGACATTCGCCCGGACTTCCCCCCGCGGAGTTGGCCATAACCTTTTGAGAAATGGGGAAAAGTCGGAATAAATGAAGGAAGAAGCAAACAAGCAAAACCCCCCACATGGAAAGTGTTTGGGTCGGAAACTGTGCAGATGAGGCAATGGGCGCCGGAGGCGAGGAGGGTGAGGAAGGGGAAGTCGACTTGCGGATGCAGCAGACGGGCGACCAGAGAGTGGGCGCGCAAATGGTGGACGGGCACGAGGGGACGGCGGAAGCACCCAAAACGGGCAAAATTAAATGCTTTAAATAATTCGATTGTTTTCCACACCTGGAAAAAGCGAGTGCATGCTCGACACCAACTGAACATGAACGGAATGGTTGTTGTTCAGAATAGGAGAGGAGGGGGCAGGCCTTTGAGACAGTAGACGAGGCCCGGACGGTTCGACACGGCCACCGCGTCAACATCGGACGCTCTGAGGTCCGCGTCATTCAAAGCTTCTTCCACCAGGGCACCAATCACGGCACGGTGCTAACAAAGGGAACAGTTCATTCAAAGGCAAAGCCTACGCCTTCCCGCCTGATGTCCCCCCCAACGGCACAAGCGAAGGAAGCCAAACTCCGCGCGATTGACGGCACGGCTAAACTCACATGCCTTGCGGACGCGTAGGGCAAAACGCCGCCCAACCGCAGCAAATTCGCGTGGTCCGCGCTGCGTCTGTCCGCCAGCACGCGCCGCTCCCCAAAGTTGACAATGGCAACGGCGGCGTCGTCACAACTGACCAAACAATGGAAATAGGCAAAACCAAAAACGATGGGACTTCAAATGGACTTTGAAACTCACACCACCCAAATAAGAAAGCCCACCTCGACTCAATGCCCAAAACATGCAAAAGCCGACGGCTCAGAAGAACGACCCGCACTGCGGCTGCGTATTTTGTGTTCAAAAACGGCATCTGTTGGAGCAGAATTTGGCAAAAACAGAAAGTGCCGAGTCATTTAATAATATTAAAGGTAAATGAAATGGAAGTGCAACAATCGATGAAAAAGAGAAATCATTAAATCAAAACTAAACTTGAACATGCGAACATAATACAACATGAATCTGCAGGCGTCAGTACCAATACGTCGGTGGTCTTTCCCCTTCAGAACGCTTCTCCAGTTTCATTTCCTCCTCAATTTCTTGCTCGAATGTGCACAATTTGGGCATGTACGTCCGCTTGAGTACGACATCGGCAGGCGTGTCCTTCTCCAAAACTTCTAAAGTGACCGTATAAGGTTCGATTTCTCTCTCAACTAATTCAAGCAGTACACTCGCCCAAGTAAGTTTCCGGCGAGATGTATTCGTAGGAGGTGAAGGCGCGATTCGGCAGAGGGATGATGAAGCCAGTCCGGTTGCTAACCCGCTCGTATTGGCTACAATTCCGAAAACATGGACCCTTGCCAAAAGCCCCTTCCCCGTCCACCTACGTCTTCGAGTCATTCAGGACCCACTTGGCCGTGCACGGGTCGCTTAAATGACGATATATAATTTGATCATTCTTCTCCCTTAGGCAATGGATGCCATCACCAGGGCACTTACCCGTCGTTTGGGTCCACCAATTGCACTTCACCCTTATGCACAAAAAGGGGTTGTTCCTCCCACTGGTCAAAGAATCCAAAGTCGATGTCCATCTTCTTCAATCGCTCTCTGTTGTACTTGTCCACCAGTTTGGTGTGCAGTCCCTCCACAAAAACCTTTGAAGTAAAAAAAAATGTTATCCTGATTTTTAATATGTAAATCAACCGCATTTGCTTCTTTGATGACGTGAGAGACCTTAAAAAATTCAGTTAAATTAAAAATGATCATTTTTTTCCCGCAAAATAAATGACGTTTAAAGCGATTAACGTCATTTTGTTGTCTCACATTGCTTGTGCGGCCTCTGTGCTTGCCGACCATCACTTGGACGGTGTCTCCTGGGAAAATTGTCCATTTTTCGGCCGGAATCCGTGGCATTTTGTTCCAATTTTTTCGAAAAAATTTGGCGCTGAACAAATAGTTCTGGTGCACCTTCTCGCGCTTGATGATCTTTTCCACCTCTGCGGTCTCCCACGGACGTTTTGTTTCCGACATCCAATCGTCAGGGCGAATTCTACAATTTTGAAACCATTTCAGTGAAAGCGTTCTGCTGAAAACTTACGCCCAACGAGTGACCGGCGGTGCGCCAAAGCGATTGTCATAGACTTTCAACGGTACTTTTCTCTGCGCATTATCGACGAAAGACTTAAAACAAAAAGCATTGACTCAACTCCATCCGACAACGCTTAAAACGCCCCAAACCTTCCAACGGACGGAGCTTTTCAAATAAAATGCTCAACCGAACCGACCGTTTAATTCAAATATTTATAAATGGCATTTAGGGAAACCCTTACAAATTAGGTGACCAATCGAACAAACAATCGATGCCAAATACCTTAGGGAAATGTCTGGCATAGTCCAATTCCGTGTGCACTTTCCGAACCATCGCTCGACAAGTCAGACGCATTTTTGACAACAAATTTCGACAAATGAATTTTTGAACAGAATAATAAAAATATTATCGAATATTTAATTGGAATTACATAGGCTTTTAAACGCTCGCTTTGCAACAAAAACAAACAACATATTTTACGCAAATTGAATAAGGAATGAATAAGAACAGTGCGTAATCAGTAGTGATCTAATTTATAAAAAAAATTCCAAATTTAATTTATAAAAACAACCGATTCTTCATCATTTTTTGATTACGACTTAAGAGAAATATAATTTCTTATTTGTAACAAAAAACGTTAAAGCGAGATGATTTGAGTTTCCCGTCAATTCAGCAGTTAAAATAAGTATTATGAACTGATCGAACATCCGGCTTCGCTGATCAGCTCAGGCAAAGAGAACCGCTGACTTCAATGAGAAAATCCTAAAACGGATTTTCGTTGACCAAAAAATGTCCGAATCGTCAAAATTTAACGGCAGAACCTCAAAGTTACGCTGAAAACGGCGCTTTTTCTGAGCATGAGATTGAACGGCAGAAGAGGCGTTGTCGGGGCCAAGGGATGGGGCCAAAAGCTGCCGGAAAAGCATTTTCCAGCCGCTCTCTGTTCTCTTGATTGGATGGCAAACAGAGTAATTGATTCACAAAAACGTTGAACGATTCCTGAAATACATCTGATTTACTTTAAAAAATTTTAAACACATTTTTTTAACATAAAATTGAAAGAAGAAAAATCACCAGGCCGAGAACGATGAGAGAGTAAAGTGCGGTGGTCGCCTCGCTCAACAGATCCAACTCACAGCTGTATTCCATAGACAATTGCAACATTTTCTATAAAAAAGCAAACGAGTACGGTCTTTGTCAATCCCATTTTTTCCCCAAAAATCCAGGCAACGTGTTACTCGAGTTTAATTGTTTTTGAGTGTTGTAAAATTGCTTCTTTCGGTCTTTCAACCACGCGCCCCCAAACCCAAGTTGTGCGGCAAACAAATTGTCAAAATAATACCGGAATCAAGGATAGAAGTTGCTCAATGAGCAGCGCACATTCCCCCGTTTTCTTTGCAGCGTTTTCGATGCAATAAGAGGCCAATCCGTTGACAATTTCAAGCGCAGAACGGACTCTGTCAATGCCGAAAACGTTGTCAAGAGCGGCGTTCACACAACGCAAAAGATTGGCAAGAATTTGGGGTGAACTTTGAACAATCGCCTCAATGGCAACGTCCGAAATAAAAATGAGCAGCCGAAAGAAGGAGGCACACAATTGGGGCACCTTCAGCAGCTCCTCCGTCATCAACGGTAACAGCAGTTCCAAACCTAAATATTTAAAAAAAACTGCGAAATTATTTTTCCCTTTTTGTACCCTGTAGTGAAATCTTTGCCGAACTTTTCTCTACTTCAGTGTCGAGAATTGGTGGTAAATATGTTTTCGAGTGAAATAAACAAAGAATTTCGATCAGAGTGCTCAAATCGAGGGTCTGCTGTTCCCCTTCGTTGCTGTCACCACCACGCAACACAAAAACATCGGAACGAAAACGATGGAATTGCGTTTGCTAAATTTGTTATTAAGACGTTCCGCTGAACGACTAATACTAATAAAATTATGCTGTAAAAAACAATATTTACCTTATACGCGTTGACGAGATCGATGAGAAATTTGTGGTAAGACACATTCGACATGTGATCGACTTCAAAGCAATAATACTTTTGATCAAAACAATTCAAAAAACCGGTTACCATGAAAGAACAGGACATCAGTCGCCGACTTGATGAAGTCGAGAATGGCCACGATCAGAATTTGCGAGTCAGAGTGAGCGGTGATCAGCGGAACACAACGCTCGAAAACCGGAGACAAAAAGGCTCAAAACGTTTTGATTAATAGACGAAAAGCTTAATTTGCGGACAAATCACCAAATAAACGTTCGGCGGTGTCCGATTGTCCAGCATCAGCCACGCCAGCAAAACATTCAAAGTAATCGGCCAACGCGGACTCATCCGAGCAACTGCGTTGGCTGCTGGCCAACGAAAGAAACCGTAAAAGCATCGGCTCGAGAATCTATTTTAAAAATTAATTACCAAAACAAACCGAACACTTACGGTGACTTGAATTTTGTTGCCAATTTGTTCCTCAAACGAAAGCGTCGCCTGACAAAGTTTCCTCTCATTCATTTGCCCAAGCAAAACTAACGATTTTATGAGTTCCCGTCGGGAGGGGAGTTTTTCTGTTTTGAAATAAACGACTCTTTTAGCACAAATTGAAGAAAATTAAACCAATGTTTATGCTGGACAGAACCGTGTACAAATGTTCATTTGTGGCCAAATCTTGCGGACGATGTTCAGCAAAATTCCTCATCAAATTTATAGCGCTTTTGCAAAGACTGAAATTCGGTAATCAAATTATATTAAAATCAACGCAAAATAAAATTATTATTGTACACCCACTTTTTTTCGCTCGGCATTTTTGTCAATATGACAACAAATTTTTCTAAAGCCAATTGAATGATTTGAGTGGACAAATTGCTTCCTCTTGGAATCGATGGCAACAATTTGAACTCATTTTTCCTCTCCCTGCCGTCATCATCCTGTATTGCAAACATTTTATGTGGAATTCACTGAATCCATCCACCCCTTAAGGCTTAAGCACCTCTTCGGTATTCGGTGGAGACTCGGAGGACCAATAAGCCGATGGCGTCATCAAAACAATAAAATTGTTAAAGTTGGAGAACGAAGTTTCACAGAGCGTCGGACTCAAAAGAGAAGCGCCCGGCTCCAATTTAAGCAGCATTTGGTGTTCCATCGAGAACCTAAAATGTTTTCAAATTCAAACCCCAAATTCTTCGGTACAAAAATAACAACCGACCAGGAAAGAATCTGCGAGGAAATTCTGAAAGAAAAACCAAATGAACGATAATTGAACAAAAATTTCCATACAGCGTGGCCGGGTCCAATTTTCCCGGATATGTCGCAGGGTCAAACGGAGGATTGGCCAAACAAGCGGAGAACAGAGGCTCTAAATCGCCCAATTTGTCAAATTCGCCACTTTTGTAGCCATCGAGACCTGCGGACAGCAATTAATCCAATTGTACAAAAAAGCAAAATTCTTATTATTTATAAAAAATATGACTTGGCTGTTTTGCCCTATTTAAACCCTAGAAGTTGCAGAACAAAACGTACATCGTAACGCCAACTCCTCTGGATAATTACCGATGTTGTTGTACGACGGTTGCCATATAAAAGAATCTGCAACAAACAAACAAATAAACAATAAATAAAATAAAAGTTTCACCGATTATAAGCAGAATCCAATGAAAGTCCTCCTAAAAAGGTTGTTTTAAGAATTGGCCAATCGATCAGTAAAATTTGAACATGAGAATTTAGAACCTGCCACGCCTGAAGCTGCTCCTGAGTGCACGTGCCGACATCGATAGAACGCAACTCGCGTAACCGTTGCGTCAAGACACTAAATTAAAAAAAGAGATTAAATTCTCAACTCTAATTTGTAATAACACGACCTTATGACAAATTCTGTAAAGAAGTCAATTGCATTGAGAGAGAAATGCCCAATGTCGTTGAGTAAATCCATAAATACTTTCTGATCATCCTCTTCCTCTGCATTCTCATCAAAAATTTCGTCATACGAAAGCTAAGAAACCTTAAATTAAACCCCCAAATAAGGAACTTTAAACTTTGTTCCGATTTCCAAATGGAGGCGAAAGGACGGATTTGAAGAAGCATTCGAGTATTTTTTGAGTTTGGAGTCGAATAAATTCTTCAGTTCCGTGCTCATAAAGAGTGCGGATCATTGTCCGCCATACAAAAAAGAAGTTGCTCAACGGTTCGTGGTAGGTATGATCGTTTTTCTGAACGTAATTTGATCATAAATTCGGTCAAATGATTTTGTTAAGTTGGTGGTTACCAGAGCAAGTTGCATAGCGGGCTCAATCAACGTAATGGTATTTGTAGCAACAAATTCGACAAAATTGCGCAACAGCTCGGCGGGAAAACGTTTAAAGACGGGAATTGGTTGACACGAGAACAGCTTGTAGACGATCAAAGACAGTGAGGCCATCTCATGATCAAAAACGGTCCTGCACAACAAACTTTAAATGTAAAACAAATACAACGGATACATTTACCCGGAAAAGATTTGGATGAGTTCGCGAGTGAATGTTCGCACGTACAAATCGTGCGTGGATAATTCTTCTGATAAATGTTCCGCACCTCCGCTCATCGAAGTGGCCAATCGGCGCTCGTTGAGGTCTCCGCTGACTTGCGGCACAACCAACGCAATTGGGCCAAGCCCCAGAGAATCGCCCATTGCCGAGGCCAATTGGGCCAGACAAGTCAGCGAATTTTGACACAATTGTTCGTTGTGTCGGATGTGACTGTGCAACTTAACAATAAATTTTATTCGTCCGCTAGAATTTTTACGATTTCTCAAAGATATTTCAAATAACGTGTAAAATCTACCTGCATGAAAAAAGAAACAATAGAAGCGTCCTGAAATAAATCATTCCAATTTTCGGGCGGCCGGAAAGAATTTGTACGAAATGCTTGAAACCTAAAAGTAAAAAGTTGAAATGCGTTTCTATATTTAAATAAAGAATCAGAGACTAGCCAAAGGTGTGAAGAGGGACTTTCTTAAAAAACAACAAAGACTTTCAGGTAGTTGACCAGCACAAGAAAAGTGTCAGAATTCAAACAGGACATTATCCCCATAAAATAAGTTTGGTTGTCTATGTCTCTAATAAAAAGATTACAAAATCCTGAAGTCCAGGAAAAGGTGCTTGGGTTGGAAATTCCAACAAAAAATGAGAGAAGCTACGCAGAGGAACTTGTCGCAAACTTGCTGATCAGAAGGCGAGCTCAAATTAGACGAATTCATAAGACGAGAAAGTGTGTTCAGCGAGAGTTTCAGCAGTTGTTTAAGTAAAACTTTCTATTAAAAAAAATTATTACTTTCCTACAAACTAAAAATTAATCCACCATTTTAGAAATGTTTCCTATTATCGTGAACTAATTGAAAATGGTGTAAACAAATAATACCCAGTTTGAACTCACTTCAAATTCCTTTTTGGCCATTCGATGAAAATCCCAACTGATGGAATGGGCGGACGCCCTCCACGTCGTGTTGAATTCGGTGGCGACCAATTCAATTATTTGAAGTCCAAAGGCTTGCTTCAACCGTAAACATTTAATGCAAAAGTGACCAACGACGCACCAATTGATGATTGTCATTGCTCAAAAGTCCCTCCAATTTAGCCAAAAGGTCGAGGAACAGACGGTCCGACGACAGCGACGACCGTTTGACAATCATCGCAGCCGAGTGGAACATTTCCGTAGATACAAAGTTCGGCAAGCTATTGAAAATATGAGTTGCTCGACAAAATAAGTTGACATATTTTATTTGCTATTTTGTACATAATTTCAAAAAATCAGTTTTAAGAAATAAAGCCATCTAGGGTACCTTTTGGGATTTTAGAATAAGTCTTACTTTGTATGTAAGACCGGGAAGCTGAACAAATAATCGCAAATATTGCGCACGTCGTCAAGGGAAAACTTCGTCCATTCCCTCAACAGTCGAGCCACCAACGCACGGGTCAGCTCAAACATAAGAAAGTGATTCTTAGTCGCCTCCAAACTTTGACGACAATGTTCCACGGGAATTACACCTTCGCGCAGACTCATAAACAGAGCTTCGGCATCTTTACGATCTTGGGAGGACACTTGGTTCGGCGAAGCCTTTAAAAAAAACAAATTATGCATTCCAATAATTAGTCCCATAACATTACCATAATAACTTGTGCAGCAAACTCCAACTTTGAAAGCTCATTGGAAATGGAAACAGCCATTTTACAGTTAGTGAATTATAAAAGGAATAAAGAGAACCAAAAGAATCTAATAAAACAAAACAAACGTTTTTAACTCGTCTCAGGCTCCTTAGACCTAAGGTTTAAAAAATCAATTTTATAATTTTATCAAAAAACGTTCTTTTAAATTAGGTCTAAAGAGCCTATCGAGTTGAAATTTTAAAAATTAATTGTGAATTTCAAATTTCGGTAATACTCCAGTTTTGGGCCCGGCCGTTTGAGTCCCACCGTTTGGGTCCCGCCGCTTGAGGCCCAACGTTTGGGTCCCGTAAACGACAATTTACGATGCACTGATTACGAATTCGTCAATAGAAAATGTAAAATGAATTTTTAATCGGTTGAAATTTTTGAAATTATGAAAAAAACGACTTTAAGTAACACCAAAGTCGGATAGAATAACTAAAAGGCCGCGTAACGGCCCGCCAACTTTAACCAGATGCTCAAGAAGCGATTTTTTTCTTTTGTTTTTTCCACACTGAATAAAGCAGACTTTGTTTAAAAACTAGGTTGCCTCGGGGCTCAAACGCCCAACAACCTCCCCGCCCCCCCACTCGTCTGCTGCCAATCAAAGTGTATAAGTTGAAAAGTGTTTGCCTTTTCATATTCCTTTTCTCTCAATCGCTATGTATTCTTTTTCTTTTTTCGATTTTCTTTTTTGCACCTCTACCATCTTCCAGCGTAAAGTCAGCAACAACGCACTAATTGATCAGCAACGCTCCTTACACGTCCTAAGAGGAAAGTTATGGAGGAAGACTTGATAGAAAAGAATAAAAGGCCTTTTACTACATACATAACTCTTTAACATCAATTTTTTACGGTCAATTTCGTTTTTTCATCGAACCACTGAAGAAGGAACGATAAGCATATCTATGATAAATGTTTTTGTTCTTCTGCTCATGGTCTATCCCGACCAGGGCTGGGCGAACGTGACCCACATTCATAAAACACGGACGTTTCACAGCCCGTGTCTTCAAAAAATGCTTGAAAATTAACTAATTTGGCCATATGTTTATTATTCAAAATTTAAAAGAAAATTCGTCAAAAAGCCAATATCTCTGTTTTAATCCAATACAAAAGGAAAATCCTGTCCGATTCCCGGATCAGGATTTTTTGAGATGACCAGGATCAGGATTTACCAGCATCAACCTGGTTTTCATGATATCCTGATCCTGGACTTCGACGAAAATACCATGATTCCTAATCAGGAGTCCTGAAAAATCCAGGCTTGGATCCAGCTCCTGTCCGGTCTCTATTAACAATAAATTGTGCAAATCTATTTATGCTTTTGTTCGTTTAGTTTAGTTTGTCTGTCCGTCCGTCCGTCTCTCCATTTCTTCTATTCTCGCCTCTGCTGCGCCTGTTGACGCATCCGTCGTGAATAATCAGAGATCGCACTCATCATGCCCACCCCCAACCTTCCTTCCGCCAATTTCTGCCGCTATGTGTATGACTCTCCGCCGTTGGGATCGGAGTACTCCTCACATAAAACACAAATAAACAGCGATTCCCAACAAAACGCATCGGCCTGCCATTTGTTGCCTGGTGCACCCTCAGCATTGGTATTATTTACGTTTTGTATTGCACCCCCCGCCCTTAGCTCCATGTGGCTTCCATACACTCGCATCGTCGGGACATTTTTAATACCCTCAATTTTGGCAAGCAATTCTGACGACACGAATTTGGACAATTTTTCAAAAAACGAACAAATTTTGGACATCAGATTCGAAATCAAGCCTCAGAAAACCACGGAAATGACCTTTTTTTCCTCATTTCATGAAAAATTAGTAAACGATTTTTCGACAAATTGTTCCAATTCGGGGCGGACCGCTGCGCGTCTTTCATTTTACACTCGTGGTTGGTTGGCGATCTTCGGCTTCTGCACACGCTCGTACAAAATTATGGCTCGTTTTGGTAACTTCAGTCCTTAGCTAAGTGCTATTTTTCAGTACCAAGTTCTGAAAACCAGTTTAAGGGCGGGACAGAGCGGGTTTCTCGGGTCGGTCCCGTTTCTTCCCCCCCCCCCTCCTTTCATATGGGTTTTTACGTAAAATAAGAAGTGCTTTTCCTGTGCGTCTTCCCCTGCTTTTCTGGGGTTTCCTTCCCTTTCCTCACGTCCTCATGTTTTTCCATTCCATTCCTCGCCAATATTTGTTCTTTCGTTCTCATTGCATTTTTTTCTCCCATTTCCATCTCTCCCACCCCCTCCATTCAACGCTCAGCGAAAGAAGAGCAAACGGGGGGGGGGAGGGGGGGGGTGGGGCGGGGGAGCAAAGCACTCCGACGAAGCGTCGGACGCCTGGCTTTGGGGTGCGGGTCGGGGGAACCTTCCAAACACCACCCGTCCCAGTTTCTGCCAGTTTGCTCCCACCCGCTGCTCTCTTGCAATGCTCCGCAACAAAAAGCACACTCCAAAGAGCATATGAACCCCTATCTCCGCCCCCATCCTTTTTTTTCCTCCTTTTGTTTGTTTTTCATTATCCCCGTCCTTTCTTCTACGCCAAACTCGTTTCGAAAGAGAGTTCAATCACCAATCTCTTCCGTCGATCACCTCCCCCCCCCCCCCCCAAAAGCACCCTCCCAACACCCTTAAAATGCGTACTTTCAAGTGTGAATCCGTCGTTTTGCCGTGTATCGGCGGTCCGCCTTTCCAATTTCCTTACTTGCTGAAAGGCAAAAAGCAAACACGAGACACCCACACTCACTGTACGCAATTTCGAACAACCGTTCCCTCTCATTTCTTTCCCGTCAAGCTGACTCAACACAATCACTCACTTCCGTTTTAAGGGGTTGAGCGGGTTCCCGTCCAAATTCTTAGATGACCTCTTTTGCACTTACATTTCCAACACATTGTCACGAAAATTTCTCTTTTTTTTTTTTGCCTTTTTGAGCCTATTTCGGCATTTTTTGAAAAATTTCTTAAGAAAAATGCGGGAAAAAAATGCCTCACTAAAATGTATATGTTTTTTAAATCGGTCCGAAAAAGTGAGGAATTTAAATTTTGACGTTTTATGTCTTACAACTCCGAGTTCTAATGATCAGAATATATATATATACAATTCTTTTGGCGAGCAAATTTATTGATTTTCTATAATTTACAAACGAAAAATATTACTGACTGACCCCCTAGGGGATAACGGGTAATAACCCCTACTCATTCGTATTTTGCCCTTGCACTTTCTCCATGAGGAGGAGTGCGGGTGCGGAGTGGGGGGGGGGGCTGTGGTGGTGGTATCTCTTCCTCAAATCCTTCCTTCCTTCCCATTCAGCTCCGCCCTTCATCCAACCGACGTCCGTGTCTTTATCCTCCCTTCCTCTCCGTCCGTCCCCCTTTTTTGGTGATGGACTGGGGGTCGAGTGGACCCGACGAAGAGAGAGGGGAGAGGGGGGGGGGGCGGTGGGTTGATAAGTGAATGGGGTAAGGGAGCAAATGCCCCCCCCCCCTTACCCCCACCGTCGTTTGCCCTCGCCTTCACCCGTCAAAGTACACTTCGCGCTCATCGCCGACGACGGCAATCGCCCAAATCAATCATCGCTATTATTGTTAATACATATTAATATTATCGTCCCACCACGCATCGGAGGGAGGCATTAGGGAGGGGGGGGGGGCTGAAGGATGATCATTTACTTGCAGTTAGCCTTATCAAAAAATCCATCGGGGTGATCGGCAGACTTTGACACTCCGACCAAAGCCCCCCTCCTCCCCCCCCCCCCCCCCTCGCACCAATTCCATCCCTTTTCCATCCATCTCTTCTTCCCCCATTCGTCTGCACTCACTGCAGTGGAAATAAACTTCCATTCTCACCCCCAAATCACTCGCTACATTTAAGAAGTCAACCCCAACCACCGCCGCCGCCCCGTCTTTCCATTAGAGTTATTAAATAAATGTAAGTGTAAATTCCCCTGGCGTTTGGGATCAAAAAATCATTTTGAGTCCGTCCAATTGGGGGTGTTTACATTCAGTTGCCTTCGCCGTTAGTTTCATCCGTCCCATAAGCCTTCTCAATTCTAACTGCGGCTCATCACTCGCTTGCCTTCATTTGTATGCAAAATCTCAAAAGGATTTGTTGGTCCTCGCTCTTCCTCCGTGCCCTAAAAGTCATTATTTTAAGAATGTTGGCGTCAAATTAATGGTTGATTTGCCGATGTAATTTGGGATAAATGCATCGTCCAACGGGTACATGACAACTCACCGACAGACGTGTTATGTTTAAGATAGTCAATCGACTCTCATGAACTTAATATCAAAGTCTTTAGAGTGAATGAATATTTGTTATCTCATTTCATAAATAGAGTTTTTGAATGATATGTAACTAAATTCATGGAGTTTGGTCCGTTGTTTTTTTACCCCCACTTTTTCACGAGTTTAATTGTTGTGGCAAACAAACTCACCAGGTTCGCGAGTGCATTCTCCGCCAAATGGTTGCCCCCCCCCCACAGACTTTCACCAATTTCATTTTGTTCCCCCCGACTCCAATGAATGGATTTTGTTGCCCGCCCAAACCCCACATCTCCGGGGGGACGGATGTTGGTGGTGATAAGAGAAACAAACGCCGTTTTGTGGTGCCCCCCCCCCAATTTCCTCACATTCCCAAACTTCCTCCTGCCTTTCCACGCGATGTGAAGAGAAAACATTCGCTGAGGAGGAGACGAAGACCAGAAAAAATAGAAACGACAAGAAAATCACTCTTCCGTTCCAGCCCCGTACACCGGAAGTTGCGGGGGGAGGAGGGGGGGGGGGGGCTAAATACACACAAATGCATTGACTCTGGGGACAGAATGAGAGGGAAAGAAGAAAGGACAGAGAACATCGAGTGCACAATTCGCGAGGGGATTTTTGATCATCCGAGTGGGGTTTTTGCTCTGCCGTCTGTCCGACGCGATTTTCTCATCATTTGAGGGGGTTTTTTGATCATTCCCGTGATCATTCCCGTCGGTGTATTTCAGGGAGGGCCGGGGGTTGGTTTGTCAGTCAGTCACTGCCACTGATTTCAAAACCATCGCCTGCCCTCCCCCCCCTCTTGAACAGCACACCACCAACCTTTTCCATTTTGTGTGCCGGTGAATGGTGCGCATTCCTTTGGTGAAAGTTAATTGCATTTTCCCCTCGAGGTAAGGACATTTTCCCCCGACATTTCGTTCGAATGTTTCCATCGGTTTTTTCACTCGTTCCCATCACTATTTTTATGTTTCTCTTTTAGTCATTACATTAAGCATTTGCAATTGCATGCCAATCGTCAGCCTTCACATTCCCGTGATTTTCTTCACTTTCTTTCTTCAATTTCCCAATTTATTTCATCGGGCGGATCTTTGCCAAGTTAAAATTTGCTGAAAATGCGCCAAAGGGGCCGTCCTCGTCGCTCATCAATGCCGGCTATTGCGCATCATAAGGTGGAAAATTTTGTAGGGAAAAAATGGTTTAGGGATTTTAGCTCCAAGACAACCCTTACGGGCAGCAGCAGCGGCAGCAACAGCAGCAAAGTCCGTCCCGGCATTACTACAGCGGCGAGGGGGACACGGAGAGCGGGGAGGAGGAGGAATCGCACCAATTGTCGGATCGCTACTCGCGCATCCAACTGGCGGATCAGCCGTGGTCCATGGTCACCGGCCATTTTGGTGCTACTTCCGCACAACAACCCAACAGTCGACAGTTTGCGCAGGGAACCACCAATCAAAAAAGCGGTAAAGCGTTTCATAATTCGAGCTTCTCGAGGAGTTCTTCCAACTCCATTCTCAAAGCAGTCTAACTCTAACTCACTTTCAGAGTTTGCAGACTTCATTGACGACGGGGTTTCCAATCCGGCGGACATTGATTATTTGTACTGCACGCCCCAGCACCAACGGTTCAACACCAACTGACGATCCTGAGCCTGAGGACTCTGCTGCGGGCCATTTTGGTTATGGGGGAACGAAGCGGAAGAGGGCATTCTCCTTCTCCAGCGCGCCCTCCGCTTCCACCACCAACACAATGACGACAACTACGACGACAATGTTAATGGTGAACGGAGGAGGTGGAGCAGGAGCAGGAACATCGTCGATGGTAGGCGGCTCGACCCCGGTGGTGGAAAAGAGACCCGCCACAAAGATTTGTCGAGTTTGCGGGGACAAAGCTTATAGGTTAGCAGCTAAGTTTCTTAGGTGTACTGCTCCAACTCTTTGCTTGTTCAGCTATAACTTCAACGTGATCACATGTGAGTCGTGCAAGGCATTCTTTCGACGAAATGCCAACAAGGAGAAGGTTCAGCGGGAAACTCGCGTTCCTTTAACACAAATAAGAGAATTTTAACTTCCCAGGAGATACGGTGTCCATTCAATGAACAGTGCGATATCAACATTTTGTCGAGGCGCTTCTGTCAACGGTGTCGGCTACAAAAGTGTTTCAAAGTTGGCATGAAGAAGGAATGGATAATGAGCGAAGAGGCCCGGCTGGAGAAGAAGCAGCGGATTCAGGAGAATCGGGAGAGACGTGCCGCTGCAGTTACCGGAACGGCGGAGTTTGATCCCGTTCTGTTTCATCAAGTAAAATAAAACAAAAAGTTCAAATCGGCAATTCTAATCATGTTATTTTCCAGGATAGCCAAATGATGATTGTTGGTGGGTGGGGATGTACCGATGTCCGAGCTGATCTCGCAGCAGAAACAAGACGATAGCGTCGCTCCTCCATCCGTGTTGGACATTAATCTGCCGGAGACTGTCGCCGCGCCCATCTCAGAAAGTTGCATGTCGAACGCAGTGGTCGGGCTTCCGTCGGGATTGCTTGAGTCGGCCACCGCTCCAAATCCGCAATTGGCACTTCCAAATCCGTTCATTGCATCCACAACTACCGCAGCGCCCATTTTGATGGGTTCAGCTGCTTCGGGACAGTCTGTCAGCACGGTCGAGCGGCAGCAACAGCAGCAAGCCATTGTTGCGCAGGTTGCTGCCGTGGCACAAGTGGCCGCTGCAGCGCAAGCTTGTGCAGTTCAGCGAGCGGTTCGTTCGAATTCGGGAGAAATTCAAATATTTTCTTTATGTTGTAGGTAAATCAGGCCGCCGCTGCTGCTGTACTGCTTCATCATCACCAACAGCAGCAGCAACAATTCGAACATCCCCCCGAACCCCAACAGCAAGGGCCCTTGGACCCATCCCCACTTTATGATTCCGTTCCGCAGCCGGCGAAACAGGAACTGACGACAGTACCGACTGTGGTGGGCATTCCGGTGGCAAGCAGTACGTCCATTCACACGACGATGGCCGAAGGCGGTGGCGAACCTTGCTTTGTCGCAAGCGGTGAAATTGTGCAGCCGTCGACCACCTTCGGCACTTTGTTGCCTTTGCCGATCACTGGACAGTCCAATAGCAGCGAAAACGGTAATCGGCCGGATGAATGAGGGGGTGGGGGGGGGCTCTATGAATGAACATCGACGGACCAAAACACTAATTGCCTTCTTCGGAATTTTTTGTCGTTCAGAAAAACTTAATTTTGTCGAGTAAATAACCCAACCAGCACCAAAATAGGTCATAAAACGGAGAGATTACACTGCACAGACAGATAAAACCATTGGGTTGGGAGAGATTGTTTGGGTCGTCGCCGGCGGCGGCGTCCGTCCGTCCGCCACACCGACGGTCAATTTCCGCCGCATTCGCGTAACCTTGCAAAACGCCCGCCCTTCTCACTTTTTGCACGATATGAATTTGTTCATTTCCTTCATAACCAATTTTGCGTTTCCACTTGCCCCCCCCCCCTCAAAAAGTCGTCTTTTGCACTATTTTTTATAATCCGATCAGCGATCACCGCCGCCTCCTCCTCCTTCCACCCCTTCAAATCAGTTATTATTTTATGGTTGTTGTTCATTTAGTGCTTCCGTCTCTGCTGCCTTCGGGCGTCATTGTCTCTTCGAGCACAGAGCAAAACGCCCAGCAGGCCCAAAGCACCGGAGTGTTTGCGCCAGCGGCGGCAGTCGCTGCGGCACTTATGCAACAACATCAGAACAACAGCGGTTGTGCCGTCGACCCTTCGACAATTCTTCCTGCGATGGTAGGCACCCCCCGTGGCAAACCCATCGACCAATCTGATGCCGTCGGGAGGGGGCCTTATGTCCCAGGACATGCAACAGCAAATTGTGTCGCAGGTAAAGCATTTTTAACATTTCAACAAATTTATTGAGACAATAATAAACGTCGTCTAAATGTTGAACGTTCAGGTCGTTGCACAACAGGCTCAATTGAATGTTCAATTCGAGCAGCAGCAGCAACAGCATCTCATCAGCCAACAGCATCAACAAATTGCAACGGTTCCTCAACAAATCCATCAACAACAAGCAGTGCAGCAGCATCAACAAGCAGTGCAGCAGCATCAACAAGCAGTGCAACAGCAACAACAACAAGCAGTGCAGCAGCAACAGCAGCAGAAAACAGCTGCCGCTCAGATTGTCGCTCATGCCCAACAAATGGTCATCCAGCAGCAGGCAGTCAAAACTCAGAAATGTCGCTAATTTTCCTCTTTTTTTTAGCATTTAGGCAGCACTGGCTAATGCGGCAGCTGTGCATCACCATCACCAGCAACAAACTGTTGTTGCGCCGTCGACCGCTGAAAGTGTTCAGCCAACAGCTGCAGCATGTATTGGACGGCGTAATTTTTAGGAAACATTTTTTTCCAGAAAATTGGGGGGAGTTTTCGAGAAAAAATCATGAATGCTGCTGGGCACGGCACAATGGGAAAGTTTTAGCTTTGCTTTTCTCAGGTGGCCGCTGCAGCGGCTGCTGCACACCAGCAACAGCAACTGACCGTTTTGCCGCCGCCAGCCAATGCCCCGGCGCCATTGGCTCCCGTCGCCGGAGGCACTCTCCAGACCTTCGGTGCCCCCGCAGGGAATTATTGCCCCTTCGCTTTTGCCCACGCCGGCACAAGTGGGCGCTGCGGCAACTATTCTTCTCCAACAGCAACAACAACCCGTCTCGACACTCCAGCAACCGCAACAGAACACACAGCAGCAGCCAATGATGACAATGCCATCGCAGTCCAATCAAACAAAAGCTCAACATCATCTGCCGGAAATGGTTTCGGTGCCCAAAGATGTGCTAATGAAGTTGGTGGAGCAAAAGATCGAAGCGGAACAACGCGAACTTCAAACGCCGATGAAGTGCCAATGCCATTGTCAATGCGGTCGGTATCCGGGAGATGTGCTAATTGTGGACAAGGTGATTAAGCCCGATGTTTTTTGGGATTGTCTTAAGCGCGCCGCTTGTTCAGGTAATGGCTGACCTTCTGGAGGGTTCGTCCAAGCAAATGAACAGCGACCATAACAGCAGCAACAACTCCACGCCTCGCCTTTCCCAACAGTTTCAGCCTGGTCATTTCGGGTCGGTGTCGGCCTGTTACCAACGGGACAATGCCTTCGACGGCTTGCGGGACGTCACAATCGCAGACAATTCTCGAGGCGATGGACACAACGGCCAATAACTCAGCGCCAACGACGTCGGCCGCGACCGGACCAACTCAGCAACAACGACCAGGAACTGCTGGCCGATTTGGCTAAGGCCAACGAAGTCTGGAAGTTCTCCGCCACCGTCTCCGCCAACGGGGACCTTCAGTTTCTGCGCGGACAGTACACCGATGGTGACCTCCGTCGGCTGATTGCAGTGGCCAAGACGGTGGAGGCGTTCAAGCGACTGGACCAGCTTGATCAAGAGCGACTTTTAAAAAGTACGACAATCACTCGGCTGATGATGGCGATTTTCTTTCTTTCTTAGGATGCTTCGAAAGCTTTTTCGTTCTCCGTTCTCTGCTTACCATCGCCGTCGACGAGTTCAATTTGTCGTTGCTGCGTCAGAATGGAGTGCCCGAGACCACAGTCAAGTTGGTGGCTTTTCCTTAATGTTGATTAAGAAGATTCGAGCTTTTTCTTGATTTGATTTGAAATTCGTAACTTAACTTTTATTATGCCATTGGTTCGCCGTTGGCTTCACCTCCCGCGCTTTTCAGGTTTTACGCGCAATTCCCAGCCGAATGGCGGCAGAACGAGACGGTAAACCTCTTGCTGGGAATGTTGCTGCTGTTCGACGTTGAGGTGCCCGGTCTGCAGAGTGCCATTTCAGTTACCGTGGAGAACATGAAGTTCCAGTCCATCCTGAAAAGGTCTTCTCTCCATCCACCACCCGAAAAATTTTATTTGCATTCAGGTTAGATCGAAAATCGATCTCACACTTTTGGGCGTCCCATTTCTTTGCCTCCTCTCATATTGCAATTTGATCTCTGAACCTAACTCAAATATCCGATTTTCATATTTATTTGAATGTTTTAATATAATTTGTTATTATAATTCATAAGCATTCGTGAAATAAAACATTTTGTGCAATGAATGATCTGTTGGTTGATTTTCTTTGCGTTTAGATTCCTTTTCGTCCTCTGTGAGCGCGATTCGGCCCGTGCCGACGTTGCCAACGCCGAGTTGCTGTCTCGACTGGACCAACTGAAGTTGATGTTCCCCGCACCCGCCGGCTCCGGCACTCTTTCGGCCGCCCCCTGCATGGTTTCCTTGCCGATGAGTGCCGCCACCGCCCCGCTTCTGTTGCCGCCGGTGCACTCGACCGCCTCCGCCACCTCTCCCGAGAACAACGGCACAATTGCGCAAATGGTCGGAGTCGAAATTGCCAGAACGAACATAGCATGATGGTGTCCATCGACGACGACAGCTCCAATCGAACTTTGTCGCCCGGAATTTGGCAGAAACGCAATTTGATTAGAATCTGTCAGCACCTCTCCTCCTCTCTCTTCTTGTCCGCTTTCTGGTCCAATTTGAATCAGGTATGCCCGGTTCCGGGAACCGCAGTTTCTTCGGGTTTCTCATTTTCAGGCGTTAAACTTCCCAGGATTTCTATTCTGCCGAACCCTAATTACCTAATTAACAACTCTAATTTCGAACTCCCCTTGTCACCTCAGGCAATTTCCCCGAATGGTTGTGGCGTTTCGAACTTATTCCAACTGGATTTCCGTCTCGGATACCTCCGGTCACTCCGATGTTTTCCTCTTTTTATAACTTTAATTGTTTTTCAAAACTTTATGATTAATAAATTCTAACAAATTTTATTCGCATATTAAATAGCAATTAGAATTTCCAAATTACGCTTGTATTACAAACTTATCATTTTTACCCAAAACTTTTATCATAGCAAATGAAGGTCCGCCCCAATTAAAGTCTATTTTATAAATTGGCTTTTCCCACTTCATTTGCCCATCCTCCAATCTCCGATAATGCCATCCAAAACAAAATGCCTATGTTAGGCCCTATTAATTTAACGCTTCGTTTGATCCTTTCCAGTTACATACAGAGAATACTGTTGTTCTGTCTGTTCAACTACCGTATCTCTCGTAATGTTTCCCTAATTTATTTTTGTTTGCTAATTGTTTGTCTCCCCCCCCCCCCCCCCCCCCCCCCCTCCTACTAAATGGGTGTTCATCTTCAAATCATTATGTTCCTTCGCTCAACTAATTCCTACGCCACACGGACTGTCCATTCCATTTGTTGTTACTCTGTACCGTCACAAATCACAATGATCACAGCGTCTTCAACTGATTGATCGATCGATCGATTATCCGTTGTTGTCTACCGTACTCCTACCGACATATTGCTACAGTGCCACCAATTGATCATTCATTCATTCCCTCCAACAGTTTGTTTGTTTGAAAGAGACTGAAAAATAAATAATTCTTAACGACATTTTCGGTAAATGATTTATGATTTATTATATTTGAATTTGGTGGGAACATTGGCATAAAAGAATAAATAAACGGCAATTCAATTTGCGCAGAATGAGTGAATGCCGCGTCAAAGGGCAATTCAATTAAACAAAATTTAATTTTATTCGTTCTCATACAATCGGACGGCGCGCATTCCATTCCATTCACCGTCATTCGAAACAACAGAAAAACCCAACGGACAAACCGTTATTAGTAAATGCTTTGCTTGTACTGCTCCGGAAAGTCGGTGCCCACTTTTGGAGGAGAGGCTGAAGGCTTTTCAGCTGCCGCTTTAATAAATCATATAAATTAGCCTGGGGGCATTCATTGTGCCGGCTGTTTTGTGGTCGATGAATAAAACATTTGTAATTGCTTCATTATAAATACAACAAAATGAATTCATTTTGGTAATAATAGTACACAGCTGCTGGTTCCCCTAAAAAGATATTTTTAGGGCTTTTTCGAGTCTTCAAATCCAAATCTGTGCTCTCTTCTGACTCTTATTTCGAACCTCATAACGATTTTGTGGCCTAAATTTGAATTTATTTTATATTTTGTATTGCCCAATTCTTCAGTTTAACTCTCCCGTAAGATAATTGGTCCTAATGTTAACCCACTCAACCCAACGAAATTCGACGGACATTGTGCAAGTGCAATTGCGTTCGGGCTTTGTACTGCTTCAACTTGTCGTCTCCTCTCTTCTTGTGCTGATGCAGTTGGGCATTATGCCGGTGAGTCTCAGACTCTCGAGGAATTCAAATGCCATAACTGCAAGTGTCTTGAGGTTGTCCATGCTGTTTGTTGTTCAGGTGTTTGTGAATTTATGCCGACCTCCGACGCCGGATTCTCTACCGCATAATGCTGTCCATTGCTTTGTCCGACTTTCTTCAGCTTTACGCCATTTGGCAATTCACTCTTTTTGAAGCTCTCGGCTTCTCCAACTGGCCAATCGCCATCGAAAAGGCCAGCAGAGAAAATGGCCTCGGGTCTTTTAATTGATCAATTTTAGTTTGCCAGCGGCGTTTACATCGTCGCCTGGGACCATTTGATCATTCAGCATTTTATGCTCGCCCTCAACCGTCTGATCATCATTTTGCGCGCCTATTACTCGCCAATTTCGTTCAAAAACAAAGATGAGTCCTGCGCTGAATGTCTCCTTTTCAATGTGAGAGTACGGCAATTTGCCACAATCCTTCCGGCATTTCGATTCCAAACCGAAACGGGAAATAATTCCAGTGATTAGTAAGGTAGAACAACCGGAAATACATCTAAAACATCCGAGTACCATTCCCGGGACATTCTCCAACAATTCAGTTTCTGCTCATTGCCTCTTGGCTGATTCTGATCCTCCTGCTCGTCGTGTTCATGACGCCAATCTGCGGAGGCATTTGGGACCCGGTAGCGGTCGGTTTCTTTTACGACACGCGTTTGGAGTGCAGCAGAATTTACATCGACTTGGAGCTGTACTTCACCATCGTTTTTCCGGCCCTTTCCGTCCTCTTTTACCTCGTTATTGTCGTTTTGTTGAAGCAGGTCAACGCCGCCATTCACTTCTCTTCACAAATTTGTTTAATTTAGAGACGAAAGGGCGTTGCTGTTGTTGTCAACGTGACAATGAAACAGTCGTCGGCGCAGTTGCTGAGTGCGCAGGAAAAGCGCATTTTGCTTCTGTCCGTGCTGCTCTTCGCCATCATCACCGCCCTAATTTGGGCCTGGTATTTGGACTACCGCAGTCCGCCCTGGACCCTGTTGTTCTGCGGCTACTTGTTGATTAACTCGGCCCTCAGTTTGACAATGAACTCCGAGTACAGATTCCGCTTCTTGGACATGATGAGTCGGTTCAGCGCCGTCCTGGGTGTAAAGTGTCGTGGCCGGCTTATTTCGAATGGGTCCCAAGTGACCCGTGGGGGCCGTCCGGCAAACGGAGCCGCCATCAGCACGCAGCTGAACTCGAACAACGCAACCGCCATAAATGGACAGAACGACGCGGGGCTGTTCATCCGACGGGTTCAAATCGGCAGAAGGACGGCGACGGGGCGGCCATGACGACAAAGAAGAAAGGGCGCCTCCGGCAATGAGATAGAGAAGAAAGGACGCCTCCGGCGATGAGATAGAGAAGAAGGACGCCTCGAGGGTCGGCAACTCTTTTTGAAGTCCATCCGAATGATTGATCTCCCAAATGCCCCTTTATTGCTGTGAATAGCGTTTGAGACCAATAAAATTCTGTGTTCGAGACGTACTTTCGAACGAACTTCACCCCTTTCCCTTCCGGCGACAGTATTTCAATTTACCTTCGCGCACTTCTCAAATAAAATTTGCTGTCGTGCCATTGCCCAATTAGCCCCCTCCCCCCCCCCCCCCATTAATTTGTTATTCGTTTCGACGAATATTAAATGTTTGTCTTGGTTCCAAGAAGCAGCAGACAGAATATGTGAATGCGAGTAATAATAAATAATTAGGGAGTGAATGTTGTGCCGTGGGGGGGGGGGAATTTCTAAACAAATTAATTGTGAAAGATTGAGAGCAATTATTGGGAGGCAATGGCACAAGTGCCGACGCCGAAGCGTTTCTCGGTAGACGAAGTGCAAAAGCACAGCCGGGAGGACGACATTTGGCTGATCAAAGACGGAAAGGTGCCGTTGAAGAGGAGGGCATCTTTGATAGTGCTGCACGAGAGTCTCGGTCTCGAGTATCGACTCGAGAAAAGTCTCGAGTTTTTTGAGTTTCGATCTCGAGTATCGACTCGAGAAAAGTCTCGAGTTTTTGAGTCTCGTGCAGCACTAATCTTTAAATGATGGCTTAAACACTCTATTCACTCGCAGGTGTTCGATTTGACCCCCTACTACAAATGTATACGAACAAATAAATAAATAAATAATTCTCTTTTTATTTTAAACACTTTCCCTTTCAGCTCATCCCGGTTCAGTGACAAGCAAATGCCCAAAAGCTCAGAAGTTCATTTCAGGGGGTAAAGCGATGCTAAAATATGCCGGAAAGGTGATCTTTGGTGTTTTGTGCCCAAAGAATGTGCCCGCCCGCCCCCCCCCCCTTAGGACGTGACTTTTGTGCTGCGAAATGTTCAGGCCCATTGCTTCTCCTTGGAGTTTATTGAGCAAAAATTGGCCGAACTGTGCATTGGACATTTGGATTAATGAGCGAATGGACGTTTTGTTAATGATTTGTATGCTATTAGTGGTTAATTGGTCTAATTGATTGATCAGGGGCTTAGATTTGTTTGTGATTGGAACGATATTTCGCGATCTGGAGGGATTTGAAGCCGAGAAACCTTTTGTTCTTTCCAAACGTTGTGATCTCTACTCGATTGTGCTTATTTGTTAACTCCGTCTCCCAAAATTCCAAAACCACTCAGCCCCCCCCCCCCCCCCCCCCCCTCTCCCCCGCAAATTTCCACTTCCACTGCAAGGAAACTATTTTCGTCGTCATTCAATCGGCAAACGCTTGTTTCATTCTTTCTTCGAGAGTCAAAGTCTCGTCTCCCTTGCAAATTCCTTTCCTTTGATCTCCAACCAATCGCCGCCGGTCCCAAAATGCCCCTTTTGGACGTTCGAAGTGATCGGAAAGTGCGCGAGGCGGAAGTGTTTTACTGCTCCGAACTTATGGCGGGGACGGAAGTTGCCAACATTTGTAATTTGGCTTACGCCGTTCTGCAAGTCCGTCCGTTTAATGGGCGTTTTTGGACAAAACTCGGCAAAAGTTCAGATGGACTGTCCAATGATGGAAATGGCACGTACACTCAAAATGGACTTGGAAAAGGAAGTGCCGGGGCGCGGCTGGACGGTGGTCATTGGTGCGTTAGGCATTTCATTGGACACATTTTGTGGCACAAAATGTGGCAAAAACATTAATTAATTAATTACGCTAATTATGGACCGGCAAAACCTCCACAGGCAAAACCTTCGGCGCCTATTTGACGGTGGACGCGCGCAATTTCTTGCACTTTCGCATCGGCCGCACGTATTTTGTGCTGCACAGACAGCAGAAATGAAATGAACGCCGCCGGGGAAATGCTTAAATTGGAATTTCGTCGTCTCTTTCCGCCATTGCTGCAGCCAATTGCCCCCCCCGGCTTTTCGGAAGATCCCCGGGGGCGCCTTTGTTTAGCCAATCAAATTTTGGTCCGATCAATGCGATTGGAATTGAAATTGAAACCATTCAAATGCACCGGACTTTCATTTTGGGGTTATTCCTCCGTCACTTTTTCATTATTCCATTTTATTCTCTCCCAAAGTTTCTTTCCAAATGCCGAACATTTGTCCCCCCTCCACCTCAACACGCGCAACTTACAATTAAATAATCCATTTAATTCTCAATTTCTTTCTCTTTTCAATTTTCTCTCAATTGGAAAGCATCGATCGCTTTAAGCCGAGAGAGAGAAAAAGAAAGAAAAAAGATTTGTAAAAATTGTGCGCATTGTCGGAATAGAAAGGACGGGGAAATGAAAGAGTGCCATGCCAAGAAGCCAATGCCCGGGGGGGGGGGGGAATTAAATGTAATGAAATGGATGAAGCCAGTCGGTTGACCCCCCCCCCCCCCTCCTCTCGGCTTTATCTCCCAAACACACCTTAAATGTGCCTAATCCGGCGTAAGGGCAATGCCATACAAACATAATTCACCTTTCCCCCTCACTCTCAACGGCTTAATTCTTTCCCCCCCCCCCCCCCTCATTCATTAGGGCAAAAAAATCGATAAATTGAAGCGTTTTCATTTAAATTTATAACCACAAAAATTGCCGCAAAAGTTTGACGGATGGCGGCAAACCGATTCAACGATTTGTTGAAGAAAGCCCACGGGGCGATTGCGCAAGCTTCGCGGAGGTTTTAAAAAAAAATCAATCCGAAAAAGACAAAATGCCCTCCCCCCCCCCTAAAAAAGGTGGCGCAAATTATTTTCTTGGCAAAAACGGCGAAGTGATCTTCTCGAAGAACAATGTTTGTGTGCACGAGACTGGCGGCGACTCGGGCGAAGAGGTCGGGGGATGGCGCGGCATTCCGCGTGCCAATGTGTCCAAATGTTGCAGGAAGCCGTGCACAGCCCCGGCTATTTGACCATTCACTGCTCGGAGGACGAACAGCTCGGCATAACGCTTATTCCTGCAATGGCTTCCCAACGCTCTGCTGGAGAAAGCGCCGTCCAGGTTGGCCTTTGTACGGCCTTGTCTTGTCTTGTGCATGAACAATCTGATGACTCTTCTGCAGCAATTTGTTGTGCTTGTTGTGGTTGGTGTCGTTCTTCCCCAATTCTTGTTTTGGTGATTCGACCTAAATGTAATAAAGTCTGTAAAGCTTCAACAATTTTACTGCCCATTTCCTTTTAGTATCCGATGCGTTTCTCCCCTCAGGGGACGAGTCGGAGATGAGAAAGAAGAAGCCGGAGGGGATACGAAAAACAGTGCGCAAGTGACACGCTTCACATGTTCCAATCGATCCCACACGGTCGACAGCGACGACGGGGAGGTCAGTTAAACATGGGCCAATCGGAGTTTGTCGAGACCTTTCTTTGGGGTTATCCGGATCCCCATAAAGAAGGGTCTGATCAACATCCAAACTTTCTTTTATTACTACAACCGCAGAATGTTACAAGAAGCGCGGGTGGAGAGGCATCATCAGTGGTTGTTCGATGTGAGGTATTGAATGGGGCTTTGGACGAGCATGGAGAGGAGGGCCAAAGCCAATTGAGGCCACAAAGTCTGATCGGAGTTGGTGATCGATGGCCATTGGACTGATTGATCGGAAGAAATGCTTTAAGTTGTTCATCCCTTCGATTCATCTCATTCCAAACACTCCCGTGGACCAGCAGGACGTGGAGGAGAAAATCCGTTGTGACCGGGTCGGGATTAAAAGTTTTTCTGATTCAATTTTTAAGCGTCGTTTTAGTCCGAGAGTTCCGAAGCCGACTTCGGGCGAAGATTTGGACGAAGAGGAGGATAAATTTGCCGATGCCGCGGGGGATTGTTATTCATCGTCGGGGGACGACGAGCAAGAAGAACTCGCCAAGAGTCGGTTAAACGGTGGCGGTTCCCTCAAAAAGAATTCCCCTCCGCCCATTAGTGAAGTCATTAGATGCTATTCGAAAAAGTTGCGCAGTCTCTTTGGCCCGCGGCGCCATCCCGGAACAGTTCGCTCGTGAGCACAATTTGATGTTGACCACCGGCGGGGGGGAGGAGGGCGGGGGGACGGCCGCCGCCGACGCCGGAGGGTCCGGTATGGCCACGGCGGATGGGCCGCGGCAGGCGGTCGTCTTTCAACAAAAGGGGCGGCGGCGGCAGCAGAGGAAAAGCGGCGGCGGCGATGGCGGCGGAAGCTTTTCCTCTTTATTCTCCGTCAATTTGGGTTTGAATTTAAAACAATTTGTCCTCTTATTTCAATCAAAGGCAAAATGCGTTCCATGCGCGTGTTCTATTCGGACACGGAACGGACAAGCGGACAGTTAGGTGATTGCCAGTCCCGACTCGCAGTACAAAATATTCCATTTCCATCACACGGGCCTCGACAAGCTCACCCAATTGTTCGAACGATGGAACGCGGTGAAGGCAAAGTCTGCGGTCGGAAACGATGTAAAATTCCTGAATGAATATTTTTAATGTTTATATTGAGAGAGTAAACATCAAGCTGAAAACGTTCAGTCTCCAACCACAAATGGTCAAGAACGACACTTGCTGATCAGTCCCGGCGCCGAGACGGAGTTGGCCAGGACGGAGCTGGATCCCGGAAGATGGTCCTCTACGAACGGCTGGGATGGGAAATGTGGCGATCGTATGTGAGCACTGATGGAAGCGTGGAGGACGGCTTCACAATTCGAAAGGCAAATTTATGCTCGGGGACATAAGTGAACTAAACCCCTCTTGGAAATTTGTTATTTATTCTCGCGGGGGTTTTGTCTACTCGAAGACTTAATGACATTGTTTCAGAACGTTTATTTCTCGTCCATGGAGCCGAGCCTTCGAAAAGAACTTTGGCCCTTTTTGTTGCGCATTTACCCGTGGAATTCGACTGCGGAGCAGCGAGAAAGCATTCGCAACGAGCTGTTCCTGCGCTATCAGCGGCTGAAGGGGCAGCGAATTCGCAAAATGGCCAAGCCGCCGCCGACGGGCGAAGGCGTGCCTCAGCAAGCAATTGGCGGGCGTTGCACAAAGCATAGTGAAGGACGTGCTGAGGACGGACAGACGCAGCTCATTCTTTGCAGGAGAGGAGAACTCCAACCTGGACACGATGAAGTGGGCCAAAAAATGGTGCTCTTTGAATGCACAAACACATTTTCAGGTCCATCCTGCTCACTTATGCGGTGAAGAACCCCGAAATCGGCTACATCCAGGTACTGTCCACCCTAGGCCTATGGCCTGACCACCTCCATGACGTCTACCACCGCGCTGCTTATAATAGGCCATATCCTCCTCCTCCTCCGGGCATTTCCGCTTCTACCCCCGGGCTTTACCCACACCGCCCTTCCATGGGAATGTCCGAGCCCCCAGGGCTGTCCGGTCCTTCCCCCTGGGGCGTCATGTCCGTCCCATATTAAGTCCTCTTTACAATTAGGGCATGTCCGACCTGCTAGCTCCGCTTCTGTGCACGCTGCGAGACGAGCCTTTGACCTACTGGTGTTTTGTGCATTTGATTGAACAGACTCTGTTCCGGCAACCCAACCGAGACGAACACCGCTCAGAAATGGACGTTCAATTGGAATACATCCGGGAATTGCTCCGTCTGTTCACCCCCAACTTCCACGCCCACCTTGCCAAGCTGGGCGCGGACGCCCCCAACTTGATGTTCGTCCACCGATGGATCCTCCTCTTCTTCAAGCGCGAATTCCCTTCCCGCGACTCTCTGCACATTTGGGAGGTCCCAACAATTTCCTCTTTCTTTCGAAACTTCGACTTCTCCAAAGGCCTGTTGGTCCCGCTACCGCACCAATTACTTCCATTTGTTCATCGCCTGTGCCATCGTCTCCATTTACGGGCCGGACGTCGTGGCTCAAAATTTGCCCCACGACGAAATTCTCTTTTACTTCTCCTCACTGTCCATGCACATGGACGCCCATCTCATCTTACGCAAAGTGAGCAGCCCTTTTAATCGATGGAACTCCAATGAAAATATTGCATTTGAAGTTCCTTACAAATCCTCCCCCCCCCCCGGGGTTTAGGCTCGCGGTCTCCTCTATCAGTTCCACCGACTTTCCCGCATTCCCTGCACGTTGGCCGGCCTCTGCTCTCACGAAACGGGCTCGGACCAATGGACATCGCACATCGAACCCCATGGACAGTTCGAATGCACACAAAAGCATGGAGAAAATGGAGAGGAGCAGTGCCCTTTCGCAACGGTTCAATAGCGACCGGCAACAATTAATTATGTCTTCGTTCTCAATTACTCTTCTTCCAAACAAATATCAGTCTCGAAAAAGCTACCGCACGCATTTTATTTAACAAACGAATTTTAGAATAAATCATAAACCAAAAATTCATTTTGTGCTCTTTGACCAAAACGAAAAAAAATATGCGAATGGACAAAGGAATTATTGATAGCGGTAAGATAATGAGAAAGCCCCCTTCGATTCACCTCATTTCATCGTCCTTCGCCGACGGAATCGACCGCCGCGGCGAGTTGGCCCTCCGCCCCTTCGTCCACGCGCTGTCCTTAATTTGCTTTGGTTGTCCAAAATGCACAAAAGTGTGCCCGCCCGCCCGCTCACTAATGAGCTGATTGATGGCCTTCTTCGTCCTCCGCTCCAATTTGTCCAACTTTTCCTGCAGTCCCCTTCGCAAGTCCCAGTCCACTTTCCGCGGCGCCAGCGTCTTCATGTCCAATTCGTCATGGATTTTGCGTGTCCTCGCTGGCCTCGAGTTGGTCGGAAATGTTCTTCTCCAAAGCGTCAATTTCCTAAGGCAAAAGAATGCCAAAGCTGTTTCGAATTGTGCCAATCCCCCGACCTCAGACGGATGATTTTAACTAGAGTTGGCCGGGATCGGAATTTTTGGTAAAACCGGGACCGGGATCGTGAAAACCGGGATCGGGATTACAACTTTTCAAAAACCGGGGTCGGGATCGGGATTCCAAAACCCAGGATAATCCCGCCCGATCCCGGCCAACTCTAATTTTAACTTACCATTTGTGTCTTTCCAAAATGGGGTTGGGGCACTTTTTCCGTCCCATTGCTGTCTTTTGCGCGTTTGTAGGAACGAAAAAGCAGAGAAACACTGAAAAACAAAGCATTTAATGGCCAAAAAAGTGTCCAACTTACGGCTCTTCCGTTTCCCTCGGCCCGTCCCCCTCCTCCTCCCCCTCTTTTCGGAACTGCTCATTATTTGCGAACTTCGCCCGAAACTCCATTAGCCTTTGTCTTCGCGCCATCGCATTTTGCTCCAACTCGGACAAACTCTGCTCGACGACCAATTCTTCGACATCCATCGATCAAATTTTGCTAAGAAAAATGTACGACGATTTGTGCAAAAATCGGTTAGATAGTAAAATAGCTTTCGATAATTAAAGACGTCCACAACAAAAAATAATGCGAATGGAATTGCAAATCCAACTATGTTTAAGGCCAAAACTCAAATCGAATATTTGAAGTCTCGCGATCGCAAAAATTCGTAGTAATTGTCCATTTTGTCCCATCCGTTCGGCTCCGCTTCTCGTCCTTTGAATTTCGGCGGGTCGCCCTCCTCCAGCCTAACGAAAAGTTTAAAGTAACTGGAGGCGTCAGAAATTCATAAATTTCACCAACAAACCTAACGAACAAGTTGATGTAGCGGTACTTCATCGTGTGCCACCTCTGAAAATTGAGTTAATTGAATCGATTGTTCTTTCACTCCAATTCTCATTCTCTCGCCTCGTGCGCATGTCGTCTCGCCCCTTTCACCATTTTGCATTGGAGGGGGAAAATTTCGGCCACGAACATTTTGCCGGGCTCCTCAATGAAAAATTCCTTTTTCGCGCGCGTTTTCGCCTCTTCGATTATGTCGGCCAATAAAAAGGGGGGCTGAAATTGGAAATTATGGCCAAATTGATCATTTAGGCGAAACAAACCGTTGGCCATCCTCAAAATACAAATGCCCCCCCCCCCTCCCCTTTCCCTAACACTCCTCTCACTTTCTTCTCATGATTTCGGAAGCTGTTTCAGAGCATCGTCCACGACCATATTCAGCGCGAAATGGCAAACAGTGAACATTCTGACAATTAGCAGAATTGAACTTATTTGTTAGTCTACAAAACACTCACTTCTTCGTCGGCGTGTGAATGGACTCTTTAAAAAAATGGAAATATTTTAAAAATTCGTTTAAAATTACTCATATCACCGACCAATGCAATGGAAAATCCTCGCGTGGCTTCGGTTTGCCCGTCTCCGGCACAACGTAATTCGGAGGCCATATGACCTGAATTGTCCGGTATCAAAAGTAAAGCTTCGGGGTCGCTTTTTCAAAATGCCATCAAACGAATTATGACAATTGAAGTCGCAAGTTTTGTTTTCGCCCCCTCCCTGACCTTGTTCATGTATTCCCACTTCTCAGGGGTGACCCCGTAATTGTGCATAGGCGAGTACTTCTCATCCAGTCCCTTTGTTCTGCGTTTCCCCGACTCGTCCAAGCGCCACTCGGGCGCATAATAAATCTTCGGAAAATGCTTCTCGAAACGTTGGAATCGGTGAAAAGGGCGCAATTGCCGATGCAGGGGAAAAGCGTCGCATCAGCGGGCGATTTTAAGTCTAATTAAATTAAATTAATGATCCAACAACCACCGGACAGCAGCATTCTTATGCCAAAAATAAAAGTTTGTTAACAATTTAAAACAAATCGTTTTATATATGATTGTTTACACTTTATTCCTTTTATGTTAAATGAAGCAAATACATATGAAATTAAGAGTTAATATAAATCTGAATTAAAAAATGCTAATTTTACAGGGAACGTAGAAGTTTTTTGATAGAATATTTGGTCTCCTTCAGCGCTTTCATTTCAATTGTCAACCCTAAAGAAAATGCAAATTTACATTGAAAGTGCTAATTAGAACAAAATCATAACATACCGATGAACCCATACCAAAAGGAGAAGCCAACGAACAGAGTGAGCATAAATCGGAACAGAGCGACCTAAAATGACACAACGGTAAATTTTAAAATAAAAAGCTGAATTCGACACTAATTTGTAAGTTGAAAATAAACCTGTTCTCTATTTCTCCATCTTCAAAACCCGTTTTTTTAATAAAAAGAATGGGGGAATGTCCCATGCTCTGGTCCGTCCCTCCCCCCAACTCACGGCAGCGTAAACGTATGGCAGTGTCAGGTCAATGTTGGCAGTGGCGACGATCAACGCTATCAGAACCACACACAGTCCAAGAAACAGTCGACGGTCCCACAGCACGCGGACTTCGCCCTCCTCAATGATTTTAAGCGATTTGGTCAAAAGTTGTTTTTCTGTTGCAATTTGTCGCATTCGCTCGGAAAGTGTTTCGGACTGTTTTTCTAAAATTGATAATTTGTGAAAAAAAACAATAATTTGCTAACCAAGGCCAAACGAAAAGGTAACAGTGATGCCAACGTGGTCGGAAAAGTTCAATTCGGACCCGGCGATTTTATTGAAGCAGTTTGTACAGTCGACGAGACCAAGTTCAGCTGAGTCATTTAAAACTGTTAGAGTCAATAAAATGAATATTTTACTTTTTCCACTTCTGTACATTACGTAGTCAAGCCTCTTGCCGTCCGGGCAGTCTCGGAGGGCGTATTTGGGTGTGTAGTAATTGTCGAACCTCTCACAAGTCGCCCCGCTCTCTTGCGAAGTGCCAATTAAATTCTTAAAAAGAGGGAAACGGGGATGAATGCAATTTTGCGGAAAAACCGATCGAATCTCCCAGGCATCGAAGAGTTGGGCAATATTTTTGATGAGATGATAGCCAAGATCGTTGGGCTCCAAATTGAAATCGCCGAACTACGACCACGAAATCGGAGCTGGAAAAGAAAGTGGGATATAAAAAGAAAAAAATGTATTAAAAAAATCGACATCCAAATTTAGAAAATCAAACCTTCGTGAGGTATGACGGATGAATTGTGACATCTCAAAACACTGTGAGATGCGATGGGGAAGGTAGAGATCTGTAAATTGCGTTATAAAATAAAACAAAAAATGGGGGAAACCATTTTCACGATTGTACTCAGCGTGAAGATGTGTAGTGTAAAAGGCCACGCGATACTGCTCAACCATTATCTCAACCATTCCAACAATTTTGCCACCAAACCAGTCAGCTCTTAATGTGTTAATGTACTAATTAGTTTTGTATTAAAACAACCGGACCGATGTACGTGATGAGGGAAGCCATTGAGCGAATACCTATGAAGCAGTGTCGAAACAATGGGATGTCTAAAAGAGTTAAAGGAAAATGTCTCACACAATTAACTGAATTCGAAGTGACTAACTTGCTAATAACGCATGTGCCGCTACCCGTAAAGCCGCTATGGAAATAATGCTGAATGTGGAAAGGTCCCGTTGAGCTCGTGGGCTATTTGGAGAAAGATTTCCTCACTCCAAACCTAAAAAAGCATTATTAACATGAACATTGTCGAAAACAAGTCGACTTCTTGTAAGGCGACGACGTCAAATCGTGAATTTCTCAGCTCTTCTATCAACTTTAGCAAACGGAAATGTTTATCTTTGCTTCCGATCGGCCAAGGATGAGGTAAAAGCCTGCATTTAAAATTTACAAAAAACTTGCAAATGAATTACAAAATTACCAGCAGTTTAATGTTGCTACAATGAATCGGTTTGGACATTGCATTGTCAATTATTGGGGAATGGAAGGAGTTAATTTTAGCATAGAAAAGGAATAGGTAGCTGCTACAAGACTGAGAAGGGAACGAAATGTTGAGCTTAGAGACCGGCGGGAACGGGATTCCCGCGGGAAAAGTACGGGATTCCCTGTCCCGTTCCCGTCTTTTTTTGCCGGGCGGGATTCTTAACGGGAACGGGAAAAAACGGGATTCCCGTACGGGATTCCCGTCCCGTACTTTTTGAAAACTCCGTTCCCGTTCCCGGAAATTTTATTTCAGTCTTTTCCCGTTCCCTGTCGATTTTTCTTGGCGAAATGTTTTCAAAAATTTAACAATTTTGGACCAATTTTCATCACAAAAATTCTTTGAGCAATTTTCTTCACAAAAAATGTTTTAAAAATTTTCCGACGGCGATTATTGGCGCCGTCGGACCCAAAACCGGTGTAAGCGCTGTCCCATAAAATGCCATACATCATTTTGCATTTAGGTAAATTGATTACCTTAAAAGCAAAGCGATAATAAAAGAAAATGAGCAACGCACATCAACAAGCTGAAGCAGACATTTCTGCTGGTAATTATGGCTCTTACGGCCTCATTCAATCTTCAGAGAAGCGGGAAAGCGTCAATTTCATAGAGGTTGGGGAAATAAACGCCTGAAATCGACGGAAAGGAGGCATGATTTGAATATTAGTTTGAAAAACTAAAACATGTGCCATTTGTTCAGATTTGGATTCGTGGCCGTGTGCACGACTCGCGCGGAAAGGGCAAAAATTGTTTTGTGAAAATTCGCCACCGCATTCACAGCGTACAGGCGGTTATGTTTGTCGGGGCTGACATCAGCAAACAATTTGTCAAATTTGTTCAAAGCATTCCCAAGGTCAGCTCGCAAATTAATATTTTTATCGAAAACTTGCAAAAAAGGAGTCAATTGTGGATGTTTATGGGCTGGTGGCTCGCACGCCTCAGCCGGTCACAGGCGTGCACTCAAAGCGATGTTGAGATAAAAGTGCGTCGATTGTAAGTTTTAGCAAGTCAAGCCGTTTTACTTGATCTTTCAGCTTCATTGTGTCACAAGCTGAACTACGACTTCCACTTCAGCTGGAGGACGCTATTCGACCGGACAACGACCAAGAAGAGTTGGCTGTGGTGAAATTGGACACTCGTTTAGACAACAGGTGATGCGTAAAAGGCGAAAGATTGTTTTTATATTCTTTTAGATGCATAGCTCAAAAATAAAAAATATTTTTTTTCATATTTTGAAGTTTAAAGAATTTTGTGTATTTTTTAGGGTGCTTGACCTGCGAACGCCAACCAGCCAGGCTATATTCCGTTTGCAAGGCGGAATCTGCGAAGCCTTTCGCAAATTTTTGTCTTTTCGCGGTTTTACAGAGATTCACACGCCCAAAATTATTTCTGTCGCCAGTGAGGGTGGGGCCAACGTTTTTGAGGTTGGCATTTGCTCTCAATTAATTCATAAATGCGCAATTGGGTTTCTCCCGTCCCTACACCGTTGCACTCCGTTCGGGCTCCTCCTCCTTATAAGCAAGTACGCACCGCGGACTGAAAATCCTTTTAGCCGGACGCCCCCTCCCCATTTTTTAAATACCAGAAGGCATTTTAACGCTTTTGCAGCCCTAAAATTGGCTGTTTTATGTATAAAATGCCCAACAAAAAAAAGAAAGTGTCGTCCGACAGGTGCCCGTTGTCGCCAGTGATAAGACAACGAATTTGGCGTTTTGGACAACGCATAAAATTTGGGCGTAAGAAATATTAATTTACAACTTGTAGAACTGCAAAATTTGTTGGAAAATTAGACACGGGTTACCGGATTTGTTTATTCTCTCGTTGGATCTTTTTAGGTCAGCTACTTTAAAGGACATGCTTACTTGGCACAGTCGCCCCAACTCTACAAACAAATGGCGATCGCGGGCGACTTTGACCGTGTGTTTACCATCGGATCCGTTTTTCGGGCCGAAGACAGCAATACGCACCGGTTTTTGATTAAATTTTTGAAAAAGGGGGATTCACTAAAAAGCATTTGTTACTTTCGAAAAGTTAAACCCTTTGTGAAGTTCATAAAAAGCTTTGTATTTCAGACACCTGACAGAGTTTATTGGTCTCGACCTTGAGATGGCGTTCCACTTTCATTATCACGAGGTAAGAACGAGATTTCTTATGTGTGTAAAACCCTTTTCAAGGTTATACAAACCATTGCGGAGCTGTTCATCGAAATGTTCAAATACTTGCAAGGAAATTTTGTTGCCGAAGTTGAAGCCGTTCGACGACAATACCCGGCTGAGCCGTTTCTGTTCACACCGAGTCCACTCATTTTACAGTCAGTCATCTTTATAAAAGTTCACATTTTAACGTGTCCGTTTTTTGGTGTTTTTTTAAATATCAAATTCCAAAAGGTATCCCCAGGCGGTGGACATGTTAAGGGCGGCCGGCGTCGACCAGGGAGACGAGGACGATCTAAGCACACCGAACGAAAAACTTTTGGGTCGGTTGGTGCGTGAGAAATATTTGACGGTGAGTCGAAAAAGAGGAGGAAAATCATCGTGGATGAACGAATCAGTTTTTTAAAGGATTTTTATGTTCTGGACAAATATCCGTTGGCTGTCCGACCTTTCTACACAATGCCAGACCCAAATGACGCTAAATATTCGAACAGCTTTGACATGTTCATGAGAGGTGCGGTAAATTGTGAAGATTCATTTATTTGACTGGCCGCTTTAATCATTTACAGGCGAAGAAATCCTTTCTGGCGCTCAACGTATTCACGAGCCGTCACTGCTGACTGAACGTGCCAAACTGCTCGGGATCGAAATTGAGAAAATTCAGTCGTACATCGATGCTTTCCGATTCGGATGTCCTCCGCACGCAGGGGGAGGAATTGGTATACAAATGTGTTTTTTTAAACATGATTTTGCACAATTACCATTCACAAAAAGTCCCACTAAAATGCATACGGACTAAAAGCTTCAATTTTACGTTGCTGAAAAAAATTGATTTGGCTAAGGTTGAAACAAGTATTGTCTTGGTCCGGACCGCACATGTCTGAACACGGGGGTTAACTCAGAGAATTTGTTTCTCAGGCTGCATTCGGTGAATATGACTCTGTTCACAAATTCAGGCTTGGAGCGTGTGACGATGCTTTTCCTCGGTCTGTCTAATGTGCGTTTGTGCAGCCTCTTCCCGCGCGACCCGAAGCGCATAACACCTTAAAGGAGTGCTTCAACGATTGTTGATTTTCTGATGTAAGCTTTTACAGAGTGACAAGCAATATTTAATTGGTTAATTTTCTGGACATTTTTTAATTCGTTACTTCCAATTTCTATGGATGTAAGTAAAGGACTTTGTTGTTTGGAGTTGGTGGAATATAGTATATACAAATTGTTGGTATTTTATGTTGGTTGGATAATTGGCCACTCGGCCAAAACATCCCTTTTCCTGTTATTCTTTACTCAATCTTCGCGTACACAGTGTTACATCGAAATCGGACCTCAATGACCTTTCTCGCGACGGATCCAAACAAAATAAAAGAAATTGCACAACATGGCGTAGAAAGGAGAACGAAGAAGGGGGCGGGTAGGGGAGGGGGGGGGGGGGGGCACTTGTCCCAATTTCACCATGCAAATGCGCAAAGAAATTTGAGGAAGACGGGCATATTTTGGAGAAATCCCTCTAATATTTTGGGTTTCTGTTACCAAATGGCACCTCCGCTTCCCAATTCTCACCACTTTTTTTCGATTCCTTCCGCTTTCTCCCGTCCTGCTCCTGACATCGGAGTAACCAAACCAAACCATTCATTATCCATTGCAAATTCTAATCATTATATGTTATTTATGCATCATTATTATTATGGCGTGCGTGTTCGTCCCCTTCCATCGCCAAGTTGCGACGGCGCCAAACGGTCGGACGTACCAAACCAGTCCCCCCCCCCGCCCCGCCTCCTCCCCGCCCGTCTCGCCCATCCGCTCAAACGACCTCCCCCCCCCCCACCCCCCCATCCTCCGCTGCGTTTATCCCCGAATGACCTCCCCGCACAAAATCAGTCGCAATTTACATAACAACGCAAGAATCACTTCCCGGAAATGCCTTTACAACGGGCAATGCACAACTTTGCGGTTTCCCTATTTGCAAATCCAAGGAAAAGTTTTTGATACACCAACGACTGTCTTCGGGTTATGTTTTTGTGCTTTTAATGCCTTTGACCCGATGATTCATTTCCCTGTTTTCCTTTTATCCATCATTTGTTCCTTCATATTAATTAAATAAAGAGAAAGTTACGCATCACTCAATAAACTTTCGTCTGTCCCTCTTACGGATATTAAGCCCCCCGCCTTAGGCGTTTTACCGTTCCAGCCAGCTGCTTGACTCACTTCCTTACAATACTCGAAACATAAAGACCGGCTTTTCGGTTAATTAATTCCAAAATTTACTTTTTCCCTTTTATGGCATTTGTTGGCTGCTCTCCAGAAAGGGAGGGCCAATTCCTCAAAATAAACAGAAAAGACCTCCTTTCAAGTGCTTGCGCATTATTTGTCCTTTTCTGCCAATGGTCCGCTGCCCGTCGCCCCTCTCCCTTCTTTTGCTTCCGCCCCTTTTCATCGCCATCAATGCACACCAATTTGTTCAGTACGTCTACAACCCTCGCCCAGCGCAGTCCACTCAGCAAATTGAAATGCAAAGGGTCCATTCCACAAGGCCGAAACAGAAAATAATAGAAAACTGTCCGTTCAGATAGAGCATGTTGTTGAGAAGTGCTACCGAGGATGGTGCCGAGATTGGATGCTGGAATGCCATTGGTCGGTTAAATAATTTTTATATTATCCAGCCAGAAAATTTGTTTAGGTTTTGCGATGCCATTCGGGGATTGGACAATTACGGCCGTTGCATGGAATGCCTGAGGCCTCGGGGGAGTGCCTGCTTCGAATGCTTTGACCTCTAACTAATTTATATTTATTTTAAATATCACTTATAGATTCTTGCCCACTTTTACGTAAAATTTTAATCCATTTTTTTTATCCAACTTGTAAAATAACAACAAAAAAATGCGCTGAAATTGTTTTTTATTCGGTTGCTCCTTCCGACGAAATTGTCTCCCGCGACATTTTCATGCGTTTGGCAGCCTTTCGCCTTTTCTTCAGAACCTGAAAATCTCATCTGTTTTTGAGTCCACAAAAGTTGCATGCCTTTGCAACTGCGACTGTCGCCTCTTCAACGGCTTCCTGCATAACATCAACATTTTTCTTCGGAACAACGCCTTTCTCGTAATAAACTAAACGTTCCTCAACCTTAAAATAAAAAATGGTACCCATTCTTCAAATGCCAAAATATTAGCCATAGCGCGGCCTTTAATTTCCAAAGGCCAACTTGTTTACGCAACGCTTCGCCAAATGATGCCACAGGCACATCGGAGAAACAGTCGATGCGAGAGGCCAAGCTGCACTTGTTGGCCAAAAAACGGCTGATACGTCCCTTGTGTTTGGCCTGTGCACGTCCAATAAAACTCGAATGGAACAACAACCCGTACTTGGGAGTGTTAGCTTAAAATGATTCAATAAATTTTAATTAAAAAAACGGTGACAAATTATCCGTAGCCAAACGGAGTTAGTCAAAAATTACATCGCGTTTTAAGCGCTCTGAATAGTGCCTTTTCAGCGCCCAAAATTTGGATGGTTGACGCGGGGTACTTGGCGAGATTTGTGAGACTTCCAGCATGAGAAATCAGCCGAGCTCCGACCTAATTTGTAAGGTAAAAATTTTTTTTGTTAGATTTTCCTTTGGCACCTGTTCTCCAATCAACGTCGACAAAGACGGCGCACACGCCTCCATGCGATCCTAAAATTGATGGAAAATTTGACGATGTAAACTATGTAATATATTCCTTATTATATTTGTATTCCAAATTAACCTTTATGTATTGGTGCAAACGTTGTCTGTATTCAGCAAGCGAAGCAACCCGTTTTGCGAACAGTTCAATGTTCTGTAAGTCCAATTCCGAAATTTGCATTCCCATCGATGTGCGCGCCGCTTCAATGACCGTCGTAGCCTTTTGCTCGTCTTGCAGAATTTCTTTAATGGTTGGAAAAAGTGAAAATCATTCGAAATATGCGGACAAAAAAAAGTAAGAAGCGATTTAAAATTCACATATTTATTTCTAATGGTTTAAAATAAGATTTAATTTATTTAGCTCAACCTTTGATTTTCATCTCCACCGCCTCATCCATTTTCTCGCGGTCCATAATTGCGGTCGCACAGCGTACATAATTGTATAGCTCGGGCACAATTTTGATCAGCTCGGGATAGTGATAAGCGTACCATTCCTGAAAATTCAAAAACCATTAAAGCCCATAAAAAATGCGCAAGCCTTGATTCGCATGCCGAACAAGTTTATGTCCTTATCCAGCTGGTCAAGCAGTGCAATTGACTGGATTACCATGTTGTCAACGCGATGGACATCGAATTTAACCTTCAATTGTTAGAATTTAACTTCAAAAAGGTTCAGTTTGGGTAGTCAATGCCATCTACCGCTAATTCTCACCCACCTTTGATCTCGAAAAGCTATGTCCCAACGAAAGCTGTGCCTTTCCGAGTTGCGCATGCGGCAAATCCTTTGCCAACACGCGGAAGTGAGACCGGATGCCACGCATCAGTTCCTGCACAACGCCGGTGAATGTGACACGAATCCCTGACAAGGAAAATCGGAATGGAAAAAAGTTATAAACCAAAAATTCCTTCTTCAATGTTTATTAAACTTTGGAACCCCTCCAGAGGTGGGGTTAACCGCCCGAAATCAAAGACAAACTAACTGGCTATAGACAGCTCGTCAAAAAACAAACCTGGCATAGCCTTCAACAAGAGAAGCAGGCCAAGCGTTGCTCGCCAACTCCGAGCAAAACCTTTTTTTTCTTCTTTGGTAGATTAGCCTCCAAGAAGTTCAGCAAATCGACATGAACAACACCTAAATACAACTGTTATAAAATATATAAATCAAAAACAAAAGCTAGTCACGGTCTTGTTTATCTTATTTTAAATATGAAAAATCCAAACCATCAGCGATGCTATTAGCATTTTCAAGTGCCGCCTCAGTGTTTCTGAATGGCTCAAATGCATGAACTTGGACAATTGATTGAAAACGTTGTGCGTCTGTCATCGCACTTTGCACCTAAAATGTTTGGGACAATGAGGATTTACGATGTTTAGAAAATGTTTGATTGGTTTTCATAATATCGAGGGAGTAATTAAAAAAACCTCTGGTTGTATTTGTCCAATGTCCTCATATGCCTTGATCTTAAACATTGTGTAGCCCACTGCATGTTCATATAAGGCATAATTGGGAGCCTCGGAAGTTGTCATAATTTATCTAATTTTTTAACATATTTTTAAGAAAATGTCTGGCGTTGGCCATATTAGCGCCAAGAATTGTAAATCGCATTTTTGTTAGCTAGACCCAGGCACACATGATTATTTGTAGGTCACATTTGCCGGGGTCTACATATTGTTAGCTAACCAAATCAAATAATCTTTTTCGTTGTTTGCTTTTTTAATAATTTGTGGCCAAAATTGATTGTTGTCTCGAAAAAAATAAGTTCGAATTTAGGTCAGGGGTTCGGAATGGTCTAACGGAGGCAAACAATGTTGCGGGAATTGCCGACAGGCGCTCTTAAAATTTGGTAAAACAAATTCATTTTTGCATCTTATTATCGCTTCGCCAAAAGTTTTGACACGAAAAGAAAAATAATAAGAATTTAAAACCCTGAATTTTTTTTTTTGATTTTCGAGACCGCTTACATTTCGTGACCAAATTTTGCAGACCAGGCTTCTACTGATCCCTTCTTACCCGTACCAAAATTAAGTGAAATTTGGAGAATTTTGGGAAAAATAGATTTGAAGGATTATAACGATTTTGTCTTTAACTATTACCGTTAATCCTTTGCAAATTTAGATTAATACTTCAATATTGGTACACAATAACATATAATGTCGGGTTTAGACAAAATTTTCAGCTGTCGCCTCAAAGGAATAGAATTGAATATTTTTCGAGTATGGAAATGCTTATTAATATTTAATGAGAAACAATTTCTTTTAGGGGAACATTGTGATGGCTGAAACGGATGCAATTGCAATTTTATGCGATCCAGAATTCAAGTTGCATACTGGCGCCGGCAACACAGTCAAAAACACGGGCGGACAGGACTTTATGGTTTGTTTAATGCTGTCTTCTTTGCCTATTCTGTAAAAAGTTGTTGACGGATCGCTACGCGGCCTTTCATTTAACCCGTAGTATTTTTTATTTGGATTTTGGGGATAGCCAAATAATTAATATTTCTTTAAATTTGAATTGCTTTACTAGTAACTCGGCTCAGAATGTTTTCCCAATCAAAAATTTGATACCATTCGATTTCTCACGACTAGATGAGTAGATTGAATATGAATTGTGACAAAACAACCGTTTTTGATATTATTTAATTTAATTATTTCTGGCGGGATCTCTCAGGGGTTCTTCTTCGGCTATTCCTTTTTTTATTTATATTTTGACGAATAATTAAAGTTCATCCCCTATTGTTCAGAATTCTTTGAATGCGGAGAAACGAAAACAACGTGGTTCGCGGGTGATCTCAGTGCATGTCGCTAGTGGAATTCGCGCTGGTTACGTGTTGTTGGCTCCGGTTCGTGACACGGATCGTACATTCTCTTGACCAAATTTACATCGCAATAATGCAAAAAGCGTTCGATCTCAAAATCGAGAGTCTGTCAATGCCTCTTCTAGGATCTGGTTTGACAAAGGGTTTTATTTTCAATGTTATTTTTTTAACGATTTGAGGTACCCTTCTTCCATCATTCAACACGGCATCCAATTTTATGTGGGATGGTCTGGAGCATTTCTCTTCATTTGGTCATTTGAAGGTTCAGTTTTAGCGCTTTTGTTTTTTTAGTTGTCTATTCAATTTAAACATTTTAAAGAAAATACAATTTGTCGACACTAACGATTACCGCATGCGTTCCCTTCACAAATTCATCATCTCCAAAATACGTGCCCAATCACAGCTTCGGAATGGTTCGTCATCTTCAAGCAACTCCTCCGGCTCCGGCCAATCGGACAACCAGCGAACGGCTTCATCAGCAAGCGAAAATGATCAGGGCTCCGACCAATCTCACAACCGTCGAATGGCTTCATCAGCAAGCGAAAATGATCAAGGCTCCGGCCAATCTCACAACCGTCGAATGGCTTCATTATTACGCGAAAATGATCAGTCGTTTCGGGTTATTGGCTCCGGAACTTCTCAATCTCCCATTGAACTTTTCTGTTCTGGTGTGGCCAGACGCGACCGTAGTAGTGGAACATTTTAATTTACAATACTTGTTTACAATTATGTTTGGGTTTAGGAATCGCAGTCACCGGCACAGTAACTGTCAATGGACGCACGACAACATTTTCTAATCGACGAACGCGCAGTCATCGGGATCAAAGTCAATCGTCGCGGGTCAACATTACATTTACACGTGGGCATGGTAAGGCTTAGCCTTTTTAAAAATAGTTTTTTGAATTAAATATTTAATAAGTTATTGCGTCCTAAAGACGGGTTGAGGGGGGGGGGGGGTACTGCCGGGGGCAGGGGAACCGGCTGTGCCGATGAGATTTTGGAATGTTATTTAGATTTATTTCATAACAGGAACTCAGCTTTCGATCTCTAACGCGAACGGACACATCATTGTCATCGAGCGATTCAGACGAGACTGATGAGGACAGCGATGTTGCAGTCGGTGATGAGGATGTTGAAATGGCCACCAGCAACGAAACCGACCACAGCGAAGTTATGGCCAGCGATGATGATCTTTCATCGGAGGTTGGTGGGGGACTCCAGTAAACCGATTCAGTTTAATTACGAACAAAACATTTTAAGTCTGATGAGAGTAGCGATGCGATGGGTTCGGACTCCGATGCCGAAGAACAATCTGACAGTGACTCGGACGATAGGAAAAGCGCATTGTCCAAAGAGCAGGAGTCGCAATTTTGGACAGTTGTTTCCTTCGGTCAATTAAACAACGGCGTGGCCTCCCAAGGGTCGGTGCTTCGGGCCAAGTCGGGCGCTTCTCAGGGAAAGCGCGCTCTGCCATCGCAGAAAAACACACAGTCAACGTCGTCTTCTTCAATGCGTCATCCCAACATGAGCCTGGACGACTCCACAATGCCCTGCTCCATTTGTTTGAGCGATATGCGCGAGGAAAGCGACGATGTGGTTGTTCAGCTCTCTCTCTGTTCACATCTTTACCACAAGGAATGCATTAAGGTATTTAAGGGCTTGAATTATTCAGTCGTATGAAGAAAATCAAATTCAGTCCGCTTTTGCCGTGAAGCGCCAATGTCCGTTGTGCATGCTTTGGTATGGCGAATGCATCGGTTACCAACCGTCCAATGGTATTTTTGGATTTTAAGCCTTATTGAGCGCGATTCTCCTACCCTTAAGCCACAATGACGGTCAAGCAAATACCGGGCAGCGTTCCCGGGCACAGAAACGCAAAGGGATTTCACGAAATAACCTACCACGTGCCTGCTGGCATTCAGATTGTAGGCGTTTTGCTGTTTGTCCAATGCTTTCTCTAAACGGTCCAAATTTTGTTTCCAAATTCCAGGAGGGGCACATTCGTCCCGGACAACCTTACGGCTCAACAACTCGGTTCGCATATCTGCCGAACAACGCAGCGGGAACCCATGTGCTCAAATTGCTTAAATTGGCCTTCAAGCGTCGTCTGATTTTCACAATTGGCGATTCGGTGACGACGGGTCGCAAAAATATGCCGGTGTGGAACAACATCCATCACAAGACGAGCAAGAAGGGTGGAAGCTTTGGTTACCCTGACCCGGGTTATCTGGACCGTGTGAAGGAGGAACTTTCGATGGTCGGAGTCCGCAGTGAACATTTGAACTAAGCTTCTAGATGAGCGTGTAATAAGGGTTATTATTATGCTTTAATCCGATTGTACTCGAAAATGGAGTTTGTGTATCTTTTCCGACGTGCTACTAAGCTAAGCCTTTACTTGTCAGACTTTGATATAACTCACACATGCCTCCTTGCATTTGGATAAATTATTCCGTCATCAGTCATTTTGATGTTTCAATCGCGAAGTGCGCGTGATAACTTTTAAAAGGCTAACTCATAAAGTTCCAATTTTACTCCTATCTAATAGACCGGAGAATTAATTATTCCGAATGTATTTATTCTTTTCGCAATGAATTAGCATCTGCAGTTATTATTTGGGACAGTCCGTGTGTGTGTGTGTTGGAGCATATGTTTTTGGCATTCAGTCCTAATTTCGCTTTTAACAAAAACAACGATTGGCGGTGGGGGGGCAGGTTAAATGTGTGAAGAAGGCAAATGAACGAAAAGTTAAATTGAAACGGAAATGAGAAAAAAAATCTTATAAAAAGAGCTGAAAAACCACAGAAATTTAAATAAAATGGGCGAAGGTTTTCGCGTTTGTTCGGCTCCGAATGGAATTGGGCGCGGAAGCTGAAAGATTGGGGGGCATCAATCGCCAACCCCTCCGGGGGGGTTATCCATCCGCACTTTCTATTGAACTCCGCCGACTGTTTCAACGGGGATGAAAATTGGCACGTAAAAAAGGCAGAAACACTGTTGTGCACAGAGCGGTAGACCAAACAAAAACAATGACGGCGTCGGGAATGGGGCGGTCGCATCACTCTGAAATTTGTTTCTCATTCTTGGAACCAACCAATTATAAAATTGATTGTTCTCGAGAGAGCGTTCCCGTGGCCAAAATAACACCCCCCCCCCGCCCTCTTCGCTCCCCTGCCCACCTGTGGTGCCATTTCAGCAGCGTCTTCGGCGCCGTCCGTCTGCGTCGGCAACAGATCGGCCTCCTCCGTTCTTGGCCCCTCTTCCCTGTCCTCCCCGTCGTCGTCGTCCTCTCCGTTTTCCTCCGCCGTCGTTCCGATGGTGCTGCTACCCGCCCCCGCCGCCGTCGTCGTCGTTTTCGCCGGAACTTTCCGTGGCGGTGATTGCTCCAACGCCGGCCGACTCTTCCGGTAACGGAGCGGAAACGCTGCAACGCTCGCCCGTCCAGCCGACGTTGCAAGCGCATTTCCCGCACTCACAGAATCCGTTGTTGGTGCAAACGACCTCAAAAAGACAGCACAAATCAAAGACCAAGAAGTACTCAACGAATTCCTCCAATGGGACAAAGTTAAATTTATTTCCTTCGGCCCCCGGGAGCCGTAAGGCCCAGCAAAACCCAAACAAACTACCGTACACTTCCCACTACCGTACTCCGTTTTCCGCGCACGGTGCCGGGTCATCATCACAGGCGCAATCGTCGCCACTGTAGCCGTGCTCGCAAACGCCTACAGCAAGCAATTTGTGCGTTAATTCGTTGTTTTTTGTCATTAATTTAAACGGCACATTTTCCGCATTCGCAGGCGCCCCTCCCGCCACACATTCGCCCCTCAACATTCAGTGGACAATTCGTGTTGTCGCATTCGCAGTAGCGACCGCTCAGCTAAATTTGAAAATTCAGAGAAATTGGGCGGCGGAATATTTGTGCCAGTTCCGTCTCAAAAATGAGCGGAATAAACGGCCAAAAGGAAGCAAATCGCTCACATAACTCGCGTGGCATTGGCACCTTCCGCACGAACATTGGCCTTTTCCCGAGCAAATGGGCGCCTTTTTGTGTCTGTTATTGCAATAATTCAATCACAAAATGAAATGATTTGTTTCAGTCTTTTCACTCACTCGCTGCAAAGTCCGATCAGTTCATCGGCATTGGACACGCCGTACTTGTCCAAGTCGCATTCGCACCTTTCCTTTAATGAGGCAATTTGCACGCGAAAGAATAATTAAGCGGAAAAAGAATCGCACCCCGCCTTTGCCCGGGTCGCATTGGCATTTGCCACATACGAGATTGCCCATGTAGCTGCATCGAGGGGAATGTCGCTCCTTTAAAAGGTTCCCATTTTGGACCGATCATTTCGATCATTGGCACGGCACGGCACCTGTTGGCGTCCATGTTCGCACTCGCAGCCGCAAAGCGGCGTGACGAAGATGGCGGACACGGTGTTGTAGCCGTAAATGCCGACGGAGACGGCCGCCAGGTTGGGGCGCGAGCAGTCCGACAGCGTCACTTTGGCATAGAATGAAATTTTCTGCTCGGGCTGAACGCCCGGACAAACGCGTCCCGTGAGACGCTCCCTTTGAAAAAGGCGGAATTCGGGAAAAAGCTCGATTCAATGCTCCAATTAATTACCCGTTGCATTCCACGGAAAATTCGATGTCAATTCCCAAGGACCGGAATTCGGACGTTTGTATGGTGAAGTCGCGCACTTCGTAGCCACTCAGCGGAAGCTTATGGAGGTATCGAAAGGGCACCTCGACAATGTCACCTAGCAAAAAGCTCAAATGCTTCTTAACATTGAAAACATTTCCAAAATACCCACCCCCCCCCCCCCCCTCCCCCTCCCCACCTACTCATTAGTCATATAAAAAACAATTAAAAAATTCCATTAATCCATTGCTGAGAGTCATTCAGTCAGTCAAGCCATCTTTTTGTTTTCTTCCCATTCCTCGCCGGAATTCAATTCCCCCCCCCCCCCGCTGCTTTTATTTGTTTATCATTTGTTTTGTGGTATCTTTTGGCGGCGGAAAGACTGACGTGTAAACTTTTTGTTTATAAATAACACAGCGACAGCTGTTTATTTATTCTCTCGAAAAAGTGAAAAGCATTCCCTCGGCATTTAATGGTTGGTTGGGCTGATTTGTGTGAAATTTTAATGAATATTTTACAATTATTATTGGTTATTTGTGGCTTACTGACCGGGCTTCATTCGAATTTCCACTTGCTGAGGCTCCAACTGAATTACGGTTACGCCGTCCGCGCGCCGGCTGCCAAGCGGTAAATTCTACGAAAATGGAAATTTTGAAAAACGGGGGGTCGGATTGGCCGAAAGAATTGGCCGAAACAAAATGTCCTTTTTGGGACTTCGAAATTACATGCTGCGGCGTCACTTTGATCTCTGTGTTCGGCGAGTACAACTGCGCGACCGCGCACCGTTCGTTTTCCGCAAAGGCCCATTTGGCATCGCACCTTTGGGTGCCGTTGAATCGCTGTTGGATTGGGAAAGGACAGTTTAAGAGGAGGGCCAATAACGGGGCTTAATGATGCTAACGACGCTTCTGCCAAAGGCTTACCAAATCGGAGCACCACGCGCATTCGACGCTGGAAGCGATGCACGCGCCGCAACTTTTGGACGCTTCCGCGGAAAGACACTTTTGCCGCGATTCGTCCTGCGCAAGTGCGGCTTCTGAAATTGCTTTTTGGCATTATCAATAAATATGAAGGGAATCACCAGAAAGGCAAAGGAAAATGAGGAAAAGGACGCGCAACGGAGGGATTGGGAACGGCTCGGTCGGCTGGGCCATGCCGTCGCCGCCGCTGTGCCGCCTCCTCTTCCACTTTTTTGACATTTGTGCCTCATTGGCATCGTTTTCCATGTCCATGTTGGCGGTGGCGGAGGTTGGCATTATTGGCAGGTCCTCCGATTGACCAAGGTTCATTCTCTGAAGGCAATGGAATTGTTTGTTGTATTGAGATGACGTTGAGATAAATGTTGAACGAAAGAACGCGGGGAGGGGGAAGGGGAGGGAGGGGGGGGGGGAGGGGAGGGGGGGGGGGCGAAGGGTTTATTTGGTCTTCCCGGGAAGTTGAAACGGAAAGTGCAGTTAATTAGGCCAAACACTGCGGAAGAAGGGGCTGGCGGAAGAGAAAGGAATGAATTGGAGGAGGGACAGCGGCAAGTACTCCCCCAACGGACTGAGAACGTCGCCAGAGGGGAGGGGGGCGCTGTTTTGATTGAGTTTAGGCTGTTAGGGTCCCCCCCCCCCATTTACGTCCACCCAAATTCCCATTACGCCACCACAACAACAACAACAGCAAGCAACTCGCGAGATTTGTTTCTTTAACAAACATTTGCACGCCAATCGGTTCTTTCTTGGAGGGGAAGAATAAATGTGAATGAGGAAGGAGGAAAATGTTTGTTGGAGAAGCTATGGAAACGACGGACGGATGGAATGGGGGGGGGAGGAGGGGGGGGGGGGATGCCGGGGGGGGGGGGGGGAATTGTCGGAGAGTTTGGCACAACAGAAACAAATTTGCAGCGATATGCAAATGGCCTCTTCTGCTGCTAAAAAATTGGCATACGTTCGCGAATCGGCCATTTTAGCGGGCCCATCGGTTCTCAACGGCATAAATTCCCTCAAAAATCACTGACACCGGCAGTTGAGGTTTAAGTGGTCGACTGACGGCGAATGGCGGGAGGGATAAAGCGGCGGGCCCCGGGGGGTTGGGATGATGGGATTTACGTTCTTTACGTTACGCCATGTTACATGTGTCGTCTTTGTCAAAAACACACAAAACGGCGCCCCGGGGGATCAACGTTGATGGGAAGCGCTAAATGTGTTTGAAAAAAGGGAGGAAGAAAGCCTAATCGGTAGGGGAGAAGAAGCAACACAAATTGTCGATTTGGAAGTGCCAATATGTCTGGAACAAGAAGTGTAGATTTCGTATCGAATATGAAATAAAGTGCCAAAATGGAAAATGGCGAACAGAAAAGGATTTTGTAAATTCGATTGGAAAGATTTATTTGATTAAAGTGAATGCATTTGAGCCATTGAAAAGTCCAAATTATTTGGAAGTGAAGCGGACGAGAGGAAGGGCCCCAGGGAATTTGGCCGACGCAAAATGGGCGACCGATGAACGGACGGGTAAATCTGTTGAGGATTTGTTGGGGGGGGGGGGGAATGAAAAAAACACTGAAAAGACTCGTCGGGGGGGGGGGGCTTTTATTCACTCGCCCACCGTTTATCCCACGCCATTTCATTTCTCGAATGGATCACCCACCACACATTATCTTTTGACGGGGGAGGGGGGGGGGGGGGGGGAGGGGGGGGGGAGGAGGGGGGCACCCCTTTCACTAAATCAAATCCGACGGTATTGATGGTCTCCATCGGCCTTTTTGTTAGTTTTTGCTAATAAGTCCATTAGCATTGCCTACGTAATTTTGCACCGCCGCATTTGGAATGAGCGGGGGGGGGGGGGGGGAATTGGAAAGCAAAGGCAAATAAATATAATGTAAGCGCTGTCTCTGGAGGAGCGAACGCCCGGGGGAAGAAACGCAAAAGCCCAAAGGTAAGGAAAAGCGCCTTAGGGCAAAATTCAAAAGGGAAAAGCAACAAAAAAACAAAGCGAAAATTGAAAGAAAGGAGCCAACGGCAGAAGTCAACAAATACGAGGCTAAAAGTGAATTGAATGAAAGGATCGATGGAAAGGTCGGAATTTAGTGGCACTTTGTGGTTTATGGGTGGCCTCTGAACAGAGAGAGTTGGGGGGGGGGGAACATTTTGTTGGGATGAAATGGAAGAAAGGAAAGAAGACTCATTCATCGACAGCGACAGCGACAGATGAGTGAGTTGGCTTAGATGAATTGGACGGATGGGGGGGGGGGGAGGAAAAGCGCGGAGGGCGGCGGCAACTGTTCCCCCCCCCCCCAGCGGCAGAAGGCGCTCGGATGGGCGGGGGGAGGAACGCCCACGGCAATAAACCTTATTTAAAGGGATGAAACGGAAGTTCGGAAAGACGCGTCCGCTCGTATTTATGGTAACCATTTGACAGGAAAAGTGAAAATGGGCGGGGAAGGAGGAACCCCCCCCCCCCCCCCCGGGGGGGGGGGGGGGGGGAGTCGGTAATTTTGAAAAAGAAAACAAACAGATCAAATTTCTTTAATGTTAAGAAGCTTACAAAAAATAGGCTTTGTTAGTTGGTTGCATAATGTGAGTTTAATGTGTCCCGAAGGAAGAGATTTGAGGGTCCCCCCCCCCCTCCCCTCTCCCCCCCCCCCCAATCCGTTCATTCAAGTCACTCTCTCTTTTCTTTGTCTATCTTTTGAGATTCTGCCACAGTGCCATCATCTCATACGCCGTTCTTTTCTTCCCCACCGGGCCAAAACACCCACCGAACCGACTCTCTCCGAAACTCCGTCCCGGTTGGGGGGGGGGGGGGAGGGGATTAATCTCACCCCTCGGGGGATTGTGAGCCGTAAATCGATCACCCCCGGTGTTGCCCCAGAAGAGAAAAGAGTCTCTGCATTGGATCCTGAGGAGGAAAAAGAGGAAAAGGAAAGGAAACGGAGGAAAGTTGTGAATAAATGAAATCCGTGGGGGGGGGGGGGGGGGGGGGGGGAACGATTTCGGCTTCTCCCCCCCGTCCCATTCATCCGGCTGATCTTCCCTTTCTTTTGTGTTTTTGTTATTGGAGAAGGCGGGGGAAAGTGTCCGGAAGAAATTGCGCAAGGAAAATGATATTTTGAGGATAATTCGGTGATCTGTCGGATGTGGAAGCGGCGAACGGATGAAAAGAAGAAGCAAAACGCTTTGGGTGATCGGGGAAATGTGAAGAATTGAAAGTGTTTGAAGTCCGTCCGCCCCCCTCAAGGCATTTGCACATAAAAGGACGCCGAAAGGCACCAAAAAGGGCGTTTATTCATTCATTCGTTCAGTTCGTTATGCAATTCGGGTCAAAATGCACTTGGCAGAATTCAATTTTGTGGCTGAAAATGGCGTTAGGAAGAAAAACAAACACTGCAAAATCGGCGGAAAGCGAGCAATCGTAGAGCAATTACACTGAGCAAAAGCGGATCGGATCGGACTGTTGCGGAAGAGGGAGAGGGGGGGGGGGTGGGGGGCTTTGCTTTTGGGGGGGGGGCTATGCTTTCGGGGGGAGGGGCTATGCTTTTGGTGGGAGGGGGGAAGGGGCTATGCTTTTGGTGGGGGGGGGGGGAAGTGGGGGTATGCTTTTTTAGGGGGGGGGAGGGGGGATATACTTTTTGGGAGGGGGGTATGCTTTTGGGGGATATGAATGGACTTGCTCAGCGACAGAGAAGAGGCCAATCATCGCTATCCATCGAAGGGTGTGCTTGCTGATGATGTGCATTTGACTCAATTAAGGGAAGATCACTAACAATCGATCAGCCGATTTCTCAGTAAATCCCCAAAATAAATTCTAATCGCTCACTCTCTTTGCTAATAAATACATCGACCGATCGGTCCATGAGTTTCCAACTAATCTTTTACAATTTGACTAATTTTATTCCCAATTTAATAAAATATTTCTTTTACAGTAATTAACTCCAAAATTCAGTCGCCTTTCACAGTGCTTTTTCACCTGCTCTTTCGCCTCAAAATACAAAAAAACTCCCATCGATTTTCGCCAAATCTCACCTTAATTAAATTAACGTTCGTATAAATGAGAATTAAATGATTACTAATTACCTATGCAACAAAAAGTAATTGAAAGAAAGCCGAAGAGAATAATGGACAGATTCTGCAAATTAATTGGGTCGCCCGCCGCTTGAAAGGGACCATTTCGGAGCGATGTTAAAATAGAATCATTTGCGTTGCCACGACATTAATTGGGTAAATGGGGGGGGGGGGGGAAAGTGAAAGGCATGAAACGGACGGAATCGAGTTATAAATCCCCCCCCCCCCCGCCTCCCCCCATTCTTTGGGCTTAAATGCTTCATTCTTCAAACTCAAATCCCCCTTCTCTAATGGCAATTACTTATCTATGCTTGTCATTGGGAATCGCAAAAAATGGTCGGTAGAGAGACCAACAAAAAGGGAATCTCGGCATTTCGAATTCCCGACAAAGAGAAAACCTCGGCATTTCAAATTCCCGACAAAGAGAAAACCTCGGCATTTCAAATTCCCGACAAAGAGAAAACCGCGGCATTTCAAATTCTCGACCTCGGAGGGTTCACACGTCGCACCAAAGCAAACGTACTAATTAATTGCTTAACAACTCTACCCAGCCGTCATTCTGCTCCATTTATTTGTATTTTGTGATGAGAAAATTGGATTTTTACGTGAGAATGTTCTCCGTCACAGGCCCAATAAATCTTTAAAAGAATCGCAAAATTTTTGGCACCAAATGATACGCCCTCCAGCAATTGAATGGAACCAATTAAACAAAAGCTTTCCCATTCATTTGTTGCTTTACGTCTTTCGAGTCTAATTGGACAAAGATTATTGTCGAGAAAGATCCCGACCTGTCCTGACCGTATTTCTTGAACACCAAAGCCGGGGAGGACGAATCATTCTCAATTTTTATGCTTTCTCACGAATAGCCTTTGAGAGAGCCTTCCTTATTTCTTTATGCTTTTGGCAATTTCTTACGTTTTCACTCATTTTCAGAGATTTATTTGCCATACAAAATGGGCATTTGCCAAAGCGACGAATCCAAAGAACAGTCCAAAAAGAACAAAGCAATTGACAATCAAATTCGGGACGAGCAAAAGACGGAAAAGAACAGCTTCAAATTGTTGCTGCTCGGTGGGCTTTTAATCGTTGGCACTTCCCTTTACATTAGCTGCCCCTAATTAGTAATTAAAATTAGCCATGCCCAATTGAAGAAGGTCAATTGGCTTGGATGAGAGTGATTAGATTAATGATTACTTTTCTGGAAATGAACGAATCCACCAATTTAGGAGCCGGCGAATGTGGCAAAAGCACCATAATGAAGCAGATGCGGTACACTTTGGACTTAAAGCCTCTTTTGGCGGGACGCAATTTTCTAAATTGTTTTTTTGTTCAAGGTTTATGCACAACAACCAATACACGGAGGAGGTAAATTAACTTTATTTGTTTCCATTTTGACTATTTATTCTCATTTTCCCCGTTCATTCACTCCCTCAGGAATTGCTGCAGCAACGATCGGTCGTCTACTCGAACACAATCCACGCGATGGCAGAACTTGCTGCGGGGCATGGAACGGTTGAAAATCACTTTTATGAACGCGAATAGAGAGGTAAAATGTGTCTAAAGCTTGTTTAAAGAACATTTGCCTATCTCCTCCATGATTTCTTTGCAGTTTGATGCCAAGTTGGTGTTCGAGACGCTGTCCAGGGGCAAAGAGTCGGAGCCGTTCAGCGACGAATTGGCGGTGGCCATGAAGCGACTTTGGGCGGACAAGGCGCTGAACGAGACCACCTTTAAACACTCATTCGACCTGAACCTGCACAGCTCAACCAAACAGTTTGGTTGCTTCCCCCGGTCAATGGTTTTATCGTTTTTTGCAGTTTTCTGGACAGTATCGACCAGATCAGCAACCCCTCCTACAGACCCTCGGAGCAGGACATTCTCTTGACCAGGTTTCGTCATTGATCACTGATTGGTCTTTTTCAATAGCTTCTGCTTTCTTTTCAAGGATCAGGACAACCGGAGTCACAGAACAGTCATTCACCATCAAGGAAATGAAGTTCAGGTGAACTTAAGACAAGACGCGAATGTTTGTAGCAGAACATTTTTTAATTTTCAGAGTTTTTGACGTTGGAGGACAGGTCGAACGGAATGGGAGGGGAAAAAACGCACAAATCTCCAAAAATTAAACGCCGTTTAGAGGTCGGAGCGGAAGAAATGGATTCATTGTTTCGAGGATGTGGACGCCATCATCTTCGTGGTGGCCGCATCCGAATACGACGAAGTGCTTTTTGAGGACAATGAGACGGTAATTTTATTTATTTTATTGTTCTTGGGGTAGTACGGTAAGGACAATGAGACGGTAATTTTGCCTGGGGTAGTACGGTGATTGGCTTGTTCAATGGGAAGGATTACTGTAGCCTGAAAATCGGCAATTATGCGAAATGGACGCTGATGCGATTTGACTGATACTTTTGTAATTTAATTTATTATTCCCCCCCCCCCCCCCTCCCCTCAGAATCGAATGGTGGAATCGATGCGCATTTTCGAGTCCATTTGCAATTCGAATTGGTTCACCTCCACCTCCATCATTTTGTTCTTGAACAAAAAGGACCTTTTTGAAGAAAAGCTCAAAAAAACTCCGATCAGTGCGTGCTTCACTAAGTACACCGGTGAGTTGGGCCTGTCCGATGGCCTCCATAACTCTGATTCTGTCCAGGTCCCCAAACGTACGAACATTCGATGGAATTTATCAAAAAAAGCTTTATTGAATTGAACACAAATCCGAAGAAAATGATTTATGCGCACGAAACGTGCGCTACGGACACTGATCAGGTAATTATTATACTTAAAAAGTCAACAATTTAATCATTTTTATCATAAATTGTTACAGGTGAAAATGATCCTCGACTCGGTTACTTCCATCATTATACAATCATCGCTGGGAAAATCCGGACTCTATTGACACTTTTGTTGTGTGTAAATACTAAGGCTGTTCGAGACTTGAAATTTGCCAAGACTCGAGACCAAGAAATGACCCCCGAGACTCTCGAATAAACTATGTGCTAATTAAATGAAATTAACTTATTTTCATCGAAAAAAGATTCATCAAAAATAGGGATTTTTGATTTTGTTCAGTCATATTGCATCAGCGTTATGACCGTTTTTATTTACTTAAATATTGAAAAAGGCTTAAAATTTATTTAATGATTTATCTGGATATTTAATTTATTCTCTGAATATCGGAAATTAGATTACCCCAAATCCCGCTACAGTATCCCCAATGAACGGTCGGTGCCATGTGTTGTACATCCTCTCGTAGCTTATCGGAGAAAAGTCGCAGAGCTTAGGGGTCTTTTGGCTTTTGTAGGGAATTTTGTGGGCTCTTATCCCTCATGAGGTTTTTTGCAAAAAATTTCATCCAAGCCTCAGGGATTTTTTTCCAAAATGACCTCCGATTTTAGTGCTTGATCATTGATTGTTTTTTAAAATGTTTTTTTCGTGAAATTTGTCTTTTTCTCTCATTTTTTTGTACATAAATGGCATCAATTTTCAATAGCTATCGAATGATATATAATTTCCTTGATTTGGTTTGATATGAAACGGTTTTTGTCGGGATGGGTGTTGTCGAGTTTCAATTTTACTGGGAAATCATTCATTTTCCTATTTAAATTGTTTTGGCGTTATGTTTTGCGCAAATTAATTAATTCTCTTTTTTCTTTTCTTTTTTGCCGTCCATGTTTTGCACCAATAAACAACAATGTTTTGGATGTGAGACGATTGCTCTTCATGATTTTAAGCCCACAAATAATGCTACAAAAAAGGCCAAAACATTTTGTCTAATACGGCTTCTTTAGTTTGTATTATCACCATTTATATTTTGCCTTCATTTCTCTTCAGTTAGTTTTGGCCGTAATGCAAAATAGGCACTTAGGCAACACTAATGGAAAGAAGTCGCCAATTGTTGCAGAAACGTACGAAGCCTTGGAATCGCTCAGCACAAATCGCGACCGTAGTCGGGTTGCCGTTATCGGACGAACGGGTTGGTTTTAAAATAGAGATAATATTTAGGTATTAAAAATTAGGAAACCTTTAAGCAACAAAAAAGAAAAGTTAAATATGATTTTAGTGGCAAAAGTTTACGCAGTCCATGAAAATCGGTTGGAACTGCGCACAGAGCGCAGCAAACCACGCACAGCGATGTACTTTTCTGGCAGCATTGCCTGGAGCCCATTAAAGGGTAAATAATTTATTTTGCTTTTTCGATAATTAAAAAAATTCAGAAAATTTGGTTGCCGCCGCGTCTTCAAACGGTTGCATTTTTCTCTGGGACCCGCAAAGCTCACATAGCAGTTTGTAATTTCCGTCTAACTTTCAAATAATGTGCAGCTTTCTTAACCTTTGAGTTGAACGTGCTTATAAAGCACACAAACAATTGGCCACCAAAATATGTTTCAACGAATTCAACGAGAATTTGATGGCCAGCGGCTCAAAAGACTCCACCGTTTGGTTGTACGACCTTCGCTCCCCGGAGCCAAGCACATGTTTTGCGTAATATTTCATATTTTTGTTTTTTAAATTTTATTTTATGTTCAGAAGCAATTGTGACGATTCAATTAGAGGCGAGTGCTTTTAAATTTTATTTCGATAAAATGGGTGTCAAACAGATATTCAATTTTGCATGGAATCAAAACTCCAGGACACATTTGTGACGGCTGGTGACAGTGGGACCATCCGTTTTTGGGACGCACGACGGCCCGATAGGGCCCTGAAGGAGTTCATTGCGCACAGTTCCCAAGTTTACAGGTTCCCCAACAGATTTTTTTGGTAATGTTTTTTTCTTTTTTAGCGTTGCATTGAATCCACAGCCTCAGTCCAAGAATTTGATAGCCACCGCTGGGCGAGACAAATATATTCGCATTTGGGATTGGTCCAAGAACACGCCGCACTTCATTTACACAGTCGAAACAATGGCTATCGTTACGCGGGTTTCCTGGTGCCCGGACAATTCCTGGTCTTGGATTTATTTGATAAGGCTTCTTTTAAATCATAAAAACGCTTTTTCAAGGCATGTCGCGTGTTGTTTTGCCCCTCCAAGCGGCTTTGTCTATTCGGATAACATCGTTTACGTGTGGGACATTCGACGTCCATTTATTCCATTTGCATCGTTTGACGCTCATTCAAAAACCTGCACGGGTTAGTTAGTCCTAAACGATTTTTTATTGACTTTATTGGCTTTAAGATATGTCTTGGTCCCGTTTTGGGAGCGGAGATCGGTTCTTTTCATGCGGCAAAGACGGCAAATTGATCATTAACTTTGCTGACAATGCTCAACATCCAATTATTTACGCCAATTCGGTTGCTTTGGACGCCAACTCGCCGTTTGATGATATCGCCGTGGCTGGTTTGAATTTGGGGGAAATTCTTTATCAACCAATCAAAGATTTCATTAGAAGCAGCACATTTTTGATTATCTTTTTACTTTTACTTTTGCAGTTCCGTCCGATTTGCGCAAGAGCAGTTCCATAGCGGACCCATTCAGGCGTAAAGTGCCAAGCACACTTTTCTGCGCGATGCCTTCAGATCCCTTTTTGATGACGGCACGCACAATGGCATATTTCGCTGAAAAGTATTGTAATTGTCCTCCATTGTATTTCGTTGGGTGAAAGGGGGAATGGGTTCAAAGACTCCTTGTTGGATTAATTTGTAGCTATTCTTTCTCTTTAATTTTGGTATTGGTTGATTTGGTACAATTTCCCCCTATTTTTAAGTTATAAAATGGTTGGAGGCACTATTGAAGAATTATGTGAACACAATGCCAAAGCTGCTGAGCGTATTTTCCGGTGACTTTTTTGCATTTAAACATTTACGTCGCTTTTCCAGAGACCGTCTCGCTTACACTTGGCGAATGGTCGCCCTTCTCTGTACCCAAACCGAATTGGGCGCAGTTCGACCGCAATTTTCCTCTGCCGCAAAAACGTCCATGCAAAGTGTTGGTGGTGGAAGCGGCGTCACAACTAATCATTTCCATCACCGTTTCAGACGGTCTTTGTCGTCCAACTATTTGCTTGGAAAAGGTGCGGGGAATCTTTTACAGAAATTGCAAAGAAGAACAATTTCAGATCATCAAGAAATAAGTCACCATCGTTACAATTATCAAAATCGCATTTTGCATGGCAGTGGACACTCGGCGGATGACCGAACGGCTGGATTGCCAAAATTGGACAAAGTTTGACGTGAAAGGCGTTTAAAAAAGTCTTTTTGAATATGATTAGTTGGTCCATTTGTATAATTCCACCGGATGGTTTTAAGCTTTTATTTTGTTTTTTGCTTCTCCAGGATTTCCCCTCGTCGGCCGCCGTTCCCGCCGCTATGCGCGTCTCCGGTTCCCTTTCTGTCGCCGCCCAACAACATGGTGAATGCGATGCATTCGGTGCTTTGGACCTCTTTTTTGGGGCTGATGAGCTGAATTTGGGCGGAATTATTGACTTTGGGTGTGGCGACCAGCAATTGGAGAAGGGGGCAATGAATTGCATTAGCCGAAGGTGGGTTTCTCAAATTATGAATGTTAATTTTGGACAATTAAGGTCTATTATAAGCTCAAGCATTGTGGATTTGTCGCAATTGAGGGAGGAGGCCTTTGCAATGCGTTCCCATGGAACATCGGCTAACAGAAGACGAAAGATGGCTTCCGACGGCACAATGACTGTCGAAACTTTTTGCGTTCGACAAAAACAAATCAACCGAAAGCGACGAACAAATCCCCGAAGTTTGAATGAATTTTACACGAATTAAGAAAAATTGTAGTTTAAGGACACAAATCTGACCCTTTTTTTGGCTGCGACGCGCTTAATTCGAAGTCTACAGAAGAAGGCTCATTTGACCTGGAAAAAACCGATGTTCGGGATGAAAATGACAGAGGAGACGTTGAGGGCATGGCCAGCAACAGTTCGGGGGTAAATAAATAAAAAATAACAATAAAATTAATTTGGGTTTTAGAATGGCTCTTTTGCTTCTTCAATGCCGCCCTTCTCCCCGTCTTCGGCATTCGAGAGCGATGGGAGCCATGGCAATAAGGTCGAACTTGGCGAAGAAGAAGAAGAGACTGAGGATGAAAGTGAATCTTCGGACGAGGATGAGCAGTTGAGCGAATGTGAGTGAACCGAAATTGAGCAAAACCTCTACAATAATTGCAGTTGCAGGCGATCTGCTCGAGCAGCTTAGCTCTTCCTCACCAAATGCCCTGCAAAAGTGTAACAGCGGCGCGCTGCTCTTCTTCGACCCAATTCCCTCTTTGCGGGCGCTGTTTGACCATTATTCCTCAATGGTCAAAATCCTCCGTAAAGCATTAAAATATGCTAATACAGTAAGTTTCAGGGCGACATACAAATGAGTGCCACACTTTGCATGATTATGGGGGAGCGTGTGGTGGAGTCTGGATTGGTCAGTGCGGCGCAAGCCGAACTTTGGCTTCTGGGTTATCTCGGTGAACATTTATTCCCTAGTTTGTACTGGAATTGTCAACTTTTTCGCAGATATTGCCATGTTTAAATAACTAAGTTAATGCCACAAAAACATAAAAGTGAATTGAAAGCAGAGAACTTTGATTAGCCTTTTAAAACAAAAGCCTATTTAATGACTTTGTGAAATTTATTGGTTTTGGCTTTTGTTTAAATTTTCTTCAATTTTTAGAACTCTTAGAACGGCTTCGTCTGTGGCGGGTGGCCGCGCTTTTAGTAAAGTGCTGTTTTAGGCCAAAGATCAACCAGCTTAGCATTGAAGTGAGCATTATCCATTCTCGGAGTTTAATGGGTCCTTTCAATTCAGAGCACTTTCATGAAGGTGTGGTGCACATCTTGCAGAAATACGGCACTTAGCAGAGCAAGCCCGCGCTGTAAATCGTGCCAACGCCTCCACAACTACAATTGCTGTATTTGGTAGCATTTTTGTATTTATTTGACTGAAAAAACAATTTGAAACTTAAAACTGAGCCTGATTAAATCGAAAAACAAAATTTGACAACTTCAGCGAAACCCGCGTCAGGGGCCTTTGGACAACGTGCAATGGTTGTGGTCACGGAGGTCATTTGGAGCATCTCCGGGAATGGTTCGCCCAATGGGAAGGGTGCCCGGTCCCGGGATGTGGCCATTTGTGTGCATTTGACCGCAGGGAAAGAATTCGGCAGCAAAAACAACGCCAAAAACATTCCCGATCTCCGATGACGAATATTTGAATTGTTGGCCAAACATTTCTTTTTGTATATAATTTATGAACATTTTTGAATTTCTTGATAAAACAAAAATACGAATGTTTGCGCACATTGAAGTTTTAACATAACTTTTGCCTTAAAGTTTTTAAATTTTAAATTTGTCTATCGATTGCGTATATATTATTACATTTTATATAAAGGTATCATTAGTCAAATGGCTTCATTGGTGGATCGCTTTCTGATGAACTGGAATGGCATTCCAATGATTTTCGGTGCCGTAACTTGCGGTACCTTCTACGTGTTCAACAATCGGTGGTTTCGAGATCATTACGTTGGTGGCAAATTTGGCACCATAGATAATAAAACTGCGGAACTGCTGGTAAGTGTTAATATTCTGCTGAAACAAATTATAGTAGTCGAGTGGTTGGAGGGGGGGGGGGATTGCTTTTGGAACCGGTTATTAAGTTTGTTGACTTAATAATATAACTAAATTTTTGCCAGTTTCAAGAGCGGAGGCGTAAAGAATTGATGATGCACTTGGAAGCGGAATCTTATGTCGGGTCCGTGGCTTTGGGCATCATCGCCACCGGGGCGATTTGTGCGTTTGCTGAAATTGAACTTCAGCTCTTTTCTGTTTTTCAGTGCGTTCTCTGCCAAAAAAGTATTGGTTCGTGTCTTCTGTCGGCGTTGTTGTGTCCGGGCTCGGCTTCAGAATTGGCTCAGTTGTTGTCGGTGCTCTTCTTGTTGACGGACCGATGTACGCCTACACCGAATGGGTTCAGCAACGGACGGAGGGACGACAAGAACATCGTCAAGAGATGCTGACAATGGCACAACCAAATCATCAATGATCAGACAGCGAAAATCAAATATTTGTTTTTAGTTTTTTTTTGTCAGTTTTGAAAAGCGCATATATTTGTACAAACGTTAACAGATTAACTTAATTTGCCTTTATACAATTTATATGTATACTTTAATGTGAAATTGAGTTTAAGCCCTTCAACAATTTTTATTAATCACACAGATCCTTGGTTCATCGATGTCAATAGAACTGGTGAATTGTTTTCTTTCCTTTCAAGATTTGATAAATGCTTATTATTCCCTTTCAGAAGTCCGTGTCATGGACTGCCACAAGGCCATGTATTTTAGTGAAGTTCCCGAACCTGCAGGTTCTGCTCGACTGTGCTGTTGGTATGGAGTCGATGGCCTCCTTTCCTGCCGTGTCCCGTAGTCCGAAGGTGCTAATCTGTGCAACTTTCTGTCTTGTCGCAGGAGTGACCCGACCTCCCGTTAAGCAATCGGATGTCGTGGCAGAAAAAAGTGCATCCTTACGGGAAGGGCGTCATTCCGATCCTGAAGCAACTGCAGGAGCTTGTCTATGCCGAACTGCTGCCCGAAGTTCGAACTGTGCAGGTAGTTATTGAAATGGAGTGGAGATGAACACATTGATGAATTGCTAAATAAGTCGCGGGACTTGGACCTGTCCGACGTGGATGCTATCCTGGTGTCCAACACCGCCTCGCTGGTCGCTTTGCCCTTCTACACCGAAGGCACCGGCTTCAAGGGTACCGTGTACGCTACTGACCCAACCGTCCAGCTCGGCAAATTGGTCATGGAGGATTTGTGCGATATGTTCGAGCGAGTCGATCGGCCTGTGGAGGACACCGCGTGGGCGTGGAAGGCGTTATGTCAGTCGTTTTCGAACGCACCGCTCAGCGACCCGAACGAGTGGAGACCGTTCTACACGCGCGAAACGATGGAAAAGAGTTTGGCACGCATTCGGCGAGTGTTCTTCCGCGAAGAAATTGTACCAAAACTTGTTTAAGTCAATTTACATATTTTGATTTAAACGACAAAACGATTAGCGTTTGTCGTTCATTTTGCTGAAACATCGTAGAGTAATTTTGTGTGTTTATCAAAGTAAATTGATTATTGGCATTTGAGGTGATAAACGGGGAGCTGTACGTGTCCGCCTTCAGCAGCGGCTACGCCATCGGCTCCAGCAATTGGCTGCTGAGGACAGAGCAGCACCGCTTCGGCTATTTGGCCCCCTCTTCACTCCGTCATTCGCACACCAAACCGATGGAACTGGCCGCCTTCGCCGAACTCGATTCGCTGCTGCTCACCTCACAGTCCACAATCGATCAAACGCCCGATTTGAACGTAATGTTTTGGTGAATTTTTTATTTCATATTTTTTTTAATTTTAAAATCATAGAAGACATATCGGTTTCCTATCATATACGGGAAAAATGCACTTTGTTGAACTTTTCATTTGTTAAGGTCTTCAAATTCTCTTCTGCGGTGGTAGAAACATTAAAAATGGGAGGGAATGTGCTAATTCCGGTCACTCCGACGGGACTGGTCTACGACATGTTCGAATGTGTGCTTAAAACCATCGAATTGGTGGGAATTTGAAATCTTTCTTTTGCTCCTTATTCAAATTACGAAAGCAGCAAAATCTGTCCCGGAACATTCCCATCTACTTCATCTCCACGGTGGCCGAAAGTTCGCTGCAATTTGCGCAGATTTTCCCTGAATGGCTGTCCGACGACAAGGGCAGCAGAGTGTACAAGCCGGAGGAGCCGTTCTTCCACTCGGAGGTGGTTTTTGACAATTTTATACGAAACAGAATCATTGGTATATTTATTCCTTTTCCTTAAAAGCTCGCCCGAACCGGCCGAATCCGCGTCTACGACTCCCTCCACGGGCCCTTCTCCCGCGACTGTCGCCAACCCTGCGTGGTGTTTGCCGGGCATCCGTCGTTACGTATCGGAGAAATTGTGCAACTGCTTGATTTGTGGGGCGGAATGTCGCGCAATGCCATCATAATGATCGGTGATTAAGCCTTTGAATTTTTTCCTAATGATTGTTAAAATCACTTCTCTTTGAAGACCCCGACTACCCACTTGAGACTTACTACGCGCCCTACAAGTCATTGGCTATCCGCGCATATTATTACCCAATTGAGACGCGATTGGACGGCACCCAAGTGTTGAACAAGGTCCGATTTTTTTTTAAATTTGGTTGAACAAAACATCTTTTGCTGGTATTGTCCTTCTCGACCCTTCCCATTTGAAAACATTGCCATCGACGGGTTTCGGCCACAATTTCGCGTCATTCTCGATTTGTCTTCGGCCTCATTTCTCTCATTTCCACCGAATTTGCTGTCTCGCCAATGTTCGCTTCTTCTTCCGCTTTCTCTTCCTCATTTTCGTCCGTGTTTTTGTGACGCATCATCCTTTAAGAGGGATTGTTACAATTTATGCTTTGCCCAATCCAAGTCCTCCTTTTGTTGTGTGATACTTTGAGTGAGAATGGACAAACACTTACATCAGTTGCTCGTTGTTGTTTTGCAAGTCGACATGTCCGTCCCGCTGAGCAGTTTGATCCGCTATAATTGGAAGTGCAATGTAACGGCGACTTCTGCTGTTAACGACGCTGAGCGCGTTTTCCCATTCCCGACTTGTGACGGCGGAGAAGTGAAAATTCGACAGTGAAATAGAATAACAGAATTCCGCGCAAATTCATCTTTTGGACTCGAACGAATTGAACTTAACGATGAATTACCCCTAAATTTATGTGGATTTAAATGTTCTTTTCGCTAATTTGTTAGTGTTAGAATATAACAGAAATTATGTGAGAGGGTATTTTTGTGGACTTTTGATTGTGGTGCGGCGCTCCCTCATTTGCCGGCGGTTGATTATCTGTGATTACTTGTTGTCGTGTTGGGTCTTGTCGCCTCGTGATTCAAATGTTTTGTTTCCTCTCTATCTCAATCCATTCAATGGCAGAAAATTGTCTGGATGATAAAACCGAATTTATTAAAAGAATTGATGGAAAAACAATTGGACACGATTTTCATGCATATTTGTCAGCACATTTTCAGATTATCGGCGAATGTGCCCCCAAGCAAGTGCTGTTCCCGCAGGAATATGCAAATGCCTTGAGCACCCTGCAGGCACTGCCCATGCGGACACTGCCCTTTCGTCCGAATGAGCCCGTTCAGCTGAACTCTGCCGAGGGGTCTGTCGCTGATGGGGCGCGGCGGAGGCGAGTTCGTTTCCAGACGGAGGTAGAGTAAATTAATACCTCCAAATGTTGAGAAATGTTTTCCGCAAATTGCATTTCAGCTTCTGAGGGGCCTGAGTGTGCATGGCGATCTCCAGGGATTCTGCCCGATAAACGGACTTCTCTCCGCTTATGACAACACATTGGAGCTGAGGGTCAGTCAGGCCCGATTTGGAATTGCTTAAAACCTTCGGAACTTTTTCAGCCAAGTGAGACGAGGCCACACAAACGTAAGGAGAAGGAAATGGGCGACAAAAGTGAGGGGAACGAGACAACAAAACCACCACCCGCAAAAATGGCTGCCATTCAGCGGTTTTCCGGACGGATTAATGCCAAAAAGGTGGTGGAAGAGCTTAAAAAGGTAAGTGAAGACATTTTATAAGATTTAATTATAAATAATGGGCTCATTTGTTGTGTTGTTTCGACTTACTACTTCTCCAATTCCAGCGAAAATTGGATGCCGAATGGACAGGCGATGAAGAAATTAGCATTGTAAAAGGCGTATAAAATGGTGCGGTAAACGTATTTTTCAATTTAGCGTGATTATTCCGCCCGAATTCACATTTTGGGGAGCGGAAGTCGCACTTTGATCACTTGTTCAAACCCCGCAAATCGTCGCGAAATTCAAGCAGCAATTCAGGTGGGAATCGTTAGTTCTTACGAACGTGTCTGGACTCTTTCGGATATACTTTTGCGGACTGGCGACATTTGCGGATTGCCAATTTTAACCCAAAAAATTTTTCGGGCAATTAAAATTTATTTGTGAAATTGGCGCGGACTTGTAATCCGCAAATCTCGGTGTACCTTTCGAATTGCCTCAGCGATATCAGAAAACATTTACGAACGTGAAAAGTGAGAAGGCCGTCGTATCCCAACAAACTTTACCCGAATTTTCACTTTCCGCCTAACTTAACTATTGCAGGCTAGCTGTCTCGCCAGGTTCGACGTGCAATTGTCAGCCACACAACAATCACTACAGACAGATTCTCACTCTACTGGGCCAATCACCGATTAAACAACCTCCCATCTTTGTTTACATCAAAATGCTGCAAAAAGGAAATACTTTTGTCGTCATTTGTTCAAATTGATTTTGTATTTCTACCTTGTACAGTCATGGCATATTAATTGTGTGGTTTTTACCTTATAAATGGAAGTAAAAACGTTTATCCATGTCAATTTTCACTACAATTGATCAAAGGGCAAAACAATTTAAAGAAGTTCACGGGTTCAAACCTATCCAATCATTCCGGGGAGTTTTCTCCCCACCGGAAAGTCAAAATAAACATTGTATCTAGACTGAACTTCCTCCTGTTTTGATTTTAATGGGTCGCCATGACTTTAAATCAGTGGATTAACACCAGGCGGTACGTCACCAGAATATTTTAATAGCAAATGGGGGGAGGGTAACAAAATCGAATGAGATTTTTTAAGGAAAGGAGTTCAATTATCAATCACTGAAGCGGAGGTCGACATCGGTCGAGTCAGGACGGGGCGGTTGCACTGGCGAGTTGCACGGCGCGAATCGGACGAACAGCTCCATGGATCCCTCCAGGGGATAGTCCGCATCGCTCAAATAGAATTTGCTCTCCTTGTTGGCCTGTGCCAATGTCTCCATGTTCAGATGCAAATAACCACAACGATGGAACTCCGAGCCCACCACCAAATTGCTTTGCGCTCCAAAAGTCGACGACGCAGAGGCCGAAGCACCTTCAGCCACACTCCGACGGCTGTTGATGGTTGTGTTGTTGTTGCCGTCCGTTTGGGACGGAGAGGCACCGATCGAGCGCATAAGGCTGCCTGACGATTAAATGTTGACAAATGCGAAACAAAAACGGGCTGTTTTATAGACTATGACCCGGTCTGAAAACAAATAAAACGAGTCTCCCCCAACTCATCAGTGGCTATCAAATGGATTCGCACTCGGGATGTGCTAACCGGTATTCTACCCAATTTCAAAGTTTCTGAACATAAAATGACAGCAATTTCCAAACAAGTCCAAAAAGATGGAACTCACGGAAGGTTCTAGCCGCAAAGCTCCACATACAATGCCATTTGTGTTCCATACGCTTGCCAATCTTCTAAAAAACAAAACTTTTCCTCTCCAGAATCATAACTTACCATTGCAAAAACTTCAATGAGAATACAAAAGTCCGGAGTCAATTCCTCAAACACAATTAGCTCTTTGAACTTCACTTTGTTGTTGCGCAACTCTCCCACATCGAGCACATTCGCCATCTTAATTTGGCCTTATTTGCCCCATGGAATGCTTTGGTTAGCTTCCATAATAAAATAAATGTAAATACCTGCGTAGCATAAATTGTGTTTGCATGGCGACAAAGAACGATGAAAGCAAACGATGACTCTGAATCATTTTCAATACATAAATAAATACAAATATTACAGGTTATATAAATTGGTTAAACCTCATTTCTCGTCATTATATTACACAAAAAAGTACGAAAGTTACCTTTGTCAATTTTCTTTAAACTGAACGACGGGTTCAAGTTCAGCACGATTTTGTCAATGTAGAGTGTTCCATGCATAAAAGGGACGACACTTTCCTGCTCGTCTTCATTCTCAAAGTCCACACTCTCTGGAATGTCGTCCAAATGTCCGGAGAAATTGGCCAAAATTCGTTGGTCTTTCAGCTGATCCATCTGACGATTGAGCAGTGTAAGGCGCTCTTGAGAAACCAACAGAAGACGCTGTGCACTGAGCTAAAACATGGAATGTACAAATAAGCATTCAAGCTAATTTTCGGAAATGTTTGTCCGATTTTTTAAAAGTATTCTTCGTTTCTTCTTAGAGCAAATCTTCTCCCCCCCCCCTTGGAAAGGGCCTTCACCAAAGCACCAACCTCCTGGAGAGTTCCGCTAAAAGGAAACTTCTTGCGGCAGTAGCCGATTGCCGCAGTGGCCTGTTCAACGAGTTCCTGTTGCATTTGGATACAGTGCAGCAACTGCTGAAAAGAAATACAGAAAATGGTTATAACGAAGTGTGTAACACTATTAACCCTAAAATCACATGCAAAAAAAAGAAGGTAAAACTGCAAGTTTTTAAATAATATGCGAATGCATAATTTTGTTTACTGCGTTTCGCTCATCAAACGCTGCCTCATCCTGTTGGATGGTGTAGATGGAGGACATGTCGGTGACGGTGCTGCGGAGCGTATTCGTCCGACTCGACGGAAATTGTTGGTGAAATTGTTGTGCCATAACAATTGACGAACACCTCGGCGGTTGTTTAGGACGGCGAAGCGGCGTACGATCCGCGACAGCTGCTGCGGCAGAAGACGAGAATACCAATGGCGACGGTGACGAGGTCGCTAGCGGAGAGCTGACAATTCCAAGCTGTCTGTAATGGTTCGTTGTCAAACTGAGCCGACGAGGCCCCGCCGAATGAAATCCGGCCGTTTTTGGCGTTTCCATCATCCAAATCAGAAAATCTGAAAGTAAATGTTCTACATAAATTCTATAACTAGGATTGTCCTTGGAAAATTCTGGTTATCCGAATCAAAAAATCCCGGTTCTACGGTTCGATTCGGAACCGACAACCCTAAACACCCAACTTCAGCTAGTTTATGGAGTTTGTCAAACCCACATTTTTTTGGTCGATAAAAAGGTTTTATCAAAATTAGAGATCGGCGGGAACGGGATTCCCGTCCCGTCTTTTTTGCAGGGCGGGATTTCTTACGGCAACGGGAAAAAAGAATGGGTTGCCGTCCGTACTTTTTGAAAACCCCGTTCCCGTTTCAGGAAATTACCGGACTCTAATCAAAATGTGATGTCCTTTTTTAAAGATTTTCCAATCTCTGGAGTTTTTTGAAATTTTCTTTTAATTTGAATAAATCTTAAACAGATGGCCAAATCAGTTAATTTTCAAACATTTTTTCCTTACTTTTAAATTTTCTTGGAATTTTTGCTTAGAAAATACCTATTTTGCTCATTTTTATCCAAATTCTATAATTTTAGAGCAATTTTTCTTAACAAGCATTTATTACTAATTCTTCTTTTTCCCAAGAAATGTGAGGACCGTTTAAAATGTCTTTCGCGATGCTTCGACAACAGCGCAAGCAATTTACGTGCCTCTTTAAATTTCCTCCAACAAACAATCTTTCGCTGCTGATTATTAGACAACGGCACGGAACTGAATTTGAGCAGCCACGCGTTTATTGGCCTGGCAGTGGACTTCGGACGAAAAAAGAAATTGAGGAAGAAGTTAGAAGATAGTTTAGCTCCTTGTTGCTTCATCGCCAAATCAAAAACGGCAAATTTTGGCTATTTTCGACGAATTTTTTTAACAAAACTTTTTGATAACAAAGCGAAAAAGCAATAATTCGGCGTGTCAGTTCTACATATTTATACGGACTGAAATTGGCTTTTTTTATAATTTAGTTCAAATGTGCTCGTGATGGCAAATATCCTGCAGAGAATGTGCACGATTGGACAGTTACGGGCAGGCGGAATCTGACCCAACAGGCCCTTTTCCATTACACTGATCGACAGGCGGGCAAAGGCTATTCCGATTTTGGTTTTACTTTTATCCGCAAAAATTTCCCCGGTTTATTTGAATTTTTAGCCGACCCTCATTACTATTCACGGCCTTACATTTGGCCGCCGCTTCGTGAGATGAATCGGTGGTACTTAGTCATTTTTATTGTCCTCGCTGCTTTCATGCTCATCGACTGCGAATGGTAAACGAAAAAAGAATTTTTATATGCACTCGGTCACGACATAAGGGGTCTTTCTATACAACAATTATGTTAAATTAATTGTAGATTAGCCAAATTGAAGTCTAATAATGCTGGACGTATTTGCTCTAAGTTTTAGATCATTTTCAGGGCTAACGCGGGGAAAACCTATCGTTAGGCGAATTCTAATTGACTTTTTCTGTGGAATTTTCTTTTTTAAGTCTAAAGAATTAATTTTTTGATCACTCATATAAGTAGGCGCTTAACTTTAGGTTCTTTGCGAGTTTCCGGAGTTTACGAAAATCGGAGGCCGCGACATTGGAAGGCGATGAAGCCAAAGGCGATGACCGGCAAAAGCGTTCGTCCTCGGAGAATGGTCAAATCTAAACGCATTTTCTTTCCACTTTTTGCGTTTGATAATATTTTTTAGTCTAATCGCTCTCTTGTTGTTCTATAATTTTTGTCAGACGTAATAAAAATTTTTTAATATCAGCGGAAAAACAAATTTCCGAGTTCAAATTCACCCCATTTAGGAGGGATTTACCGAAATTTTTATTAGCGTATTGATTGCCTTTTTAAGCAAAAACGGGGAGCAGTGGCACGGCGATCAATGCCTGTTCCATCGAGCAGTCTCTGAACAAAAAGAAAAGCATAATTGGTTTTCGCGAACGTCGCATCATCGAATACGAAGTTGGGACGAAAATTTCTTATTAAATTCCCTAAAAAGTCTCTCAGAATCGAATTCGTGCCTATTCGTCACCGGACAAAATATTTCGCTACTTTGCCACCATTAAGGCATCGTTCTGACTGCTTCTGATGATTTTTGAGTTGTTTTTTTGCTTAAGCTTTCCTATGAGGATGGCTCTTCCGACATTTTCATGACACCCGAAGACTTTGTGCGTTCTTTGACCCCGGGGGTGATGCAACCGAGACGGTACGGACTCGACAAGTACAAAATGTTCAACGCCGCCGAGGTGAAATTAATGAGAATGCTTCTTTAAATTGAATGTGCAGCAGATGAATATGCACTCGCCGCGCGACAGCGTTTTCAATTGGATGAGCGATTCGGGCGGTCTGATAAACTTCGGCGACTATCTTTTTCTGATGACCCTTTTGTCCAGTCCGTTCATTCAATCCGACTGGCGCTATAATTTTTAATTCGTTTTTTTTCAGCTTCCCCCAGCGAGTTCAAGTTGGCCTTCCACGTGTTCGATCAGAACGGGGACGGAGTGTTGGACCAACAGGTGGCCTACTTAATAATAATAATAATTAGGATTATCATTTTCGGTTTTGAAAGGAATTCGCTCGGGTCCAGGAATTGGTGCTGAGTCAGTCGAACATTGGCCAACGCCATCGGGACCACAAAACGGGCACGGGCGCCTTTGTGAGGACAAAAAATTCGGTCAAATTTGTTGAGAGTAATTACTATAAAATAATCGAATAAACAAAATTAAGATGCTATCCAAACATTTCTTCGGCGAGGACGGGCGGAAAAAATTGGACATTGAAACTTTTCTTCGATTTCAGGTGGTGGAAATGCAATACAAAACAACAAATAAAGATTTATTCAGCAAAGTTTCCATCGCGACATTTTGAAGATCGAATTTGAACGTCGCGACCCCGAGTCTGGCCCAGAGGGCATCATTTCCGAGGTGGTCGGTCGGTGTACAGAATTTTTGGCATTGTTTTATTCTTTTAATATAATTCACATTAATCCAATCCATTATTTATTTGTTAATATTCCCATTGTAGCTTTCTTTCGCCGAATTACTGATGATCCATTCGGATTTGCCAGGAGAAGCGTCAGAAACGGATGCTTAAGAGGGTACGGAAACGGTACGGGAAGGAATTGCCGGACAAAAAGGTCTTCTAAAAGTCGCTTTTTGATTTTTTACTTTTGTTTTTTTGGGGCGTTTCCTTTGACGAGGCGGACAACTTCTTCGCCTTCATTTACCACATCGACAAGGTGGACTTGGCCCTCCATTTTTATAAATTGGCTGGAAAACCGCTGTCCAAACAACTTTTGCAGGTATTTCGCGTGAGGAATCGAATTTAATTGGATTTAATTTCCCTCCTTTCAGAGAGTTGCCCGCAAAGTCACGGGGGTCGACCTGTCGGACACCGTCGTCGACGTTGCGGTCACGTTGTTCGACGAGAACGGGGTTTTTGGACAAATTTGTCAATTTGTGCACAAAAGAATAACACATTTCAGGACGGCGAACTGTCCCAACGCGAATTTGTGTTCATAATGAAGAAACGAATGCAGCGGGGCCTGGAAAGGCCCAAGGACACGGGCCTTTTCCGGCTGATGGACGCGTACTGGCAATGCGCTGCCCGATTTGTACGGGAAGGGCAAAGTTGGGGCCGCTGCTAATGGAAAAATGGGGGCGCGGGAATGAGGAAATCGACGGCACTCTTGAAGGAAGGAAACTGAAGAGAGGAAATCGATACAAAAGGACAGAATGCCAAGAATGCAAATAATCTTAAATTAGGGAAATAAACGATGTGTATCAAACAATCTAATCATTTATTTGGCAAGATAAACCCATGTACAAACAAAAAAAAGGAATAAAAATTATTCCAAAATTTGATGGGAACAAAAATGGGATGTATTGAATGGTTCGGGACGAATGCGTTCATCCGATGTTCAGCAGCGTCTGCCGTACAGCCCCCTGCACCAGACGTTCCGCGTACTGCTCGTCCAACTTGAAGTAGGTCTGAACCCGAATGTACCGGTCGTGGACAGTCAATCTGAGAATGGAGAGGAAATCGATCAAATTTACTGCACGAAGTCCAGTTCGTTAAACGATGGCATGACAAACTTCGGACTGCGCAGCACCACTCCACGCATTGAGGGCAGCAGAAGGCCAATCTGGAGAATTTCGGTCAGCAATTTCTCAAGAAATTCAGCGCCGAACAAGCCGAGGTCGGCGAAACTGTTCTGAAATGAATTGGCGTGGGGGAGGGGGTTTTGGAGCAGGTCGAAAAAGATGGAGTTTGATGGTTGTGAACACATGGCCTTTTCGGGCACCTTCGAAAATTTGTCAGAACCACCGACCTGTTCAACATCGTGCACATTTGTGCCCACCAATTTGAAGTCCAAATTTTCCACCGTGGCGTTTCCGAGGATCTGATTTCGCTGAAAAAAAACGGTTAAAATTGTCAAAGTTTCGGTGGGTAACGAACGCCCAAAGGGCAAATTGATGGACCTCAATCCAAAGGTTCACATTGGACGTCATCGTTGTCTCAGACCGAAGTACCAATTCTAGCCGTTGGCTCGCATTTTCGGGCCGTACAAACTTAACCCGGGGTCCGTCTGTCTGTGTGCCAAAAGTTAACATTTCCCCACCAAATCCATTTTGCCGTGAAGTCGAAAGCGTGCCCGTCCCTCAACAAAAACCATAATGGGCGCCTTCTTGGCACTGAAGTGAATTTCAACCTAAATAAATTTGACAGAATTTTTGGGGATTAACGTAAAATAAATGGGAAAAAGTGTGACCTGACGACCCGGGAACTGTTGGCCGAGAGAGCCCAGATATTCGCCGATGCAAAAGCCGGAGGCGCACGTCGTCAGCAGAACGTCTTTTAGTTGGGGCGACGACTTCAAAGGCAAAGGAAAAGCGAAGGATTAATAATAAATCCGAACGAATTGTCTCACCTCGGGGCCCACCACCACGTCCATGTACTTTTGCTTGAAAGCATGGTAAAGCATTGAATTGGCAACGAAATCTGTGCCGAAAAATTCGGCCATAAATACGCCTAAAGGGTGACAAAAGTGAGGGAGACAATTTAATTAAGAAAGATTTGATTTTATTGTTTTATTGCCCTGCGGTTGGGGAATGATAACATTCGGAGGGGCGAACGGCGTCCCCCCGAGGCCGCCGAACGAAATTTCTCCCCGCGATTTCATCAGTACCGTGCCCTAAAAGACAAAAATGCATAAGCAACAAACAATTGGACCAACCCCCGACATGGCCACTCCCCGGCATGGCCAACCCCGGCCTACCCTACCCTCGACATGGCCAACCCCCGACATGGCCACCCCCCGGCATGGCCAACCCCGGCCTACCCTACCCCCGGGCCACCCCCCCCCCCCCGCCTACCCGACTTTCCCGCCCCCGAGGGGTCGGAGACCAACCCAACTCTCTACTCACTTGACTAACGAAAGGGTCGTCGATGAGGGCAAAATCGAGCACCAAATTTCTGTCCCGAAGCTGCGAGACAAAATTAAGCAGCGTAAAATTGCGAGGAGCTTTCAGTTTCCTTTGGCTGAAACTTTTAAATAATTAAATTTAAATATTCGGGGGGGGGGGGGGGGAGGACCTATTATTTTCCGAATTTTTGGTCGGTTCGGGCGCGATGCCAAAGTTTTTGCCGATCAGATCCAAATTGTCCTCATTGATGCGGACCTTAGGACAAAGAACAAATTGGCAACAATTCAAATAATTAAATTGGACTTTCAATGGCATTGTTGCCAACACCGCGTTCATGTCCCCATTTATAACGCCCTCAATCATTTGGCAAATGCGTTGCTCCACGGTGGGCTTAATTAATGCTTTTAAGAACCCAATTTTAATGGCATTTTAACTTTGAAATGGGCGATGAGAAAGGCCTTGAAAGTGTCTAAATTTAATTTTAAATTAACTTAATTAAATTAAATAAAAATAAATTCACTGATGAAAAAGTCAGTGATCACGCCGCTGTTACGGACGCTCAAGTCCACGTAACCGACGGCCGCCCGGCAAAAGATTCTTTGCACTTGAGGCGCTCCGCTCGCGCTTCTTCACTATGGGCAGATTTAAATTTTGCATTTAAATTTTTGAATAAAAATGAGTAAAGCCCACTCAATTAAAATTTGAAATTTAATTTTAAAATAATCAAAAGTGCACTTACCTGAGCATTCGGACAGAAATTGTGAGGCCGAGATGACCGAGCAAAGCTTCAAATTCGCCTAAATTAACAAAATTTGGGTTTTTCCTATCAAATTAAGCAATGTTTTGGCATTCATTCATTGCTCACCCTGGATTGGCACCGTCGGGAGGAGGAGGGCGCCGTTGAGACGGGCGTCGAAGTTGCCGTTGGACCTGTGATTCTTTTGTAAAAATTCGTCGAGATTTTTCGAATACTCGATCGAAATCTCCAATCTCGAAATCGGTCCTCAATCCTTGCTTTCTCTCTCTAATTTAATAGATATTTTAAACAGAAATTCATTTAAGTCAATGGACATTTTGAACAGTTACATAAATGCTCGCCTCAAGTGCATTTTTGACATTCGCCACGTAAAAGTGTCGGGAGTGATCAAATCCAAAGTGTAGTCCACCGGGGGCCAATATTTTGACACGTACGCATTGAAAATGGAGACCAAAAATTGTTCAGAAAATTATTTTAATTTGAAAATATAATAAACTTGGCCTGCGTCAATGGCCTCGGTTATCGTTGGCAAACTGAAAAAAATGGCCAAAAAGTGGGCGATGCCAAAATATCAATGGGCCAATTAATTTATGTCACCTGATTTTGAGTATTTCGTCGTTGACCACTTTCATGCCAATTTCGCGCAAATATGCCAGCCCCGTGGGCATCAAACGAACAAAAATTCCCGCATTTCCCGCATTTGTGTTTTGCTAATTGCATTTATTTATTTATTTATATAAAACAAATCATTTTTAAATTCTTACAAATAGCAACGGGGACACGTCGTTCGGCACTGAAGAGGAGGCGGTGGCGGGGGGAGGTGAGGACAAATTGTTCCTCGAGAGGGGGTCAATTGCCGCGGGGGCCGGGGGGAGGGGCGGCTGGCACGGCACCGGCAAAAGCGATGCCAGTGTCAGCACAACCAGAGAAAGTCTGAGGGCTCTCGAAGGATTTGGCATTTATCAAAGCTCAAATTGGCAATTAAAATTCGTTTGTTTTATGAAAGAAAGGCAATGAATGGGAGAAGCAAAACTCCGTCAAAAGACAAGCACTTTTTGAGGATGAATTCGGTTGAAATTTGTGGAGATTGGGGGGGGTGGGCGGAGGGGGGGGGGGAGAGATTATCGGATTTTGGAGATTTTTGAGGTTGGGGGGGGCGCAAAAGATGGCAGACCAATCCGCTTCTTCCCAGCAGCCACAGCATTTGTTTGGATAGGGGTGGGAAGGGAGAGAACCCGTTCCCCTCCCCCTCCTCCTAAAAGTGTCTCTGCCCTCCGGCGAATCCATCCGCTGGAGGATGTGCTCGACTTCCCCCCCCCCTACCCCCCCCCCTACCCCCCCCTACCCACGACGTTTGAGTGGACGGGGTATAATGGACGGATCACGCAGCACCTGACGAGCGGACGGGGCGGGGAGGGGGGGGGGGGGGGGGCTATGGAAGATGGGGAGGCGGGGGAGAGGCGGGGGGGGGGGGGGGAAAGGGGGAGGGGATGATCCAACACCAAAGGAAAGGCTTGTCCATTCTCTGACCGAAACACGCCTCCCCCCACCACAATGTCCGGATCATCACGCCGTCACTTAGGCCAGCGATGCGACACCCCCCGAGGGCTAAATCCATTCAAATAGCCACCAATTCAAAGGGGGATTTGAATAATGATTTTTTGTAAAAAGACAGAAACGAATGTAATGTGATCAGACGTGAATCACTCGATTCAGCACAACTTCTGCCGCCAATCGGTCCAGAATTGCTTGCTCACGCCAGCTGATAATCTGAGAATATTTGGGAATTTAAGACAATAAAAGGGGGGGGGGAACGACTTGGGACCCATCGGTCGATTGGTTTCGACTTGGAAGGCCGCCGAGTTCACTACGCGCCAACGACGCCTTCCGAGAATGCAGCGACAATAAATCTGCCAAATTAGCGAATATAAAATTAAATTAAGCAAAAAAGGAAAAGCCAACCAACCGGCTTCCTCTTTGATCGTTTGATGGAACTCATTAAGCCGATCGGCCTCCTCCAAACGGCCCTTTAAGTAATGGGACACTGTCGAAGCAACGAACGCATCACCCAGCACATTTATACTCGTCCGAATTCGATCACTTTAAAGAATTAACAAATAAACGAAATGCCGACATTTACTGTTACAGTAGCCAATCGGTGGTGATGATCAACGGAATGTCTTTGACAGGCAACCCGACGGTGGACAAAATGACGAAAATGGAGACGAGCCCCGCCGGCACCGAATTAAGTCCCAAAGAAGCGATTGTCGCAATGAAACTGAAACCAACAGAAAGCCGTCCATTTCTTTGTTAATTAGTCAATTAAGGACTTTTAACTTCCATTTACCTCACAGTGATTACTTCCGTCAGCGTCAGTGTGACGTTGTTCAGCTGAGCGATGAAAATGACCGCCACCGCCTCATACAACGCGTTGCCGTCCATATTTATGGTGGAGCCAAGCGGAAGCACAAAACGCGTAATTCGCCGGTCCACCCCCAAATTCTCCTCCATACAGCGCATGGACACCGGCAGAGCGGCACCGCCGGAGGCCGTGCCGAAGGCGGTCACCAGAGCCTGAAGCATGCCACGGACGATCTATGGGAACAAATCGGTGACTAATAATAAATCACAAAATTCCATTTCCAACGCGCACCTTAAACGGATTCCGTCGGGTGAACACAAAGTAAAGGAGGGGCATCGTCACCAGTGCGTGGGCGGCAAGTCCGGCCAGTACAGTGATCACGTAGAGGAGAAGCATGGCGGCGGTGTCGCTGAGGTCGTCCAGCTCGAGAAGGTTGCCCGAAATTAACGACACAATGCCAAAGGGCGTTAGCCTAAAAGTATTTGAGCAATTGGACGAGGACAGCGCCAAAACGCACCACATAAAGGCGCCGACCAATTGCATAATCACCGCCTCGAGAATCACAAAAAATTCGATAATAATGCGCGCCCGCTGGCCCAATTGGGAGATTATAATGCCAAAACCGGTGCAAAACACAATAATTCCCAAAATGAGAAAAAAACTAATAAATGGACAATAAATAATAACAAAACAAAAACAAAACTCACCGAGAATATTAATTCCGTTCACATTTTCTATTTTCTTCCGATAAAAAAGCACCGTTCGATTTTGGCCGGCCGCTAAATTATAATTAAATTCCAAAAGCCCCTTAGGCGCCGTGCAAATCTTTCCGACTTTCGCCATGTTTTTGTTGCGTCATTTGCTGAAGAATTTTGTGCGGCGTGCCCTTTTTAGGGGAAAAATATTTTGTCTGAACGCGTTGGAGGGACGCCTGAACGACGTTTTCGGGGAACATATTTCTGAAACCTCAGGAAATCAAAATTACAAAAAAAAAAAAAGCAATAATGTTAAATTGTCACCGGACAACATCGAGGAAAGTGTCCAGGGGGGAAATTGGCGGATGTTGCACTTCCAAATAGGCCAAGTCCTGCTTAATGGACGGGTCGCCGGGATGGATGGCCAACACCAACAAAACGCCCGTATGAAATTTAAAGAAGGCCGAATTAAATGACAAAAATGAGGCGGTTGGGTGAGAATTACCACCGTGGCGAATAAAGTTGTGATGGCGTAATAACCGACGGTCAACAGACTCATTTGTCCCGACTCGCGCGCGTCCATTTGAGCGAGTGCTGCAGGGAAACCGAACGAATTGAATTTGACGGCTTTTAGTCTTTAGAAAAGAAATAAATCACCCGAAACGAGTGACGAAAAAATTAACGGCAAAATCATCATTTTCAGCACTTGCATGAAGATTTCACCTGAAATAATGAGAAGCCCCCATTATTCACATTTTACAAAAATTGAACACAAATTGAGACAATTCGTTCGTACGGACCGGGAAAGTTGACAAGACGAACGGTTTCCGAAGACAATTGGAAACTTCGAAGGGCGAAGCCGAGGACGAGTCCGACAAATACCGACGAAATTGTCAGCGAGAGGAGCAGATGGGCACGGCACAGCTTCATGGAATGGCGCCAAGTATTGCGCCACGCTCAAAATTTAATTTTAAAAAGAAAATATTTATTTATTTATAATTCAATAAAAATACTCCGCCGATGTCGGCGTCGTTCCATCTTTTACGATCAAAGTAATGCTGAAACTTAAAGGGGACAAAAACCTTTATGTTTAAGGAACATGTGAACCCTAACGCAAATTCGAACATTTGGTCGAACAAATCTCCCCCAATTTCAAAAAATAAATAAAAACATTAAAATCAAAATGCACGTTTTTAATGACTTTTAAAAAATATATTTTTTGAAAATTGGGGAGATTTGTTTGACCAAATGTTCAATTCGGGTTCTACTCATATTTTTACCCTAAAAACATATAGGTATTTAAAGAGTCGGGACTCCAATTCTTCATAATTGCCCTTTTTTTGGCTTAAAAAGAATTGAACGATGCCCTCCCCCCAAATTATTCAATGTATTGAACTAAACGATTGATAGTGTTTTTGTGTCGATAACAAAACGCCGCCGGTGTCTCTCTAATTCCCCAGCTCTCTCACCCCCTCCCCCGTGTCCATTAACTCTATCGAATTGATTTGTACAAATTCTCTTTGCGTCAATATAATCCAATATTTAAATCAACTTTGCGTGTACATCTCTACCTAACTGCTAATTCCGGTCACTGATTCGAAGAAAGGGTTCAGATTTTCTGAGCATTTCGAATTTTCTATTTGTGCATACCTTGAGCAAGCCATAAATTTGATTAATTAGTCTAATTTGTTTGTACTATTAAAGATACAGTAGCGGAAATGAGTGCTTGATTAATGTTTTTGAATTTGGCGAAATATTGGGACGAAATGTCTTATTTTGGCGGAGGCCAAAAATATAAAGTTTTGAAAAAAACAATTCGGACGAACAATATGTATGTACAAAGCTAATAGTGTTAGCCTCGCCACTCTTATAATTTGGAGTCGGGGAGTTATTATGCAATTTTAATCGAATTCTTTTTTCTGCTTAAGGCGACCAGAACAAATCGTTGTTCTTCAATTAATAAGCATAAATATCTTTCTGCCGTAATCAGCCAATGCGACCTTTCAGCAAAAATCCGACTAATTCTACTGAACAGAAACACTTTCAGCATCGTCAGAGAGACATTAAAAAGCAGAAGGTAAAGTGAGGATTTTTAGAGTTAGGGAAATTTAAACAAATAAATTTTAGCAAATTTTTGCGGATGCGGGACCAACAACCGTGTCGTCGTCCAATTCAACAACTTCCACAGCCTCAACGTCAGGGCCAACCTCTAAACGTCAAAGAATTCGATCAGAATGCAAAACGGGCAATGGTTCGCCGGGCGGGACGAGGCAAAATCAACAAAATGGCGGCAGGTAAAACTGAGATTTGTTTATAACCAATTCGTTTTGTTTGTTTATCCGTCAGTCCGTTGCCGCGTCAGCACGGAACTTATCGTCAGCAGAACAATTACCGGCGGGTCACCCCAAATGCTGCAACTTCTTCGACAGTCAATGGGCGAGTTGTTTCGCATCATAACAACGTCCGTTCTGCTGAACTCAGTGATCTACCGGGGTTTGTTGTTTGTTCTGTTCGTACACATTTGAAAGAGGCTTTAGCCTATAGGGGGGGTGTTCAAATTCGGAAATTTTATTTCTTTTCTTTATACAATTTTAAACGAATTCCAGCGGCCCTTATTGCTCGACCGCGAAATTTCAAAGACAAAATTACTCAAAAAACCTTAGCCTTAATGATCGATTTCAGTTTTTCATATGATCCGGTGACGGAGAAATATTATCGAATTCTGGAGAATGGAGCTGGACGAGTGAGTTTAACAATTTTATATGGTTTGGTAGTATTTTTAAAGTGTTTTTTTAAGATAAAAGTTTTGTTCATTTTAGCCGCCAGGATCAACTCTTCGACACTTGCGAAATTTGGCCGTACGATGCGGACGTTCTAACGCCAACCCAACGAATGCAAGCAGTGCTTATGGCCACAAACAACACGCCAAATTGTCCGCTAACATAGCCAATTTGCCAACGCGTATTCAGCATCTTCAACTCGGCTCCGGGGGCGCTTCGGTTGCCCGGAGAATGGAACGTTTTGTGGAGGAAGGACGTCTTCGCGGGGTTGACCAGCTGCCCAGCTACAGCTTTGAGGTGTATTCGAAACGAAAATTTTCGCTTAAAGTTTTTTCAAAAGGTTTCCGGAACTTGGGGCCAACGCTTTACAAGTTGCCAGTTTTTGGACGTTTCTGAGGATGGACGCACTTTGATAGGATGCTGGTGACGTTTTGTTAAACTTCTCCACAAATTCGATGTGTTCAGGTCAGCTGAGCGGAACAATATTCTCGAAGGCCACTGCTCTCGAGTGCTGTCTTTCGACGTTAGCGTCGACCAGAAAGCGTCTAAAAGGGATGCACAACGAATGGAACACGCCAAGGATGTTGGAGATTCGTCCATGTTGTTGGACTCATGCGGGAGACAGCGCTGCAACACTTACGGGTGAGGGAGGAATGTTCAAATTCAGACCATGGAATTGAAACGTTACACTTTTTCCTTTAGGCTGTGCTTTGAACCCATAGACAACGGAATTTGCTTGGGCTCGTCCAATCGAATTCTTGTCGACATGGTCAGCTTCTTCCCATATTTCCCTTTGTATGTTATTGTTTGAGGTGCTTGCCCCGGCTGATCGTGACGTCACTTGTCTTCTCTTTGCAACTGCCCATTCCGTTTATCAGGAACAGCAACGCTCCGTCGGGAGTTGTCCAAAAATTGTGACTGAATGCACTGTCAATTTGCGCCCAATTGAGTTCAATCTTTCCGAGGAGGTATGTAAAGTTTACTTTAAATCAGGTTTTATATATGTTATGTACTGGAATGGCAAGTACAGTGCTTAAAATGAACCTTCATACTTAAAAATGTTCTTACCGTTCATTCGGAGTACATTTGGCGAGATGCACAAAATGTTTAAATAATAATTTTTAAGGGCCGGGAGTCGATGTCTTCGCCCATTTACAACGCCCAATGGACTTCCACCGAGCCAATTTGGTCGCTTTGTTTCAATTCCAATCACATGAAAATTTGCGTCGGCATGGAAAAGTGTTCAAAAATACTTAACGTTCTCAGCGGCCAATGTTTTTATGTCGGCAGCCGTGGGCGGAATGTCATTTCGTGCATATTTTCTAAGGTCGTCGTTTTTTTGTGAATTTTATTTTATTATTAATTCATTCCTGTTTAAAACAGTAATTTAACAAATCAGTTACTAAGTGTATTAAATAATAAAGGAGTTTAGGATGGGAATACGCTGTTTCTGGGTCGAAAAGGTGCGGATGTGTCCATGTTGGACCTGCGCATGTCGTCCAACCACAGAGTGGGCGAATTGGCCCAATCGCCTTCTACCGGTTACATGCACTTGCTGCAAACGCGCCCTCACACATTGATCACCGAGAACTTTGAGGGGAAGGTTTGACGTTCTGTTATTTATGACAATGCTAATAAAACTTCTCAGATCAAACTTTGGGACGTGCGCGGTCGTCATCATCCGCTGGCCGAGTTGGAGGTTGGCCACCGAAACACTTCGCACAAATTGCCCTGCTTTGTCGACGCTGCTGAACGCTTTGTTTTTGCTGTAGGGGAAGACGCGACGGTGCGGGGGTGGTCACTGCACACCGGTGAAGTGAGTCATCAGACTTTAATGACAGTCGTTGAACAACTCAAACTGTCACCCCCTAGCAGCATAACATTAGTCAGGGCTTTCTGTGGGAAGGGAGTTACTGTCGTAACATCTTTTGTTTGCCGATTTATCAGTCCGTTTAAGTTGCTCTGTTCGGTTACGAGCCCAAATACGCATCAGCGTCAAACTTTATCATATGAGCAGCAACTGCGCATGTCAGCAAACGATCCTCAGGCAGTGACAGGCGCGGACTTTCCGCGAGTGGTTGGCGAATTAAATACAATTACTTATAAGTATTCAAACCACATCGATACATTTTCAATTATTTGAATCCAACTTTCAATATTCATCAATGCTTTTGTTGTTAGGTTTTCAACTCGTCATGGGGCGGAAGAACGGGCAATTCAGCATTGATTATTGCGGCAGACGGAGATTTGCTTGTGCACGAGCTTTTGTTATGAGCACGCACTCACTATCCAGTATTCGTAATCACACTTTTATATATCGATCATATAGGAGATGTAAAAAGTCCGTTTCCTTTCATATTCTCAACATTTTTAAGCTCATTTTTGATGCTTTTTTATGTAAAATAAAATGCACAATCACTTCGTTTTAGCAATGTTAGATTGTTTTAATGTATATAAGCAAATCTAGCAAATAGCACGTTTGGTTAGGCTAAAAAATCGAATCATTCCTTATCATTCGAACCAATGGTCCCATTGGCAATCGTGGTTCCACAGCTTAAGGCAGACGAAGCACCACTCACACTAAACGCAGCATTAGTTGGTTGGATTCGTGTTTGGCATTTTCTGTTATACCGACCCAGACTATTTATTCGACCTTGGGGCATTATGGGGCAGGGCGGTATAACGGAAAAATACCCTTCCAGCCGGGAGAACGCACCTGACACTGCGTGCAACGGATGTGGGAACATCCGCCGTTACGTTCAGTAGGGCGCACTGTCCTCATAAAGCAAAAATATTATACGGCTGTCGGTAACAAAAATACATTAACGATTAGACACACCTGCAGCGTGGACAGTTTTTGGCGGTGCGACGTATCAGTGACGCGCTTTCGACATCCACCGGACGTTGGAGCTCTGGGCATTTGCACTTTTTTGTTGCTACGGCATCAGTGGTACAACAACTGCGACAGAACAGACGACAGCACTCGGGACACAAAAGCATCTTCAATAAGACAGCTAATAGAATGAGTTTCTGTTGGGGCAGAAGTACCCCACCCTCTTTCCAACTCGACCTCTTCCGTTTGATCACCACTTTTATCGTCCGTTTCTTCTACAAAAAATGCCGCCCCACAGTTGGGCCACGGGCAATGTTGTCGTTCAGCAATCTGAGACGAGAAAAACAGTTGTGCCGCCATCTGATGATAGTGATGATAGGCGGGCTTTCCAAGCAAATACAAAGTGTGGACATCGGAAACGACAGCTGAACCAAAACAGTGTAAAGAAATATCGAGAAAAGCAAATGACCAGGGCACCCGTAGACGGGACATCCGATGGTGTAGCCAACTTGTGCATGCCATTTTAAACTCATTTGTGACAAAAGTTGCTCAGCATAGGCGGCAAAACAATGCAAACAGCTGATATGAGCACAGCCGCTTAGCCGGACGCCCAATGGGAACGTATGGGAGCCGCAAATGACACAATCAGAGGGGGGCACAGAGGAATTGCGCGAAATGTGATGGAGGGGCGAAGAACACTGAAAAAAGAAGAGTTTTCTTGCAGATTTGTTTTATTTAATTAAGCACAAATAGTTTGATGCAACGAATTAAAGATTTATTCTGATCAAAACGCTTCGAAATTAAGACACGTTCCCTATGGAATTTTTAATTCTTGAATGTGAGATTATACTGGCCCAACAAAAGTCAAAGGAAAAGTTTGTTATAAGGAATTGAAGACAATATAAAGGGCTCACCTCATCGCATGTGACGCATTTGAAACGGAAAAGAACGCCCCTTTCCCCATCGCAGTGATGGCAAAAGACGCGGATGTCATTGCTAATGAGGGGGGGGGGGGGGGGGGAATCAATTAAACACAATTTTGATTGATCGTCAATAAAACAACCTTTCCTTAATAACCCTTAAGCAAACAAAGAAATTCGGTAAGAAAGGACGCTCACTTTTCCTTCACATCGTCCCAACATTGCGGCTCCTGACGGAAAACGATAGCCGAAGAGGCACACACACGGCAATACGCGCGCAATTTGGCACGTTTAAGCGAATCGCAGCCTTTGCAGAAGACATGAAAAGCACTGAACGCGTTGGCACTGGCCGAATCGGCCAAAAAATTCTCCGATTTCTCCTCTTGCTTATCGGTGAGCTGAAATGAAAGTCCGGGGGAAATGGAACAAAGAAAACATGGCCTAGACCTTAACCCATCCCTCATCGGTTTCATCTTCGACAACGTTTGTCCCAGTCACCCAAATGAGTGATGTTTTATCGGAGGCTGATTGAGCAATTGAATTTTGGGCGGCAATCGTCAGTGTAAGGCAACTTCGTTGTTTTTATGGGGGTTGACACAATACATTAAAAACGGTTTTGGTTACGTTGTTGGACCGAGTTCGAGGTTTGCAAGCCGCATTTCATCCCCAAGTGATCTACCGGAGAAAATCACGCGCAAAAGTTCCGGGTCGGTGCCAATGATTTCCGCTAGGCGCACTTTGGTGGACAAAATTGTCTCATTGGGGGGACAGACCAGCTGAACACCGCGAAGCTTTTAGCGAATAATTGTGTCATTTTGCCCCCCACCAAAATCTGACGCTGCCGCAAATTATCTTGAAGTACAAATTGAACTTTCGCCGATTTGGTGACCGATAATATTCCATCCTCACTGATCGGATCATCAGTTTCAGACAACGATTCAGTCATCTTAATCAGTTCGGTGAACGGAAAAATTCTTATTAAGAACAAATAAATTCAATGTCTTTAGCCAACATAAAATAAGAAATCAAGCTTCAGGGAAAGTAATCTCTTAATTTTGTCAAAATAACAACAATGCGTCTTAAGTGAATATTTCGAATAGATTGTCAAATTCCATCGGTGTCGTCGAGGATTCCGGTCTGCCAATTTCATTGTCCATTTCGTCCACCCTCATCTTCTTTCTCTTTGGCGAACCCTCCTTAAACTCCGATTTTGTCAAATATGAACGCTTTAAAAGTCCTACAAATTTTTGCGCAAATTCATGCTGCACTTCCGCCGTTGTTGGGCCTTTTCTATTTTGGCCTCCAATTATGCTAGGCATTTCAGCCAAAAATTCTTCAATAGCTGTGAGTTGTTCAACAACGTTTTGTTCTGGGACGAAAGTGCTTCCCGAGTTGGACGCAACATGGGACGGCAAGTCCAAGTCGGCGACGTGAATGACTCCTTTGATTGTGTGACGACGGGTCTGGGAGCGCAAAAGGACAGAAAGGGCGTTGCCTAAACGTAATAACGACTACACAAAACAAAAATAAATTCATTAACGACTACACAAAACAAAAATAAATTCATAATTGACACAATAAACACTCTTTGGACCAACTTGTGACAAAACGGCGTCCACATTTCGGTGTCAATCCAAAAAGAGAGCACAAATTCGCGACATCAAATGGACCACGAAGTTGCAACATTTCTTCCGCTCCGCTGCTCAACACGACACCGACGCGTCCCGCGCGAGTGATTTCCATCAGACGACGTGCGTTGGTGAAGAACTTGCAATGAAATGGGACAAAATTAAGACAAAATCAAAAAATGCAAGAGGTAAGTTTGACTTAATGCTCTGTGATCACTTTTCAAAATCAAAAAAATAAAAACACTTGGCGTCGATGCTCCGAACCGGCGAGAGCATGAGCATAGCAGAGCTCAAAAGTGAGTCCTGCGGCGATGCAACTTTGAACAATTTTCTGCTTGAACAGCCATGACAATCGACCTTTCTCCATCGTTGTAGCGTCCAACGAGATCAAATCGACAAAATCTCCCTTCCTGACGTAAAATTTTAAAGATAAAGCTAAATCATGGATAACCTTTGTAATGTCATCAAAATTTGTTCGTCAGGGACTCGAACAGCCACAATATCATAAAGTTTCACTTTTTTGTTGTGTTGGAGGCGGTGGATGGAGTCCGCGTCGATGGTCACTGTCAGACGACTAAAAATGTCGGAATAACATTTGATTAATTAAAAGTACAATTACGTGAACTGACGAAACCGCCGCCCATTAACCGCAAAAGTCGACAGATCCAACTTAGACTCGTCGACAAGGAAAGGGTCGGGCACAATTTCGTCCTCAATCGCTTTCCCATCAGTGCCATTGTTCGTTCGCTTCTGTTTTTGTTTCTTCCGCTTTTTCTTTCTTGGCATCGCGTCGTCCTCTTCGTCTGACTTAATTAAAATCCCCAAATATGCTTTAATTCTCATTTAATCCTAATCAATTTACTTGTAATATGCCTGATTCAGTGCCGAATTTACCAATATCCACATTAATTGCCACTGCGTCGTATCCCATTCGAACCGCTCGTCGAACAACAGCAAGAGTCCGTTCGGGGTCGCCTCTGTGTCGAATATTTAATTCGGCAAATTTAAATCTCAGTTTCTGTTGCTGCATTGAGAATCTGAAATTTTGATGTAAAAAAAAACAAATAAAATAAGTTAGTGCTTGCTGAATTTATAAATTGAAGAATCGTTTTTTTCGACAAAATGTTTAATTTTTATTTTTGGCATAATGTTTTATATAATTTTTTATTTTTTTCTTAACCCCATAAAAATTCCATTAAGGAGGTTGACGTACCCTTAAAATGAACATATTACCAGTATTTTATTAACAGGCACGGTGATTCATTTTTGCAATTTATTCGTTTACAAATTAGCGGCGGACAAACTGTCTAAGTAGCGCAATGACACTTCCTTCTTGCTCAAAAGATGGAACTGCCAGTCTCAGCCCAATGTCATTTAACGAACCGAATGCGTGCCCGATGTTGGAACGAATGTGCTATCAGCGCATCACCGGGAGGTTTGTCCTTTGCCGTGCCCATTTATTCTTTTTCTCACGGAAATTTCTAATCTTTGTTTTAAATTAAGATTTTGCGATGCTTGCATTTTCGTCAAGGAACGCCAATTCAGCGCGCATCGGATGGTTTTGGCCGCCCACAGTCCCTATTTTGACTCTATTTTGCGTCACAACAAAATCGCTAAAGAAAAGGTCCTTTAGTGATTGAATAAAGACGCTTTTGTTATGAACGATTTACCTTCGTCCTTCAGATTGTGGTCAACTGTCAGGAGCCGATAGTGTTTGAGCGCATTCTCAATTATATGTACAGCGGATCAGTGACCATTGACCGAGTTGTGGTTATGGAACTGTTAAAATTGGCCAACAATTTGCTCGTGAGTTCTCGTGATTGTTTTTGCTTTTAAATTTGCTCTTCAGATGCTTCGCCTAAAGAATTATTGTGCGGATTATTTGATGCGTTACATCGATGTGGCAAATTGTCTGGCAGTTCGGGATTTGGCTACGCGTTACAATTTGCCGCGCCTGCAAAAGCACGCCAACGAATTTTTCGATTCGAATATAAATGGGTCGGCCATTTTTGGACAGTTTGTGCAAAGTACAACAACTTTTTAGCTGCCTTTTGGAAAATGCCGATGTGCTCGGCTGGGAGCCAACCAAATTGGTTCAATTGCTTGATGAACCTCAGCATATGAATAACATACGTGCCGATGTGTACCTTAAGTAAGCCTCTAGGGGAAGCGGTTTGTGGGTAGAATGGTTTTGTTCTTATTTGTTAGTTCTTACATCGAAAACAAACATTTAACCTATTTTTTACAGTCTCATTGTCCGTTGGGTTGGACATAATTTGTCTGAGCGCGAATGTTTTTTCCTTGAACTGCTGTCACGCTGCAACCTGCACCAAGTCCTTCCGTCCAAACTGGAGAGGATGCTCGACTTCAACTCATTTTTTGTTCACTCGGAACTTTCACTGCATGCGCTTCTGCAGACTATGTAATAAAAATGTTCCAAAAGTAATAAATTTTCCGCTTGAGGCATGATCAAGGCATTCCGATGCAACGTTATGAGCTTCGTTATCGTAATTTGGTGCAAAAATTGATGAGTGTCGAATCGGGTTCAAATGGAACGATCAGGAATGTCGGAACTGATCAGCGTCAGCAACTGCAGAACAGGGACGAGTTCCGACGACGGAGTTGTTCCGTCACGGGAGCGATGGTTGGCACTGAAAATGGCGGCGTTTCTTTTCAGTCGGCCGTTGAAGGGCTGAACCGGTGTGCTGGGGATGAGGAGGCGGACCCCGAGTTTATAGCCGAAATGGGAAAATTCCAACAACAGAGCGCCGGTCAGTGGGTTGGGAATTGCCTATTACTATATCCGATCAGTCATCATTTTGTCAATAAATTATTAATTCATTTAGCTTTATTTTCTTTAAAAAATATTCTCAATAAATGTTTTTTAATTCTAGACATTGCCAGCTCGCATCAGCAGCAGCAGCAGTCGCTCCATCCCCGCCCTTGCGAATCCGAGTCGGGCATGATGAGACCGACGCTTAAGCTGAAAATTCAATTGACCGCGCCAGCCCCCGCTGATACGGCCCATCAGCAGAAAACGTCGTCTTTTTCTCGGCAAATTCAGGGCAAAAAGCGACGTCTTATCGGTAATAATTGTTTCTGTTTTTTAAATTTATTCTTTAGGCATGAAATTGTACCGAAAATCGGTTGCCTCCGCTTCTCGCCAAGGCGGTTTACCGCCAAGACGTCGCGGTCGCCCGCCCAAAGAGCGTTCGCAACGTTCGTTGTGCGATTTTGCCGGGATTGACGAAGAGCCGAGTTCCATCTTTTTTGAATTTCCGGACGAAGACGGAGTTCCGAATGTGCCAGCAGTGGTAACGGGAAGGAAAAGTGATAATTACACATATTTTGGCACCCCTTGGAAGGTATTTGACGAAGAGGACGAATTTGACCCGCAACACATCGCATTAGTTGAGGAAGAGGAGCCCCCGGAAGGGAACATCGAATCTTCCGAAAAGGACGACGTTCGCTATGCCTTTGGGTTATTAAAAAAATATTTGTTTGGGTTAGGATTCCTTCCGGTCAGCCGTCTCAGCTCGTTCAATGCCCTTACTGCTCCTTCCAAACTCGTCGCGGTCCACTCCATTTAAAGCGTCACGACGCGTCCGTCCATTCGCGAAATGTCCTTTACGTTTGCAACGGTTTGTTTCTGAAATAACAAATGTTAGATGAACATTTGTCCACTTTTTTACAGTTTGCCAATTCGAATGTCGTTGGAACCGCGAATTCTACCAGCACATGCGTCAGTTGCACTTCCCCGGGCCTCCGTACACTTGCGACTCGTGCACTTACGACGTCGATCGGCTCACTGTGCTGCTGACTCACCGATTAACGCACAGTAAACTGCGAAATCCTTTTTATTGAAAAAGATCGAATTTTAGCGGATGAAAAGCCATTCAAATGTTCGGAATGCACATTTCGGACGCGAAACAGAGCGAATTTGGTCATTCACCACCGCCTTCACACGGGCGAAAGGCCTTACCAATGCGAAATTTGTGGAAAGTGAGTGACTCTTTTCAATTATTTCTATTTTTTTTGTAACCAGACGTTTTCGTTCTGAAACGCACTTTGGAGCACCATTCAGTCGCTCACTCCGAAGAGCGTCCTTTCGTGTGCGATCAATGCGATTTCTCCACTAAATATCAGTCCCATTTGATCTCCCATCGCCGCATTCAGTCAGAGAGATTTTAAGTTTCAATTTGTTCATTAACCACCAATTAATTGCAGCTCTGGAGAGCTGTTTCGTTGTGAGGTGCCCGATTGTGACTATTCTTCGCCCAAGAAAAGTCAATTAGCCGCTCACTTGCGCACTCATATGGGCGTCAAATCGCATAAGGTTATACAAAATGAGTCCGTCCCCAAATTTAAACGAAAAGAATGTGTTTGTTGTGCGGGGACTTTGCTTTTCAAATTTATTTTCTTTACAGTGCCGCGTTTGCCATCGCTCTTTTGTCGAAAAATCGCATTTGGTCCGTCACGAGCGCATCCATTTGGAGGAGAAACCGTTCAAATGCCAAAATTGCGAGTACACCTCGTCAAGACGGGACAAATTGAAGGAGCACATTCTCAAGCACCACAACCAATCGCAAACCAACACGCGACTGCTGAAACGGCGCTACCGTCGGGCACGGCAACTTCAACAATTGGCCGCCCAGGGAAAGGTGAAAAATTGGCACTTTAAATATTTTACTTAAAGATTTAGCTTTTCCCGCTATCAACTGCTGATCAACCCAGCACTTCATCAACAGTTGGCGAACCATCGACAAATTTCTTTCGACCAATTCCCGAGTCGGAGCTCAAACAACCGCGCGACGACCAGCCAAATAAAATCAATCAATCTTCTCAACAAGAGGCAACAAAACTAACATTTTCAATCTTTAAGACAACAAATTGAAGCCAAATTTTAGCAGTTTGTTCCTCAACAACCGCCACCACCGCAACAGCAACGGTCAGCAGTTGCTATGGCCATGTATAATTTGGACGCGTTGAATGTGGCCGGTTGGAGTGGCGTTCAGCAACAAATGGTCGGCGTTGCAGCTGGGGGAGCTGTGGGAAGTGGCCAAATAAACAATTCAATGGTAAAAGAAAGGAAATATTTTAAAGGCTTCCCTTTCCTTTGAATTTGCCTCCTTTTGACTTTTACTTCCCTTTCACAGATGAACCGTCCTTTGTCGGTCCAGCCGTTGATGACCAACATGGAGGGGGGCACGTTTCAGCAGTTGAGCCCCTCCTGCTTCTCGTTAGCCGCCGATTTCCCTCACGCGGGCGATTTCTTCGGGGAGGGCGCAGCTTCGCAGAAAGTGCAGAGAGGCGGTCAAATTGGGGAAGGCGTCGTCGGAAACCAGGGCCAAACGCATCACCACACGGCAACACCGGACACGGAACTGAGGCGATCACTGTTTTTTATTGAATTGCAATAATGGCATTTTAAGTTTTCAGTTCTCTGAGCACGCCCGGTCCACCGCCGAGCCATTCACTTGGCAATATTTACCAGCAACTGCAACAGCAACAACTTCCAACTGCTGGCGATGAACATCACCATTCGCACCATCATCACCAACAGGGTCACCAGCAACAGCAGAGGATGACGAACGAGAACATGATGGGCACTGGAGTGTTGTTCAGCAGCACAATGATGATAGGAGACGCGGTTGGAGGTGATCCACATCACAATCAGCAACAAATTCAACTGCAGCAGATGAACCTCCTCCAGCGTCCGATGAGTTTACCCAATTACCAGCAGCAACAGATACAGTTTGGCGGCAACTTCGAGGAACTTCAACAGCAGCAGTTTCAACATGAACAACAACAACTTGAGCATCATCGGGAGCAGCAACAGCATCACTTTCCGCCATAGAACAGATGGGGGAAAAAAGATAAATCGTTTCTGAAAATGATTCCGCCTTTTACATTAAAAAACTCATGGCTTTGTAATTCCCTCATCAGACTGCTGATGGACTGACTATTTCAATAGATTAGCCGCTATTGCAATATATTGAACATTGGTTATGTCAGCCGACGACACTCCTTATCAGATAGATCAGATTTTTCATTCCATTGATTGTTTTGTTTCACAATGTGTCCTGTCCAAGGAAGTGAAAACTAATTTGACAAATATAATTTTAGCTTTTGCTAACCGCCATTAACTTCACATTTAAATGCGATCATTTCTGGTCAATAGTGTTCCGTTGGTCCTCGGCTAAATACTAAAGATTGAATTTTGCCCCTTTTTGTTCATTCATATTCAATTTTTTAGATATTTGATAAAACTTTTATGGCGTATGTACGCTTGGTAAAGTTTCCCTCCCAAAACTGGGGATGCCTTTTTGTGCGGGTAAGTTTAACTCAGCGAAGCCAATTTTGAACGTTTTTTTAGTTTTGGGCGAGTGGGGGGGGGGGGGATTTATGTCCTTAAATCTCCGAGCGAAGAATGCATTCGCTCCCTTCCCTCAACGGGAATCCCTTTTATATTTTTGCTTACCTCACGAACGGAACGGACAATCCCCAACTAATTGGTTGCTAAGAGGCCTCGTGGAACGGGTGCCAATCCGTCGGACCTTTGGCTAAATGCTGAATAAGGGCAATCCCGCATCAACTAGCTGATAACATTTAGACCTAAATCCATCGACCAATTTTTGCACAATTGATAAAGACTACACAAAACTATTAAACATTGTGTTCCCAACATGATAGGCCGACCATTCTGTATTTATATCTGATACCGTACTTTCATGAATATTTTGGTGCCCCATGCTCGCAAATAAATTGCCTTTTTAGTTACTATATTTACGTGCGACTAAGTATGAACATTACTTCGAGTCCTAACGGGTTGGTTCGACTTCAAAAGCTGTCCAGAATTGTGCCGGAAAAGATTACTATGCACAAATGATTGATGAGGATGGCCAAACTGTTCACGAGTTGTTCAACCAGGGCACCGGGCTCACCTACAATGACTTTAGTACGGGGAATTTCGCATTTTTAAATCGAAAACTCGGGAATCTGAATCCTTTTTTTTCAGATATTCTGCCTGGCTACATTGACTTCTCGGTCGCTGATGTGGAGTTGGGGGCCCAATTGACCCGGAAAATCCGTCTCAGTGCACCGCTTGTCTCCTCTCCGATGGACACAGTCACCGAAAGCGGTCAGAATTCGAAAAAATTACCCTATTATAAGCGACTTTCGCACACTTTGTTTCAGAAATGGCAATTGCGATGGCCGTAAGTGTTTTGGAGAGAATGAAATAAAATAGAAAAAAACAAATCTTTCAGCTGAACGGAGGCATAGGCATAATCCACGCCAACTTCAAAACTATCCAGGCAATCTTTTGTATTCACAACTTAATTTGGAGTCCTTTTCGTCTCGTATTATTACCCCAATCGGCAAATGTTGGCTTTGTTCAGGACCAGGTCACGGAGGTGCTGAAGGTGAAGCGCTATAAGCAAGGCTTCATCTCCAACCCGCAATGCATTCGCGAGACGGACACTGTGTTGGATTTGTTGAACATCAAAAAGGTCCATGGCTTCACCGGCACGCCGGTGACCGACTCGGGCAAAGTGGGCGGACGGCTGCTCGGTTAGTGCCTAAACGTTTAGGGTCAGGCAAAGCGGCGACACTTTGATAAAATGCCAAGACATTATTAGCCAGGAAAGTGTCAGGAGGTTCGGCTAATCACAGCCAACCACCCGCACTGTCTTTAGTATATAAACGCCGCCCTTTGACTGGTTTTGTCCACACCGTTTTTTGTTTATTCCTTTCCCATCTTTTTACGCAAATTTCTGCTCCTTAAGATGCGCAACTTCCTTCTCCTGTTCGGTGCTTTCTCCTGTTTAACTGTTTTTCATTGCACTCTTTTGGAAAAACTGGCACTTTTTATTTTCAAATTTGAGCAAAAGTCCCTTTAGAGGAGGCACCGGAACCGGACGATGTAGAAAAAGGAAGTAATTGCGGTTAAATGCTTTTGTCGGCTGTGTTTTATCTTATTCAACGTTAGGTTTGGTCACGTCGCGCGACATCGACTTCATAAAGCGCGAGCAGTACGGGACGACGCGAATTGGCGATGTGATGGTGACCAGGGACCGGCTGATTGTGGGACAAAAGAACATGACGCTCAGGGAGGCCTATTGCATTTTGGAGAAGGAGAAAAAGGGTTCGTATCACAAAGAAAAATTTTGGAGAAAAGGATTTTGTGCATTTTATGCGACGCTTTTGCAATTTTCAGGAAAATTGCCAATTGTTAATGAACGCGACGAGTTGACTTCGCTTATCGCCCGGACGGACTTGAAGAAGGCACGTGAATTTCCGCGCAGTTCCTACGACGCCAAGAAGCAGTTGATGGTCGGGGCGGCTGTGACCACGCGGGAGAAGGCGCGGGAGGCGGTGAAGGCGCTTGTGAAGGCGGAGGTGGACGTTCTCGTCATTGTGAGTTGAGGAGGGAGACCATTCGAAAAAATGAAGCATAATTAAGTAAACAAAACCCAATTTCTGCTAACGATTTTAAATTGGAGTTTCACACTCGGAGTTTGTAAATACGAATTCAGGACTCGTCGAATGGGTCCAGCAAGTACCAGGTGGAGCTGCTCCGTTGGATCAAGACCGAGTTCCCCGAATGTCCGCAAGTGATTGCCGGCAACGTGGTGACCATACGGCAGGCAAAAATGCTTATTGAAAGTGGCGCAGACGCACTTCGCGTTGGCATGGGCAGTGGAAGTATTTGCATCACTCAGGAGGCATCCAAACAGTTGAAGGAATTCTTTTAAATGTTTCTTTGCCTTGAGGTCTGTGCCGTTGGCCGAGCTCAGGGCTCCGCCGTGTACAATGTGGCGCGTTATGCCAATGCCCACGGGGTGCCGGTGATCGCCGACGGTGGCATTCGCGACGTCGGGTGTGAAACTTCCAATAATTTGCTTAAAAAGATCGATTGGGAAAACCACGCGTTTAAGTTACATCACAAAGGCTTTGGCTCTGGGCGCTTCCACCGTGATGATGGGCGGGCTGTTGGCTGGAACCAGCGAGGTCCCTTTGTTTTGCTTCTTAATTTGGCATAAACTTGGGCTTTTCCCCATGGGCAGGCGCCCGGTGAGTATTTTTGGGGTCCGTCCGGCGTCCGTCTGAAGAAATACCGCGGCATGGGGTCTCTGGACGCAATGGAGGCCAATGAGTGCAGTCAGGACCGTTACTTTACTTGGTCTGGCTTAGATTTTCTGTCCAATTGCGCTAAAATGTCATTTTGGGTTCTAGCGAAGACGGCAACATCAAGGTGGCACAAGGCGTCACTGCTGCACAACGCGACCGGGGAAGCGTGTTCAAATTTGTCCCTTATATTGTCCGGGGCATTCAGCACGGACTGCAGGACATCGGAGTCCAGTCCATCGCCGCACTCTGGTCTGTTCTCAAATTGTTCTCCTAATTTTCTGGCAATCCAGGGACGGAGTCAACTGTGGAGTCATTAGATTGGAACGACGAACGCACAGCGCGCAATTGGAGGGCGGCGTTCATTCAATTCATTCGTAAGCTCTACGATTTTCCCGTTAGACAAAAATGTTTTTATTCAAGATACGACAAAGTGGCCATGTGATTAGCCTACGCGGGTCCTTTGATTGAAACAGTCCGACCATTCCACTTTTCATAGTGCCGTTCCAGTTTGACTTGCATCTGCGAACTTTTAATTTATATGACAGAGAACATCCTTTACAACAATTACTTTTCATTGTTACATCTTAATTTATGAAGAAACTCTATTGTTAGCTCTCTTTTTCATCGGACCATTTGTTAATGCGGGAAAGTAAGGGGAGACGGATTCGATTATTGAATTGGTTCAATTTTACTGCATTTTGAACATTCACAAGTCGAATTTTTGCAGTTATAATACAATGTGAGTTTAGGGATTGACGTAGAGCAAAAAGCTATGATTGTTTTATGGCTATTGCATTTTTATTCTCGTTGTAAACGTTAATCGTGACACGAATCGAAGGAAAAGGGGGGTTACGCAAAGTGTTGCAAATAAGCTAAAGAAAAGACAATGGGCATAAAACGAGATGGAATATAATAATTTGGTCATTCGAATAAAATGGGACATTCGGACAAAGCGGAAATGGGAATAAATAATGGCAACGGCGAAAGAAACACCCAATGAATGAAATATATTTGCACTTTTTTTGGAGAGACGGAAATTAGCATCGAAAGAGTCCAAAAAAAGGGGACGGCGCTTAATGCGCGTTTCCATTATTTTGTCTTTTGAAAATAAATAAATCGCGAGAAAGGCTATATTTATACCATTTTTGTGCGCGCGCATAAAACAAATGAGAAGTTTGAAAAAGTGATAATGCAATTGCTGAGATGGATGGATGGTAATGTCAAAATGATGTATTGGGTAAATAAAAATTATGTCACTGATGACTAAGTTTCCTCGTGGAGGCGTTGAAGCGAACTTTGAGTAATAAATGTGTTGCGATTCCCAATTGCTCCAAAGTTGCTAAAGATGGACGATTTATAGCATCATGGACATTTGAAAATAATTTAACGAGTAAAGATTAGCTTTTTATTGTAAAGGTTTGAAGGACCGTGATTCGTTTTTACGATAACCGTTACTGTTAAACTCCTACGCTAACCGGGTGAAAAAACGATTTTGGCCTAAAAGAATTGCGGGTTTACCTAGTCGGCTGTTTTAATTGTTTGTTGTTTGCAACATCGCACTCCTCTCTGTCGTTGTTGTTGTTGTACCGTCCTCATCAAGGAATTCCTCGCCTACCTGACTGGCCACGCTGCTGCAAGGTCGACCTTCCCGATTCGTTTCTGGCGATTGCAATATTTATTTTTTTAATCTCCTAGCCAAAAGTATGCACCTTCAAAATTGGAAGAATTCCCACCGTTTCGAACAGCCCCTTTGCCCGACAAAAACATCGCATTCGAAGAGAACGAATCGCCACAACGGATAGCAGAGCAGGCACGGGACAACTTCTCCCTATTTAACGATTTCATTCAAAGGCTCTTTTCTAATTACCTCAAAATGGAGACGTACACGGAGTAACGGCTCTTCTACAGGAAAAAAGTTTTTTATTTCAATAAAATAGCAAACATTTACCTCAATTTCCAGAAAACGCTCTTTGTAGAAATATTCGTGGACTACCCTCCCGCGGGCCTTCATCGGCGGCGCTTCCTCACGCAACCGGGCCAAATTCAGCGCCGTCTCCTCCATTCGCTGTTCATGGGCCCTCAATTGGTCGGGCTGAATTTAAACTCTGAGCAATGTTCTTGCCAGCACATCTTTATGCTTACAATTGAGAGGTGTGTGGCCGTCGAGGGGAGGTGCGGCTTGTAGAAACTGACGAGCCCAGTGGCGCCGACTGCAATTGCGGCTTTTGGAATTGTTTTAAATTCTCCTCCATTTGCCCAACAAAACCACAAATAGTCCTGCCCTCCCCCCCCCCCTCACACTCTATCCAATTTCAATTTGCTTTTTGTCAGGTCCTCACCTGGCGCAGGAAGAGCCGGTGTTGAGAAAGCGGCCGCCACGTAATTGATGGCATCGCACCAACGCTGAACCTCGGCGGGTTCGCTGGTCTGAAAGAGCGACTCGCCGAGTTGTGCCGTTCGCAAATGAAAAACGTTTCGACGTTTTTTGTAGTCGCGACAATGCTAAATGGAGGGGGGGAGGGAGGGTGTGCCAAACAATTAAAAAAAGTAAAAAAGATAAGCAAAATGGTAGCCCTGGAGGAGGGGGGGGCGTCCACCAGCCGTCTTTCTATTTAACCGTCCAGACAGCGGGGACATATTGTTCCGTACAAAGAGGCAAACCTCTGCGAGGGCGTGATGAAGCAGAATGCAATTGCGAAATGTCACGTAACGGCCGGCCGAAGAAAAGCTGTGCTCATTCTGGTGAAGATAAAGCACCTGAAAGGAGGAAAATTCACTAAAAGGAACAGAAAATGGACTTCATTTATACAAAAAGCTAAAGGAATGAATAGGAAAAGTGGAATAAAAAAAACGCGTACCATTCCCCGCACGGTCGCGTAATGCATCTGCCACTTACGCCTTCCCAGTGGTGCTAAATCGGAATTAATTTTGTTCGAAGTTCCTTTTAAATCCCCCCCCCCTTCATTTGGCCCACTTCGTTTCCCGTCCGCATCGTAAATGGACTTCCTCAACAGCCATCCGTGTTTGTAGTCGACCTGTTGCTCCGGGTCCACCGCCGTCCCGGCCAAACTTCCGCCAGTTCGAAGCTCTGAAGTGGTGGAAGAACCGCGTCTTTTCGAGGAAAGAACGCGACTAAAACGTCTTTCGTGCTTGCGATCCGTAGAAGTAGACTACAAAAAATGAACGCCATTTAGCATTTAAATTAAGCCGAATAGACGACCTGTACGGATTCCTCCGTCTCGTCACTGCCCGCTTGACAATTGAACGGCTGTTCGCTAACCGCAACAAACAATTCTCTGAGCATCGCGTGGCTGTATTTGTTGTGTTCCAAATGCGTCATATTGTCGATAAACTCGCGACAACTCATCGACTTTCTGGTCGGATCGCAGACCTTTTGAAAGGAGCTAATTTCTGGTTAAAGTTTCAATAAACCCACACACCTTGCCATGCAAATCGGCACTCAGCAGTAACAGAGCCGACGCCAACAGTTGGGCATCGTCTAAAATGGTAAAAGAAATTACGTAAATTTACAACAATTTGAGTTTGAAAGTACCGGCTGAACTGAACACCGTGGGGTTGCATTCGAAATAACGCTCGGCGAAATGCTCCAGCAGCTTTTCTCTCTCAAAAGTGTCACCGCATAATTGGACATGGGCGAGAAAGGAGCGCAATGCCACGTCAATCTGAAATTCAACAAAAAAGTTTTGTTTAGAAATTATCTGAGAACTCTGAGGCCAGCAAAGTTGAACAATGCGAGGAATTCGTGTGCAATTCGCTTTGACAGCTTATCCCTGAATTGTTTTGTTTCAAAAGTTCGATTCGGGAATTTAGGAAGCCGGTCACGAGATTGTTCGGTCAACCCCACCTTTTGACAAGAAATGAGGAGATTTTGATCCCTCTGAAACCGTCATGGTGAGTGAAAAGGTGTTTGGCCATTCGAGCGATGGTTTCCAGCGGATAAGCAACACTTTGTTGAGAGTTTGATAATGCCAGCAGAACGTCTGAACTCCGAGTCCCCACTGAAATTTATTCAACACGTCCATCAAATTCTATAAAACCGTACTAAAGTTTGGGTCGATGCATAAAATTTGAAACACCCAATAATTTTTTAACAAAAGACAAAATATCCGTTTTACTTGAAGAGCCAATTTTCGATGATGCAAACAAAGTCTTTTCGCGTAGTTTCTGTTGTTGACTGTAGCACGGGTCGTTGCCATTTTGGCCACCGTCGATGATCTCTGTTTCCATTTCGTTGGCCATTAGCGCCGCGCAATGTTTTTGGCGAATGTCCGTCTGACTTCCTCGGGAAGGTGTCACCGGAGTGCTCTGTGACGCTTGCGACACATGGGAGGCCAACATAGGCTGCCTGGCAATTCATTATAAATAAATGTGTTAAACTTCTAAAGGGCATAAATAATTTTTTTTGTGGAAATCTTTCAAGGCATGTAAAATTAACCGTGATTTAGGTATTGTCGTCAATTTTTAACTTTTGAAGTATTTATGATCCAACTTCGACGTGTGTTAACAACGCCTCCTGCTCAGTTAGTGCCAAAACAGACCGATGCGTTGTTGATGGTATATTGCCAATGCAAGCCGACTCTTTCCCGTCCAATGCCATTGTCCGATCGGAATCTTTCAGCAACAATTGTTGTTCAATCGCTGTTCCGCCGTTGTTGGACGGTTGATCATCACAGCCGCTGTCAAATGCGCCAATTTCACTCTTTTCCGTCACGATGTCTAACACGTGCTCGGAGTGAGAACCGGACACAAACACAGGAGAAATTTCTAAACCCACAAATAATTAAATGTCAACCAGCCCATTAATGCATCAAAAATTGTTCCATTGAGCTTCAAATAGCATACCCAATAAACCCAACTTTAAATGGGTCGCTATATTTATGCTAAGGTGAATAGCGATGGGCAGAGTTCTAAAAAACTATTTGATTGATGTGACATCTAAATTTTTCCAGAACTAAATTGAGATTTTATTTACATTTGAAAGATTCGACTTGATTGATAAAACAGAATAAACAAATATCGGCGAGCGTTCTGGACACATACCCCCTGGAAATGGCCTAAATGCAACCCTTTCACCTTTCAATCGCTGTCGTTCGCCACTTCGATGGTGCATCGACGGAAAATCATCGAAAAGATTTGCTGTCCGCTGATCCCGCAGAGACGAGTCGACCTCAACCGTTGGCGGCAATTGATTTTGGCACATCTATTCGATTAAAAAACTAACAATAAAATAGATAAAATTCAATTTATTTTGCGTGCCTTTGCGTAGCACGGCGATATTTTCGGATTGAGGCTGAGCATCTTTTCTCCAGTCATTACAAACGCCTCACATCGCGGAGAGCGCACCTTTGGGACAAAAAAATAAAAAACCTAACAAAAAAAGGTGGAAGGCGTTTAACGTTTTCAAAATGTGACTATAAATGAGCTCGTCTATTGCCTAATAAAGTTCCGCCAACCGTTTTAGGACTGCCCTTTTCGGAGGATTCGCTGCCGCCACTGATTCGTCGACCATCTCTAACCATCGTCGTGATTCGTTGGGGGTTCGGCACCGCATCGTCATCCACCGGAAGAGTTACTCGACTGTGTTCGGACTTTCCTCAAAAAGATCAACGCAAATTAATTTAATTAAGTCTTCAAATGGATGTATTTTAAATTAAAAAAAAACAGCAAAACAAAAGCCCAACTCCACTGAAAAACTCACTGAATTGTTCTCCACCCTTCCCGTGGATAAGTGCCACTTTGCCATTGTTACTGCTCTTGGGTGTCGATGTGTACAGCACCTCGGTGGTCATACGGAGAGACACAAATTACTGGTGGAAATCAAATACCCGTGTCTAATGTCTGAATTAAGAAAAGAACTGTAACTTTGCAATCGATCCAAAAACATAAGTATCGCGAGACTCAGCACGCACCCATCAATTTGAATGGCGCGCCACGTTTCAACAACAAAATGTGGGCAAATTTGCATTTTGTCTTCTCATCCCATCAATTGGTAAATTTGAGCAGCGGGGAATTTGCATAAACGTGCAAAATAAACATATAAAAGCGGCAACCAAATGATGGGACAAATGCACGGTTAGTTTGGTTCACATTCATTTTGAAATAGAAATAAAAATGTGTTGGCAGATGGCGAACCGAACGGACGAAAAAACAAATTAACAACAAAAAGGAGTGAAAATCATTGATAAACTGTCAACAAAATGTGTCCATGACGATTTCAGCAGTTTCAAGTGCTCATCCGGACCGCACCATCTAAACATACGAATATCAAACCAAATAATGCATATTATTTATGTGTATCAATCAATCAATATCAAATGGCCAACAAAACCCACCCAGTCGAATGATCTCCCCGTTTAAGTAATGGTTGTCGATGATATGTTCCACCAACGCGGCAAATTCTTCAGGTTTTCCCAATCGGTTCGGGAACGGGATCGTGCCACCAAGGAACTTTATAACCTGATTAAATGTTTTTTTTTGGCAATTTCAAAAACTCGGATAAATACCTTTGGTGGTAAAGAGGACAGCAACGGCGTGTCCATAAGTCCGGGAGCGATTGTCATCACGCGAATACCGTTGGATGCGTAATCGCGAGCTAATGGGAGGGTCATTGACGCGATCGCCCCCTTTGAGGCAGAATAGACGGCCTGAATGAGAGAGAAAGGAGTTGAAAAGGGAGCCATGGAGTTTTCAACAAAGACAGGACAAATATTGTCGAATAGGAAAAATGCCTGCTGATGATGGGAGATGAGGGAAACCGAGGAACAATTTTGGGGAAAAACAGAAAAGAGTGGACACTGTGATGTTCACCGCCTGCTGAAGGGTATCCACTCTCTCACAAGCCTCCGGCTCCTGTCCATCTTTTGTCCCATTCGGCGGACCCTTCGATGCCAAATTTCTCTCCCGTCCCTTAACTATGTGCTGGATAAGTTGAGAGTCACATAGAAGAGATACATAGATTAGCAGGGCAAATGAAGAGGGAGAAATAAGAAATGGACGGACAGCAACAGAAGGGGGGGGGGGAGGGGACAATGTGTGTGGACGAAAGGTCGCTCGGTTGGTTAAAGGAGGGGACACAACAAGAACGAGGACAATATTTTCTCGGGAATGAGTGGGAGGGGCAAAAGGGACGAGAATGTCGCCGAAAAACACCTTGCTTTGTTTTCTACTATTTTTTAGAACATATTAACTGACAAAAACCAGATAAAATTTGTGTTTGTTGTCCATTGAACCAAATTTGACAGAATAAAAAAGAAAGCGCAAAGGAAAGGAGGCGATGGGGCGGGAAGTAATGGGCAATGGGGCGAAAGAGCGGCACCGCTAAATGGATTAGCATTCGATAATGACGCGAGGGAAGAAAAAGAAAGTCAACAGAAACGTACAACGCCGAGCACAAATAACTCAATGTGTTCAAACAATGAAGTTGCGCTGACCAATCGCTCATAATTGCTGGTTTTTAGTCGAAAAAGCAAACCCAATTGTTGTAGAAAAATGAGTGAAGAGGAATGGACGGATGACATGGACAAAAGGGAAAACAACAAATATTCACCGGACAAGAGAGAGAAAGGGGAGGGGAGGGGGAGAAGCGAATGGAGGAGGTGGAGGAACACTCAGAGTACGGATGATGGTCCCGATTTTGACAGCAAGAAATCGATCCGAAAAGTTCGACTAAAAATGAAATGTGAAATTTTGTTGAATTACAAACCCAAAAGTACAAAACGGCTGTTACAATCAAAACGATTCGATGGATGACACTGTTTTGTCATTCAATCAATCAGCCGATGTGTGTGTGCCCCCAGTAAATTCGGACGGGTCAATCGAAAGCAGGAGAGGAGATTGGGAAGCGAGAAAAGAATGGAAGAGTAACGGGCGATAGATCATCCAGTTTAATGGGTTTGGTGGTGAAAATTCAAATTTTGTTTCTTTCTACCTGTCCCATTTGCCCTTCAAAAGCGGCGATTGATGACGTGTTGACAATAATTCCACGCTGATCATATTCGTCTGGGATGTTATCCACCATCAACGGAAGTGCATGTCTGATCACATTGATGGTGCCGAAAATGTTCACCTGAATCATAAAAAGAAATTGTGGGCATAATTCCTCAAAAACACATCGATTAATTTTCGAATCTTTTCCAGCTCCATCTGGGTTCTGGTCCCTGAGTTGTACAGTCGTTGTGCGAAGGCGACTCCCGCGCAATTGACCAACACATTCAAAGAACCAAATGTCTCGGAAGTTTTTGCCATGGCCATCTTCACTTGCTCATCGGATGAAATCTGTTTGAAAGATTGTCGGGAAACTCGCAAATTCTTTACACATTTAAAAAGCAAAGAATCGCAACATACATCGACCGGAGAAAACAGGACCTTCTCAGAGCCCAGTTCTTCAGCCAATTTAGCACCTTCAATAAACAATTGTTCGAGTAATGGTAATGTACCCCCCCCCCATCCATCCCCAAAGACCTTCCGATAGAGGCAAATCCAACAGCGAAACATTGAATCCCTTTGCTACAAGTCTTCGGACGGTCGCATTGCCAAGCCCAGACGCACCGCCGGTTACCATCGCAACAATTCGTTGTGCAGTTGAGACCCCAATAGACGCCATTTCAAAGTTCAAAAAATGTTGTGATGGATGGAGATCAAAAACTTATCAGGTTGGAATGGAGAAAGTATTAAATTTTAAAATGATAATGCACAAATGACCACAAAACATTTTGAACGGCATTGGTATAAACTATTGACCATCACTTTTATTCATTATAGTCAGAAATGGCATTCATTACATGGATACAACGTCGAGTTGTTGCCAAATTTGAGAATGATGAATTTTTGCTGTTCGTTTCAATGTTTGCCCTCCCCTGCCCCATTTGATTTCCCATTCTTCCACAAAAGTGTGTCGGGCGAAAGATTGAGCAAACAAAGCATAAACGAAAAATAATAATACACAAATTTATTTCACAACTCGACAGTAAAAAATTTCTCTTAGAGCGAAAAATTGTGCCCAGGAAACTTTTTCGTATTATTGAGTCAAAACAATTTGTTTTTTTGCCAACAATCGCTGCGATTGAAGTCTTTCAGGACGCTGAAAAACAGTGATGTCGACCTGCGGAACATCCGTCTTAAGATGAAAAGCACACTTTATTACCGCATGCAAATGTTCAAATAAATTTACTTCGTCTCGAAGTGCAACCAGTAGTTCTTGGACTCCGCGATTCTCTCCGCCCAATTGCGCACATCGCAGAGCATCGTCCCTCGCTCGGCCCTTCAATCCGAGTCTGTTCAATGCCAAAGCACGCCTAAACAACGCTTTGCAGTTGTTTGGTTCTAGCTCCAACGCACCACAAGCGTCCATATACGCCTTTTCAGGCCTAAAATTGTAAACATCAGATTCCAATTTTCAACACGTCTCAGTAAATGCAATGTTCGCCAAATTCCATAAATTGGATACCGGACTGAATGATGGCATGGTGAAGCAAACCAAGAAAAAAAAGCAACTCACTTGTGCAGGTTGAGATAGGCCTGGGCCCGGTTCGACCACAAAAGCGAATTAATCGGGTCCATTTCAAGCGCCCGAGTGTAGAGGAGCACAGATTTGTTAAAGAGCTTATGGCGAAAACATTCGTTTCCCTCTCCTCTAAGACGTTCAGCCTCAATTTCACGCTGTCTATCAGTGAGCATCAATGCTTTTTCATCAAAATATACATAACATAATGAAAAAGAACAAACATTTTTGTAAAATAAATCGATTATTTATTAACTGCATTAAGAACCAATGAAAAAATATATTAATTTTATCAAAAAATAATAATAATTAAATGCTACTACTGCAGAAAGGAGTCAACCGAACTCATCCATTACGAAGTTTAGAGTGCTTACATTTTAGATTAAACTTATTAAGTAATCTAAATTTTGTTTAATTTGAGAAGTTTAGAACTTCAAAGTTTGTAATGGATGAGTTAGGTGGCACCCCTTCAGAAAAAAATTAATGTATGGAGCTAAAAAAAACCCGGATGAAACAAAAATGAGCAAAAATTTGAATGGAATGTGTAAAAACGGATAATATACCTTATTTACTAATCTAGTTAAAAATCTCGATCAATTGAATTTCCCAACAAAGCGTCCAACCAGGGAATCATCAATAAAAAGGGAGCGAAGCATGAAAACCTTTTAAAAAAAAAGATAAACATGAAAATGACGAAGTACGAAAGCAGTTGAAGTAATAAACCTGAACTCCCGCGGCAAAAAGCAAACAAAACAAATGGACAAGACTCCAAAAATTGATGCGCTCAAAGGCCGTCTAGGAAAGCATTCATTGAAATAATAAAATAAAAACAACTGCACCTCCATGATGAACCTATCTCTGGCCTCAATTGCTCGAAATTGAGCCTGGACCCGTTCGATCTCGTTCAGATTGCCTTTCACCTTTGTGGTGACTCTCTTAAAATATTATTATAATAGTTGGAGTGTTTTGTATAGGTTCCTTTAAACAATTGCAAAAATCGTAAAAGAAAAGCCATACATTAAACACTTCAAAATGTTCTTCCAAGAGGCCATCTTTGCGCTGGATGACTTTGAGGTCATTGTCGCTCAAATAATTTCCATCCTTGTCCAGCAAATAAATCTCGAAAAACACCTTAAAACAAGCGAAGAATAAGAAAGATCGGCGCTAACAGAAGCAAAATGATGAATAAATTAGCTAGAGTAAAAAAACAAGTGCGTACCCAGGATTGATTTCAGGGGCGGGAGGTGCTCAAATTTTGACCTGTGGACAGTTTTATGCATTTTATAAATGCCAACCCTTTTGCTGTTTGTGTAGCTGAAAGTGTTGTCAAAACACAAGGCGTAGTCACCCCTTCCATGCTGAGGTTCATCCAAAACGAAACGATGAGTTCCATCCGATTTACGCTGATCGTTGGCGATCATGAAGCCAGCTGGGGACTTCACAGAGAAAGTGATGTCATGCTCACCGCCTTTAACCACCTAAATATTTGGTTTAAAACTCAGAACTTCCATTTAGCTCATTCACCTGGTAAACAACCTCAAATGACTGGAATTTTGGGGCTGCAATTGTCTGATAGACACAATCCAATCTGCCAGCCTCAACCACAACGGCCATAACAATTTCTTCCTCATTTTGCTCAACGAAGGAGAAAGCGCTAGTTGTCGGAGGAGTAAAAGACGTATTCTGTTGGGCCAACATAATTTCAGATAAGGCAATGAAATAGAACAACAAATAAAGAAAAGTAGAGGCGTGTCGCGATTTTGAGAAATAGAAATAATACATGGTTTACCTGAATTTTTCCATAAGCTTTAAATATACCTATAGGTAAGTAAATCAACGGTTTGTTTAGAAAAAAATTGCTCAAAGTAGGTTTAGATTTTTAAATGAGTTTAAAAAATTTTATTGGCATTTCGTTCAACAACATTTCGCGAGTTTTTAAATGCACGTTTTTTAGGGTAGAAGTATCCGTAGATCATGAATCCCCGCTCGGATTTGCGAACCCCAAACCGAATGCACTAAAAATTCCCTTTCCTATTTTTTAACCAAATGCTCGTTTTAGGTTTCACTAGCCAAGAGCGAATCCGTTCAGACAAGAATGGTAAGGAAAAAGCAATAAAGGAGATCATCCATCATACAATGGGGTGCAATTTCGGTCGTTTCTTCAAATTTAGACAACGACATTCCGTTCCGGTCTAAATTGTTTAGCATGAATAAACCCTAAAAATTCTCAATACTGGTATTTTTTTGTTTTTTCTTTAAGGACTTTCCAACCTCAACGTTCCCGATGTATCACTACCAATACAGAATCATTCTCATTGGTGATTCAACAGTTGGAAAAAGCAGCCTGCTCCGTTATTTCACAGAAGGCAAAAATGCTGAAATAAGTGATCCGACGGTACTGAACTCTTTTCCAGACTTCTAAGAAAATTTATTTAAATGGGTTGGGGACCAGCCAAACTATTCCCAAATTTTTTAGGTTGGCGTTGATTTTTACGCACGTATGGTTGAAATCAAGCCAAATTACCGCATCAAATTGCAACTTTGGTAATTATTTTTGCGTGAGTTTTCTTACCACATTTGTTTTTCAGGGATACTGCAGGACAGGAAAAGTTCCGCTCTATAACAAGGTGGGTGGAACTATTGCATAATAATGCGCCCCACCGAAATGTTTAATGACAATAAAAACCATTGGGGGGGGGGGGGGGGTGGGGGACTTTTAAATGGCACTGTCGGGTAAAACAAGAATTTGGCCCTTAATTTAGATTTTTTAAAAATTTCCCTTCCCCGAAATCCAAAACTGAACGGCATACAATTTTCAGATCGTATTATCGAAATTCTGTCGGTGTTATTGTCGTCTACGATATAACGAACAGACGTACCTTCGAGCATGTTGTCGATTGGTTGACCGAAGCTGAAGCAAATTTAGGCGGTCCCGACCCAGCACAACTGGTTGGTGCTTACGATTAAAGGATTGTTCTCAAAAATTACGTTTTAAGGTATTTTTATTGGTCGGCCACAAGGCGGACCTGGAGGAGAAACGTGAGGTTCTCTACGAGGAAGGCGAATATTTTGCCAAGCACAGACGCATTAAATTCATCGAGACGTCCGCTCTCACTGGAGAGAATGTGAATGTAGGTGTGGGTCGTAACGAGCTCAGACCGGACCCGTTTTTCCGGATCTTTTCACTTGCTAACCAGAAATTTTGGGGAAGGTTCGGCCTGATTGAGCTGAGAAATCCGAGTACCCGGGCCGGATTCTTCGAAATTTCGTCAGTCATAATTTAAGACAATTAAGGACCCTATTAAGTATTCTTTAGCTCCCTTTAAAGTGGTTTTCACATTGCTTTTATTTTAGGAGGCCTTTCTTATCGTATCGCGTGAAATCAACGCAAGATTTGAGACAGGCGCACTGCGCATTTGTGATGGTTGGGACGGGATTAAGAGTGGTTTGCTGCGGACACAGTCCATAACTCTGTTGGACGTCCAGGAGACGTCAAATGAAAATTCCCAGTGCTATTGCTAAGGTTTTATGTTTGCCTCGTCGCTTTTCTACTTCGTAATATTAGCCTTGTACAAATTACATAACAATTGCTAAAGACCGAACCGATCTAGATCTGGTCGAGATTTTTCTAGATCTCGGGCTGAGAGTTTCGAAGAGTCGACCGACATTTTTTTCTAGCCAAATCGAAATTTTCTGAAGCATCTTTGGATGTACTATATATTCATTTTGAATTGATAAACGTTTCCAATGATGTTAGAAACACCCATTTTATTTGTTTTCACTTCTTTTGAAAATTACCACGAAAAAAACACTGAGAATCCCTAAAAACTTCATCGATCGATTAATTTTGCCCCAACCGAAATTTTTCGATCGGTTCTCAAGCCAGGTCTTTAACAATTACATTCACTTTGGTTCTTTTTGCTCATCCCTCCCTATACAATTCACATTATACATTCTGATTCGAACATTTTATTCACAATTAAAGTAATGATAGGCAAATGGTCTCAATGGGAAGTCAATTACATTACGCCTAAAATAAATGGTCAAATATCCTCGAATTAGAAATTTAAGTGTCGGAAGAACGGCCTATGGTATACGTAAATAGGAATTTTGGAAGCGGTTTAGAATGTGAATCACAAACGGCATTGAATTTCTGGTAGTTTATTGGGCGTATAAATATGGGAATAAATGGATAAAATTGGCATTGATGCATCTTACAACTGCACGCTTCTCATTTAAGCAAGTTCTGCACATCCCAAAACATGATAACGCGGTCGTACCCCACCGTGACCAATTTCCCAGGTCTGTCTCCCCTGTCCTGCAGCGCCATCTCTATGACACCAACGCGCAATTCGTTAGTCACCGCAAGCGGAGTCAAACTAAAAAAAAAATGGAAAATAATACTTTTTAAGAGTGAATTCGTGAAGATGCTTACTCGAATTGTTCGGGGTAATTCTGCATCTTCTCATGGCACGTTTTACAGATCCGAGCAGGCTTTTCAAAACCCATGGCGGGGAACACAGACGATTGACCACAACAATCTGCGGAAAATATGTTTTGAATTAAAGAAGTCACACTCACTCGAGCACACCGACTTCCCACAAGTGCGACAGTGATGGCGTCGAACTCCAACGACCTTAAAACAAGTTGTGGACTATAATTCGTGCCAGAAAGACAAAACAATTATTACAAATGCATTTTTGTTTATTTGATTTTAATTTAACTATATCTTCACCTTCCGGTCCCACATGACGCGTAAGTTCCAGAAAAAGGGTGTGTCGCAAATTTCGCATTTGTCTGAGTCCACCCATTCCGGGGCGGCAATGCGTCGAGCGCTCATGTCCCAGCAAACCAATCGGCCCGACTCGTCGACGGAGAACAGACGACGCGAATCGGCGCCTAATGCAAGACGCGTGAGCTTGGCATTGTGTCCACTGAACTTGGAATACGTGCCAAAAATAGTTTAATTCTTTACTTGAGTTCATAACAGTTGCCACGTTTGCCTCCGATATCCCAGACAATCACCAACGAATCAGTGCTTGCCGAATAAAGATGTTGATGGCTTAAATCCCAGCACAGATCAGTGATCGCACCTGAAGTATGTCAAACAAATTGCAATGTTCTTTTCGGTATAATAATTAAAATATCGTTCTTTCTATGGCACTCTCGTAGCAGGGGCGTAGCCAGGAAAAAATTTCGGAGGGGGGAATTTGTCCATCTGAGCGCCGCGCTCAGATGGCTTTCCCATTTGAGCGCCAGGAGTTTTATTTTGCGAAATTTTCAAAAAAGCAATTTTTTTTGCTTTTGCTTCACTTCTCGGGGGGGGGGGGACTCGGCGGTGCCGATAGGCGCCGCCGAGAAAAATTTGAGTTTTTGACTTGATTTGTTAAGGATTTGCAACCAAAATTTTAAAAATCGGTCTTTTTTTGAAGTTTTTTAGGAATGGGAGGGGCCGGCGGTGCCGGTAGGCGCCGCCGGGAAAAATTTTGATTTTTGATGTGAATTTTGTTAAGAAAATTGGTCAAAAAATTGAAAAAAGCGCAAAACAAAAGGGTCCCCCCTCTTGTTTTTTTAATACAAAAAACATTTCGGGGGGGGGGGGGGAATTCCCCTCTTTCCCCCCCCCCCCCCCCTGGATACGCGCCTGTCTCGTAGGTATATTTAAGTTAGCATCTTATATAATCACCAGTGTGGGCACACAATTTGCTGATCAATTGCGGTTGTTGTTGAGTTCCAACCACTAGTCGAAGCACAGCAATGTTTCCGGCATAATCGCCCACAAAAACGAAGGAAGCATCGCCATCAAATTGAAGTGCAGTGCAGGGGGAACCGGTACAATAACTCCCTAAAAAATAGGCATTTTTGGTGCAAAAAATACTTGTTAAAACCGATTTTACGAGCGGTCGACGTGCAATGCCAAACAATCGTTTTGTCTTTGGAGCAACTCACCAACTGTTCCAATCGGCCAGAAAACCCGAGGCCACTCACAGAACTACACAAATGAGGTCAATTGCCATGCCGTGCATTTAGAACAAAACCGTCTTACCTGGTGTGCGAATTCCATTGGCGTTTGAATGAAATGCTGAAAAGAAAACGTTTTATAAGAATTTTATTTGAATGTTTATTGTTTGAACCTGTTGAAATCGTTCTCGATAGAATATTCATGGATTTGTCCGTTCGCAAGACCAACGAAGATGCTTTAAAGATATTATTTTCAAACAAAATAAAGCATTTATTACGAATTTTTGTGCTCACTGCAGCTAAGTATTGTCGGTATGTGCGGCAAGTCTTGGATGATAGAAGGCCAAAACGTTCCGGACTCGCGCTTAAGCAAAACTCTTAGCGTACGATCCTCATTTATGGTGAGTATTCCATCTTCGCGCTCCAACAAATGGATACCCGCGATGCGTCCCATAAGCTGCCCCTCAATTTTCTGGGCCAATTCTACAAATAAATATACATTTTTAAATCAATGTTAACAATTAAACGTACCCATTTTTGCATTTTCACCCAAACTGCTTTCTGTGGTGACGGAAGGATGTTGGTTGATCACGGCAGCCATAAATAATAAACACAGATGTTGAAAGATAGAGCTCCCAAAGCGAAACAGCCGTAGAACTGGAATTTGCTTGCCCGGAAAATCGTTTAAGAAAGACACAGCACTGGTACGTATCAGGGATATAACCGGGTGCAAAAAAATGTCCGGAATATTTCGAGGCTTAGAAATTTCACTTTTTCTAATTTTTCTGATAAATTTTTAGCCCTTTTGGCGATTACATCACTAAAATGAACTTTTTCTTGACAAAAAAATGCACTCTTAAAGACGCCTTTCCTTTTTCCGTTTAAATCTGGCATTTAAATGAATGCCAGAATTAATTCAAAATAATAAATACGAAGACCGAAAAATAAAATGAAAGCCCGCATAGCCTCGTCACTATGGGTCAAGCCCAGCAGCAGACAAAAATGAACGATGCGCCAAAATTTATGCGATTTTACCACTAATTCAAAAAAATAACAAAAAATACCAGCGACAATTAATGCAGCGACTAATTTCTCAACTGTTTTGAGTTTAATAAGCTATATTTATTAGACGAATCACAAACCTGAAAAGGATGAAATGTTAAACAATTGTAAAAACAAAAAAAATAAGATCGGAAAAGATGATTTGTGTGAGTTTTGCTCATTCCTCGCCATTCTTCTCCACTCCACGATCGTGCAGCGCGTTCAGCAGCCGGTGTGGATGGCATGGAGTTGAGCATGGCGGCGGGAGTCGATGGTGGCGGAATATTTTCGTTGAAGTCCATTGGTTCGGCGGCTGGTGGCTCCTCACCAATGTCGGGCGCTGGTGCTGCTGTTGATGGGCCGGCATCGGCGTCGGATTGAGATAGTGGAACGTCGACGCCGTTGTCTCGCTCTGGAAAAAGGGCATTTTCAAAATTTTGCAGAAAAAATCATTAAAAAAAACTCACCTTTCTTGGCCCACCTCGCTTGGGTTGCTTTTGCAACGCTTGCGCGCTTTTCTTCCCGCTTCTCCCACCGATTTTGCGCCGCTTTCCTGTTGCTAATCTTCTCTAATACTTTCCTTTTTGCCATTTAATTCATAAAAAAATAAAATTATGCACATTTTTACCCCTATCTCATAAATGGATGCATTACCGAAAAAAGTGATGCATTAATGGATGCATTATATTGTTTTCTAGGGATGGTGAAAATTTGAGAAAAATCTGTCGGATGTAACGGAAGTTTGTCGGATCGAAGTGCGGGATGCTTTTTTATTGGTTAAAAAAGGTGAGAGACAACGCCAAAGGAAGAGAACATGTTAGAGATAAAAAGGAAAAGCGAGATAGTGCAGGGGTTTTCTCTGCTGCTGGAGTTGACCCATAGTGCCTCGTCAAGTGGTGCCCCCCCCCCTCCACTCAAGCCTGGGTTTTTCTTGGGTCTAGAATCCATCTCTTGTGGAGAACTTCCGCGATCTTGAATTTTGGTCCAAAATTTTTGAAATCTGGCGGTTTGTGTACATTGTTTTAAAATTAGATAAAAGATGGAATGTGAGCAGTCATCGTCAGCGGAGGCTGTTGATGCGGAAGTGTTTATCAACTTCAAAAATGAAGCGGATAATTGTGATGATCAAAACAAAATTGGTGGGAAGGAAGGTGATTCGGACAGAAAAGAAGTGAACGCGGCAGAGCAAGTGATCAACGCACTTTTCTTCTACAAAAAATTTGCAATAAGCAAATTGAGAAGACAGGCGGACGCAATCCTGTTAGTAAATTTCCAATAATTATAATAACAATAAACTTTTGCAGGGATCTTTCAGAAGAAGACCGGAAGCTGTTGATCGTACCCAGCCTTGAGCATTTTCGACAGGTACGCGAATGCGTTGCTGAAAATCAAAAGTGAGTAAAGAGATTGTGGGTGGTAAAAAATGTTTAACGCACATTTTAAATACTTTAAAAAAGAGATTTAAATATATTATTTATTCGACATTAACAGTTATTCAAACAAAAAAGGTTTTCACATTTTAAACAGAAAATATTTGTAAATGGCGTTGTGAGATCAAATTTTTCTATTGCTGTGTTGCTTCGTCCGTTACTCTCAAAACAAAAACACACATTTCAGGGTTTTCGATATGATCGTGGCATGCGGTGCCCATATGCTCGGCGGGACCATTCAACAAGCCTTCGAAATCACCCAACTCCGACCGGCCACTGAACATTACATGACAAAGGTGAAAAGCGTCCTCAAGCAAATAGTGCGCGATTGGAGTTCCGAAGGTAGGCTTTCAATCTGTGCTCGTTCATTTTATTCTTCCAAATATTTCTGGACAAAAGGTGCTGCTGAGCGATCGTCATGTTACCAGAAAGTTAAAGAAGAAATGGTGAAGCAGTTCCCGGAACCAACTTCTCGCCATTCCGTCCAAATTTTGGTCACCGGTGCTGGTCTTGCTCGGTTAGCGTGGGATTTGCTCAGCTTGGGCTTTTCCGTGACGGGCAATGAGTTCTCCATCTTCATGTTGTTTGCTTCCAACTTTATCCTCAACACATGCCAACAGGTGTCTGTTTAATTGAACTGACTTTTTTCACACGACTGGAATTTAATGGCTCTTTCCCACTAGTGCAATGAGTTTACGATTTACCCGTGGGTACTCGACTTCTCCAACACTTGGAGTTGGAAAGACCAGCTTAGGCCTGTCCGTTTTCCGGATGTCAATCCGTGCATTGTCTCCAGTGACCAGGTTTTAGTTTTACTGACAATACTAGTAAGAGCAGTATTTTTGCCAAAACCGAATAACCATAAAGCATTTATGTAAATGAATTTACAAATATCGTTTTCAGCGTCTCAACACCTTTTCGATGTGTGCCGGCGATTTCCTCCAAGCCTATGCCGCGGATGAAAATCATTTCGACTCCGTTATTTCCGTATTTTTTCTCGACACAGCCGCAAATCCCCTCCAATACATCCGGCATATCCATAGAATCCTTAAGTATTTACATATTTTTTTCCTTTTTAAAGTATTGATATATTCTTTTTAAAAGGATTTTATATATTATATATTTTTTAAGTCTTAAGGCGCATTCAAAATTTAGACCGGGCGGTACTTGGCAGAATTTCGGTCCGCTGACTTATCACCACGAGGATTTGGACGAAGTGCGTTCCCTTGAGCTTCCATTTGATCAAATTGTGCGTTTGATTGAGCATTGCGGGTTCCGAATTGATCAACTTCTCACAAAGGACCAACTCCCACTGTCCAGGCAAAAAAAGGAAGGACAATTGCAGTTTTAAAACAATTCACATTTTAGGTATACGTGGAATCCGGATTCAATGCTCCAGTACAGCTATCATTGTGGCTATTTTCAATGTAGCAAAACAGAAGAAGACAAAACGATGTGATCCGTGAATGTTAGTCAGTACTTTATATGTGTATAAAATCGCATTTCCTTTTAATTATGTGTTGTGCCTTTTTGCTTTCCCATAAAAGAGTGTTTGAAGTTCAATGAGATTACTTGATTTTATTTTGAGCAAACTTTATTGTTTTGTGTTTGCTCTGATCAGATGGTGCGTCCGAACTGACGGTCCCCTTTCGTTGGATGTTCGGGTGAGTGAAATGTTAAGGACGGATTTTTTGATTCGAGGCTTGAACAATGAATCCCCCCCCTCCCTGTGCTTCTCAGGGGACGGCGTTTGATGTGTTGCCTGAAACCGACTTGCTTGCCGTTGCTGGTCCGTAATGCGCTGACGGTCGTTACAATTGGCATCTCCGCCCCCTTGTCCACATCTTCGTGGGTCCAACTTCGGCACAACAGAAACTTAGTCCGTACTGCTCAAATTCAACCCGCTCGGCACCGGCTTGCTTTGCCACTGTTGTGAGCATTCACGATATTAACGTTGTCTCAAAGCTGTTCTGGTGTCAGTCTGGCCCATTTGCCGACATTTACACGCTTGGCCAAGGCTCAACTGTGCAAAGGCTGGCGTCCCTGCAGGCGCAGTCTCGAAAGGTGGCCGACTTTTGTTGGTGCCCGTTCGATGAGCAACTTATGGTCGGTCGATTCAAAAGGGTACAGGCATTTCAATCCACCAATTTTCAAGATGAGTTGTGCGGATGGCGATTCGGTGTCCTTTTGGGATTTACGCACCGATTTGAGCAGGCCAAGCGCACAACTCGGACTTCTGTTCGGCGCTGGTCAAGCCAAATTTGCGCCGCATCTCAACAATTTGGTGCTGTCAGCGAACCGGAAGCGATTTGCGGCTTTGGGATTTGCGAGTGGGTCGAATAAATCTTTGAAAAATGCTTAGTAATTAGAAAAAGATAGTTTTTTAGCACACATCACAGCCCATTGTGCACTTCAAAGGCCACCAGTCTCGTGTTTTGTGCTTGGATTGGCATCCGTAAATACCCACCGCGAATATAATTTTTGATCGAATTAAATTTGCTACAAGCCATCACCAGGAGCCAAATAGTTTCTTCACATCGGCCAACGATGGAGCGTTGAAATTGTGGTGTTTTGGCGAGCAAAGAAGTGAGCCCAGCTTATTGAATGTCGCCCCGATCAGTGCGTGGCGTTTGGTCTTTTCGGTTGGTGCAAAAAAGTTGTGCCGTTAGCAGGGGTCGAACCTGCGACCTTGGGCTTATTAGACCCACGCTCTAACCGACTGAGCTATAACGGCTGTTGAAAGATGCACTTTTTTCCCCTTTTTCTTTTTACACAATTGAGCATTCCGTGTTGTAAATTAACAGTTAACATAAAATGCGTTTTGGTGTTCTGTTCTTTTAAACAATCTTCAGCAAGAAGGCCAGGAATTGGCTGCCCTTTCCCTCTCTACGCCTCATACCGTGGCACTTTTTTTTAATTATGGCCTGGACAACATCAGACAGCTCAAAGTATTAAATATTAGAATTCAAAAACCGCTTTTTCGATGTAATTAAGGGGATCGAGAGAGACGACACTTTGATGGACGCCGCTTGGCACAAATCGACCAGTGCTCTCAAATCCACCACAAAGTTTCTCTACACGTTGAGCAAGAAACGGCGTCTCTGTCGTCATGCCATTGCCTACGAACTTTCTGTAAAAAAGATGATGTGCAAATTTTCGATATACCTTTTTTATTAGAATGAAATTCGCGATGAGATGAGCACTCCGATCATGCAATCGGCGGTAGATGAGGAGAGAGATCGGCTGGTGGCGGCGGCAGCCACCGTTGACGAGTGCCATAAACGAACGGAGGCATTGGACATTGGGGGGAGGGGCGGGGTGAACTTATATTTTCTATTCAGACTCTATTGCCCAACACTTTTGACAATGGAAATCGAAAGGACTTGGATTTGCCGGTTCCGGTTAGACCCTTCCCTCGACATTCGGTCGGAAGCGTACAATCCTCGGGTAACGCTGCGCTCGGGTCGTTGCCAACCCTAAAGTCGCTGATCGGATCTCTGAAGGCGGAGGGAGGTGGAGGCACATCCGACGGTGGACACAAAACTCCACAATCTCCGATTGTAATTCGACGGAATTCAAATAACCCATTAAAAGTTCTCATCGTCAGTATTCCGACTGGCACCGTTGGATCAGAGCTCCGAATGTGCTTGGAGGGGATCTGCTGACCGAATTGGAGGCCCTTCGCAAACACTCAACGGAGGGCCTTTACACCACCGAAGTCAATTTCCAACGGGCAGCCATCGGCTTCTCCTACATGCACCAAAACCAATCCCGCAAAATTTGCTGGGAGATGCGCTTCCATCGCTGAATTTATAGAAAACGGATTGGTAATAACACACAATTAAGCCTAACAAATGCTGAATTGGTTTGTTAGGTTTTTGTCGAAGTTATCCAGAATGAGTCGCCTTTAACCCCGGACAAGGCCTGCCTCTTTCTCACGTTGCTTCAGCAGGAATGTGACGAGCAAGTTCACATGCCGAGCACGCAAACTGTCCTTTGCCTTGTCTTCCATCAACTCCCGAAGATCGTCGATTTGATGAAGGTTAAGTTTCATGAAAGCTCGGATTCGAACTCGTTGCTTCGATTCAGATCTTCGCCTTGCCCATTGGCGTGCCCTCTGACGGCGTCAGCCTTTCCAAGGCCAGTTCTCAGTCCGGTTCTGCAGGCGAAGACTCGGAATTGGCCGTGTCAACTCAGCAACAGCTTGACAATGAGTACCGTCATTGACCTCGGCCTTCCCCTCAAGAAACAGAGTTTGGTTACCGTCGCCAGCACCGTCCTTTTCCCGGTCACTTTCACTCCGTCCCTCTCCGACCATCGCGTCCCTGCCCCTCGCTACTGTGGAGCACGCTTCAACAGATCAGGCTATTTGGTCACTTTTGGAAGGACGACAAATGCAACCGCCACAACAACGACGACCAAACTTCTTCAACAGCCAGGGGTACGTCGGAATTGATGCGCGGAAAAGATTAAATAATTTTAAACTTTTTCCTTTCTCATTTTTCCCGCTTTACATTACCCCCCACGTTCCGGTGTACCAAATTCAGGACAATCAGCAACAACACCGAAAAATTGTCAATTGTGCAAAATCCGCTGAACATTCGCAGCGCCGTGAAGGGAACGGGGGTGGAACTTTGGTCGATGCTTCGGTATGTACCAAATTTACAATTTAATTTGGAAGTTCAATTCACGGACGTTCAGTTTCAGCAAACTGCTCCAGTTTGCTAGTCGACTAACTTCACGCAAAACTTCTGTAGCCACAGCCAAAATAAATGCACCCAACACCTATTCGCAACGGGGAACGCGCGACGGGCAATGAAAGTGCCAAAAAAGTTGCGACACATCCCCGATCACTTGCAGAATATTGCATTTGTACTGATCAATTTTGTCTGAATGAATTTGTTGAATCGTTTTGTCTTCAGTGAATCCTTCACACGCATTTCCCCCCGCTGCATCAATCCTCCGCCAAAGTTCTGCCATGGCTGCGTCCACTTCAGCGATTCCGGTCACGCAGTTCCAATGCTCTCCGCCCGTGCGTTGTGTCAGTCCGCATCGACCGACTTCGCCATGGACTCGACAAACCGGTGCTGGTGCCTTTTTGAAGCCTTTTAGTTATGAAACAGCTGTTGTTATTTTATTTATTTTAAATGCTAATTCAACAAGTCCAACTCATCTTTGTTAGTGAAGCATATTAAGGTGATTCTTCGACAAATGCTGAACCATCGCAAGAAGGCGGTAGCAGCGGCAGGGAACCGAACAGTCTATCGCCTCCGTCCTTGCTTAAGCAGCAGAATTTGCTTCTTTCGGGGACAGGTCGAATATTGGGGGTAAATTTTTTCTTGAAATTTATTAACATTTGTATAACATTTTAATCTGAAAAATACACTCAAAGTCAAAAGTGGCTTCTGAATCATTCTTTCGTTCTCTGTTCTGCCCCCTTCATAATTAACATTCTTCCTCATCCCCCAACCGCAGAGTTCGCCCAATTCGACCTCCCTCACGGCCATCAATCCGCGCACATTTTCGCTCTATCAGCAGCAGAATCAGCAATCGCCTGCCTTTCAGGCGATAATGCGTCAGCGGGTGGCCACGATGAGTGCCGTTGCGGAAGGCGTGTTGACACCCGCCAACGCGCACCCCCCGCCCATTCAGCACCAAATGTCGGCAATGGCCGAGCTGAGCGGCGGGACCAAAAGTCTGCTGGGTTGGCCAACTGCCGTGATGCCGGAACAGGTCCGCAAAATCCATAGGCAAATTGTTACGGATTTTCAAATAAATATTTGGTTTAAATGCAATTTAAGAGCTTCACTTCAACCGTTTATGTCTACGATGCGGTTTCTCTGTTGCCAATTTCTCAAGAGTTGGCACGGTCTTACAAGTACAGTAAACTTATATTGTAAGACTGAGGACTGAGATTCCGGGGGCGGAGCGGACTGATCGGGAAGCTCCTTCTCCAGGGCCATAAATTGGGGTGGATTAAGCGGGATTGGGGGACAATCTCTTCATTTTACCTTGCCGATCCTTGCATTAAGCTTCACTTATTTCTGAAGCGACATTTAGGCGAAGTTTTAAGACTTATTGGTACATCGCCGTTGGCAATTTGTCGCCATAATCGTGAGCAAGCGGCACGGAAAGGACGACGCGATTTGTTGACTGTTTGGCGACTGCTCGAACAATGCGTGGGCAGCAGTGTCAGCACAACAGAAAAGTGCGCGAATTTGATGGCCTTTTACTTGTCAGTGTTTAGGAAATTCGAGCAATTTCCCGATGGCATTTCATCTGAACGCACTGCGGGTGTTTTTGCCCGCGCATTTCGCCTTCGACCGGAGGAAACAGCGCGTGCGTTGATCTCTTCGGCGAAACGAGCGGACGCACCGTGGGCAATTCATCCCCTCGGGCGAGGACTGATCAATCGACTGTATAATAAATTTTCTTTTTTTGATCAATTCTCTTCTTTTATTCGTTTTTTGTATTCATTTGGCATTGAATCCCGGTTAGGTTGGAGCATTACGTGTCTCGCCACGACCTCCAAACGGCTGCGGTGATCATTTGTGTGCTGAACGGAGTGAACGCCGACGGACGAATGGCGTCAAAAGAGAAGAGAACGAATGGACGCCATGTTTTTGGTGCACAACAACGGCAAAAATTTGCGGGAGAGCAATCGCAACGGACGGAGTCGTCGTCGAATGGGCCGACCATTGCTGGCCAGACAGAACAGGTCCTAGCACAAACGAAGGCTATTATTTTTTTGTGTCATTTAAATTCGAAAACAATTTTATATTAGGCTGGAGGGCTTTTTTTCGCAATGGATCAGTCGGACTCTTCTGGCGCAAAAGTGCCGCCGGCGCCTCCCGCGCCACCCCTTCTACCCTCACAACAACTCCAACTGCCGCCCTCAAGGAAAACGTCCGCTGCTCTGGGCGCCGGTGGCACTTGCCTTGCGACTGTGATACCGTCGTTGAGCTTCGTCAGCGGCTGTGAGTTTTGACCCCAAATGGACACTGATTTTATGTTATAATTTGTTTAGGGTCCCGCCAATCGTCGGAACCCAACGCGGCCACAGTGCTAAACTCGGCAGTCGCTCCTCCATTCTATTCCTGCCCGCTTAGTGTCCGAAACCCTTCACACTTCGGCCACCGCTGAGCGACTGTCTCCGGCGCACGAATTTGCGACGCCCTACCAACGAAGTGCGACGATGGAAGTGACCTCCACCGCTGCCCCGCTGTTAGCCGACGGACGGGCGAAGGAGGACACCTGCCCAGCAAAGCGGAGAAAACGAATTGTAAGCACTTGTTTAAGCAGCATTTTGGGTGGAACTGGACTGGGAGCTAAGCATGGCACGAATGCAAAGAAAATACATTTCGATGCGGCAACCTTTATGTGTGTGTGGACTCATTTCTTCTTGATTAGTTTTGCATTTGGCAATTTGCTTTTTTAGACTGCTCGACCCGACTCTCTGCCCACGGCTTGAAGAGTTGAAACGACGCTACGCGGACATTCTTTACAGATGGCGCATGTACCGAAAGTGTGCTGAAGTGCTGAAACATTGCAGCCGCGGGGAGGGAGACGAAGCCTCCGTCGGCACAATTCCCGGTGCTTTTGAGAATTAGGGGGTTCCCGGAAGTAGCTATTGAACCTTCAATTTATTTACTTTTGTTTGGTTTTTCTTTGTGTTTCTAATTTGTTATTTTCAGCGATTTGTTGGTGTTCTCATTGCGGACAACAACAGACAGCTGGTTCAAAATGTACAAAATGCCGTCGGCCACCGATATGTGAGGGAGGACGTTTTGTTTATTTATTGGGTTTGTTAAGATTGCGCCATTTGTGAGCAGCCATGCAGGGGTGGGTGGAATTGGCTACAGACAACTTAATTTAGATAAAATAGGGTTTATAATTATTATTCCTTGTCCCTTTAAAGGTATTGTGGTGACTTGTTCCGTTTGCAGTCATGGCGGACATTTTACCCATTTAACCGCCTGGTTCAACGCCCAATCCCAATGTCCATTAGGCTGTGGATGCGAGTGCAGATTCTGACAGATTTTTAAACCCGTCAATCTCCCCTTTTCAACCCCCCTCTAACATCATCCTAGTTGACATTACCATTTTTTTGTTTGTTCGTTTTTATAATGTTCAATTTTTTATACGAGGCAGTATTAGCAGGATAAGCCTTGTCTGGTGGTTTTGAATAAAATTTAAATGAAATTAGAAGGCATAAATTAATTCTTGCGCAAGCTTAACACAATTGTCTTCACAAAAAGTGGAAAAGAGGGACGTTGCAATTCTATTTCGTCATCACAATTTAAATTTGGGAACGGACACAAAGCCTTCCTATCGGTTTCCGACATTATTATGCGTAGTCTAACATAAAAGTTATGTGTAAGATAAGTCAGTTGGCCGGTTCACAAAAGTATTTTCCCGCCTGAAGTTTTTTCTTGAACACACTCAGAGCGAACCCAGATTGGTCGTCCAAAACGATATGTGCAGCGGATAGACTGGTATCCGAGACCTGAAATTAGTAATAAATCTGGAAATGTAGATGACAACAATAAAATACCTGAAATTGCACGTAGGTATTGGCCGGAGTTAGCTCACCGGCACATTTGAAGACCGCCTTAAGAGCTCCTCCGCCGACTGAAGAAGATGGGAACTCCCGAAATTCCCAATTTAGCACACAGTGCTCTTCGATCCTAAAAGTGACAAAAATTACGCGTTCAGAAAAGCCCAAAATTACCAATTCGCCGACGGTTCGCTGCTTAACAGAGAAATGCCGATATCCCCGCACGATTGAGTGTTGACCTTGGTGCTGAACACCACATTCTGCGGTGCACTTTCGCCTATTTTTGACCACTGATAATCAATTCGGAGTTCAACGGCACCGGTGTCACCAATCGCCTGTTTTTTCGTATCGAATCCATCGTGAGGAAAAGTGTAACGGCAGAGGAGATGGGGCCAACTCGAGAGGAAGTTCATAGCGAAGTAACTGAACCAAATGTAAGCATATAAAGTCAATGTTTTTGAATAAAGTTACGTCAGCATTGAAGAAGGAAGCGTTTGTGCAGTTCTGCATGCGTTCCCGCAAAAAGTCGGCGAGTTTTTGACGGTCCACCGCGAATTGATGACAGTCGCGTGACGGAAGCAGCGCATTTGACTCGTTTAGAAACTGAAACAATTGTCCGAGTTGAACAAACGGAAAGTCACCATTTTGTTGGGAACAATCATTTTCAGTTTTTCTGCTCCCTTCAACGTGAAACGGAGAGGCGTTTGCAGAGAATCAGTCGACGTCAGTTGAGCGAGTGAGTCACCGCGCAGAGAGAACGTCAAAGTGCCAAAGAGGCGAATCTCAGAAGGTCCAAAACGGTCCAATTAAGACCTTTTAACAACGGGAATTGCAAACCTCAGGGCACAGTTAGGCTTGATCCAAACGTGCAAATATTCGTTGACCGCCTAAAAATTAACGCATTGTTCTGAATAATCATGGCAAATAGTTCCTTCATACCATGGCAATTGGAACCGTTCCGGGAACTTTGAAACTGCTGGCGGAAAAAGAGGCAGAGGGATGAATGGCCATTGGTGACGGGGAGATGAAAAAGTTTTGAGCAAACGGACCACCGCAAAGCGTCGCAGGGGTTTCAAAGGAATAGGGGGTGACGGAGGGCGTGGACAGCTCGTTGTCCGCGGATAAAGGGACAATTGAGCTGGGCGTTGTTTGGGAGGTCGGGATGGGCCGAGAAGGAGTCGGTGTGGAGGGAGTTTCGCTCTGCAGAAGACAGTACCAATTATTTAAGCAAATGTCTACGGTTTATCAAAATTTTACATGATTTATTGAAAAATGTATCCGAAATTTGTCAACCCTTAAATGGCAGATAACCTCCAAAACTGCACCCGTTTCGGCTCCGTGCCAAAGAAAGGTGTCGACGAGCCGGGCACTCCAAAGGGTCTTGAGGGTAACGGCGTGTGCGAACGAGGCCGTGCCCGTGAGATGGTGGAGCCGGCGGACAAAGCGGCCACCGATTGGCTAAAGTCCGAGAAGGGGAACTCTGAGGGGAAAACCTTTAATTCCAATAAAATACTGGCGATTACCATTGTATTTTCGGCGCAAGTGCTGCTCATCACCGGTCAGTGCCGCTCGAATTGGCCCATCTCTGGCAGCCGTTGGGTCTCCGCCCCAGGGATCCTTCATTTATTTATCAAATAATTTTATTTCAAAAATTAGCACTCACATTTTCACAGCCTTTACATTTTGACAGTGAAATTTGACCAATGGCCATCCTCAATTCGTCAACCGAAGCATTCAACTTTGACTGTTGTGAGTCATTGAGCGGCCGAATTTGCAATTGTTTGATCTTTGAACGTTGGGCCGCCATGCACGCTTCTTCTTCGTCTGTAAAGAACAAATAATAAATATGTCCATAATACACACAGCCATAAGTCAATGACTGACCCGAACTTGTACTACTACTGCTTGCACACCGTTGGTGTTGTTGTTCATCGGCTGTTGTACCCTCACTACATGTCGACACAAAAGAAACCGAATGTTGACGAATTTGCTGCTGGTGGCTTTTTGTTGAGGACGTTGCCGGATAGTTTCGTGTCAAGTCGACCGTATAGTGGCTGAATGTGTCAGCTAACTCCCCATCCAACGACGGGGGATCGGTGACGGGAAGGGGTGGTGGAGGTCCCGAACACTTCCAGAGGGTCGCGCACCTAAAACTTGAAGTTATTAAATGGTAACTTCTCATAGTGCCAAGAATTTATAAATCAAGAGTTTAACAGAACACTTACTACTTCGTGTTCTGATGTCACATTGTTTTGAATGTCTAGCGAAAACAATGTCCTGAAAACCACAACAAATGGTCGAACGAATTCCCATTAATTCAGTACAATTCCGGTTGCGCTTTTCCAATTAGTGTCAGGTCGCCCATCGAACTCTTCATTGCCTTGCCTTTCTGATAGCGTTTCAGAAGTCCAGAGGCGGCCACTGAAAGATTTGATTATATTATTTGACGGCCTCATTAGCACAAACTCTTTGAAGACGTGTCATTGTAACTCTTAGAAAAGCTCGAGGTCGGAGCCACCCCGCCGCCTTTCATTTGATCATTTCCACAAACTGTCGGCGTCTCAATTGTAATCGAGCCAGCCAAGTTGGACTGCGAGGCCGAAAAATGCTTCTTCAGACGCCCGCTGAGTTTCTGACGACCAAGCCAAGAGGATAATTGCAAAGGGACATAAGAAGAAGATGATGCCGAAGTTGTGGTTGGGGCGGTCGACGAAATGGTGGAGGATGGAACTGAGAACAGCACCTGACAGGACAAGAAAATTAATTTTTGGACTTCGGTTTCTATCCCAACTTCGGAATGTCGCTCGGAATCGCTGTCGCCGCCAGACTTATTATGCTCCGAAAATCCATTGGCGCTGCCCCGTTTGACTCCAAAACTTCCCGTGCTTTCGCCAAATCCCCCGCCAATTGATCCGCTGGCGTTTGCCTGCACATCGGCAACTCCAACACACACGCCGCTCTCCCCACCGACGGCCATCCATGAGTCGTCCTAAGCCGAGCAAATGGTTCACACTCGGCAGGAACTGGTGGCTGACAGGGTTGGGGATGATGGCCGACGAGTTGGAGGAGGACGATTGGGATTGGACACAAGAGACGACGTCCAAGTCTGGGGGAAGTTCATCCGCCTCCGTCCATTGCAACTTTTCTGAGTTTCGGAAAAATTGAGTTCAATAAGATTTTCATTCATTTTTATTTATTTTCCATTTCGTTATTTTAAAGACGTATAGGACGTCTGAGAAAGTATTTATTACGTGGTGGCTCAGTCCCAGTGCCCTTCTCGTCAATAAACCGAAGCATCAAATCCTCCACGTTAATGTTTTGTTCAACATTTTGGCGCAGATTTGCGCCCACTTGGGCATGTGAGCCATGTCCAGTTTCAAAACATTTCGCCAATTGAGCAAAAAATCCTTTAACGGAAATTAAAAAACTTCAACAACAAAAAAAGGTTTTAACTTTTCATTTGAAGCAAATGCAATCGGTCGTGTTCTTGGAATGAGCGGGCCGCGTTACTGATGCGCTCCTCAAATGTGTCCCGGATTTGGCTGTACTTGTCCATGTACAACCTGTACTCCTCGTGGGCCTTGTTCAATTTGTTGCGAGCCTAAACCAAAATAAATTGCCGCCAAAACCAAAAGGGGACGTGTTGAAATTGGTCACTTTGAGATATTCTCTTGTGCTGGCAGCAGTCCATTCCTTTGTTGCTCTGTTTCAGACTGCCCACCTCGCCGCAGCGTTGGTTGTATGTGTCACGGGCCTAATTCCAATTAATATTAAAAAGCGGCATTTAGTATTGGTACAACTGCAGAAGTGCCAAAGTTACTTTTTGCAGGCAAGTGGTCGTTGTCTGCATCAAATTGATGGTCTCCAAAGTGTCCGCGTCCTTCGCACGTTTTCGCATCCGTCCCAACTCTTCCTGATAACGTGTGACCTCCTTCAGCAGCTCATTCAGATTTTTCAGCATCGTCGACTGAATCTCTGAACTCGAAAATTTAAAAAAACGAAGAAAATGTCGGACCCGTCCAGAGCTCCAAAGTTTCCCTGGCCAACTTCCAAGCATCCACAAATCCGCTGTTGTTCGAAACGTACCCATTAACCTGAATTGAACAAAATGCTTTCAAATTTTAACAAAATAATAATTATACCCTGTGCAGACTCTTTCCAAGCGATTTGAGCAAATCGTCCTCCACATTAATGCGCTCTTTAAGGAAGGTGAGAAGCTCGTGGACCGACTCTTCGCCCTTCTTCATGTTCTCGTACAGAACATTGTAGCCGATGTGTTTGTCCCCCTAATTAATTCAAACTCAAATTGTCAGGAAAGGAAAGACATTAACTCACCCAGAAATTGGAGGCATAATCAACAAGAGTCATTGGAATAAAGTATTGTTGTCACTGTCACCAGTAGGTATTCAATTTTATGGAAACAACGCTATTTTTGGGAATTTGCAAAAAAACCATTAAATGCTCCAATTGCAGAATTTTAAAATACTGGGGATCCTGGCAATTAGCCAAAGCGCCGCCGAGAAAATTTTAAATCTATGACTCAATTTGTTAAAGATTTACAACCAATTTTCAAAAATTCTAACCGATTTAAAACCGCTTTAAATTCTCAATTTTTATTTACTATTGACGAAAAAGTAATCATTCAGACAATTTTTAATTAAAAAATATTTCCTCAAATTTTGACCAAAAGGGTTTTACCCAATATTGGTTGGTACAGCATAATGAATTAAACGTAAATGGTGGAGCAAAAAAAGTTTGTTTGTATCCATTGTATGAGGCCGGCTTCGTCATTGTTTACGCTGTACAGTGCGGGTGTAATTCGAATTACAGAATGTGTAGGCACTAAAACCCATCCATTTTTATATAATTGTATTCAGAAATGTGGGTCTTCAGTGGATAAATACGTTGAATATGACATCGTTTTGGTCCTCATTGATTTGGTTCGCTGCCATGAGGGTTCTTTCCATTAAGATGCAAGAAATTTAGGTTCTTCAATATAGGCAAGCATATCGGCACGTTTTGTTCAACTCCAACTCTAAGGTTCTTACACTTTTTCCTAAGGAGAAAATGTTTTTCAGTCTTTCAATCGGCTAATCTTCATATTCGTGTTGTGCGATGCGTACAAAGCCTGGATTGAAGCGGGTCGAACATTTGCCGGGCGGCCAGATTCTTTTCGACCTTGAATGGCGCTTTTACCTCTCATTGCTTCGAAGTGCAGCCGAATTTGGCGCCTACACCTCCGCCTTGTTTTGTTTTCTCAAGTTTTTTGGCCAATTCGACAAATTCGCGGGCGGCTCACGGGGTAACAGCTTGGCCATGGTTCCCATGCTTCCTTTGATCTGCTGCAGGTCTCAAGTGCTTCTTCGAGTCTACTTTGATCGGCTTCTACGGCTCTCTGTTTGTCGTCGTCTCCATCATTTGGCAACTCCACGGGCATCTTTCCTACCGCTTGCTCACACGCCTTTTCATTATCCTCTCGCATTTGCAAGTTCAAAGAACTCTCTTTCCAAGCATTGGCCTGAAAATGAATTTATTGGCCGTGTCTGTTGCAGTTTCTGCACAAATTGTCACAGGAATGGCCTTCCAAAAGTTTTCAGTGTATTTCTGACGCGATGCGTCAAAGGCATCGCCGGAGGGGCGGAGAGTGGAACTTTGTGGCAATGGATGGCGTAGGAAAAACTGAGTTATTTTTGCAATAAACAAATTTCTCAGCAAATATCTGGCCCGCACACGCTCTGACCGCCACCTCGTTCAATATTTGCATGCAATTTGCACACCGAATGGCTGAACACCACTTTAACCAAAATCGATCAATTATTAAAACTATTTTTGAAAGATCAATATAAATAAAAAATAATTAAATAAATTAATATGTAAATACTATTGAGAGATTAATTTAAAAAAAGTTATTTTTAAACCATTTTTGGTGTCCATTTTCCGGGAGTAATCCAAAGCTGGCTAAGCCTGCTCTGATATTTTATTTATGTGCGAAAAATAACAATAAATATTTATTAACAAACAAGTATTGTATGATATGGATTATTAAAGAATAGAATGAAAGGATAGTGAACTTATTGGAAAATTATTACAATAATATGGTCGAAAACATCAATTTAATTTAAGAAGTAATTAATGTGTTAAAAAGGCTTAATGTATTAAGAAGGCTTTATTTGAGTTGTGGAAATGACAGCTGTGGCTTTGATTCTGGCGAGGCATCTTCAGAACGCCACAACTGTGTCACGGTTCGAATTTGGGTGTAGAAGTTAAGGCCTGCTCGTCCGTAAAAATTTGAATCGCCAAGAAAACTAAAATATGGAATTCAAATTCTAAATTTGTTCGAATAAAGTGACCGTCCCCTCACCTTCCGCGTGACCCGGTGAAAGAAAACATCGGAAGCGGCACAGGGATAGGCACATTTATGCCAACTTGGCCAACATCGATCTCCGAAACGAAACGATGCGCGGCGACTCCAGACCGCGTGAACAAAGCCGTGCCATTGCCGTATGGGTTTTTGTTGATCAGGTCCATCGCTTCATCAAGAGTGCCCGTTTCAAGTACACACAGAACAGGCCCGAAGATCTCTTCCTATGAAAAATTGAAATTTTAAACAATAAAACTGGACAGACCTTATAACAGAGCATTTCTGGCTTTACTCCAGTGATAACCTGAAGAATTGGCACTTAACAAGCTGACAGAGGCCATGGGATAAAACTTTGGTGAATGTTACCGTTGGCCCGACGAAGTTACCCTTCTCGAAGCCTTTGACGGTCGCTTTGGTCCCGTCCAATGCGACGTCGGCCCCTTCTCTTCGCGCGGATTCAACCAACTCCAAAATGCGTTTCTTCGCCTTTTGTGAGATCACCGGCCCAATGTCCGTTTTCGCCTCCCACCCGGGCCCAACATTAAGTTTCTGTGCCCGCTCAATCAACTCCGGAATCCAGCCGCGAGCATCGCCCACAAAAATGGCAGTCGAAAGTGCCATGCAGCGTTGGCCGGCAGCGCCAAATGCAGCGGCCGTCACCTGAAAATGCCATCTTTTCATAATATTACGATAGGTTCAAATAAAAAATGTGCCTGATTCAGTGCGTGCTCCTTGTTGGCGTCGGGAAGAATAACTCCGTGATTCTTCGCGCCCATATTCGACTGTACGCGTTTTCCGAATTTGGACCCGCGCTCATAAATAAACTTTCCCTAAATTTTAAAGCAAAAAATGGGTCAAAAACATCACAAAAGAACAGCTTGGTCACTGCCCACGAAGGAAATCGCTTTAATGTCGGGCTGTTCACAAATAAAGGTGACCGCATTACGCGTGCCGTGGATGACGTTGACGCAACCGTCGGGGATGCCGGCTTCCTACCAATTTCAAAATTCGTTTCCGATAGTCTTTCCTTTTCAATTTTAATCAATGTCAATTATATAAAAAGAAGTCATTGAACATTTTTGTTTACCTTAGCAAGCTCTACAAGCATCATTGTGGCGCCCGGGTCCTGCTCGGACGGCTTCAGAAGCATTGTGTTGCCGGAGACCAAAGCCAAAGGGAACATCCAGAGAGGGATCATCGCGGGGAAATTGAACGGACAAATGCCTGAAGCAATCAATTAAAGTTCAAATTAAATTGGCCATTAAATACACACCGGCCGTAACGCCCAAAGGAAATCGGACGCTGTACGTCTCCATGTCTTTTGCAATGCTTAAGAGTAATAAGAGAATTTAATTATTGATATTCGGAATTTATTGTTATATTCAAGACACAAATTAATGATGTTCACTGAAACTAAAAAATATGCCGTTAGACAACCAACTCACTTCGGCAAATGTTCACCCAACAAAAGACTGCCCGCACTGCACGCGAATTCGACTACCTTAAACCCGAACATTTAAATGAATGAACGAATTCCCTCCATTTGAACTTTTCTCCATTCATTTTCACCTGTAAGCCCCGGAAAACATCGCCCTCGGCATCCGAAAGTGTCTTTCCCTGCTCTTCCGTCACATTTTTTGCCAACTTCTTAATGTCTCGCTTGATCAGTTCTTGAAGTCTGCAAAATTCGACATTTACTTCCCATTAGCGAAAGTAATCCCTTTCCCTTCTTCTAAAATCGCACTTAAACATGCATTGCTGTCGGCTGACGACGGATGTGTTGCGCCAACTTCGAAACGCACTTTTGCAAGAGTCGACGGCCGCTTGCATTTCCTCCCCCGTGGACTCCGGAACTCGCCCAATGACCTCATTGGTCGCCTTAAATAAAGCTCACATTTGCTTACATCATTTTGGACAATCAAAGATCGACACACAAATATCACTAAATCATCGAAAAATACTCATCGGCACCCCCCTCCCATTTAGGACTGAAGGAAGGGTCACTCCCCTCCATCTCACTGGGTTTGTCAGCTCAATCCACTCGCTCGTTTTGGACTCAACCCTCTGGCCGTGAATCCAATTCGGTACTGTAGACACAAATCTGCCATTCGAAGAGCAATACACACTTGGAACTGCTTTTCCTAACTAGCAAGAATTTTCTGCACGACGAAATAGGCAAAAACAACATTCGACTAAATCTAAAAAAGACTTTCTCGTTAGGTCCCAGCAAGTATTGAATACAATTATTTTAAACAGTTAAAAGTTGATCAACCTAATTGATCAGGAATAATACGTAGTGTTGTCAGAACAATTACCAAAAATGAATTTATTCCTCTCCAAAAATAGAGGCGTTTTTAATCGGCATAAAGAAACGAAAACAAAGGGATGGGGGGGGGAGGTGTGAATTGTGATGAACGTGAACTAGATGGTTTTGTCATTTTGGTGCATCTAATACATATGAATTCAAGAAGAAATACGGCGACGAATGAGAAAACGTGACATTGGGAAGATTGATGATTTAATAAAGTTGAATAGAGTACTTAGTCACGTGGGCGAGGGGGGGGGGCGGAAGAGGCGTAGCAAAGAAACGCCGTGAACGTAACACAAACTGATCAATCAATATATGGACAACCAATTTCAATCTTTGATGACGATAAAACATTCTTTTTTAATTTGGTGATAATACGATGAGGGAGAGGAGTGGGCAAAACTGGCTGGTTTGTTGTCCTTTCGATTTTCGTAACGACAGCTTACTCAAGCAGTTTAATCATTTATCTACAAGTGTCAGCAATGAAGAGAATAATGAATGATCCATGAGAGCGCATTACATATTAAAATTGTGGAGGGAGTATTTTCGTGTCCATTAGCAGAGCAATTTTTGCGGGTTTACAAACATTTAAACATCGAGCAAGAATTATTGTATATTTAATACCATCAATAGCAGTATCCTTCAACCTCATCCTTAATTCATTTCGCTCCTTTCTCTGTACTCTTCCTCCGTCTCCTCCTTCGGTCCTATTGCTGCCGATGTTTGCTGAGCGTCTTCAGATCGAAGGCGGCAAGTCCCCGCTCCATCATCCCGAACACTATTCTCATCCGTCTGTCCGGAGAGGAGTGCCTGGTTCCGTCGGTGCTTCGGCTTCGATCATTTCCGTCCGCTCAGTTTCGATGTCTCTTATCTTTTCATCATCATTGCTTTTTCCTTCTACCACCATGTTCATAGACGTGGACGGCGGTGGGGTTTTGGGCCCTTCTTCAGCCTCTTCAGTCGTGTTAAGGTAATTGTCTTCGTCGTCACTCCTGTACACTTCCCTTTTCTTGCATGTAAATGATGAGCCAAAGATTGATTTTGCAGCGGCAGATATGTCGCTGTGGTCATCAAAAGCTGACTCCTGAACACAAAACATTAGCTGTGCTCGTGTAAAAATGCAACCTCCTCTTTCTCCATTTTATGCTGATGCAGCGGAATCTCACGCTCATCCCCGACCTCCTCATCGACGACGGATTCGTCCAAAAATTGGAGTTCCGATGGCTCTACTGATTGGGACATGACTATTTTCGATAATCTCGTCGCCACCAGCTGTCGAAAGATCGTCCTCTTCCCAAATTGGTGCCTGTTGTTGCCGGTGATCCATGAGCTGAGCACCAATGTTTTGTTGCATTGCCAACGCAAACTGCTGCTGCTGGTGTTGTTCCTGTTGCTGCTGTTTGCTGCGAGCGTAGGCAACACTTCGGGTCACCACCTCATCCACAGTCTCCTCAATGTGACTCAAATTGGAGGCGGAATGAATGCGTCTAAAAGCAACAAAAATATCATTTATACCATAAAAAGCCTTCCTTTCTTCATCCTTACATTGTGGTGAAGGTAATGATGGATCCCGCTTGATTTTTGTGATCTTCTAGCAGTTGTAATTACGTCCGTCACAGGAAGTGGATGATGATGAGATTGTTGCTGCTGATCATGAAGTTGTTGGTGCTCGGACGTAGTGACAATAATCCGATGATGTTGTTGTGCGGTTGGCGGTGAATCTGGTGGCGGTGTGATGGTTTGGACCTTAGAAAATTAAAATTTTTTAAAATTAATTGTAAAAAAAGTTTATCTAACCCACGCATCGTTCATCAGCAGTCAATTAAAATACTTTGGCTGTTCCATCAATAAAGTTTCTTTTTTTCAATGATTCACGAAAATTTTTTCCTTTTGAGTTTCTTCCAAATATCCGAGAGTACAGTTCATTAAATATATAATCAAAATAAATTCTCCAACAACAATTAAGTAGCGTTTCTCATAACATTCCCATCACTAATGCTCATAATGAGAGGCCATGTTAATGGCATGTTGCTCATAAATTGATGCCAACAAATGGTCACTGTTTTCATTGATATGATGGTTAAAAACATCGTTATGGTGAAGGTAACTAAGGTTATTGTTATGTTCGTTTAAACCAATTCAGAACACCATTTTCCAGATTTAGATGTTGTTGTGAGCTTTCATTCTATAATTCATGATACGTTCTAATATTTAATTCATCGAATCATGATTAGTACCTGCTGGTAAGGCGCCGGTTCATCGCCCATCCCGTTTCCATTGCGCGACCGACGGACGAGCGTTCATGAAGAAATTTGACACTGTAGACATGTCAAGACGAAGATGCTCAGCGATGGTCTGTTGCATCTCACGACTCGGCCGTTGAGTTTCTTTAAAAATTGCCTGAAATTGCGCATATTATAACGGTCTTTTCTTGTTTTTGAGTCTTGGACCTGAAGAGTTCGTTTTTGGATGTCAGTGAAAACGAGCCGAGGCCGTTTTTGTGGGGGGTTTCCATCCTCAGTGTCCGTCACTGATTCTACGATTCCGATGATGATGGCGAGAATTTTGGGCCGGCGTTGGTGGTGGAATTACACCGGAAGCCATTGGACCTATTAACGAGTTTTTTTTAAAACCAACGGAAAATCTTTTAAACCTTTGTACATGTCCAAAATGCTCAGACGGATGTGCAGAGGTTGCTGCAGCCAATTAAACATCCGACGAAACGTTTCCCGACCCGATTTGAGACGATTCCAGGGCTTTGGATTACGCAACAAATCCGACAATGTCCCCTGACTTCGGCATAAAATTCGCTCAGCAAAAATCGCTTGCGGGATGGAGTGTTGCTGCAAACGTTAATTGTGTCAAAGAGGAGGGAAAAAAAATGAAAAGAACGTAGCCCAAATAAGTCTTAACCCACCTTTAGTTCGTAGGCAACACGCTTACACAAATCCTTTGTATCAATGTAAATTTCGTCATCAATCTCAGCATTTAATGGGTCTGATGTATCCGTTGTTGAATAAGTCGCACGTGGTACACCTTAAAAATAAAAATGATCACAACAAGTAATTCGATGTGTTGGACCAGCTCCAGGTCCCATTGGCCCATATCCGGGGTGTGTTCCATTGAGAGCGGCAGATAACAAGATGGTTTGGTCCGAAGAACCTTGCGAATTTTGCGTCATATTTTGGTTGTGCGTTTGTTGTTTCGCCTTAAGTTGTTTTTTAACGTGATTTTTGTTTTTATTCGATACTTTTGAACGGCGTGCTGTAGGTACCGCAGCTGGATTGACTGCGTGGCGTTGGACCATTTGGTGTTGATGTGGCTGACGAGACATTTGGTGAACTATGAAATGAGTTGCCTGATGCGGACTGTGCTGTTGGATGTTGGGTGGTGGCTTAAATGAAAACAAATGTTTCAAAATAAATTCTGTGTTCTTTTGTTTGTTTACCGAATCGCGCGAGAGTGACGCAAGGATAGACGATGTGATTTCCACATTACTTAGTGCAGGAGGCGTTTCCGCGTTTGCCATCCGTTCTAATTCCTGAGCAGTGGGCCCTTGCATAGAGTAGGCACCGGAATCGCCGTACGTGTCATGGTGATGAGGAACAGATGTCGCTGATTGATACCCACCAAGTTCACTCACCGGATTAATTTCCTCCTAAAATTCGGAAATGGCATTACTAAAAGAATAACAGCTTAGATGAAAAAGTCGACAGGATTGCAAATTCCATATTTGCATAGTTAATTAGAAATTCAAGACACCCAACATTGTGATTTGCCTTCATGAAGCAGTTCAAATCAACAAGCTTAGCTAAATTTTACCTTTATGTACGCGACATTATTAGTGCTTCGTCGAATGCCATTGAGCAGATCGCTCGTCCGACTTCCGCCATTTGGCCGGTGCAAGTGCGAAACTGATACACTGCTCAACAATCCCAACGAGCCTTCCGGATCCCCTCTTCTTGACCCTTCTAAGTGCAGCGGAGACAATAATCCGGCTGGTCCATTTCCAAAACTAAAGACAACAAATGTAATGGCAAGAAATATTTTAATGAAAATGGCATCCCTAACATGACAACAAAGCTTTTATAAAATTAGACATTACGAACACGCAAAACACCCTCAAAAAAGAAAAACACTATCTTCTTTTTAACTGGCCTCGTTACAAAAAATCAAATTTAAAAAATCAGGCGAAGTGGCTGACTTGCAAATTGTTCAGTCTTAATTTAGAAGTTAAATCCTGAATTTTACCCATAGTCTTGAAAGAAACTTGGCAATAGTGCAAAAGAATACTTCGTTTTTTCGAGCAGGTTTGGATGCAGCTGCGAATGTTGGCCAAGGTGCTGTTGCTGCTCCATTGATTCCATTTTGAACGCCGCAAGGTAATGAGAGGAACTAGACATCGGTACCGCACCAGAGTAACCACTAAATTTTCGGAGTTAAGTGCATGAACATGAAATTTATTTAAAGGAATTCGGTGAATATGATTAATCACAACTTTTAACTCGTAGTGGCATCAAATTAATGCCTACATTGAGGCGAATTCATAAACACGTTCCAACGAGTAAAAAAGAAGGTTGAATGAGCTATGAACCTGTTCCCAGCTGATGCACCAGCCATGCTGACCGTCGTCAGAGGGGCCAACTGTGGACAAGTGGTGACATGTGACGCGTTTCCATCACCCTCATGGTGAAGTCCACCCAATCCTGCTAACAATGCGTGGTGATGACCTGGATGGCCCTGTTGAGGACTTATAGTCTCCAGAAAATTCTCGGGCAGCTCCTCAAACCGATTAGCCGAGTTAAAGCTAATTTGCGGATCAATCTGGATGAAACCAGCAACGGCAGACAAATCGCGTCTTAAACATCGAAATTATACCTTTTTCAGAGAACAATTAATAAGATACAATAGCGGAACCCGGCTAACTATACATATAAAATGGCACCGAATGCAGATGTTCAACATATCAATTAATGTCCCGCGAACTAGTAACATTTTACAAAAAAAAACTAACTTTAGTTGCCCACCGCTACCATCGCTTAGACCTGAAGATGAATGCCCACCGACGCCGCACGAAGTGACGGCTGGTGGTTCCATTCAATTAAGACGAATTGGACCAGACAACTGATAAGCAATGATAGCAACAAATATGAATGTTTGATTGTCTATAATCTAAATAAAATAAAATTATGTTAATTACTGCGCAACAACTCATTACCAATTAGAAATTAATTTTGAATTGTTTTAAGAATTTCCGTGACCTGCTGCCATCTACCTAATTAATCCGAGAGACAGAAACGGATATAAAGTGAAAAGGATAAAAACAAATCAACTCGACATCTTTCTTCTCTATCCCAAACACTCACAGTTAACAAAGCAGCAAAAGCATTGCACGAATAATTTCTCATGTTCATGTTTAATGACCCATTTTCTTACGGTACTTGGCAGAATTTGAAAAAGATTTTCATACAAATAACAAAATAAATAAATAAACAAATAGGTAAGCGAGTAGACAACGTATCATGTGCTTATGCTTAGGCTTAGGCTTTTGCTTAAAATTCGAATTTAAAACATTTCCCCAAAAAATTGTCCAAAAAATCTTCCACTTGCTTTTTTTGGAATGGTTGTCGGTCGCGGTAAAAAATGGCTTCAGATTTTATGTTCATTTTCTCAAAAATTGAGAGATTATTCGAAAGAGGAAGCCGTATTTGCGTTACAAATTCATACAGGTTCTTGTTAATGCATAAAATGAGTTTTAACTTTTTTTAAATTATTTTTTCAGTACAATGTCTTCGTCTACAAAGCCTTTTACTAACAAACTGGCGGCAGAAAAGTCGCCTTATTTGTTGCAACATTCTAAGAATCCCGTTGATTGGTCCTATTTGTGGTTTAAATCTTTATTAGTAAAAATTTTCAGGTATCCTTGGAGTGACGAAGCATTTAAGAAAGCCAAAGAAATGAATAGACCTATATTTCTTTCAGGTCATATTCTTTCTTAGCAATACGCAACTCTCTCTCAAAACTAAATTTGTTAAGTTGGTTATTCGACCTGCCACTGGTGTCATGTCATGGAGCATGAATCGTTTGAGGATGAGTCAATCGGTCGTCTGCTGAACGAAAATTTTGTTAGTATCAAGGTGGACCGGGAAGAACGACCAGATGTCGACAAACTTTACATGAGTTTCATCCAGGCGAATATTTTATTTTATGCGTTAAAATATGAATTGGTTCAGAGTCTTACGGGAGGTGGTGGATGGCCAATGTCCGTTTTTCTGACCCCCGACCTGGTTTGTGCCTCCTAGAGCTTGCCTAAACAATGTGCTCTAGGCCTAACTTAAGGAGCCTATCACTGGTGGAACATATTTCCCTCCGCAAGATTCAATGGGTCGCCTCGGATTTTCTACCATTCTTCACATGATTTCTGATAAAGTGTTTAAAATTTATCAACTGGTGGTTTTTATTTATTTTTAAGTGGAGAAACAATCAACAACAAGTGAAGGAGCAAGGACGTGAATTAGCCGAGGCAATTCGCGAGAGTGTCCAACATGCAAAGTCATCACAGCTTCCTATGGCGGACACAGCTGTAGAAGTGTGCTATGCTCGACTTTCTCGCCAATTTGACAAAGAAAATGGCGGGTTCGGTTCAGCGCCAAAATTTCCAAAAGCTGGTGAGCCGTCGTCGGATGCTTGCAAGGGCGGACCCCTTCCATAAGAAATTTGTTGGCTCTTCCTCGGCTGCTTATTCCATTTTGGATTAATTAATTTAGTTGATTTGGACTTTTTGCTGTACTTTTCCATTGTCAAAAAGCCATCCGAGGAAGCAACAATGGCCTTGGAAATGCTACGAGTGACTTTTGAAAAATTGTTTGCTGGTGGTATTCATGATCATGTCGGAAAGGTCGTCTACCCTTTCTTTACATTAAGCTCATTTGATTTTAGGGGTTCCATCGCTATTCCGTTGATTCCGTATGGCACGTTCCGCATTTCGAGAAGATGCTCTACGACCAAGGCCAACTGCTGCGATCATATGCGAACTTTTACAAGGTGACCGGTGAAGCAGTGGCGGCTGAAGCAGTTTGCGACATAGCCGATTACATTGCCTCAAACCTCACTCACCCTGTTGGTTATGACATTTTCTTCGGTTAATAATTTGTTTAAATTGTTTGGTCTCTTCCAGCTTGGCGGTTTATTCTGTGCCGAAGATGCCGATTCATTGCCCACTGCGGAGTCGGCCAAGAAGCGCGAAGGTGCTTTTTGTGTGTGGTCCTTCGAGGAAGTTGAGAGAGTGCTCGGTGACCGCCCCTCGCGGCACAATGAAAACGTTTGTTTGAATGAATTGGTCTGTTCCGTGTTTAACGTCAAGCAGGAGGGAAATGTGCCTGCTCTTGCTGTAAGTGGATTTTCATTAAAAAATATACTTTGGATTTCGAGGATCCCCATGGCGCGTTGCGGGGTCAAAACGTTCTACATAGAGTCGATGAGTGCGAGATTCCGAAAATTGCTGCTGATAACAAAATGACCGTTGAACAACTGAAGCGGTGTATTGAAGATGCAAAGCGTTTTCTGGCCGAGGTGAGTTTGTTGTCGAATTTAACTGGAAGTTGGTAAAATTGATTTAAAGGAACGAGCAAAGCGTCCGAGGCCCCATTTAGACGACAAAATTCTGACCGCTTGGAATGCTCTTGCTATTTCTGGATTCTGCGCAGCTGCACAGGTCGACATTTATGTTTTCTTTTAAAGGTTTCTGAATTAAAAGTATTTGCCCACCTAAAACGACGACATATTTAGCCGTCTTAATTTTACTGGACTTTTTACTCACTCTAGGCTATTCCCTACCGCGCAGCTGATTTTAAAGAGCGTGCTGAAAAGGCGGTGGCATTTATTCGTTGCCATCTTATGTTTGAAGGCGAATTGCTTCGATCTGCTTATGTCGACAATGTTGGGCAAATTGTTCAAATGTTCGTTTGGAATTAAATTATCAAATGCAAAAAACGTTTAGTAAGGATCCCATCAAAGCTTTTGCTGATGATTATGCCTTTCTTATCGAGGCACTTCTCAGTCTTTATTCGTTGAACTTTGACGAGAGTTTGGTTGAATGGGCACAACAGCTGCAGTTGAAAATGGACGAGCTGTTCTGGGACGATGCTTCTAACTCGGGCTATTTCATGTCGAGAGCCGGCGACCCATCCATAATCGTCCGAATGCAAGACGAACAGGACGGGGCCGAGGTGATTATTTAAAGTGAAATATTTAAATATTTCCTTTTTTAGCCTTGTACTAATTCGGTGGCCGCTTCCAATTTGATCTGCCTCGGATTTCTCCTTGATTCCGCCGACTTTCGCCAGCGTGCCAATGATTGTTTTGCCGGTTCTTCGCAACGAATTGATAGATACCCGTACATTATGCCTCGTATGCTGATTGCGTTGCATTCTGCAGCACATCCGCCATTTCAGGTGGCGATTGGGTTAAATTTGAGACTTGATGCGTTTACAGATAATTGTGGTCGGGCAAAGCACTGACGAGATGACTCAAAAAATGCTTAAAGCAATCCATTCAAAATTCCTGCCTATGGGAACGCTTATATTTATCGACAAGGATCGTTCTGGTCAGTGAGAAAGACTGTTTTTCTACAATACATGGTGCTAATATGCTACATAATCGTTATAGACCAATGGCTTTATCGACACAATTCGCATTTGGCAGACTATGCGTGCGTTTACACGCCCGGACAGCCCTCAGTGTTTATGTGCCGTGAAATGTCCTGTGAGATGCCAATTATGACGTTGGAGGAACTGCAAAAGCGTTTGGCGGAATTATGAGGGAAATACCGCTGATGGTGTCTACCAAATAATAAATGATCATTTTATTGGTCGTCCATAATTTTGCCCAATTAAGGGTATGCCTTAAATTGACGAATAAAATTTTTTATTCAGAACATATTCTTTGAATTATGAAGACTTTTGTCGCTCTGTCCGTCTGACAATGCGTGCCCATTTGACAGCTGTTGTGCTCCTCCCTTTTCTGTTGAGCCTTGGATGGATTGCTGCTGTTGTTGAGTGTTGGGGGGGGGGGGAGTGGAGCGTAATCGAATATTGGGGGATCGACGGACGGACGGCGCATGGGCTGCTGTTCTCCATGGCTATCATCTCCACTCAAGTCCTCCTCATACTCAGAGGGGATTATGCCCGTCAATTATCCAGTGTTGAAGAAATGCTTCCGCTATCAAAAATCTCATAAAACCTTTTCCCCCAGCCTCTGAACGTGAACAGTTGTTGTTCAGCATCAAACGAATAAACCAAAGGGGAGGCGGCCCCCTTTTGTACTATAAACGATGCATTTACAGAATCAGTGAACGAACTTTTAACAACAAAATGTCCCAATTTCGTTTTCCATTTTTGCTGCTCATTTTCAGCACTTTATATTGGTATGTAAGTGTTGTCGTGTGACCATGTGTTTACCTCCGCCTTTGTTCTGTTCAGCTTCGCCCCGTTCCCCCCGTGTTTGGCCGCCCAAACGTCCGGCCTGTCCAAGCAACAACGGAGCCGCCAAATCCGTCCGTTTTTTAAAGAGCTCCACAAAATGTTAATTGGAGCTTTTACAGATGCGCAATCCCAAATTTTGTCAAATCTTTTCACCAATTACGATTCAAATCAGCGGCCTCCCGTAAGAGGTGCAAAAGAAATTTATGCGTACAAAAGGGGAGTAAAACAAGCTTAAATTAAATGAAGAGTTAGCCGACCATCCATCTATCATTGTGACCACGTCGTTGGTGCTCAACCGCGTCATTTGGCACACCCATTCGGCGGTGAATTAAACACTTTTATTTTATTTAAATAATTAAGTTATTAAAAAAATATTTTTACGGGGAAACCGAGTTAAGCCGGCCCGAGACGGTCGAGATCTTCAGGAAAGTGCAGTTTTGTTTGCTCTTCCAGGAAGTGGACTTGAACTTGCACCAAGACTGGGAAGACTCGCGACTTGCGTTCGACGTCGACCCGCGTGAGGACGTCCATGAAGTGCTTTTGCCAACGAACGTTGTCGTTTGGCGTCCGAACACTTTTTTTGTCGGTCTGATTTTTTTTGTTTATTTATTTTTATAATATTTTAATTTCTTCTCATAGGCGCACAAGAACAAGCCCCTTCCTTGGGCACCCGGGCTGTGCAAGTTGGAAGAACCGTCATCGAGCAGTCCGGATTTATGCGGAGCGATGAACGGCATAAAAAAAGGGGAGGAAAAAATAAATTGTCTTTTTGCAGGAGAACTCTCCGCATAAATTTCCAATCGGATGGGGCCTTCCCGGTCAGAGACAAACGCAATATTCGTCTCGCCTATTTCAAGCGGTCTCTCCCAATTGAAATTGTGTGGATGTTTAACTCTTAACTTCAGCAAGCTATCCGATCGAAGATGTCGTGTATTTGTGGGCCAACTCGCCTCCGGCAAAATATTTTTATCAACTTTTTCAAATGGATGGAAACCTTTCATTTAGCTCATTCAACCCATCCAAGTGGCCGATAATTTGTACGAGGGCAGCGACGCTCAATACGTATTCGAAGAGGCGGAAGCGGGCGACTGTCCCTTCCTCGGCAATTTGACCGCAAGTGGCGGCAAACATGCGACCTTTTACAGCCCCCCCCCCCCCTCATTTATCGATAGACTCTTTCTCCTGTATTGAACTGATTGTGCGCTTCCGTGCGGACGTCGGTCGCGGGTTTCTAGGCTCTTTGGTTCCCGGCTCGTTGCTCGTGTTGGTGAGAAGGCTGAGTGAGAGTGGCTGATCATCTGGAAACCGTTGCAGATTAGCTGGTTCCATTTCTGGGTGCACAGTTCGTGGTCCGTTCCTCGCACTTTGAGCGCTGCTATTCCACTTTTGGTTTTTGTCTGCTTGTTGGTGAGGAGGGAAATAATTGGGCTTTGGAATTTCACCGGGATTTCGAACATTTTTCTGAAGCTGGAATTCCGTTTCCGGTTGGCATCCAGTTACATCCCTGGATAAATCTAATTACAAAAACTAATTTAGTTGCTGTTGCCCATCGAATCCTGTGCGCTTCGCATTTGGTTTCTGTTGTGCACTGTGTTCACTCTGCTGTCACTGGTGGAGTACTTTCTCGTCATTCGCCACTACACGACCGTCACAACGGGGACACGGCTGGCATCGTTGCAGCGTTATTCAAGACCCCTGAGCCCGTTGGAACAGCAAAACAATCAGCATCCTGATAACGAGAGGAAGGCCTCGCCCACGACGACCACCACAGTCGTCGTCACCCAGGACGAGGTGAGTTGACAGACAATTCTGAAATGATCCTACGTGACGTCAGCCTCTCATTCAACACGGTGAAACAGCTACGATGGCCGGACATGGCGGATGGCACTCCAACAAATTGGATGTTGTTTCTAGGGTGGCCTTCCCAATTGCTTTTTTGCTGGCCACATGCATTTATGTTTTTTTTCATTTGTACATTTAACATAGTTGCTATTGTGATTAATTGTGTGATTAATCGAAACTCATTAGTTGGATTTGATTGGCGCAAAAAACATTTGATAAAAATGGTTGCATGGCCTACCCGCACCAATGAATGTAGAAATTTGTTCGAATACGGGCGAATGTACCGGAAACAGGATTTTCTTTACATTTTTGAGAAAAATTTCGACAAAACGGCTTCTATGCCCTCAAGTCCTAGCGATTCTATTTCCCACATGACAGAACGCCAAAAATTTATTATTACCAACAATTCGTTCAAACATTAATTCGCTTTTTTTTTTCCTTTTTTGCAGTCCATGCCAAATTTTGACCAAAAGGGTCCCCTATGGTTTTGCCAACTTTGAGGGGCTATAACTTACAAATTAGTCGAGAAGTCGAATGATTTATAAAATGAGCCAATCGTTAGGAGGTAGTATTCTTCATCTTTACCCAAATTTAGCTTATAAAAAATGAAAACCAAATTTGCAACGTTCGACCTGTGTGCAGTTTTGCATGATTTACGCAAGTTTGTGGGAATGCGAGTTGTGAATGTCTACGACATAAATTCGAAGACTTATTTGATCAAACTGCAAAGGTATATTACATCTTAGCCATTAAGCTTTTATTTTTCTTAACTTGATGACTTTAGACCCAATGAAAAGGCGTTCATTCTCTTCGAGTCCGGCATCCGAATCCACATAACCACTTACGATTGGCCAAAAGCTACCTTTCCCTCGGGGTTCAGTATGAAATTTCGAAAGCACATAAATACGCGACGACTCACTGCCGTTTCGCAGGTTTTGTCTTATTCATCGAATGGTTATGTGTTGAAAAAAGGATTGTTTGGCTAAATTTGTTTTATGAGAGATAAAACTGTCTTTAGTTTGCTAATGTTTGTAGGTTGGCGTGGATCGCATTGTGGACATGCAATTCGGTGACGGCGACCGGACCTGTCACGTCATTGTGGAGCTATACGATCGCGGCAACGTTATTCTCACTGATCACAACTACCAGATTCTGAACATTCTTCGCCCTCGTACGGACCATGATGCGGATGTACGAATTTCAGTCCGAGAACGGTTTGTAACAAATGCCCCTCGATATTTTGGGATTTAAGCATTTTTTTAGTCTGGGGTGTGGTGTGACGAAAATGTCTAAGTAATACAATAATTGCTGAACAATTTTAGTTATCCGTTGGAGCTTGCCCGGCAGTCGATCAACGACTTTATGCCCTCCTCCGAGAATATTCTGCTTTTCCTCCAAAACGCGCAGGAGGGCGAAATGCTTCGAAAGGCGCTTGTCCGACACGTTCCCTTTGGCGCCTTGCTGATTGACCATGCTTTTACCGTGCTCGGAATTCCACTGAACTCACAGGTTAGAAGTATCTGAAACCCCGTTGTTTTTTCCTTTGAAAGTTCTATATTAGGACAGATCTTACTTTTCTTCAACGGATTTAAGAAGGAAGATTTTTTGCCGGCTTCTAATGTATTGGGAGAGGCGATGGCGACTCCAACTGTTCCCACCCCTCGCAAATGTATGCTTTAGGTTGGAGTCAATTTGCCCGCATCGGAGGCGGGTGCTCAGCTCGTCGAGGACGCACTCGCCGAAGCTGCGCGTGTTTCAAGTGAAATCGAGCAGCGACCGTTTGGCGGGTTCATCGCTTACGAAGAAGTGAGCAGAGAAGTGACGGACAATGGAAATGCCAATGCCAGACCAGCACTCCAATCTTTTAAAGTTTTAATACCAAATAAAATGTGAAAGTTATTGTATTATTTAGGAATATTACCCGTGCGATTTTCTCCAATTTCGGAGCCCGGAACAGCCGTTGAGGGTACTCGAATTTGGGACATTCAGCGAAGCGGTTGACAAATTTTATTCGTCAATTGAAACGCAAAAGGCGGAACATCGTGTTTTGGGCGCGGAGAGAGAGGCCGAGAAGAAGTTAGAGGTAGTCAATACTTTTGTATTTGGGCATGGTTAGTCGATCTAAATGCTTAAGAATGTTCGTCGTGACCACGGAAATCGCATCCAAGCACTGGCCGAAGTGCAACAGATCCAGGAGCGCCGAGCGGAGCTGATTTTACTGAACCGAGAATTGGTTGAAAAGGCGCTATATTTTTTGAGGTTCCTCTCCATTTTTGAAGAGAACGGCTGTCCGCACAATTTTTACTTACTTAAATATTGGGTTCAACCCTCTGGGACCAAACGTTTAATTTGTATCGGCTCCCTCCCCTTCCCATACTGTCAGGAAAAATGTTTTTTTTAGAATTGCTATTGCAAACATGAGTTGGACAGACATTGAACCATGGCTGAAAGCAGTTGCGGACGAACAACCCGTTGTCCGTCAAATCAGCAAATTGCAGCTGGATTCAAACCGGTGGACTACTTATGCTTTTTAAAATCTTCTAACTTTTCCTCGAATTTAGTTTTACTATGCGACTTGGCGATCCGGAAAATCCAGATGGGCCTCCGCTGAATGTGGACATTGACATTGGACTGAACGCGGATCAAAACGCGCGACGATTTTTCACTGAGCGGAAAGCGGCAACCATAAAACAGCACAAAACGGTCGCGGCCTCGAAAACCGCGATCAAATCAGCACAGAAACAGGCGAAAAACAAAGTCAACCAGGTAGGCCGCATCAAATACAAAAAAAAAAAAATTCTCTGATTGATCTGCCAAAACGAGAAAAGCGTTTATTTTCTTCAAAAAAATTTTGGTCGTCATCTGTTGGTATCGCGATCTGCTCCAAAAGCTTACAATAGACATAAAAAGGACGCTAACTGAGTATTTTTTTTGTTTAGATGAAGACAAAAAAAATGAGTACGATCCGAGCACGCAAAAGCTATTGGTTCGAAAAGTTTCATTGGGTGAGCATTAATTTCGTATATTCCATGGTTTTGTTGCTCATTTTAGTTTATCAGCTCCGATCGTTTTTTGGTGTTAGCCGGAAGGGATGCGCAACAGAATGAACTGTTGGTGAAACGTTACATGCGCTCTGGTGACATTTACGTTCACGCGGAAATTCAGTTTGTTGGCGACTGATTTTTTGTTCTATTTTAAATTATCTTAGAGGGGCCGCTTCAGGTAGTAATTCGGAATCGAGACCGTTCTGGAATTGAACCGCCACCGCGAACGCTAAATGAAGCTGTAATTAAACAATGATCTCGTACAGCAAAATCTTTTTTTCTCAGGGAAGTATGGCTGTCTGCTTCTCTTCAGCCTGGGATGCCGGAGTGTCGGTGAACGCTTGGTGGGTTCGGCACGATCAGGTTGAGCTATAAATAATATGTGTCTTTTCTTCATCGTTTCCATCACATGCCAAAGGTCTCCCGAACTGCTCCAACTGGCGAGTACATTCCCGCTGGGGCGTTCATGATCAGGGGAAAACGCAACTTTCTGCCATCGTGCCAACTTCAACTTGGATTCGGTAGCATATGACGTGCACAATTTTCATTGAAAATTATTACAAAAGGTTTAATGTTCAAGCTGGACGATGAATCGGCCGCGCGTCATCGCCAAAGGAGGATGGAATTGGAAAACGATTTGGGAAGTCACGATGAAAATAGCATGAGAGAAGAATTGAGGAAGGAGGAGGAGGAGGAGGAGAGAGAGTCGGCGACAAGCTCAAACAGAGAGAAGGATGGCGAAGGCTGCGATGTTGATGATGAGGATCAAGACGAGGAGGAAGACCAAGACGAGGAGGACTTTCCCGATGTTCAGGTGTTTAAATTAAATTGTGCCATTCTGAGAAATGCAAGTTTTTTGGCGTGAAGATTGAACAAACCCTTTTACTATAAACGGATTAGCCACTCACTGTCCATCGTTGTTGAGGTTCGGTTGGCCAATGCGGCACTTACATCATCAGAAATGAAGAAAAGCGCGGACGAGGCTTCCATCCCACAGCAGAACACAGAAAATGAGAAGGATGAAGGAAGCGACGATGACGAAGAAGGGGACGAAGGTGTAGAGATGGATCAGGACGAGGTGAGAAGGGTCGGGTTGGTCAAATGTCCTTGACTGACTACCACCGTTCATTTTAAGGCGATCACCGACTCTATTGTGGCTAGATTTGAGGAAGATGATCAGTTGTTGCTTTCATTGCCCATCTGCGCTCCGTATACAGCAATGCAACGCTTCAAGTTTAAGGTAAAAACGAATGCTATTCGCGTCTCCTTAAAAATTACACTATTTCAGGTTAAATTGACACCCGGCACATTTAAGCGCGGTAAAGCAGTGAAACAAGCGCTGGAGCTGTTCAATGTATGCCGCTTTGCGTTAAAATTCAATTTCAGCCAGACATCTGTAAAACTTTAGCGTGTCAAATCACTTTCGCCGGCAGAGATAGCACTGCTCAAAAGTCTCACGGGCGAACTTGAACGGATCACCCAATTGCTACCGGCGAAAGTGCGCGTGTCTGCGCCAGCGATGAATGCAGTCAAAAGGCGCAAGTGAATGGATGTGTGACCATTTTTTGGCATAACTAATCTCGTTTTATTGCTCACTAATTGATTTATGGGCTCATGAAATTCTTGAGAATGAAAATGTTTTGAAAATAATTCCCCTCCCCCCCCCCCTCCTTATGAACTTAGCCGTTATTTTCACCATTTACTTTCATATCATATTAGTGCGCAACAATTAGAGGACGAATAAAGTTGCCTTGTCCAAATTTATGAATATTTAATATCAACGATGAGCATTGGGAGGGAATTTCCCACTTGATCAAATTGGCTGTATATAGGCCGGACAATCGTGCCATATTGAAAACTCCACAGTGTTGGATTTTTCTTCCACGACAGTAAAAACATGGGACGGATTGCACCAACTGTCCGGTCTCTATTTGGACAAACATATCAATCATTAGATGGGCTCATCGCCGTCGCCTGTCGGTAGGGCTTCGTGATCGTGCCGACTTTCTCCTGAAGTTATAAAAAAAAGAGTTCCATTAAAAGGTTTGCCGTTGCTAACCCCGATTCCTCCCTGTCCCGCTCCCTGCGTCGCTCTCTATCCCTGTCTCGCTCCCTCTCCGGGCTTCGCTCGCGGTGTCTCTCCCTTTCCCGGCTGCGTTCTCGTCTTTTTTCCTTACTGTCGTCGCTTTCTCTCTCTTCTCTTTTGCTCTGACTATTCAGTGAATCACGCCTCCGCGCTCTTCCCTAAATTTTGATCATTTTCCCCATGCTGGTCCAATTTTTTTTGTTTAGTTTTTGCGATCCGTTGGGAGATGTTGGCATAATTTTCTTAACAAAAATCACTAAAATATTCAAAATTGCCGGCGGTGCCTGTCGGACCGCCGAATTTTCCTAGGAATTTGAAAATGTTCTATTATTCCCGCTAAATGTCTTGCTACATTGAGGTTGTTAAGCGTTCCATGTTACTTTCCCGACCGGTCCAATCGGAATACTGGTCACGCTCCAGTCTAGCTTCGATTCGTAAACCGGAAATATCGGATTTTGTGTCTAAAATAGGTAATCCTAAAGAATGGGGTTCCGAACGGACCGCGGGCCAGCCCGGTTCATTTTCTCATCATTCAGTCCATTCCGCACCTCTCGGTCTCTGTCGTGATCTCTTTCCTTCTCCGACCCGTGTCTCTTCTCTCTTTCTCTCCCCCTCCCGTTCGTTTCTCTCTCATCCGATTCCCTTTTCTTCTCTTTGTTTTTAGTCTTCTCGTCCAACTTTGCCATGAGTCGTTGCCGGCACTTGGCCAACTCTGCATTGATTTCAGATGTTGCCATTTCCCCTTCCGTCTCTAATTGATCTTGTAGTTTCATCACTTTCACCTCAAACACAAAGATTCGAACACTATTTTGAGTTTGGTGTGTCTTCCTACCTCAATTTCACGCAAAATTCTTCGACGATCCTCATCATCCGCCAAAACGGTTCGAAGGAACATAATCATTAACTGTTCCTCCGTTTGGCTTTGAACGCTCATCGTCCGGGGACAAACGAGTCAACCTTTTCAACAAAAAAAAATTATGCTGAAAACCCAGAAAGAAGATTTGCACATGAAGTCCCGAATGTGCATAAATGCAAAAACTTATCCAATCCCATATTAAAACTATTTTCTGAATGAATTCCCACTTGTGTTTCTTTCTCAACGGCGAATGGACCCCTTCGTCATCATCTCGTTGCTGTTGTTGTACAAATTCCCGTGCCACTCCCTCATGACGTTCCCAACGACTATGCAGATCGATGGACTCCCATTTTGACTTAGCATCTGCACTGACGGGTGCTTCCCCACACTCGACATTGGCATCAGCAGCGGTGCTCGCTTCGATCTCAACCTTTACTTTGGTTATTAAAATAAAAATAAAATTTACGGTGTTCCACGACCCAACGGTGAAACGGTTGTCGCTTTCCAAATTCATTTTCGATTCAGTTTTGGGCATTACTGTGCCTCCTTCGTCCATTGGCACCCCGTCAATGTCCTCTTCTGCGTCATCGTCACCTCCGTAGCCAATCGGAACACCATCGAAGTCTCCCCCTTCTGTAACTTTTCTCTTTATTTTATTTTCCTTGGTGTTTGGAAACAGAAAGTCTAGAGTGACGTCAAAAAAAAACCTCTACAAATTATGGGACTGCTCACGCAAGTTAAATAGGTTGGTTTGCAATTTTACCTGCTCCTTCCTCAACCATTGGTTCACCATCGAGATCCATCTCCTCTCCGGCTTCCGAAGCCAATGGCTCCCCGTCAATTGACGATGTCTCCGCTGTTTCATCATCACCATGCTGAAAAAGGCTTTAAAAATTTATGTGTGTCCCGGTTTTATAACCTTAACAAGTCCGAGGAACACATTTTGACATTGGATGAGCAGGTCGGTCGGGTAAACGGCGTTGTCCTCCCAATTGCGAAAGCAAAGCATCACTCTTTGTCGAAACTGAAAACTCGCAATTACAAAGCACGTAAAATTTGAACACCTGTTCTGCTTTCAGACGACTTTCGATGCCCTCGAGCGTTTCGTTCAATTCAACAAAAATTCTCAGCAGACAATCGCCAAAATGTTGACGAAAATAAAATGCGTCTTTAATGCGTGCAGCACAATTTGCCAAAATGTCCGAGACAAGGTAAGTACGAGCGATCTAAAAGTCGGAAATCGATCTTTCATACTTTATTCAAATCATTCATTCCGAGGCCCTTTATTAGTAGTTAAAATTAAAAATGCTAAAACGCTCTCGCCTTCTTGTGGAGCGGTGTTTCTTTGATGCAAAGCGCCTCGAAAATGCATTGAGCGATTTCTTTGGCGCATTCAGCATGGTCCAAACACCACACCATCGCGTCTCCAATGGCAAACTGTAAATCAAAATGAATCAAATTCGCAAAAACGAAAAGTTTTCGCCTGCCTTTTCGGGCGGCAAATTGCGCAACAGTTCCTCCAGATGATCCCTCTGCTGCTCTGTTAAAACGCCCCGCATGTTTTTCCGCTGTTGCTCACTTTCCCTATCCCTCTCCATGCGACTTCGCCGTCGTTCTGTACGTCGATTTTCCTCCTCCTCACTGCTGGCCCCGTCACTTCGCCGTCGTGAACTCTGTCGGGGTGCGGTGTCCTGACAAATTTAAAATTCATATAAATTAAACAAAATGTTTAAACCCTCTTTTCGTACGGCTTGTCGCGGCGTCGCTTCGGCACATACGCCGAGTCGTAAAGTTGTGGTGGCATCCCTTGCTCGAAAAGCGAATGAGGCGGTGGCTAAGAAAAATAATAATAAAGATAATTTCTCAGTTTCGAAAACCTGCCACCAGCTACCCAACGCAAACATTTTGAACTTGTCCAAACGCCACTTTTGACGGTCGTCGCCTTGTAAAATTGTGTAGAGGCGCCATCGATAGTAAACATGGGTGGGATGGTGATTGTCGAATAGAAAACTAAACAACCAAAAAATAACCTTTTTCCCCCCTTTTTTCAGTCTTACCGATACATGGGATTCTGTCGCTCTCTAGCCATTAAAATTGCCTCAAAAAGCGGACCACTACGTACAAGAAACTCCACCACACGGTGAATCAATGCCAACAAAGGCCTAAAAGTCGATAACCGAATTCCAATTAGCAATTCTGGCTAGAGAACCTCTCAGTAGGGACGACAACGCGCACAGTGGCATTCTCAATCATCTGCTAGTTGGACAGTGTCGGATTAATCGAATCAGATCAGTTTGGTTGGAGAGGAAAAGGCGCCAGAAATGATGTGGCCCCAACCTTTTTGTAGTCCTCCAGCATTTGCGTGTCGCTTTCGCCCTCTTCCCCAGCCAACGGTACTCCCAACTTCGGCAAATCGCCGTACTTTTGCAGAAACGAACGCAGTTCATCAGTTTGGGGTCGGGCGTTGAATGGCAGACCAGAGGGCGGGTCGGGCATGGCCAACTCGCGAAGAGGCAGTGGGACGTAAAATGGCTGAACAAAGGGGTTACGGCTGCTCACCTTCATTAGCTTTGACCACTCATTCATAGTAAATACATGCCACTTATATTATGGATATCTGAGAAATTTCAAACCAGCGGTGGCATGTTGACCGGACGAGCCCATGACACACGGAGTTCACAGTTTCGCATTGTCTCCTGGTGCATTGCGCACTTTGCACGTTCGGCATCCGTCCGACTCTAAGCGAATTTTTTGTGCGATTAAGTTGGAAATTGTTACCATAAAGGCAACAAATCCGCTGAGCGTTTCTCGATAACGCCGTTCTTCCTCTGGACGTGGGTAAAGAATTCGCGCAGATGCCAAAGGCCCGAAAGTTCCAAAAGTGTCAAAAAAGTCCTCCAATTTTACCTAAAAAAAGGTCAAATTATCAGTCGATTCCCTCCCCGTTTTTTACATCTGCCGGAAGGTTGCAGACGTACAAATTCGTCGTGTTCGGGTCATCTTCTCCGTAGGGATCGGACCCTGCCGGGCCGTACGGCTGATCCAATGACGGCGCAATCCGGTCTAATTCTTCTTCTGGCATATTCAACCGTTCTTTTAAATGCTGTCGCAAACCTTTGCGTTCGTCTCGCATCGCTTGCATCCTAAGCGTTTTAGATAGTAAATGATTTTCCGGCGCATTAATTATGCCATTTTTAAATACCAACTCTAATTAAAGCATTTACTGTTTCAATTCTTCCTTGAAAGCTTCCAAATTGCTCTGGCGATGTTTTTCCACCACTTTTTTGGTACCGGGCTTTGGCGGTTTGTTGACGGAGGGGATTGCCACATTCGGCACCGGTGTTTGTGCTGTTGATGATGAAGGTTTTTGTGTGGTTTTGTCAGCGGCTTCCTGTAAATCGATACTTTTATTTTGCCGTATGATCCGATTCTAACCATCATTATTTTCTTCGCCGTTTCTTCGGCTATTTTTTTCGCAGTTTCTAATGCTGGAGGCTTAACCAATGATTTGAGATGGATAGGCGAGGGCTTGTAAACGGCGGGAGACGGAAGAACTGATTGGGAAATATTCACACATAGATTCCCTTTATTCAACCTGATTTGTCGGCATTGACAACGTCGCCACGGATAAATGTCTTCGCAACTTTTTTAACCCCACCGGTCTCCTCAAATGTTTCACGAAACTCCTCAAATGCTTCTTCAAGCCGTTCTTTTTCTTCCTTTTCCTTTAAAAATTAAGAAAAATAAAAAGTCTAATAAAATGCAATACCTTTTTTCGCTTCACTTTAGGATCCATTGAATGATATAAAATAAAGTTAAAATAAATTATCTTAAATAAACAACGCTTAAACAACATGACAGTTGCTTGAAATTTGGAGAAAATTGCATTAAATTTCACACGCTTTGGCGCTGAAAACAATTATGCCTTATCAATCGCTTGAGCATTAAACCGACTTTTGAAACGGTTCAAAGTCGGCGGCGCCGATATTTTGTCAGTTTTTGTACGCTGCAGCATTTGCTTCTCCCATTCTTACTTGCTTAACTATCTCTCTACTTCAGTCACATTTTTATTGGTTTTTCAAATAAAAACATTACTATTTCGATTTTCATTTAGTAAGGTAGGTATATCATTCGACTCCTCTCGACAAGAGAAATTAAACGGCATTATTTTTTGCTTAGGAAATCACTTTGAAGTAGAGATCGGTGGGAAGAAAACGGGATTCCCGAGCCTGTTCCCGTTAATTTTATTTTAGTTTTTTCCCGTTCCCGTTAATTTATTTTAGTTTTTTCCCGTAAATAATTCCTTGGCGAAATGTTTAAAATTTAAAAATTTTGGATGGGGACTCAGATAGCCACTGTGTGACAAAAGTAACAACCGGCGGACGGATTAAAAATCTGACAAAACAATTGACTAAACCCAACGGCCAGACTGATGTTGCCTGCTGGTCCACTTTCAATCGTTCGTGCTCCCTCGCCACTTGCAATATCTCTCAGTGGCTGCGGCTTCCTTTGTTCCTATCATATTGGGGCGATGATTTGTTTCCAAAAACATGCCAAAGTTTTTAAAAGCCATAATCAAAATATATTGGTTTTGTTTAGTTACTTCTCTCCCGTGTAAACTTTTACTGTGGAGCGTCGGCCGGTGCTCTTATCGCGTCGTTGCTCGTCCTGGCGCCTCAGTCATTGGAAGTAAAGTTTTGCTTTTACTGCAAAAAACGAACGTTTAACTAAAACGGTTGCATTTAGGCTGGTTTAAACCAATTGTATCAACTAGCCCAAGAAGTGCAGAACCAACGTCCTTTTGGTGCCCTCACTCCCGGATTCAATATGGCACGGCGACTTTCTCAAATCGTTGACGATTTTTTGCCAGAAAATATCGCTCAGGCGAATGGACGACTAATCATTTCTGTAACGAGGCAAAGAGTGAGTTATAGTTATAAGCGAAAATACTGCTTATACTGTCCCATTTTTAGAAAAAATGTAAAAATTTAATAAATCACAAAAAGTGTTTCTTTGGAGCTGGAGTCGTAACCGGATCTTACCTCCATTTTGGTCCATCTCGAACCCTGGATTCAAACAGCTCTCTAAAAAAAATAACTTTTACACAAAACGCCTAAAGCTGCACGGAAAAATTCGGGTTCCGAGTTTCCTGATGCTCTCCATCGAATCTCATAGAGACCTTTAGTTTCAGTAAAAAAATTTTAAGAGGATTTAACGCAGAAGTACCAATGCTGGGTATTTTAGGATTGGTCAAATCGTCTGATTTCAATGTACCCGAACAGGAATTATTTGCTGCAATGTCTTAATGCCACTTGCTATATCCCTTTATATTCGAGCAGTACTCCCCCGACAATTGATGGAGAAGTGCGATCAAATCATTTCATATTTGAAATGCTTCTTAAAAATATAAATTTAGCGATACATCGATGGTGTTTATTCAAACAATCTGCCAGTTCCGCAAGTTCCAAATGTTCACACCATTACTATCAGTCCGTTCAGCGGAGGAGCGAACATTGCGCCACGCGATCAAATAGGCTCTTTCGACTGGCAAATGATTCTGGGACAGCAGAGGATAAATGTAAGCATTTTGGTCATTATTATCGGAATTTTTTGGGATTGGCGTCCCCCCCCTCCCCCCCTAAGTTTTTGGGTTATTTATTAACGATTTTAATGCACCGCCACACAGGTCAACATCGAGAACGTTGTGCGAGGTGCCCAATCGTTATTCCCTCAATCGCTGGGGCGACTCACTCGGCTTTACCGCGCCGGATACTACGACGCGATGTATTATCTCCTCCGTAGGGGCTATTTTGAAAGGGACGTGGGGTCGGCAGTTTAACATGCAGCGGTGGAATTCGCTCAACTTCCCTTTGACCACTCATTTTGTTCACCCCCATTCATACGGACGCAATAACTAAGATGTTTAGGGACTAAAAAACGTGACATTTTGACACAATATGGACTAAATACCCCCAAATGGATCAAAAACTGCCAGATATTGATTAAAAAATGTGCTAAACTGACTAAATCCATTCAAATTATGACGTGAATCCTCCAAAATTGTCAATCTTTATCGCTTTCTTTCTCACGATTGTAAATGTAATATTTTTACCCCCTTTTATTGTACTTACAAAGTGTTTGCCAATACATAAAAATAAAGTTGGCTTGGCTTTCCTTTCCTTCTGCTGTTTTTTCAACGTGTGCAATGAGTGATTAACTTAATTCTCTTTTACTTAACGTTTATTCCTTTGGCAACATAATTAAAAGCGCTTCAGAAACTTACCTCAATATTCTGCGACTTGCTTTGCAAATTCGGGGACATTTCTTAATACCCAACAGAGCAGTAAGCATTGCTTTTTTATTAAGTCAATTTCTGTTGGGGGTTTAGGTTCTTGTTTTGGTTATGGGTATCAAAGACTTGTCGAAAGTTATTGCGGATCATTGTCCGTCCGCTGTCAAAATCAATGAGATGAAGTCGTACTTTGGTCGAAGGATTGCAATTGATGCTTCAATGAGTCTCTACCAGTTTTTGATAGCCGTTCGTCAGGACGGGCTCCAATTGGTTTCGGAGGACGGGGAAACGACGAGGTTTGGACTTTGATTTGAGCATGGAATTGTAAAAGGAATGGGTTGCGCTTTATTAATCATTTGTTAAGCCATCTCAATGGTCTTTTTTACCGAACAATTCGAATGATGGAGAACGGAATTCGTCCGATTTACGTCTTTGACGGAAAACCACCCGAACTTAAGGTCGGAAGTTGCGTAAATTTTGGTGATTTTTCGCTATTTTTAGGCGAACGAACTCGACAAGCGCATGGAACGTCGGGCGGAAGCGGAAAAGCAACTTCAGGAGGCCACCGAAAGGGGGGACAAAGTTGACATGGACCGTTTTGGTACGACGGCTGGTTAAGGTCGTACAACCATTTTTTTTTGTTTGATTTCTTTAGTGCCGTTGCAAATTTGTTTCTGTTTAAGGTGACCAATGAGCAAATCGACGAATGCAAACATTTACTTTCGCTAATGGGTGTGCCGATTGTGGAGGCACCGTCTGAGGTAAAAACTGTTTTGTTTTTGCCCCATTGTACGTTTATGTTTTCTGTAAGGCTGAATCACAATGTGCCGAACTTGTTCGGGCGGGTAAAGCGTATGCGACCGCCACCGAAGACATGGACGCGCTGACTTTTGGCTCAAAGATTTTGGTCCGGCACATGACATTCAGCGAAGCGAAGAAAATGCCGATAAAAGTGAGCGAATTTTTTGGTTGAAGAACTTTGACTTTGGAGTTGTTTCGTGAAGGAATTCTCCCTGGAGCGCGCTTTGAAGGACATGGACATAAGCTACGACCAATTTGTGGACTTTTGTATTTTGCTTGGCTGCGATTACTGCGCCAGCATCAGAGGAATTGGCCCCAAAAAGGCGTTTGAGCTGATCAAAAAGCACAAAAGCATTGAGACTATTCTCGAACAGATTGATCAGAAAGTAATTCTTTTGTTTTAATTTTTGAATAAAAGTTTTTCTTTCAGAAATATGCGCCACCCGACAATTGGATGTATAAACAGGCGCGGGAACTGTTTTTGCGACCAAACATTACGGCTGGAGAACAGTTTGAAGTAATTCAAATGCAAAATTCTTCACGGGTTTGATATTTTATTTATTTCTCGCTTAAGTTCGCATGGACTGAGCCGAAAGTGCAGGATGTGGTGGACTATCTGTGCGGTCAGAAGGGGTTCAAGTGCGTTTCTGACGACGAAAGCCAATTTATTTTTAAACAAATCCTTTTCAGTGAGGATCGCATCCGGTCGGCTCTCGACCGATTACAAAAAGCTCGAAAAATGGCACAACAGGGACGCATTGACTCCTTCTTCAAGCCGCAAGGAACGGTGTCGAAAGCCGCCAATGACGACACGAAACAGAAACGGAAGGCGGATGAGGAAGAGAAGAAGACGAACAAGGTCGCGGTGAAGAAGACGAAGAAGAAGAAATGAGGAAAGAGACCAACCCGGGAAGCGGGGGGGGGGCTGGTGACAGTCATCCCCCCCCCCCCCCCCCCCCACTAACGTCCAATTCCACCGAACTTTCATTTTTTGGCCTGCAACGGAAAGGAAAGGGATGGAACTTTTGAATTTCTTCAGCTGCATTAAATACGTCGAACGCCTCAAAAATTGCATTTAAAATTCGTCCCATCCTTTTCCAAACTCCAATTCCTCCTTTGCTTCGTCCATTGCATCGATCTCTCACAAATCGACTCAACCACCGACCACTTGATTGATTTCCCATTACTAATTTTTGATTTGTTACACATGCTTCTAAATTTGACAGAAATTTTGCACCCGTTCGTCATTGGTGTTTTGTTGAATGAATGCGAATCTTCGAAATACACTAGAGACCGGGTCGAAATGGCATCTCTCCCAAATTCCCGAGGTTTTGGTCCGAGAATTGGTCCTGTTACAGTTTAAACCTGTCCTTGGAGTGCCTTGTCTCGAGTTTAGCACGGTCTGTCAATAGAATTTATCGATCTGATCACTTTTTCTTTTTCGGTAGTTTAAAATGTTATTTAAAAAAACGATTGATCGACCGATTCCCTATTTAATTTCTCACTGAAATCGAATGTTTTTGCGCGTCCTCTCGTTTATATGCACTTATTCTTAAAGTAATTTCAGTCTGGTCTTTGTTTTTGGTTGTCGGGGTGTGTGGTACGTTTAGAGAAATTCTTTTTTTCCGCCGAATGTTGAGGCAGGCTCCGAAACAACAGCAACCAACAGGTTAAACGCATGACATCAGCCGGTTCTCTCTGAATGAACGAATTGACTGACTGAGTGAATGATCGGCCGGCCGGCCGGCCAAACATTTCGTCATTCATTCATTGTTCGTCAGTCATCCGCCCCCATTTTTTGTTTTGAACGCCAACGAATCGAACAATTTTGAAAATAAATAAATAAATATGTATTTACTGTACATGGTCTGTTTTGGGGTGGTGGAATTGGGACGGTGAATTGTTGGAATTGGGACGTTCTGTTCTCTCCCCCGATTTATGAACCCGATCAGACCCTCCCCCCCCCCCCCGATCCGTCGAATTCTCCGTTTTTTGCTTCCAATCAAAGGAACGGCGTGAAACGGGGCAGCAGTGATCGGACTGCAAAAAAAATGTTCACGTAAATTTAACACAAAATCGGATTGGAAATGAATTGGAATTGGCTGGTGGGTGAATTGTTCGGTCGGTTGCTGCTGCTGTGGTGGTTGTCGTCCGTCAAATGTTCGTTCGTCAAATTGGACTTTACAGCGCCGTCCGTACCGCCCTTTGCCTTATTTATTTAATTGTTTGGTCAAAGGGTGTGGCATCGCCCGCCGCATAATTAAGCATCATTCATTCGCTCATCAATTCTGGCAGCAGTCGCAAATAAACTCCTCGGAATTGTTTAATTGGGGGGGGGGGGCGGCGGGGGGTCTCTGTCCATACGCTCAATTAGCAACTTGGGCCTCACAGCCAATGGCCTTTCCCCCGTGGGGGACATTCGCAACCGAAGGGAAAAGACCAACGGGGGAATTGATCAGTCAGCGGCGGCGATAATCGACCGCCTGCCACTTGCCCCCCCCCCCCCGCCAATCATTCGACAAAATATTCTTTTGTTTTTTGCCCCCCCCCCCCCCTTAAGGCAGTGAAAATGACGACTTATTTTTTAATTGCTCCTTTCAGTTTTACCGTACGTTTTGTGTGCTAATCTTTTTAAAAGTATTAAAAATTGCGTTATTTTAGTTAAGAAGCGATTGGAATTTTGCTAAAAGGTAGAAGCTAGCTGGAGGATTTGGGACTAGCATAGAAAAAATGGTTGACGATTGACGAGAATTAGGGGGGGTTGGGCAGTTTGAATTGTTGACACTTTTTCGATCGGTTTGTCGCCTTTGGTGGCATTCCCTTAACTTTTTGGTCATTGCGTTCCCCCGCTTTTCTTTCATTAAAAATGTGTTTAACTCCATTTTTTGAATTATCACCGCGTTTGATCTCTTTTCCATGAATTTCCAAGGTCCCCCCCCCCCCCCCAGCGTTTCCCGAGGTCGCCCTTTCCCTCCCGCCCCCTCGGGGTAAAATTTGTCAACATTTTCCCCTTGGGCAATCGTGTGGAATTTGGGGCGACGAACACAAGGTCGGTCAGAACTCAAAGTGCACACATTGCATAATGGGGGGGGGGGGGGGGATTTTGCTAATCGCCAAAAACATCTTCGCCTGCCCGCCCTCCCGCGTTGGACCCTTTCGGCGAGGGCATTTAAATGTCCCTGCGGCGTCGGTGTCCCCCCCCGGCAAAACAAAATTAAATTAATTTCCTTTTTAAATTATATAAAAGCCAAAAGCCCCGAGATTTGCACTAATTTTGGGGGGCTTTTTTGGGCTGAAGTTGCGGCAACGCCTCCCGCAATTATTCATTCATTTTCTTTCCGTCGCTAATTTTCGGCGAATATCGAATCCAATCGCAATTTTTACATTTTTGGGGCGGTGACTGGGCAAAATTGCCCCAATCGCTCAACCGACAAAAACTCATTCACCCGCCGGCGAGCTGAACAATTTGCAAGGGAAGACGACGGAATTCCACGCCGTAAAAAAGGAAAAAAGGACCTTGAAAATGCACAAAAAGGCGGCAACAGATTTTGCCCGGTTTTTGCATTGTCCGAAATTTTAAATTTGAATCGCCCAAAAGGCAATCGAATCGCCAGAAAGCGATCGAATCCTCACAGACCGACCCAAAACAACAGGGAGGGGCCGATCAGACTCCTCAGCAGATCGCCGATGATCAAATGTGTCCCATTTTTATGTCTTTTTTTGTCAGAGTTCAGTAAACACCAATCAGCACAACCAAACGACGCCGCTCAATCAAACAAATTACTACAGACTCAACTCTTTTTGTGAGTCACCAGCACGTCGAGGCATTATTTATAAATGTCTCCCGAGAGTCGGCGCGTTCGATGTCCGAAGACATTTAATGGAGACATTCAGCAGTTTGGCCCGAAGGGTTCACAACTGATTCAAGTGAAGAGGGGGGGGGGGGGGGGGGACGGGGGGGGGGGGAGGGGGGGGGGGGGGAGGAGATCTTGACGATTACACTCTCCGCCCCTCCCCCCCACGTCCCGCCCCGCCCCCGGCCATTACCCCTCCCGCCGATGTTCTTCTCCACTTTCTGTTTTGTTCATCATTCACTCCCTCAACACTCACTTTACCTGTTTTGTATTCCCTAAAATTTTGCGCAATTGAAATTGATGAACCGCGAACACTTTTTGAAGGAATTTGTGGGGGGGGGGGGGGCGGGGGGGGGCTGGATGAACACACCAATCGACGGGCGGATGAGAGAGGTCGGAAATTGCGCAAATTTCCAATGACAAACCAAAATTTGTCACCTCGCGCACGCCTTTGTCCTCACATTAAACATTGAATCATTTGTCGATTTTTGAGATCGGTCACAGCGACGCGCTCTCGAATAGGTTAGTAATCATTCGACTCTTGAAACACGTGGAAAACCCCTCAAGTTTATAAATATTAAATGAGCAAACCCTCGGGAAAAACTTTCATTTTCAAAAACCCGTCCGCAAAACTCCCGCAAAAACTCCCGACTCAGGTTTACCATTTCTCGCTCTCTCCTCTCCGTTTAATTCTCATTTAAACCGATCAAATTTCATTCGGTGCTTTTTGATCACTCACTTTTTTAGCTCACTCTTTTCAAGTGCCGGATTTGCCACCGTTCCACGGCACCTTTCGATCTCTCCATGAATTATTTTACTTTGCTTTCCCTCCCAAATTTTATTTTTATAAATATTATTTTGAACTTCAACTTTTTGGCTGAGGGCAAATCATCTGACAACGACCAATTTGGTAAGAAAAGAATAAAATTTATTAAATTACTTCGAAAACAGAAAGAAAACGGTCGGTCGGCCGGGGGCAAAAAGCACTTTTATTTTACGACCCATAAAATTAGGGGACGGAATTTTTTGGAGCGATTGAAAAAGAAAGAAAAGTACCGGTGCCCCCCAAACGGCGGTATTATTTACATAAGAATTAATTAATTACCTATAATTAAAAAGTTCTGAAATAATCAAAACAATCGCCGCCGAATGAGACAGACGGACGAATTCAAAACCGGATCGGAACAAAACAAAAACAAAATATTTCAATCAAATCCCCTCCCCCCCCCCCTCAGCCTGTACCCGCGACGGATTCGGCCTCTTCGGCAAAGTCTCGTGGCTAAACGACGGGAAAGCCGAACAAAAAGGCCAATGGCCAAGCAAATGGGCCAAATGGCTGAGTGTGGAAGTGAACGCCCCGACGGTGGCCGATTGCGTCCGTCAATGCTACGAATATCGATTTTGGTCGGTTGGCGTATTGGGAACGGGGCTGGGGGCTAAGCTCTCTCGGCTCACTGCCCGAAGCTCGAAACAAAGCTCAATTTTTTTCGAAATTCAAAATCCGAAGTTTCGCAAAGCCGAAACTTTTAAAATTTACGGACGAAATTCGGATACGGAAATCCGAAGCCTCCAAAAATTTGCAGATTTAAATTCCGAGCTAAAATCCACCGGAATGAGGGAAGCGCGGGTCCGGCGGTGCCGATAGGCCCGCCGGGTAAAATGTTAGAGGTTAAATTTGTCCATAATATAGATTTAATGTTCAAAAGTTCAATGTTTAAATTAGCCGAAGTTTTGCCCAGCTCTGATTGGAAAGGGTTGGCTTGCACAAACGACGCAATTTTGAAGAGAACGAGTCGAGGGGCTTTCACTTAATTTTGTTCTGTTTCAGTTACTCCGTTCTCTACGAGTTCAAAAACCGCGGCACTTTCCCAAAACGGAAACAGTGCCGCATGTTTTTGCACGCCGCTGACACCTGTCGAGGAATGAAATTGACGCCAATCTCCCGGGTAAGATCGGCTTCATCTTCCGTAAACATACCGCCGATACCGTACCTTATCCTTATGTATCGTATTGCCCCCACCGATACCGTACTTTATGTATCGTATTGCCCCCCCCCCAACAGATTGAGGCGAATTGGGTGGCCCAGCGGGGTCCACCGGAAAGGCCGTCGGAAAGTGTTTGTGGAATGTTTGAAATGTGCTGCGATTGCATCGGAAGACGGGACGCCGACGGCGTTGCTTTTTGAGGAAGACGAAAAGCCAAAAAGAATCGATGGAAAACAAAAAATTTCACGTAAAATTGGGGGGGGGGGGAGGGGGAAACTTTAAGATTTTGCATTTTAAGCAAATTTGGAACTTCCGACGGCGGAGGTAAAAAGAGGAAGCGGCGGAGGCAAAGGAACGGACGCGGAAGACGGCGACGGGGGAGGGGCGGGCGGACGGAAACGGCGGCTTTCTGCGGAGGAAAACGCGGCAAATGTGGAGAGGTCGGCGGCCACTTCAAATAGTTTAATTTTGTATTGCCTCGGGGTTAAGCTTGCGTAGTGACCTTTGAAGTGCTTGCCGCCCCCGGACTCCGAAAGGGCCTTCCAGCAATTTCGAACCACCAGAACGGCCTCGGTGACCAAGTTGGTGTTTGGCCTTTTGAATTTGGTTTAAAATGTTTTAAAATGTTTAGTCTGAACGAATGTGCCTTCATTTGCTTCCAGAACGCCTGCCTAAGCGCTTTCTTTGAGCAGGACGAACAGTCGGAAAGGACGGCAAAATGCCATTTGGACATGGAGTCCGAGAAGTTCGAGGACAATTTTGAGAATTGAGGGAATTTATAATTTAATATTTGCAGAGAAATTTGCACGCCGGGCCTTCAGAGGGATTATTCCTATCCAAACACAAATCGATCAGTGATCAGCTGTGTTCGATGTGGTGGGTGGAAATTAGGGTTAAGCCCCGACCCCTCGGGGGCACAAAAGTCGGGGGGTCGGGGAGGCCGGGGTTGGCCATGTCGGGGGGGGGGGCCGGGGTTGGCCATGTCGGGGGGGGGGAGGCCGGGGTTGGCCATGTCGGGGGGGGGGGGGGAGGCCGGGGTTGGCCATGTCGGGGGTCGGGGAGGCCGGGGTTGGCCATGTCGGGGGGGGGGGAGGCCGGGGTTGGCCATGTCGGGGGGGGGGAGGCCGGGGTTGGCCATGTCGGGGGGGGGGGGGAGGCCGGGGTTGGCCATGTCGGGGGGGGGGGGGAGGCCGGGGTTGGCCATGTCGGGGGGGGGGAGGCCGGGGTTGGCCATGTCGGGGGGGGGGGGGAGGCCGGGGTTGGCCATGTCGGGGGGTCGGGGAGGCCGGGGTTGGCCATGTCGGGGGGTCGGGGAGGCCGGGGTTGGCCATGTCGGGGGGGGGGCCCTTTTGGGGCTCGGGGCTTAACCCTCCCCTTTTTAAGTTGCCAATATGCCCACAACTCTGTTGCCGCGAACGGAAGTAACAACTTTGGCGCCGTCGTCGAGCACAACGACGACGACAACGGAAATTGCAGAAGAGACAAATTCCACTGAAATTGGGGTCAGAGGAAAAGCATTTCAACAAAAAATTAATTAAATTAAAGTTAAGTGCACCAAAAATTCCAATTTTTAGGTTGAAGAAAATGGAACTGCGACTTCGATGCTGTTCAGTCAGTCCATGGAAATGGTCGGGGACGTGAGGGCCGAGGCGGACGGGAATGGAACTGAAAAGGTATTGACTGCCGGGGGGGGGGCGATCGAAATCCGACGGATTGTTTAATTTATAAGGTAATTAAAACGACGGGAGAAGGCCAAAATTGAAACGATCACCAAAATGGGCAATACGGCGGACGAAGCAAAAGAGGCGGACAAAGTGCCAAAAGAAGTGCCGGAATTTTCAATGGACGAAGAAAATGCAACGGAAACGACCCCAACACAAACAGTTAAACAAATTGTTTCGGAATTATTCAGAATATGAAGAAGCTTTAGACTCCCGAAAGCACAACGATCGCAGACAAAATCCCGACATTGCCAATTCTGATCAGAAATGAACACGCAATGGACAGGGAAGGCAGGCCAAAGTCCGTGGGAGTGGCGGTGCCGAGCGAAACAAAGCCAACGGAAGCGACGCAAACCACGGAGGAGGCTGGAGATGAAGGGGAAGACGAAGTGACCGAAACGTTCAATCAAAAAGCGGACGGAGAAGCAAATGAAACGAAAAAGTCCGGTGAAGTCACACCAAACTCGACCTCAGAAACAACAACGAGCGTAACAACAAAAGCAGCTGATCAGCCGATTAGTGAGAGAAGAGCAAGTATAAACAGCCAAGAAAAGGTGGAACAACAGGAAGAGACAAATTCCACAAGTTCAAGCAGTACTGAAGAACCGGTAACTCCAATGGTCGAACAACAACAGGATGAGACAAATGCCACAAGTTCAAGCAGTACTGAAGAGTCGATAATCCCGAAGATCGAACAACAACAGGAAAAGATAAATGCCACAAGTTCAAGCAGTACGGAAGAGCCGACAACTCCAAGCAGTACGGAAGAATCGATAATTCCGAAAATCGAACTACAACAGGATGAGACAAATGCTACAAGTCCAAGCACTACGGGAGAGCCGACAACTCTGAAGATGGAACAACAACAGGATGAGACAAATGTTACAAGTTCAAGCAGTACTGAAGAATCGGTAACTCCAATGGTCGAACAACAAGAAGATGAGACAAATGCTACAAGTTCAAGCAGTACGGAAGAGCCCACAACTCTGAAGGTCGAACAACAACAGGATGAGACAAATGCTACAAGTTCAAGCAGTACGGAAGAGCCGACAACTCCGAAGATGGAACAACAACAGGATGAGACAAATGTTACAAGTTCAAGCAGTACTGAAGAATCGGTAACTCCAATGGTCGAACAACAAGGAGATGAGACAAATGCTACAAGTTCAAGCAGTACGGAAGAGCCCACAACTCTGAAGGTCGAACAACAACAGGATGAGACAAATGCTACAAGTTCAAGCAGTACGGAAGAGCCGACAACTCCGAAGATGGAACAACAACAGGATGAGACAAATGCCACAAGTCCAAGCACTACGGGAGAGCCGACAACTCCGAAGATGGAACAACAACAGGATGAGACAAATGTTACAAGTTCAAGCAGTACGGAAGAGCCGACAACTCTGAAGGTCGAACAACAACAGGATGAGACAAATGCTACAAGTTCAAGCAGTACGGAAGAGCCGACAACTCCGAAGATGGAACAACAAGAAGATGAGACAAATGCTACAAGTTCAAGCAGTACTGAAGAATCGATAATTCTGAAGGTCGAACATCAAGAAGATGAGACAAATGCTACAAGTTCAAGCAGTACGGAAGAGCCGATAATTCCGAAGATCGAACTACAACAGGAAGAGACAAATTCTACAAGTTCGAGCAGTACTGAAGAGCCAACAACTTCAAGTAGTACTGAAGAATCGACAATTCTGAAGGTCGAACAACAACAGGATGAGACAAATGTTACAAGTTCAAGCAGTACTGAAGAGCCGACAACTCCGAAGATGGAACAACAACAGGATGAGACAAATGCTACAAGTTCAAGCAGTACGGAAGAGCCGACAATTCTGAAGGTCGAACAACAACAGGATGAGACAAATGTTACAAGTTCAAGCAGTACTGAAGAGCCGACAACTCCGAAGATGGAACAACAACAGGATGAGACAAATGCTACAAGTTCAAGCAGTACGGAAGAGCCGACAACTCTGAAGGTCGAACAACAAGGAGATGAGACAAATGCCACCAGTCCAAGCAGTACTGAAGAGCCGATAATTCCGAAAATCGAACTACAACAGGAAGAGACAAATTCTACAAGTTCGAGCAGTACTGAAGAGCCGACAACTCCGAAGATGGAACAACAACAGGATGAGACAAATGCTACAAGTTCAAGCAGTACGGAAGAGCCGACAACTCCGAGGATGGAACAACAACAGGATGAGACAAATGCTACAAGTTCAAGCAGTACGGAAGAGCCGACAACTCTGAAGGTCGAACAACAACAGGATGAGACAAATGCTACAAGTTCAAGCAGTACGGAAGAGCCGACAACTCCGAAGATGGAACAACAACAGGATGAGACAAATGCTACAAGTTCAAGCAGTACGGAAGAGCCGACAACTCCGAAGATGGAACAACAAGAAGATGAGACAAATGCTACAAGTTCAAGCAGTACGGAAGAGCCGACAACTCTGAAGGTCGAACAACAAGGAGATGAGACAAATGCCACCAGTCCAAGCAGTACTGAAGAGCCGATAATTCCGAAGATCGAACTACAACAGGAAGAGACAAATTCTACAAGTTCGAGCAGTACTGAAGAGCCAACAACTTCAAGTAGTACTGAAGAATCGACAATTCTGAAGGTCGAACAACAACAGGATGAGACAAATGTTACAAGTTCAAGCAGTACTGAAGAGCCGACAACTCCGAAGATGGAACAACAACAGGATGAGACAAATGCTACAAGTTCAAGCAGTACTGAAGAGCCGATAATTCCGAAGGTCGAACAACAAGAAGATGAGACAAATGCTACAAGTTCAAGCAGTACTGAAGAGCCGATAATTCCGAAGGTCGAACAACAACAGGATGAGACAAATGCCACCAGTCCAAGCAGTACTGAAGAGCCGACAACTCCAAGCAGTACGGAAGAATCGACAATTCTGAAGGTCGAACATCAAGAGGATGAGTCAAATGCCACCAGTCCAAGCAGTACTGAAGAGCCGACAACTCTGAAGGTCGAACAACAAGGAGATGAGACAAATGCTACAAGTTCAAGCAGTACTGAAGAGCCGATAATTCCGAATGTCGAACATCAAGAGGATGAGACAAATGCCACCAGTCCAAGCAGTACTGAAGAGCCGACAACTCTGAAGGTCGAACAACAAGGAGATGAGACAAATGCTACAAGTTCAAGCAGTACGGAAGAGCCGATAATTCCGAAAGTTGAACAACAAGGAGATGAGACAAATGCTACAAGTTCAAGCAGTACTGAAGAGCCGATAATTCCGAATGTCGAACATCAAGAGGATGAGACAAATGCTACAAGTTCAAGCAGTACGGAAGAGCCGACAACTCCGAAGATGGAACAACAACAGGATGAGACAAATACTACAAGTTCAAGCACTACGGGAAAGCCGACAACTCCAAGCAGTACGGAAGAATCGATAATTCCGAAGGTCGAACAACAAGAAGATGAGACAAATGCCACAACCCCAAATAATACAGAAGAGTCTTCTGTTCCGGCTTTGGCAGTTAATGAAAATGAGAAGAAGATTGAGGGTGAAATACGTCATCAACAGTTCCTTTCGAACTTCCTGCTGAAGGAGGCTTTGACACCAATGGAACAGCTGCAGCAAATATTTCCGAATCGCCACCTTTTTCTTTTAGCGTTACTGATCAGACATCGACTTTAAGCAGTACATCATCCGCCGCGGAGGAATCATTTGAGCATGAATTGGCTACAGGAGACGGCACATCTTCTTCACCGTCAGAACCGGATATGACACCGTCAAATGAAAGTTCAATTACCTTTGTTTCCAACATAACAGCACAAACTCCAAGCAGTACATCTGCTGAGAACATTACAGAATCAATCGAAACTACGGTTGAAACAACAGCACTTACCTCTGTTTTTGATGGAAATGAAACTGCAAAAGTGGTGGGGCAGAACGAAAACAGTGGAATTCCGTCTAGTTCGAGCAGTACTATGGACCCTGATGGAACTACAGCTGTTCCAGTTCCGATAATTGAGAAAGAACCAAACAACATAATTGAAGCTAACAACCAGACGAACGTGGAAACGGAATCTGAATCCACAACTTCGTCAACTCAAAGCAGTACTTCGACTTCTACGGAAAGTGTCGATGCTTTCTCCCCATCGAGTAATGTTAGCGAGGCAACAGAAAACACCACAATTTTGGCAACCGAAGAAGCTTCTGAGGATGTGGTGGACGCCGTCTCCAAAGTCCGAATTTCTTTAGGCTTAATTTGCTAAAGGGTTTTTGGGGTCGTTCAGTTGGTCGACATTATGAAGACGAACTCGGGGGCCATCACTCCCACAGAGCCGACCCTGGAGGCGGTGTCAAGCATTGCCAAGTTTATTGGCGGACAAAATGCCTCCGCCGTTCTCGGATTTGGCGTGAAAGGTTAGGCTTCCGAGTTTGTGGGCACGTTTAAATGTTCTTCAACAGATTGTGCTGGCGATTTTGAGTTTTCGGGCCAACTGCTTAAAGATTATACGCAATCATTCGAAGTGATTTTGGCGGCTGAAACTGTGTACGATTGCGTGCGCGACTGCTTCCAGCAGAACTGCTCGCGGGTGAGCCCCCACCCTTTTGGCACAATGGGAGAAGGGAAAAGCCTTCCTTTTGGCACAATGGGAGAAGGGAAAAGCCTTCCTTTTGGGAAAGGGAAAAGCCTTCCTTTTGGCACAATGGGAGAAGGGAAAAGCCTTCCTTTTGGCACAATGGGAGAAGGGAAAAGCCTTCCTTATAGCCTTCTTCGTCCCTTTCAGGCAGCCTTCACGCACTTCCCGCGCAGCGTTTGTCTGATGCATTTCGGAGGGGAAAAGCCATTGGGTGGGGGGGGGGGGCGGGGGGCGGCGGGCATTTCGCAATTTCTTTCATTTGCAGACCAAAAATGTTCGGACGGCGACCGCCTCCATTCGAATTGGGAATTCTCTTCGGTGCCCGAAGTTGTGCAAATTTTGTGTGTCAAATGTGTTGGGGGGAATAAGGGTAATTAATTGTAATTAATTGTTAATTAATTAATTGGCCCTGTCCAAATTATTTTTGAGATTTTTGCATTTTTAGAATCCGTCGAAAAAAACACGGACAGCGAGCAGAATATTGCAAAAAGACAGTTTTCCAACGATGAAAATGGAGTTGAACCGGCACAACATCAACGGCACATCGTCAACCCCCAGGGCAAATGCATAAACTTTTTGTTTTAATTTAATTTATTTATTCTTTAGGGGTCACTTTAAACTGCGACGGGCGTGTGGAGTTTGTGGCGTTGCCGGTGTCCGATTTGCAGCCGCTGAACATTACCAACGATGTGCCAGCGGACACTGCGGCCGATTGTGCCCGAAAATGCTTTGAAGTGGGCGCCCGGAAGCCTTCTTAATTAATTCAAAATAATTAGGGGATTAATTTGGGGAAAATGCTTTGAGGTGGGCGCCCGGAAGCCTTCTTTATTAATTTAAAATAATTAGGGGTTAATTTGGGGAAAATGCTTTGAGGTGGCCGGAAGCCTTCTTTATTAATTTAAAATAATTAGGGGTTAATTTGGGGAAAATGCTTTGAGGTGGCCGGAAGCCTTCTTAATTAATTCAAAATAATTAGGGGGCTAATTTGTGTGCAGGTCCGACACTGCTCTTTGGCGGCATTTATTCCAACGCCCGGCCACGAATCGTCGGGTGGCATTTGCCTGCTGACCGCCGACTCGGGGGACGTCGCCTGCGGGGGCACTTCCGCGCGGCACACGCCGCAACACGCGTCCACCGTCCCTTTTTTGATCAAATGCATTCGATGCTCCAGTTTGTTGAAGCGGCCCCCACAAATTCGCGCATAAATTCGTTTTTTTCCCTTCCAAAAGATTGCCATTACGCGCTGACTTTGTTGAACGCGCAAAGCGCGCCGTTAGTGCAGGCGGACGACCATTTTGAGCAGGCGGAAGTTTGGACGGTCGGCGAGTGCGCGGAACGGTGCGCGGGCACAAATTGTTCGCGGGCGCAATTCGACCCGAACAAGTCGATGGTGAGGGCGTCTTTTACACATTTACACGGCCTTTGTGCCCCCTTTTAACCTTTCCGAAACAATTCCCCCCCCCCCCCTTCTCGCGCAGTGTTCCTTCTCCACCAAAAATGTTGTGCGGACGCATTCTTCGGAATGCCCTCCGGAGAGCGGCCTCCAAACGGACGGCATTTTCCCGCTGCTGTTGGACTGTGTTAAGTGTTTCAGCAACAGCTCGACGCCGAGCAGTGCCCGGAACAGCTGAAGATGAACATTTACTCTCTCCAAAACGAAAGGCCATCCACCAAAAATCAGCAGGGACGGAAGAGAGCAAATTGTTCAGATGAATAAAAGCAGCAGCCAATTTCTATTTGATCTCAACGCTGTGCCCGGTAGCCCGGCACTAAAAAAATAATCGCTATGATCGGTCGTATAATCGCCAAATATTCCCTAAATTTAAATTTATCAATTTCCAATTCATTTCAATTATTTTGTAATTTCAATAATATTTTGTGTATTTTATAAATATTTATGAGAATTCGTCAAAGGCCATCGGTCATACGTAAAGTTTCCCAACGGATTTATCCATTTCCCGTCGGGAAGAAATACTTAGGGGGGGAGGCTTTATCTTATCTCCTCTCTTTCATCTTCCGGCAGTAATAATGTCCCCGGGGGGGGGGGGGGATTTGTGTAAATGGAGGGGACGAGCGGAACTCTTTTTAATCCAAGTAAACTTACCGCATCTTACGGAACTTCTCCCAGTACAAATTGAATGTTCAAAAGAAAATTCTTAATTTGATGCTAATTCATTATTTGTCCCCCCCCCCCATAATTAGTTTCTCCCCCCTCCCCTAATTAGTTTTCTCCCCTAAAGATGATTTGTCAGTGCCATTCGACGCTCTTTCGGCTTTTCTTCGTTACCGTATGCCTTTTGCTGATGTCAACCGGCGGCAATTCCAATTCAAACAAAGGCGCAATTCCACAAAGTCGGCGTCTCGCCGAAGCACAGTGAATAAAATTGGAAACTTTGGCATTTTAAATGCAATTAATTTAGTGCCAAGCCCAAACATCTAATTGCACAAAAGTTGGCATTTGAGGACAATTTCCAACACAAAATTTCCGTTGGGGCGAAGTAATTTAAATATTTTCAAAATGCCCTTAAAATGCAATTTTAGCCCCCGAAATGGACTTTCCCAAAGATTGCCGCCATTTGAGGACGGCTTCTCCAGCCCTCAATTGTCCGACATGGCCCCGCAAACGCCTCACGGATACCCGGGGAACGGCCGCCAATTCTCAGAATTTCCAAATATTTTGCCAATAAACGGAAATCCCCCGCGGGTCGAAATTTTGGGGGAATTTTTTTGGACATTTTCGCAATTTCGACAGGTCCGCCCATTCGACTGTAAGCGGCAAAAAGGACGGCATTTACTTGGAAAGAGACGGCGCCTGCTCCAATTCCTTTTGGGGGTGTTCCACCGGAAAGCCTTTCGCCTACGGCTGCCCTAAGGGGCTGTTCTACAACGTCATTAATGGAAGTAAAATCATATTTTAATTTAATGACCCACAAAAATGAAAATCGAAACAAATAAAAAATGAAGAAATTCGTTTAATGTGCGCTTTTCGTCCAGAATGCGACCACCGCGCAAATGTCGTCGCCTGCGGCGGTCGCCCGCTCAATTCGTCGGAAGAAAAGCCTCCGTCGCCCGAGGCGCTCGCTTCGTTCAATTGTTCGGGTAATAATAAATTGTTGCCTTTTTCCATTTTAATATTTCCGACTTTTTTTAGACAAAAAAGACGGCCTTCACGCCCTGCGGCATTGCGTGTCGAATGTTTTCTTTTTGTGCCTCGAGGGGCGTCCCGCCGCAATGTCCGCCTGCGCTTCCGGCTTAATGTTCGACGAGGGAAATAGCGAATGCGCGTTTATTGACCAATGCGGCAATAAAAAGTGAACAAAATTTATTGTTTTTTTTTGTCAAAATTAAGCAATTTTTCAGACCGGCCCGATCGGAACCGAAAATAAATTCGATTACACCGGTTTTGGAGCACGGCACCAGCGCTTATTACTTTGAAGCTCAATACACCCAACGGCAATTCGAAGTTTGGAAAAATAATTAATAATTATTAATTAATAATATAATGCCAAGATTAATTAATAATTAATAATGCCAAGATTAATTAATAATTAATAATGCCAAGATTAATTAATAATGCCAAGATTAATTAATAATTAATAATGCCAAGATTAATTAATAATTAATAATGCCAAGATTAATTAATAATTAATAATGCCAAGATTAATTAATAATGCCAAGATTAATTAATAATTAATAATGCCAAGATTAATTAATAATGCCAAGATTGCCAAGTTCAATTGTTCCGGCAAACAAAACGGCGCCTACGAAAAGAGTTTCTGCGCCCCATCCTTTTACACGTGCACAAATGGTTAATTTGTTTTTGTTTTTGGGCCATTTCCTTCACTTTTATTCGGTTGCCTTTATTTAGGCATTCTGCGCGAGTTCAATTGCTCCGCCAATTCCGTTTACGACGCGAAGAGCGGACAGTGCACTCTCCCGCAAATTTGCTGGCACAAAAGGCATTTTATTCCCTTAGGGAAACATTTAAATTTTCAAAATTTAAGCTCCCAACCCGTGGCACCCGTTCAACACCAACCCGTGGCATCCGTTCAACACCAACCCGTGGCATCCGTTCAACACCAACCCGTGGCACACGTTCAACACCAACCCGTGGCGCCCCTTTCCGTCAACTTCAACTGCGGAGGCAAAGCCGATGGCAATTACCTGCACCAATCTTGTCAAGTTCTCCGATTTCCCTTTTTCTTGACGAAGTTTTATAATTTTAGACGACTTATTTGGTGTGTTCGAACAGCGCACTGGTGGAAATGAATTGCCCCGCAAAACTGGTCTTTGACCCCTCAACGGCGGCGTGCGAATATCCGGATAATTGCAACAAAAACAATGCCCCCGCGGGGTCATTTTCAAATTAAATTAAATTAAATTAAATTGCTCGTTTTTGCCTCTTTTAGCGGTTCAAATCCGTCCCGTCCATCGGCAGGGCCCGTCTCCCAAGCAGCCGCCCCCTTTGCGAACTTCAGCTGTTCGGGCAGGGCTAATGGCCATTATGGACAAGGCCATTGTCCTGCCCAACTTCGTGAGCTGCTTCAACTCGTTGGCCAACCCGCAGAATTGCCAGGGCGGCCTGGTGTACGATGAGACCGCGGGCAAATGCGAACACCCGCAGAAATGTGGCCAAATGTGCAGACATTACATTCGCTAAAATATGCCATTTTTTGATTTTCAGTTCTCCTCTTCCGCCCAAATACTCTCAGCCGATGGTCCGGTCACTCTTTGCCTTCCAAATTAGTCCCTAATTACCCCCCCCCCCCTCCCGCTAATTAGCCAGTTTCCTTCCGCTGCTCCGCCAACCGCCGCCCCGCCCCGTCGTCCAATCATCACACACAGCACATTTCGCTGCAAGGGACGCGTCGACGGATATTACTTCAAGCGCCCGTGTGCTCCTCACTTTTACACTTGTCAGAAAGAAAGCATTGCCCAATTTTAATTACTCTCTTTTTGGTTAAGGCGTTGGAGGGCATGCCACTCAATTGACGTGTCCAGGCAAATCAAAATCAAATAAAAAACATTTTATTTTCCATTTGCTTAAGGCAATCTTGTGTTTGACCCGTCGAGGGCACTTTGCCAATATGCCCGCATGTGTAACGATTCGGCGTACGTTGCTTAAAGGCCAATTCGATCAGTTTATAGCGTAACGAGCGGAAAATTTGTGCATTTCAGACAGTCGCCCCCCGGCAAGCCGACAACCCCCGGGGCACTGCCGCCGCCCGTCCATCCCCCGCAACCGCCGCCGCCCGAGTCCGAATTTCCGTTGTGGCGACAAGCGGAACGGCTATTATGTACGACGGCACTGCACTAGCCATTTCTACACCTGTCTGGCGGGAACGGCCACCAAATTGGCGTGCCCTGGCAAACTCGTTTTCGACATGAACAGTTTGTCCTGCCAATACGCTGAGAATTGTGCAGAGGATGCCCTCCAGCAGAATGGGCATCAGCAGAGCGGAAAGTCAGTCAATTAATTGGTACAATTATGCTAAAATGTCAACAATTAAGAACTTCCCCGTCCGTTCCCGCCCACACACAGCACAGCCATCAACCACAACACGTCCTCCCCTCCGCCACGCAACAACCACAACACGTCCTCCCCTCCCCCACGCAACACAACCATCAACCACAACATGTCCTCCCCTCCGCCACGCAACAACCACAACACGTCCTCCCCTCCCCCACGCAACACAACCATCAACCACAACACGTCCTCCCCTCCGCCACGCAACACAACCATCAACCACAACACGTCCTCCCCAGCGCCGCCACGCAACACAACCATCAACCACAACATGTCCTCCCCTCCGCCACGCAGCAACCGCAACACGTCCTCCCCCTCCCCTCTGGCCAAATTTACAGTACGCCTTCCACCCAACGGCAATTGCCACCGAAGCCTCAAGTAAACGTCAAATTAATCACTAAATTAGCAAAAACCTTCCAGCAACCTTCGAGCTCAGCCTCAGCCTCAAGAAACAGCTTCGCCACTTCGTCTCAGCCACCTGCCACCTCGACCACCGTCAGCAAGTGAGGGAACGATTGCGGCAAATGAATAATTTTATTCATTTTAATTTGTAAGTCGCCAATACCGGCAACAACGCGTCCGTTCCCCCGGAAGCGAAAGATGGCCGTCGGTTGCCGCCCCGTCGCTTCAACCAATTGCATTACAGTCCGACCATCGACCATTCACTCTCCGGCGGATTTTGTGTCACTTTTCGAAAGAATGACGGCCTTTACCCGGCCTCGGATGGTTGTGGCTCGCACTTTTACGCCTGTACAGCCGGCATCACCGCCAAAATGGACTGTCCTTTTGGGTTGTTCTTCGACGCGGTGCTCAGTCAGTGCAACCATCGCGAGAAAGTTGCGAAGTGTGGCGGACAACGTCCTGACAACACGAAAAATGTGAAATTTTTAATTTTCCTTCGAAAGAATCAAACTCCATTTATGGGCATCGCCTTTGTTCGAAAATGCCAAAAAAAAATCATTTTATATTCAGCGTGCCATTGTCTTTCGTAACTTCTCCGGCACACCAAAATAACGTCGTGCACACCGCTGTCATTACAACTCTGAACGTCTCCGCCCCCCAACTTCACTTGTTCCGGTCGGGCGATCGGATATTACAGCCAAGGCTGCAGCTCAACATATTTTAGGTTATGGTGCCCCTCCCCCTTTTTTATTCTTTTCTCTGATCACTTTCAGTTGCACCGGTCTGAACGCCTACAAGTTTACGTGTCCGGCACATTTGAAGTACACGGAGATGGCCGGCCAATGCGACTACGAAAACAATGTGCCGGAATGTGGCGGCACCGTTTTAGCGCCGCCTCCGCCGCCGTTTGGAACAAAATTTTAAATTGAATTCCCGCCAAAATTTAGCGTTCCCGCACCACCGACAAATCAACGCCCAAATAATGTTCATGCCCAAAACAGCGCAAGTCCGGCTTCCCAATATCAAAATCCGAACAAACATCCTCAACACCCGGGTTCCTTTTTTGCTGAATATAAAAAGAATGCAAAACAACTCCCTCCACCCATTTAAAGCCAACAATCCATGTGGACAGCTTCCCAACGGAACGTACGGCCCGAAGTGCTCGCCCTATTATTTGATTTGTTTGGATGGCGCACCGCAAGACTTCCTTTGCCAGCACGACTTTCGTGTTCCATTCGCCCATCGGAAAGTGTCTGCCCCGGCAACAAATCTCCGAATGTCATTCGACCGCAAAAATTGAACAGAATGGAGGGAAATGAAAACCAAAGATTTGCCGGTTAATGCCATCTCCCATCTGCTGAATTCCATCAATTAAATAAATAAATTGTTTGAGACTAAAAGTTTCGCCCCTTAATCATATCTAAGATAATGTCAATTTGATGATTATTCGTGATCAGCGACTACGATAACCCCTAAAGTGTGTTTTTGATCGGCTCTGAGCAGCTGGACGGTGTTGTCATTTGGAAAACCGGTTACCTCCGCCTCTCTACCGCCTCTGTCATCATTTGCTGAAGGACTGTGGGGCGTGTGAAGCGCAGGGAATGAATCGTCCCATCGCCGGACCAGTTGTCGACCATGTCCAATTTGATGGGACGGAGAAGGGACTTGCTTTCGCGCGTTTTGCTCTCTCCATTCATTCATTCACAACACTTCTAATTCTTCCATCATCTCTTTAACCATCCATCAAAGTTTGAAGTTCAAATTGAACTCTCACCGATCGATATTGAAAAATATTCGGAATTGGGGGCCCGTGATCACGGGCTATTTTTTTTAATCACGTACAGCCCTGTTACCACCTACCCATGCTAATTGAAGAACTTTATCGACGAAATAACGTTAATTTTGCTTGTGGACGAAAAGTCGTCTGGACGAAATGTCGTTTTTATGGACGAAATGTCGCCTGGACGAAATGTCATCCTGCCGTTTAAATTTTACATTTCAAATGATCCTTTGTTTTTTTTATTACTTTTTTTGAGATGAAAGTGTCATTCCTAAGCCTTATTTATTTATTGTTTAATTAGCTTTCAATGAATGGATTTGTAACAGTGAGAGAGAGGATTGGGCACACATGAATTCATTAATGATCCCTAAACCCCCTTCCCCTCCCCCCTCCCTGTGCATTCATTGCTTTGCTCGTATAATTCTCACCGGTTCACTCGCATAATTCCTCTTCACTGTAATTATATCCATTGCTTTAGTTGTGATCCTTTCTCTCCCCCATTCGTTCGATTGTTTGTTTTCGTAACGATATTCCCCCCCCCCCCCCTCCCCATTTATTCCAGTTTTTGTTTGGACATTTCCCTTCCCCTTCGTGCAATTCTTCTCAACAAATCGTCCACAATTAAAATAAAGTTTGCGTTTTATGAAGGGATGGCACATGAACATAATCACCACGGCCATGGCCAACAGCTTGAACATCACCACAACTCGGCGGACGGAGGGGGCACGCAAATGTCGATGCACGCGATGTTCTTCCATTTTGGCGTTAATGAGACAATTCTGTTTGGGTTTTGGCGCACAAACTCCGCTTTAGGTTGGTTTCCCGACCAATTTTACGAAAATAGTGTGTTTTTGTTCACATTCAGGTGTCTTCCTCTCATGTTTGGCCATATTGGCCTTATGTTTTGGGTTAGAATTTGTTCGTTGGTTTCGGCTGAGCAGAAAAAGGGCACTTTACCAGGCCTCCAGCAGAGCAGTCCTCTTCCGTTCAACTGACGAACAACGGCCAAGCAGACGCTGAGACGCGAAGGTTTTAAAAAAATTTTAGTTTTGAATTGAATTCTTCGAACCCTGGACCCGAATTCCAAACAGTTTTTGGTAAATTCTAAATTTAAAAAAAACCATTCTGGACTCAAAATCATTTAAGGCACGATTCGATCGTTACTTACTCCTTTATGAATTTTGTGCTTTTTAATATTTTGGGATTTTTTGATTTTTATTTGGATGTTACGGGACATTTTGGAATGCCAAATCGTGAGTTTCTTTCTTAAAATCCAAAAATTTTCAACTCTCCGGTTGGTGGCTTTTTTCAAGTACATTTAAGTAAGGTGGTTCATTTTAAGCACTGTACTTGCCATTCAAGTATGGCACCTCTGTTTACAGGTCTAAGAAAAATCTATGTTTAACGAGTCCAAGTACCCCTTACCAACGAAATTCGCGACTTAGTTCAATTTTCTGCCTTAGAACACGACTTATGGCCGTCTCTGCCGATGCATCCCTTCACGCGATCCAGCTGACTCTCAGCTATTTGCTCATGCTCATCTTCATGACTTTCAATGTTTGGCTTTGTGCAGCCATTGTGCTGGGAGAAGTGGGCGCCCGGCTGATGCTCGTCCTGTTCTTCCCTCAACTGGACTTAGTGAATTCGATTCTGAACAGTGCCACGGGTGACCCATGCTGCGGATGACCGGGTATATGGCATGGGGGGGCATTTATTCGAAATTGACCAAAAGTTTACAGCAATCCCGACACAATTTCTCAAGTTTTCATGACGAGGGAGAGGACTGCCGGAGCAATGCAATTGCAAACAATTGACGTGTCTTACGAAAAACCGATGAAATTTTTTTACTTTTTTTTAAACTTTCCGACTTCATTATTTATATATTCTCATAAACGCATAATCACTTTTACTCTATGCCTTATTCCTATTTACGTCAATTAAGTGTTCAGACATATTAAAATCATTAAATATGGTGACTGATGCTCTTTTAATATCATCTTTAAATATGGTGGCGTTCTTGGGTTCCTTTCTCCAATTCCTTCTGCAGGGCACGGCCGAGGTCCGGGCTGACCTTTGTGAATTTGCGCACTGCACGCTCTTGCACCGACTGAGAAGTCATTTTCAAAGAGCCACCCAGATTGGACACAAGACGTTTGCGATGGTCTTCATCGAGGACCTGTGAAATAAATGAATTCGAATGGGGAAAAGCACATTAAATCCTCCACCTTCTCCCAGAACAACGCCGGCTGCGCAAAGTTGTCGTCGTCGCCCGTGTTATAACGTTCAACATCGCCAGAAATAGAAAACACACTTTCACACACTGTCGCTACTTCTTCCGGACCTCCATAGGAATTCGGATGGTAGACCGGAGCACCGTCTAAACTCGTTCGGGGGCTTTGGCTTGCAATCAAAGATGTCTACAATTCGGCTGCTTTTGTAGAAACATTCCCACCTCTATTGTCGTCGAAACATGCCGATCCGTCAATCTGTGTGTTACGGACACGAGTTCTGTACGGACAGTTGATGGGCAGTTTCATAAAGTTTGGACCGAGTCGATGGAATTGTGTGTCGGGATAGGAGAAGAGACGACCTGCGGGACAACTACTACAAATTCGTGCTCTGCTTGCTTATTACCTTGCAGCATTTTATCGGGCGAAAATTCAATTCCCGGAACAATTCGAGCGGGAGCAAACGCCGACTGTTCCACCTCAGCGAAGTAATTCTGCGGGTTGCGATTAAGCACGATTCGTCCACCTCAAAAATTAATTAAATACCCTCCGACGAGTACGCGAAAAATCACATGGAATCAACGGAAAATCGCCGTGAGGCCAAACTTTGGTCAAGTCAAATGGATTCCAACGATACTGTGCGGCTTCTTCAAAGGTCATCACCTGAAAATGAGCAAAACTTAAATTCCGAATGATGTGTCTCCACTTGACTTGAATGAAGAAGTCCCACTGCGGGAAGTCGCCACTGGCGATCGCATTATAGAGGTCACGAATGGCGTAATCCTTAAGCAAAACTTCCAATTAGTCACATCCACATAAACTACCGGATCCTCTGCTGACAATTGGAGGGCTTTCTCAGCAGACAAGTTCTTAATGCCCTGACGGGTCTAAAATAAAGAAATAATCGCCAAATTAAAGGAGAATATGCAATCAATTTTGTACTTTTATGTGAAATTTGCAATAGACAGCTTTGCCACTGTTGTCGACAAGTTTGAACGTATGACTGCCATAGCCTTAATGAAGGGGTGCCGTTGACTTGTTCGGATAGTAACTCTTTCAAATACCATTCATGTGTCGAAATCCATCCGGAGTCCCACGGTCGGAGAACAGAAACATCACCTGATGCAATGCTTCGGGTCGCAGAGTCCAAAAATCCCACATCTAAAACGCAAAAATGGACGGTGTTTTACTTTAGCTGCCTTCCACCAACCATTTCCGGGTCCTTAAGATGTGTGATCGGATTGCGCTTTTGCGTGTGGATGAAATTTGGGAAAAGAAGTGGGTCGCGGATGAAGAAAATCTGCAAAGCCGACAGAAAAATTTGGATCATAATTCAGAACGGTGAAGCCTACCGGTGTGTTGTTGCCAACCAAATCCCAATTGCCCTCCTCCGTGTAGAATTTGATGGCAAAACCGCGTGGGTCTCGGGCGGTGTCAGCGCTTCCAGCCTCTCCACCTGAAAAAGATTTCTTCAACCAATAAAGAAAGCTAAGGTGAAAGAACGAACATACCGACGCTTGAGAAACGGATAAACAGCGGAGTGCGCTTTCCGACCTCGCTGAACAGTGCAGCCTTGCTGTACTTCGTGATGTCTTTGCTGGTCACCTCAAAATAGCCGTGTGCTCCGCCACCCTTAGCGTGGACGACACGCTCCGGAATTCGCTCCCGATCAAAGTGGCCCATTTCGTCCATATATACTAACAAAAAAAAACGTCTTCAAATGCATCAAGAAGAAACTCACCGATGTCCTGCAACAGCATCGGACCCCGAGGGCCAACCGTCAGCACTGCGTTTTTGTTGTAGATGGGCGCTCCGTTGGACATCGTGAGAACATCCGTCTCCTGCCAGGGAAAATATACATCAAATCACCAAAACAACTGCTGGGAAACACAAACCTTTTTGGAGGCTTTGTACTCATTCATTTGCTGCGAAGCACGATCCACCGTAGGAGCCATTTCACAAAATATGTTTTAATACTTATTATAGGTTTATTTATTCGATCTTAAATGTGAATGGCGCATATGTAATAAATACTGGGAGACAGTTAGTCAAAATGAAATATTTCATCTTTGGAAATGATTAACACTCATTGCTTTGCTTACAATTAATATAGGGAAAAAACACACCCAACTCATTAAAAAAACCTGCGACCACCTCTGTGTATATGTTACGGGTAATTTTGGAAAACCAATCGACACTTTTGATGGTTATTGACTGAATAATTGTGCGGAGTTTGTACCTTGTGTGTGTTGAGATCCATTGAGAGGAAAACAGGTCCCGACCCGACAACAAAAAATGAACACTAATTAAAAACTAGAATTGTACATGTAAAAACAAATTGGTTTTTGACTTTTTCAATTGTGACTAATATTGCAAGTGCAAAATATTGACGCGGCTATTAATGGTGGTGAAGAGGCAAAGTGGAAGAGTTAAAATTATATTTGGTCTGGAATTCGATATGACACCGCGCTTAAGTATTGATAAGGATGGATTAAAAACCGCTTTTCAGGTGGTTTAATTGAAATTTTGGGCTAGACGCATCCTTTTTAGCAATTTTGTGACTAATTTGTGAGTCACCTTGTGGCATATGGGTTACGAATCAGTCACAACAAAAACAGAACCCAGTTCGACACCTCCTTCAAAGAAGAAATCGGAGGCTTAGTACCTGTTTGGACATTTAATCTGTCTTCAAATTAACATAAAATTAAAAGAAAAACGGAATTTTAAAATTTACTAAGTTTAAAAATAATTTCGACGTATATTTGCATTTCGCCAACTTTAATGACGTGTCACTTTATCCCCTTATTCGAATTGAAAGTAACCTTCGAAAATTCATTTTCTTCTTTTTAAAAAAGATTTTTTGATTCAAGCCCGATCCCGATCTTTCCTCAAATGAATCTTTTCGGAGTGTTCTTTACGTCAGTTTTCTGCTTGATTTGCAGCACACGAATTGGCATTGGTTGGTTATTTTTGCTTTCAATAAAATTTAATTCATGAAAAAACCATTCTTCATTTTAAGTTGGTGCAAATCGCGTTCTCTTGCGCGATGTCACTTCACTGACATTGCGACGCGGAGAATACACTGCGGGACGACGGTCATCTCCAGTTGCCCAATTGGAATGTGTCGGAGGCACCGCCTATGGGAAGTGAGCCCGCGCGAGGAATATTTTTATAAATTCTAAATTTTACAGATTCGCGCCAAAGGTGGTTCAATGTTACAACAGAGGCTGGGATGGACGGGATGTTCAGGTTGGACTCTTCGTCTTTTCTAATTCAAAGTATTTAAAACCCAAACACCACTTAATTGCTTGTGCGTTATGAGATTTCGTTTAAAGAATTTTCAAAAATTTTAGTGGGAGTGCAAAGCCGAGATGAATAAGGATTACCAATTCGGAAGCATCGACGTCTCTTGTGAAGGTTACGAGTACTCGAATGACCCGTATATTTTGGCAGGCTCTTGCGGGGTATTTTCGCAAATTTAGATTCAATTTATTTGAATGTTTAGCTCCGTTATGAATTGGACTACAGTTCAATTGGTGCGAAACGGCAAACATTTGGAGATTACGTGTCTTATCCTTCTGGCCGCCCTTGGTTAATTGATTGAACATTTATAGTAATTTTGGTAATGCGAAGCTTGTACTCTCATTTTTTGAAAAAATATAGAATTAAAAGTAGTGAAAAAGTTCTACGGTCTCGAAGGCGTAGAATCCGAGTTTGGCTTCCTTTACCATCAAATCTGAATCCCGGGCCCATTTTTTTCTTTTAAAAATGCACTAAATACAAGGGAATACTTTAATTTATTTTCATAACCAAGAAAGGCACTGCCACAAATATTTTGGATTCAAAAATCGTTAAAATGGAGGTCGGATTTGGATTTTACGCTTTCGATAACCTCTTACCTTTTTCTCGACTTTAAAAACTTTTATTAAATGGGGGACCAAGTTCAGTATTACCGTACTTTTTAATTTTGTTAATTTAAGGTTCAAAGTCGAGAACATTGTCTACATTTTGGCCATTCTTTTCATCATGTACATTCTCTATTTGATGTTTTGGCCGGGCGCTGGCACTGCCGGGGGTGCCGATCGGAGACCGGGCGGGGGAGGCGGAGGCGGAGGGTAACCATCGGCCAATGGTCGCCTGTTCTAATGTTTTTTGTTTTGTCCCAGTTACCCTCCGGATGATGCCCCACCGCCTCCGGGGTGGAACAATCCACCGCCGCCGCCATCTTACGACGACAGTTGTGGTGGTAATGCTGGTGCTGGTGGTGGGTCGGGCGGTCGTGGCAACGGAGGGCCCGGTTTCTTCTCCGGCCTCGGCCTGGGCGCGTTGGGCGGTTATTTGTGGGGACGCAACCCGGGTTATGACGGCGAGTACAGGTGGGTCATTATTTATTAGACGGAGCTTTTGGGAGTCGCGGGGCTTCGAGAATAAAATTTTGATTGTCCGTTTGAGCGTGGTGGAATTTTTGAGATTTTCAGATATCGAAGACCGCACACAAGTTCCTATGACCAGTACGATAGTGGTGGACATTACGGTGGCGGGGGTTACGGCGGTTCGAGTCCTTCCACTTCTTCCTCTACTCACACTTCGTCCGGTCGGTCACTAATTCGCTTTCTTTGGCCCGAAACGCGACAATCTTTTTAGGCTTTGGCGGAACTTCTCGTCGCTGATTGGTGCTCAATGTGAGAATACTTGCCGAATTATTTCTCAAATTTTTCGACATTTCTCTATATCATTTACTGTAAAAAAACATAAACTCATCGAACAATGAAATGAATGAACAATTGATCGTTTGGCCATTTTGACGGGAGACAAAATGAATAGGGGGGGGGGGGGGGGGCGAAGTCTGTTAATGTGGAAAAGGCACTACGGCCACCAGTCTCAATCAGATAATTATGCACGCCTTACTCCGTTGGTTCAGCCGCGTGGCCAAGTGGTGGTTACGACTGGCGAGCATCAACAGGTGGTGGTTCAGCTAAAATTTCTCATATTCAGAGGGTCAAAAGGATACGAGCCAAATTGGTAATCGGAGATCGGTACTTTGCATTCACCCACCCCCCCACCCCCAACGCAAAATGCAAAGAAGGTCCTTATCTTCAAATTCAAAGCTCGACTCGAAAAATGTAGCCAAACTCGACTCGAAACTCGACAATTTTGCCTCCCCTCAAACGAGAAACGCGGTTAAATTTTGGATCGAAATTCGACTCGAACTTTTTCTAAACTCGAGACCGAGAATAGACAAAGTCGATTAACTGACCTTCGCCCTCTCCTCGTCTCGGTCCTTCGCCTGACATTGGTAAAGGATGATTCGATAGGCTCCTAAACCATCTCGGCTGATTTCACCCAAATTCCAACTTCGCGCGCCTCCCCCCCCACCGATTATTGCGTTTCGAGCGCCCTTTCCCTGCGCGTTTCGTATCATTTGGACGTTGATGCCATAACTGTTCAGCAGTGTCCACACTTGATTTTCCAAGTCGTTGTGCTTCAGCTCGCTCTCGTCCGGGTTCAGCGACAGCTGCAGATACGAGTCGGGGAACTTGCACTCGTTGAGCCAATAGGTGCGCTGAAAAGAACGCGAGTTGTTTCGCCCTTACAAATCGCAGGAGCCCAACCCTAAGCTCTGAGATGTTAGCCCGCAGGGAAGCGTCCATTTCCAACATGCGGCCGATCGAATGCTGCGCAAAAGTAGACACTAAACGAAAACCAAAATACTTTTGCTAAGGTTTGCTACCGTAATCTAGAATATGGTAAGGTTTGCTACCGTAATCTGGAAATATTGCTAAGGTCGCTACCGTAATCTGGAATATTGCTAAGGTTTTCTACCGTAATCTAGAATATTGCTAAGGTTCGCTACCGTAATCTGGAATATAGTATGAGCCGTCCAAAATGTTGCGCTTCAAATCGGCCACTGTTTCGCCTCGGAACGGAGTGACTCCGACCAGCATAAAATAAAGCAAAATGCCCTAAATTGAATTATCTTCAACTTACCGTATTCCAATAAGCGCCTACCATAGCCCAGCTGTCCACCATTGGGCCGATGTAACTTTGGTCACGGAAAAGTTCGGGCGCGGCATATGGCGGGGAGCCTAAAGAGATTTAACAAAAATAAAAGTGAGAAATATTTAATTAATACCGCAAAAAGTGTTAAGCCGAGAATCCGAGTCGAATTTGCAGCTGAAGCCGAAGTCGCCCAGTTTGACCCAACCCGGGTGGGAGAGGAACACATTTTCCGCTTAAATAGGCAAAAACATTTCTTTTAATAATTAAGCCTTGGGGCCTATCCGATTCCCACAATAGACAAATCAAATTCATTAAATGCTTTCTCATTTACTAATTACCTTTGATGTCCCTGTGGCAAATGTCCTTCGAGTGCAAATGGGCAACAGCGGAAACGATTTGAGCTGAAAAGAAATGTTCGGTTTCGAAATTATGAAGCTCCAACCGAATATCGGCTTGGCCACCTCCTCCGTTAGCTTGCCCGTCTCGTGGACGTAGGTGTACAGTTCGCCCCCGCCCGCGTACTCCATCACCAAATACATCTTCAAAAGTGCGTTGGGGTTTCCCGCAAATTAACCCCCCCCCCCCAAAGTTTCCCACTTTGGACAACGTGGTGACCACCTCGAAGAGGCGGATGATGTTCGGATGGTGCCTAAAGAATGACCGATTCTCTCTTCCCTTTGTCACCTTCCGCCCCCCTTCTCACATCAATTCCATGTTGTCAATTTCGCGTGTTAATAGCCTCTGTTGAATTTTGAAACATTTAAATCTCCACCCCCCCCCCCCCTTTTACCAAAGCCTTTTGGTCCAATTTGCTCTTTTCCATCACTTTTATGGCAACTTTTTCTGAAGACAATTTATTTATAAATCGGCTTTTCATCGGCCAACACCTTTGGTAAGTACGTGTACGCCCAACTTCACTTTGGAGAAGTTTCCAGCGCCCAATTCTTTGCCCAATCGGTAGAAACCGACCCTTTTGCCCAATGCTATTTCCTTCAGAGAAATGTTTTTTTTAATTTCACTTTTTTTCGTTTCATTTTGGCACTTTTTGGAACTGCGGGTCATTAGTCAGCTGATGGAGTGTCCGGTCGTACAACGACTGCGATTGGTCCGTAGGCGGAGGCGGGCAGCGATTGTGCGCTGGTTGTGCGGGAAAACAACGGCGAGTCGGTGCCCTCCTCGGACGAAGTGCACTGGAGAGTGGGGGCCTGAAAAGACGAGAATGTCGAGATAAGCCATCGGTTGAGCCAATATTAGCAATTAAAAGCGCTTTTTGAAGCGAAACGAACACAAATTTTTGAAAAAATCTCTTTAAAATTTTGCATAGCAAAAACTCCGATAATTGTGACTAATGGTCCTTTAGAAGACTTTTTGGAGCAACAATGGACCTTTTCTGATTTGTACTGAGGAAAGGCCAAAGGGATGCTTCAAAATCGTCACGGGGGGGGGGGATGAAGTTGGAAGAACTGTTCCGCCCGCGCCCGATAAACCCACCAATTCTTTGATTCAATTTTGCCTCAGTGTTTATGGGAAGGCGGCACCAAATGGCAAGACTCTGTTGGCGGCTGGGTTTTATTCAATGATCTTTGAACCCATAAAAGTGGGGGTGGGATGATTGGATTTTGACACGGGTGGGGGGGGGCGGGTGAGAGTCTGAGCACCTCAAATGCCAAAAGGATTTTTGCCAAACCCCACCCACAAAGCTTTTAAGTCCAATGGAACTTCAAAAGTTTGGGGAGATTAAACGGTGGTCAATCTCGCTAATTAACTCCAACACTAATTGAATGGCACCAATAATCGGATAGCGTCCTATCTCCCGGCTCGGCCTAATTCCGCACAATCCTTGGAATGCCCAACTTTAAATTCCAAAAAATCAGTTTGGCGGAGTTCCGGGCTTTGGACGATGTTTGGATTTGAACAAAGTTACAGCGAGCGGAAGGCTTTCCCTCAATATTAAAGGGAACTTGAAAGGCATGGCACTTTTGCCTGCACTCTGTTCTGGCACTTTTTTATGCAATTAGAATAAATATTACCAGAATGCCAAAAAAACTTTGTCAAAAAAATCTCTCCGTTTCCATTCAACAAAAAGAGTGCCGACCTTTCGTCGTGCCGCCCGTCGCTGTCCAAAAACGCCGGCACTTCCGACGCTCGGCGATTCGGCGCTGTTCTCCGCGCTGTTGGAGGATAATGAGGCGAAGGACGAATTGAGAGAAGACATTTGGCGAGAGGGCGGAGGCACCTGACAAAAGGACAAAACGTAAAAATGAAACAAAAAAGGGATGGACGGACATTCGGATGTGTGCCCTCGGCAACTGTTGCGGCCAATTCCAATGCATTTGCGATAGTTGTCGCGGAGTTAGTGCTGGCGAAGGCCGCCGACGCTGCCGCACTAACGGTAGCCTGAAATTGGAACATAACGCACAATAAAGTTGCATCAAATTCGGAGAGTTCACTCAATCCCTCCGGTATTCTCTCTCCTCTCCCTATGACTGTTAAGCAGTCGGTCGACCTGTCTGAGCAGGCTTGGCATGGCACTGTGCTGACGCATGTGCCGGTGCCGTAGATGCTGTGGCTGGCGTTGTTCGCGCTCGGGCCCTTCTTCCGCCCTGATAACGAGTCCCCCTCCCCCTCCTCCTCCTGCTTCTCCTCTCCTCCTCCCCCTGCTTCTCCTTCTCCTCCTTCTCCCTCTTTGCCTTCTCCTTTTAGCTCCTTTGCCTGCTGCTCGTCACCAACTCTCTCTGCCAGCGAATGCGGCTCCGAGTGCACACCAACAAGACGCACCTGAAGTTGAGAAACCCATCCGGAAACTGCAACCAAACCCAAAGGAGTGAATTAATAATTCCAATTGTTTTCCTTTTAATTGACTTCCCCCTCCCTCTCCCCCTCCCCCTCCACCAATGTGCTTTTTGTTTGCTTTACCTGCCCACGACCGCCGCTCGCCGTGTTCAGCTGTCGCTGGAGAATTCGTCCGCGAGCTGTAGTTGTGTCGCCTGGGGCGGCCTGACTCAATGTCGGGTTTGGACTGTTGCAGAGCGAAGAATGGAGTCGCCCTTTGGGGTTGCCGAAGAGTGGCGGCAGCCGGGGGACAGCTAGCCAAAGGGTAAACGAATGAATGCCGTCGTTCCAATGTCCACACTTTAGTCCGACATTTTGTCAAAATCCATTTTTTTAATAATCACCGGTTGAATTAGTCGGTGGAGTTGTGCTCGACGAGGAGGAAATGTGCCGGACGGTGTTGACAGAGGAGGACATCCGCCACCTTTGGCTTCACGGGCACGTTGAAACCTTTAAATATTTGTCGGGATATTCAAGAGAATTTGCTGCCCTGCCCCACCCCCAACACATCCGATGTGCCCTGTGGGGCCATCTCTGTCCCCGAGAGGATAATCTGTCCAACGGCAGTGTCCCTCCCCCGAGGGGATTTTGCGCACAGACAATTAGCCATATTACACAACGCGCGGCGGAAAAATTCGATGAACGGTGGGGGAGGAGGAAAATAATAGGAAGAGATGATGAGAGAATTGAGGCGTAAATGTGCACTCTCTTCCTTACAATTAAACCCCCAGTGAACATCCTCTTAAAAAAGCGTTTATTTTTTGACCAATGAATGGTAATTTCGAACAAATTCTTACATTTTTCATTGGCGCGGGAAGGCCAGAAGTTATTTTTTAGGTGTACATTTTAGTTGAGAGCGTTTTTTGATTTTCATTTATTTTAGAAAAAAATAGCGAAATATCAATTTATTGTCAAAAAAGAGGAAAGAAAAAACAACAATAATAAAAACAAGATGATGCACCGAATCACATGCAAAAGCGCCGATTGATTCGAGAGAAAGGTCCAACAAAAGTAAATTAAATTAAATTAAAATCACAGTATTGCATAGACATGGTATGAATGTTCAATTATGCCGAGTGCCTCTCCGGTTGCGACGGCTGTTTGGGCTCGTACCCGTAGAGAAAAGTGGACAGAATAACGATGGAAGCGCCTAAGACGAAAGAGAGTGACGGCTCGAACTCAGCCAAGAAGGTCCATGAGACGAAGCTGCTCAGCAGGATGGACAGCGAGACGGCAAATCCCTGGAAATGTTCGAGAACGGAGGAAAAACTGCTTAAGAAAATGCAATAAAAAGGAAAAATAGACCCTAAAGGTCAAATTTTTTCTATGTTTTGGACAACGTTACGACGAATAAACTTTTGAAGACCAAGCTTGGCGGGTATCAACGGGGAAGGGGAAAGCTTTTAGGGAAGTTATTACACTGGGTACGGCCTGAATTAGGGACCCGGGCCCGCCGGAAAGTGTTGGCTCAATTGAATTAACCCTTTTCAGAATAAGCAATTGGTGGGTTCAGTCCAGACTGAAAAGGACGCGGTGGTCACCTTCAGAATGTTATCCGCATATTTCACGACAAGCGCAACCAAAAGTCCACCATAAGCCTAAGCCTTGGGAATATAATCAAAAACAAATTAAAATGCGAACCTGTAGGGCAACGACCAGCCAAATAATCTGCAAAAGTTTTGGGAGCAATGTTTCAACAAGGGATTTCTGTGCTTTTGTGGTCCGTAAGTCCAAAATGATCAGAGAATAGAAGAATTATCAGCAGATGATCACTTTGATGGATTACAAAAACACCGATTAATTGGCCAACCCAATTGTATCCTTGGAAAAAACCCCACTGTTGAACTTGGCCCCAGTCGTAAATCCAAGTCATTGCGAAGGCACCGAAAATGCTGAAGAAAGCTTAAAACGGAAAAGAAAGAAAAATGCGAAAATCGGAAACTAAAAAAAAGCTGACCAAGTTGCAAATTTCTGACCCAAAGTTGGACTTGCGAAGTTTTCAAAATTTTCTCCAAATAAACGCCGGCGAATCCGCTGGAGCAACAGGCGGCCAAAATGGCGAAAAGTCCGACGAAAACCATCGCCGGCTGCGTCTTTTTGGCGCAAATTCTCATTATCAGTTCCAACGGCGTCCCCAATTCGGCTACCCGCAACGGTCGATGATGGACTATCGGAGGAACCTTTCGGGAGCTAAACTTTGCAGAATTTTGAGTATTTTACTAATTAGAGGAAGGACAGAGAAGAAATGAGGGAAAATGTCGGAGTTTTTACCTGCACAAGAGCGACGCCCGAAGTAAGCAAAAGGAGGGCCACCCATTTGATGAGGTCCAACTTTTTGTTCAACATTGTAACGGAAAAAAAGGCTGTCGTCAGAATTTTCAGTTGATAAGTGACCTAAAAACAGCAAATTTCTTCGGAATATTTCAAATTATTGCCCGACCTGGTATGTGGCCGCGTCCAACTTCGAAAGAGCGAGAAAGAGCAAATTGTTCTGGACAACCTAAAGCCAAAAAGTTACAAAGACAAAATATGCGCCGCCGCTCACATAAAACAGTGCTGGCACCCCAACTTTTAGAGAGTCTTTTGCGTCCAAATCACGCCAAAAACGGCCAAAATTCCATTTGTTTTGATACATGAGCACAGCGATGCAAGTGAAAAATTTAACAATTTCGGACATCAAAACGGCGGTGGAGGACAAATATTTGGGTCCGTCCGATGCGTCGGACCTTTGGGTCCGCGAAAAGCGCAGAGTTAGCACAAGGGCGGTCGTCTGCGCAACAAGCACCACCAGCGAAATCCATTTTAGGGCAAAAGAGTTGGCCGATGACGGAGCTGACATTATCGGAGAAGCATAAACGACAAAAAGATATAACAAAAAGAAAAAAAAAGCTGTTAAATATGTACGCGGAGTCTTAGCTTTTTGTTTGTTGTTTCAATTTACGAATTTCTCCGTCCCAGAAACAAATTCATCAATTTTCAATAAGAAATATTGCAGATTTATTTATCAAGCCGTGGTAACAAATCAAATAAAAAAACAACAGGCCGTAAAACCAGTAAATTCAATCCCAAAATTTTGAGGCTTTGTATCATAAATTTATGCGAAGGAATTCGTTCACTTCTTCTTAGTTTTCCCAACGTCCCGATCGGCTCGCTCCTTCACCATTTCTTCGTTTTTGTCGTTGATCACCCGGCTAATTGCAGCATTTACTTTTGCCTGTTGGACAGCGGCCAACCTCTTTGGGGCAATAACAGCTTTGGTCCCCTACAAAAATGAGAGGTAAATTCGATTAACGCTTCTCAAAATCGTAATTCGTGTAAAACACCTTTTTGGGTCCCTTTGAATGTTGTGCTCCCTTTTGAACTCGCTTCATCGATTTCTGTTTTGCACCCGCCGGCAGAGTCGTCTTCTTCTTCATTCCGTGCTGCGCCATCTGAACTGCTCCAAAAAAGGTAACAATTACGCCTCTTTAAAAACAAACGATATTGTAAAAGGTTGTTGTGACCATAAAATAAACAAATAAATAATCGTTGTTAAAAAACATTGCGAAATTGAGACGAAACAAATGGCTTCATTCTCTTCTCATCATCTACCGGCCTCCATTTTTTCACGCAAAATCACTTCCTCTTCAAATTCGATCATATAAGCGGTGCCCATATGCCAATGGGCGGTGACTTTGCATGGAAAATTGCTCTCCTAAATAACTTTATTTAATTAACTCTTATAATTTTCCAAATCCCAAAACACCGTCAAAAAGGCTTCAATGATTCCGGCAATAAAAGCAGCACAATTCAAAGATCCTTTGTCTTTGGGGAGGGAGATGAAGGTGTTCACAATAGGCTCCTTTTCGATGAGAAAATCTACAAAACATATTACAGGGTAAATGAAGAAAATTAAGGAATTTTCCTCATCCCCAGAAATGATTTTAACCCAATATCATAACAATAACAGCATCTCCACCCGCGATTTAGTTCGATTCTCTTCACAGAGCCCATGTTTCAGTGCATGTTCTAGTATGAACATGCCAAAAATAAGTAAAATCCCACATTTGCACGGGTCCTCGTTGCTTCTCTCCAATTTGTCCGCCTCCTGCCCAAACAGATTTTTCCAGACCGGTCCCTTCACAAACATCAGAATGTGCAGCAGTTTGACGTCCCTTTTGTACCCTTTCTCAAAATGTTTAAACTTTTATCGCCGCTTATTCGTAAAAGCTTGCCTCTCTGAGCGTGACCAGATCCAAAAGCCGGACTCCAACAAAACGCCCGTAATCAGTCAGCCTGCAGCGATAGTTATCATTTTCTTCTCAATTTCCCGTCTCCAACCTGTCCTGTAGCCCTTGCACTGTGTTGACTTTGTTCTGAGCGTACCGGACCATCTCGACAAAAAACAAAGCGAATGTGGACAGATTTACCTGAAGGGAAAAGGAAATCAAACACAAATACGGCTCGATTTTGAATCTCATCACCTCGTGTTTCCCTTTGCTCAGCGACTTGTCGAGAATACCCACCGCCCGAGTGGCGTTGTTCCTCATCTAATTTCATTAAAAATTTTGGTTTAATAAAGTTTTTCAGAACACAACGCGGTTTGAAACCAATTGCAGGTCGATTTAAAGTGAAGGTAAACAATTTATTTATGGGAAAATGGAAAAAAATAATTCTGACTATGTTTTAAATCGAAGGAATGAGAATTTGATGAAAATAAATTAAATCAAATAAAATGAGAAGGAATGTTTGTTACCAAAGATTAATATTATTTTTCATGTTATGGCAGTTCCAAAAACCCGGAAATATGAAATTTGGCAACAAAATCGCAGTGACATTTTACAGAAAAGCTAGATGAAGATTCGACAATAAAACAGACCCGTCTGAACAATTTGCGGCGATTTGTTAAACGAAAGAAAAGTTGTTGTTTCTGACGGACCTCCGAATTTGAAGAGAGACGAAGTTCAAAAATGCTGCGGGCAAAATCATAAAGTGCCAAATCCAACTGCATTCTTTTGCCGGATCAATTCCAATTGTCTTCTGGTGGGGATCACATGGGCGGACTTACTTTTGTTCCACAGAGACAAATCGCTGTCAAAACTGAAAAAGAAGGAACTGAAATTCTATTGCAAATTCTGTTTTTACGTCAGCCCGAGTGTTTTCTCAAACAGAAATTGACTTTCGGCCATTCGCTCCTTCAGACCAAAGAAAGCGAATTGGCGCAAGTTGAACTTGGCACTCTCGAGAATAATACGGTCCCGAACAATTGCATCCATTGCCGATGAATTGTAACAGTTGACAAGACTCAGGTCGGACAACATTCGCGTCTGGCTTAAAATTGGAATTTTTTGGCCTTTTGGCAACAAAAAATCACCGATTGAATGCCAAATTATATGGGCAAGCGAGGAACCTTGATAAAATAGCAAAATATAGTTAACAGTAACACAAAAGAAACTCGAACTCGTCTAGAGAAACGCCGCGCCATCCGACATCCGGGTCAAAACACAGTGGCAACTCCTCCGGCGTCGGTAACCGACCACCACAAAAATGTAAAGCTCGTGCCCAGGTGGCGCCCCGCTCTGACACGTGAGTGTACTCAGAAACAAAACGATCGATCGGATCGCGCAAAAATGTGGTCAGAAAAAGACGCCGCTTTATAACGCTTTCCTAAGCACAAACAAAACAAAATTTATTTTATTATATGGCGCTTTACCTTCTCTGACGTCCAATTTGTTGTTGACACATCCCGAAACGATCAGTTCAGTGTAATCGGCATGCAAGTTGCATGCCCAGCCCGTGGAATAGCGCGAGAAACAGCCAAATGCGTCCGATCGGCCGCCGACACTGACATTTCATCTTTCTCTTCTCTCCAAATCTTAATTAAATCATCGATATAATAAATAACTGAACAAATTTATATTAACATAACTGCAAAATGAATAGAAAAAAGACAAACATTAATTTTTTAATTGCTTTTTAATTTTTCTGAAATTTCCCATAGGAAAACACCGGCAACATTTTTAAAATTTACATGCATTTGCACTGATGCGTCACATTGAGATGGCGGACGAGGAAACGCTCAAAGCTTGTCCCAGCAGTTTTTTGTATATGGAGAAATACGAGCACATCTTGTCCTCCCTCCACCTTGAACCTATCAAAAAGGGCGTTTTAAAAACGATTTTATGCCAAATGGACAATGCCAACCTGTTATTGTCTGGGTTTTGTGTTATATGAGCAAAGCTCAAAATTGTCTGCTGATAATGCGCCGCCACAGCTGTCGAATGTTTGTATGCGTTGCCGATCGAATTTCCAAATGCGAATTCGCTCATTTGCGTGAGAGAAGGAAGACGCGGCGGCGTTGTCCGTGTCAACACATTATTTTCCGCATCTTCACGTGTGTTGGTGCCGATAAGGAATATGGACAGCAGAAATGTCCAAATTGTAACACATCCGACAAAAACTATCAAAGACCCCTTCTTAAGCAACATTGGATGCCATCCCTAGTCAATGCAGATACAAATGAAGAATGATTTATGCTTCTGTGAGACCATTCATTCCCCTGAAACCTTCGTTAGGTTTTTTTTTTTTCGCCCTTTGCACTTTCCATATTGGCATTTTCATGGCACATTTTTTATGCCACTTTTCCCTCGCCATGGACGGCAGAAAAGAAAAAAAGCGAATTAATTCGTTTGTGCAAATCATAACGCCAAAACTTTTAAACAACTTAACTGATTTGGAGCTTTTTGAAAATTTCAATATTTTATTTGTCAAAACATTCCATTTTTCGACATTCTTTACTCTCAAACTCAAAAAAATTTTTTTCTTTTTATCCGCCGATGCTCGTTTGATCTTTTTCAAATTAGACTATTCGATCGGATATGATACAAATACATAGACTACACACAATGTTGCCCTCTTCGCTTCCCTTTGCCCGCTCGATTTCTTTGGGTTTGCTGAGCCGAAGTGCCACCTCATTTGCGTGGGTTTGGGTTCTTCCGGCGACTTTTCAGTGAACTGAACGATTGCTTTTAGGGGGCTCACTTCGGAGCAGTTCATGAAGAATCCTGCCAATGAGCCGGTGCTGGAATATCGCAAGGGCAGCGAGGAGAATGGGGCGGTGGAGCAGAAACTGCAGAAGCTCTGGGCAGAGCCCGTGAAAGTTCCGCGCATTGGGACAGAGAAGATATTCCGCAAGGACCAGAGGAAGAAGATATTCCGTAAAGAACAAAGGAACTTCAAACAGCCCATGGCGAAGAATGGGGTACGTTTGTTCGCGGGGCGGTTTTGTTCCCGAGACTTTACTCGCGCATAGACCAAAAAATTTTACAAATTTTTGAATAATTTTTTTAAGCAAGGTTTCAAAACGGATGCCGCAAAATTATCGGAACAGAAGAACTTCAAACAGCCCATGGCGAAGAATGGGGTACGTTTATTCGCGGGGCGGTTTTGTTCCCGAGACTTTATTCGCGCATAGACCAAAAAATTTTTACAAATTTTTGAATAATTTTTTTAAGCAAGGTTTCAAAACGGATGTCGCAAAATTATCGGAACAGAGGAACTTCAAACAGCCCATGGCGAAGAATGGGGTACGTTTGTTCGCAAGGCGGTTTTGTTCCCGAGACTTTACTCGCGCATAGACCAAAAAAATTTTACATTGAATAAATTTTGTTTAAGCAAGGTTTCAAAACAAATGCCGCAAAATTATCGGAATTTGAGCCTGAAAAAATTCAATTGGTATCAAGACGACTGCACGAACATTTGTTCGGAGAAACGACTTACACAAACCGTTCAGCAAAGATGGTGGGTTGTGGGTGCTTTTTGATTACGTGACCTTGCATTTTAAAACTTATTTGGGTCAGATTTCAAATATAACAGATTTTGCGTTTAAAAAATCCGATAACTCAAAAAACTACCTTCAAACTTAGAAAATGAGACAAATATGCTTTTTTACATTCGAGGACAGTATTGAAGACCAATTGGAGTTACCCTCTCTTCATGTTAGTGGTAATTTGATGGAACACTTTCGGGTCGAAGCATCTGCGCAGTTTGAAGGGTTTATTTAGCGGTACTTTGTTTTTTGACTAAACTTTTTAAGTTACCAAAAGTTACTGGAAAGTGTGCTTTGGCTTAAGGAGCACAACAGACTTCCCTTGGAGACCAAAAGAATGGTCAGTTCAACCCGGATGGACTGCCTACGATATCATCGGTTGGAATGGTGAGAAGAGATCAGTTAAAAAATGGGGTTTTATGTGTCTCATCGTCAATTTCACTAAATTGTTTTAAAAAGTTTAGGGGTTTTGATACCGTAGAATCCTAATCTAACCTATGTCTTAATCAATTTTTCGTATCCCGGAACACAATTCGAAAGTTGACCGAAAATTCAAAAATCATTTTTGGCCTTAAAATTGTTTAAAAAAGCGCAAAACACCACTACATAGGCAAATTATGAATCCGTCCGTGCTTTTTGAACAATTTAGGCAAAATTGATTTTTGGTAAACTTCAAATATTCGACCAAATGTTTGAATTGGTTCGGGGTTCGGAATTGGTTGAAACTTGTCAGGCGGATTCTACGCCCCCCAAAAACCCCTAGAAACGCTTTCCTAAAACTTTAAACAATTATAAAATTTGGTCAAATAATGGACACAATACTTTACTAGTGCCGGATTAAAATCTATTTATGGCTTTAGCTGTTCCACGACCTGTGCCTTTCCCGGCTGAAGATTTGCTGTTTTTTGATGTTGAAGTGTGCATGAAAGACGGTCGGTTGCCCACATTGGCAGTTGCTCTCTCCCCCACAAAATGGTTGGTTTATTATAAGTCATTGAACATTAACATTCTCATTTGTGCAAGGTATTCGTGGTGCAGTACCCGGATGGCCGATGCTGATAATGAACTTCCCGAATTTGTCCGACCTGAACATTTGATTTCAATGGGCAATCTTGGCCAAAGAAAACGATTGGTCATCGGTCACAACGTCGCCTTTGATCGCACTTTTATCAGCGAACAATACGCCATTCACGTATGTCGGACAAAAGTGGCATTTATTTTGTGTCGCTTTCAAACTACAAGTTTCTTCGATTTCATAGATATTTTACCTTTTGGTGGTTGGTCATGGGTGTACGATCCGAATCCAGACCGGGGCAATGACTGACTGCATACTTAATCGATTCAAACTTTTTAAAAACCATTCGAAGCTCTTGTAGAGATCTTTAGCATTTCGACAAGAGCTTTAGAATGGGTTTTGAAAGTCTGAATCGGTTAAGCTTAAAGTCAGTTATTGCCTCGGTCTAGATTCGGACCGGTAGCCTGTTCATGACTGGTGTTCTGTTTAGGAAACTGCATTGCGTTTTTGGGACACAATGTCCATGCACATAGCAATCGGTGGCATGGCCGACCATCAGCGGGACCTCTTCACGCAGAACAACAACTACCCATCATTAGCCAAATTGTTGTTTTCAAAGCCTGGTCAATCTGACGTAGGGCTTGAAATTGCTATGGAAGCTCTCACAAAGAAGCAAACTACCCATTTGAAGGAATTTAATGTTTTGAAAGGCTTCATACGAGAATAAACATAAAAATCTAGAAAATTGTGCATGCTTGGAAGAAACGGACCTGCAGAAATTCTTTGGACGCTCTTTACAAAAAATATTGCAGCAAAGAGAAGCCTTTGGTCGTCAGAAAGTTCAACGAAGAAAAAAACGGCAAAATGGAACAGAATCCATCCGAAGAGTCGGCTAATTGTAAGCAATCGGCAAAAGAACAAAGCGAATGGGACAAAACATATCAGAGTTTCTTCAAAACGGCCTCAATTGAGCAAATCCGTTCAAAAGCGCAAGTACGGTTTGTGAAAGTGGGTCGTTCTTGATTAAATAATTAATTTTAGACTCTTTTCGATTATTGTGCCTGCGACGTAGAAGCGACAGAAGCGTTATTTCGGAAGCTTTATCCCAGTTTTAAATACAGGTTGTCCCTCCCGTTGCTATTTTGTGATTTGACTTCCTAACAGATTCCCTCACCCGGTCACTTATTGCGGAATGTTGGAAATGGGCAACCCGTATTTGCCCATAACAAGTGAACAACTCCAGCTTTACCTGCAGCTTAACATTCAATACCTTTCAGGTAATTGGCGCACCTTTTTCGCTAAATGTGAGGAAGAATCATCGAATCTGAAGGATGTGACGGCTAATAAATTTGTTAAAAGTGCCCGAAATTTAATAGAGGAATTGGACGTGGAAATTGAACATGGAATTCGAAAGTACTTTAATGTTTTTACGGTTTTTTGAATCTTGAAAGATGAAATTGTTTTAACGTGCTAAAAGAACTATACCAAATAAAAACTTTTTTGTTCAACAGATTTGAGCTTGACCCGTGGATGTGGGTGTCAGACTGGAACAGAAAATTATTACGTCCGCAGTGGCCCCAGTGGTACAGCGGACTGTTTATGCGTTTTCAGGACGCGGAGGTATAATCAGAGTTTAATGGGACAACTAGTACTTTAAGGTTTAAAAATGTTATCTTTTTTTAAAGCCTTTAAAGTCGTTACCGAAGACGGTAAACAAAGCACTTCTCTGATTAACTTTAGATTCACATTGATTTGTTGACTGGTGATCGGATCAAAATGCAAACCCGCGAAATTCCGCGGATTTTTGGCCTTTGTTATGGGCACTATCCGCTCTTCTACAAGTCCAACTATGGCTGGGGTTTTTGGTGCCAAGCACCGAATGTAAGTAAATGCATGTGCATGGGGTACGTCGTTGCACCCCCCATAGCCCCCCGTAAGAGCCTGACGCATCCTCCTCGTCCGTTCTCGTAATGACGGCTGGAGAAGAGGGAGAGGGATCGATCTGGTGCCCCTTCCCCTCCCGTTCCGTCATCGTACACGGGCTCCGGTTTGATGCACTCCTTGGTGGTGTGGTCAGTAAAAGTCAGGGCGGATCACCTCAGTGCCAGCAATTGAATCTCAACCAATTAAACAAACATGATGCCATTCGAAAGCTCTAAATGGGAAGAATCATTTGGGAAAAAACGTTTAAAAAGTTCATGTGAAAAAGCACCCAAAATCGGGGTTTTTTAATAGGTTTATTCAATGACTTTTTCACGAATTCCTAACTGTTTAGCTTTTAAAAGTTTAGAGCTTTTGAGTGGCATCTTGTTTGTTTGGGTTGAGTTTAAAAAAGTTATGGACTTTCAATTGCTGTCACTGAGATGTTGTGGTTGGGTGGGTGGGTATTGGATTTGTTACACGAAAATCTTTATTCGTTATTTGCTATAACATTTTAACAGCGGAAGACTAACATTTTTAGACAGTTTCTCCGCTGACTTGCCAAAAGATGAGAAGGTTCTTCTTAGGAGAAATGAATATGTGAATTTTCCGGTCAGGTGATTGTGTAAATTGGATTATTATAATGTTTTGTTTAGGGCATTAATCTTTCAATTTATTTATTGTCTTTCAGGGAAATCCATGAACTGATCAGACGCAACAAAAGTCGCAAGGTGCCCGAGATTCTGCTTAACACAATGAAGCCGGTTTCGGCGGTGACGCAACATTTCAACTTCTACAGACTTCCTCACCCGGTAAAAAAATTTAATTGTCAAAAAAATGTTTTTGCAGAGCGGCAAAGCACGCAACATGGGGACTCCGTTCGACAAGTCCAACTACAAAAACTTCGAAGAGGGTGTTTTGTACTCTACGCGTTACGGGGAAGTGCTGAAGGACTTTTTGGTGTCAAAAAGTGTGACTCGATTTTGGGGAAATTACAGGTGTCCCAAATGCTAAAAATTGTTTTTTCCGTATGGAAAATCGTCGGTTCTTTCAGAGATCGTTACAGAGAAGAATTGCCCGTTTGGTTGGATGAGCAAAAGCAAATGGGCGCCCTTGTTCCGTCAGTGATTCCTTCCGGGACGGTAACGCGCAGAGCGACCCACAAACTTTGGCTAACCTCGACAAATCCAAAAGTATTAATTATGAATGGACTTACTGATAAGAGCTTATTCAGGAGAATGTGGTCGGATCCGACATGGTACTGCATTGTATTTGAGTTTTACTGCAAAAAATGTTTGCACTTTCTCCACAGAAATCGATGGTCCAATGCGCCGATGGGTGGAAATTTGTCGGGGCTGACGTGGACTCGCAAGAGCAATGGCTGGCCGCACTTTTTGGCGATTCTTTCCACGAAAGTCTCCGTGCCGGTGCGACGCCCTTCTCGAATATGTTGTTGGCCGGGAACAAAAACAACGGGACCGACCTGCACTCGGTGGTCGGCAAGAAAGTGGGCATCACGCGGAGTCAAGCAAAGGTGGACGGACGGGCGATAAGAATTTTGGAAATTTTTGTTTTTGTCTCCCAAATCATCCATAAATGCTCATCATTCTGTTCAGACTCTGAATTATGCTCGTCTTTACGGCTCAGGCATTTTTCATGCGCAACAATACATGATTAACCAGGGAATTGCGAAACCGGCGGCAAGGCGAAGAGCCAAAAAATTGTTTGAAACGACAAAAGGGCGAACCTGTAAGGTAAACGAATTCTTGTCTTAATTTTAAGCAAATAAAACCTTAGAATGCTTTTTTGTAACAGATACCTCAAAATGAGTGAATCGGGCGGCAAAATGCTTGACGAATTTCTCGCGTTAAAATCGAATCTTCTTAAATTTGTTAAAGAAAATTTTGCCGTATTACATCTTGGCGGAAAATGTTTTTTGCGCATTGATTGTCAGTTAAACGACATTAACGGCGCTTGTAAGTTAAACTTATGTATAAAAGTTAAATACAATTTCTATTTTTGGAATGAGCATTCTTTTTTCTTCTGCGTTTCCATATTACATCATTGTTCCATTTGCAGGTCCTTTCCCTTTTGTAAAAATATTCGAGGAATGGTTGTTGTCCAGGCAGAAGGAAAACAACATCGAAATGAGCATTAAGAGAATGAGAAATATCTTATACGAAGGCGACGTTTTTCTCCATGTTGGGGGATAGTGAGCAATTATTAAATATTATTGAAAATATTTTTAAAAAAATGTTTAGCGAGTCCCAAACATTCAATTGGCTATCACTGAATGCCTGCCAGCGCCATCCCATCACACCGGTGCTGAAGTGTCGGCTCAGCCAGGCACTCGAACCAATTCTGCCAGCCATGGTCAAGGATGTCCAGTCTGTTAACTTGGATAAGTTCAACTCATTGTTCAAACGAAGCGTCGCCAATTGGGTCAAATTTTGATACACAATTTGGGGTACTTTCCTGTTTTGCCACCCAAAATTGAAAAATTAAACGTATGTTTTTTACCTACTAAACACGATTGCAACTAATTTTTTTTTTGTATAAAACCCAAATTATTGTGACAAATTTATAGAACAGAAATGCGGCCAAAGGCAACCCACCTAATTCTTCTTGTCCCTTGCTTATATTTATGCGATGGGAATACCATTGTTGCAATCGCATTTAGTGGATAAAATAACATGTTTATGCCAATTTTTGCGCTGGGGTGGTAAACAGAAAAGTACCGAATTTGGTGTTTCATTAACAAACCTTTTCGTCGCTTAATTCTTCCCGATTTCAGTTTGTCCAGTCGAGTGCAGTCGACTTCCTCCACCTGTTACTCGTCTGTATGCGATGGTTGTGTCGTAAGTATGACATCCCGGCTCGTTACGTAATTTCTATCCATGATGAGGTGACATTAATCGATCAATTAAATATCAATTTGCATCTTTTATAGGTTCGTTATTTGGTTCCGGAAGAAGACCGATACCGGTGTGCGTTGGCCCTCACGTTGAGCAATATGTATGTGAGGTGAGTGGATTTGTTGGAGTTTTCTTTGGGCAATTTGCATAAATAATCACAGAGCAGCAATTTCCGACACGTTGGGGATTCGGGAGCTGCCCAAGGTTATTGTTTATTTTCACAAATTGGAAAATAATTAATTTTCTACAGTCGATCGCCTTCTTCAGCCAAGTGGATATTGACTCGGTGCTTCGCAAGGAAGTCGATTTGGAATGTCGAGCGCCTGACGCCAAAACAATTGAAAATGGTAATTGGGCAACACTTTCCACGCTCATTCTCAAAAAAAGAACATTAAAGGTGAAGCTGTGAACATTGAACATATTGTGGAAATTACGGGTGGACGCCTTGCGTGATTGTGAAGCCGATTTTGTTTGCATTTGTTTAAATTTTTGAATGTTTCTTTTTTCGATGAGAAGATCTACATGTCTATTATCGCTGTATCTCTATTATTACACTTCGTTTTGTTTTTTGTGCCTTAACTCAACAGTCCTAATCAGGCACGTATTTTGGAAAAAAGGGGGTGGGAGAATTAGGGAAAAAAATCGTATTTCTGTTGCTTTTTTGTTAAAGGACGTGCCTGGTTTCCCAACGCCCGTTTGGTTTTTGATGTTCCCATCTTTTGCAAATATCTCATACAAATTTATTGCTAAAGCTTGGCATAAAGGGAAATGTGAGAGGAAAGAATCACGTAACAGGAGGATCAAAAATGTGACAAAAATAAGCAAAATTTCTTGTTTAATCATTCTCTGGACTATCATTGTCTTCGAAATCGGTGTATATATCAGATAACGGACTCGACGATGCCCTCAAGGTGTCGTAAGTGAAGTGCTTTTGACCAGCAAGGGTAGTGAACCTAAGAAATGGGGACGAGTTACTGAAAGTCTGTAATAGTGCCGATGGTAAATGGTTATGGGACCCTGCCGCAAAAAAATGTATTTTTTGAGTCGTAGCAAGCGGGCAATGAATGAATATACCTGCGGAACAACTCGCGACGGACGGGTTGGGTGAATTTGTTGACCAAACATAACATGGAAGCGGCAGCGAAAAGAAGGTTGTAGCCCCAGACGAGCGAGAAATTGGAGATCCAGTGGATTCGGCCGTAGTTGCCGAGGAGATCGAATGTGGTGATACCTGAAAATGCTAAGAGAAAAATGTCAATTGCAAAACGAAGAACTTATGGGAAACAAGAACGTGCCTAATGTCCGGACAAGAACGGGAAGTGCAGAACTGAGGACGAGAATTATCACACAGTTAATGATGATGGCAGTCATCGAAGTGCGCCCACGGCGGGGCTGAAGGCGACGTATCAGTGGGAACGGAGTAGACGCCGACAAGAGAGGACATCATAATGTATCTAGGAAGAGATGGCTGGATTCGGAAATCCAAGAATGGATGGAATCGAGTCCATTGGTTAAAAGTAGGGTAGGACAGACCGGTTTATGATTTTGTACCCGGCTAATCGGTCTTTTTAACATCCCTAGTTAACTGAAAGCTGTGTTTGTCCTACCCAAATTAAAGGATAAAATCTAAAACGCACAAAATGATAGCGATTTCACCCAATGCCCCAAAGATGCCCAATGTGTGTCGGTACTGCTCCATGTACTGGACGTAGGCGGGAAGTGCTCGAAATCCAAAAAGTAATTGGAGAGTGTTTAACAGAACCATCGACACAGTGAGAACCTATAGAAAACAATTTGATTAAATTGATGAGAGAAAGTTAATTACGGTAAGCACGAGGAGAATGAGCATGATTATTGGATACTTAAGCAGAGTCAGCAGAATTTTGATCGGCTCGAGCAGATGATGAAGTCGTTTTCTAGCATGAAAACACTTTCCAAAGTCTATTTTGGCGTATTTGCTCCGTTGGTGTGCTTTTTGTGCGTACTGTTTGTAATTCACGCTCCCTTTGCGGAAGACTTCACCAGTACCGTTGGTAGTCGAGATCGAACTCAGTTCAGCAACCGATCGATGCCTTAAAAATATTGGCAAAGATTAAAGTGGAAAAGAGCGTAAATCACTCTTCAAACACCTCAAAAATGGTGCGGAGACGCCTGAGCTGTAACCCTTTTGTTGTTGGAATTGTTGAAACTTTGTGTCCCTTCGAAGACAGCTCAAAGCCTACATTTTTTTGTTTAAGTTATGAATATCGTTTCGCACCTGCAAACGTTCCGGAGTCGTTGCTTTAAACAAATGGGTTGGAAGATCCCCATTGTTCTTTAAAATGGTTCATAAATAATTTGTATAAAGTTTCTAAAGGTGTTCACCAGAGTTGTAGCTGACCGATATCGACTTGTATTACTTCTAATTGTCGTCTTTTGGGTAATCAGCATTTCGCTGAACACATCGAACATTTTGGCGAATCCGAGCGGAACCGACAGTAACAGCAAAGAGACGCCGAAGAGGGAAGCGAAAGAATACAACAAAGGCGTGGACAGGGAGAGGGACAACGACAGCAGGGAGAGCGAAATGTACGAGGGCTGTAAACAACACGTACTTTGCCTCGTTTTCAAAACCAAACCCCTGGCAATGTCCTGCCATATTTACCAACCTGCAAGAAGAGGTGGGAATAGAATACATCTGCAATGCCAATCAGGACGATGATAACCAACGAACAAACCACGACAGTCTCATAAAAACGCGCAAGAAGCGGACGACGCACCGAAGCCGGCGTGGAGCCGTGAAAGGGCTGAACAACATGGAGGATGAAAGGCCGCACTACTGAAGCCCTGAGACTAAAGTGAAAATTTTATGAACATGAAAGAATTCAACCAAAAAGTAAGGAATTAAGTCAACAAAATCTAAAAAAGAGCTTTTTATGTAAAAAAGATAAAATTTATATTGGGAGGGAGGGATAAGGATAAACAGTTAAAAATCTATATATTGAAAAACAAATGCTCGTGAAAGGATTAAAAACAAAAAAGGTCCTAGCACCGGATGGTTTCGATCCATCGACCTCTGGGTTATGGGCCCAGCACGCTTCCACTGCGCCACGGTGCTGATGAATGATTCGGCGTAATTTATATTGAACATTTCAGTAATTTTGTTTTTGTCAGGAATTATATCACTTTAGGAGGGAAAACTGGACGGACATTTGTAACTTATAAAGGCATAAAGGCTGTTATTCTTAAAGCAATTCTTAACAAATAAATCAACTAAATTTACCGTCGAAGCCAAATTTCACCCCGAAAAAGTAAATAATTCAAATAATAAAAATTCACATAAAAAATTTGAAATGAAGCTCTTTTTAAATGAAAATACCAGTTTTTCCAAAAACATCCCCAATCGAATTTTTGAGTTGTCCCCTCCCCACAAAATATCCCAATAATCCTTCAAACCTCAATGAAAAAGTAGGAAAATGGGAGCAGCACGAATAAGGACAAATTGCTGAGCATGAACACGTAATTCCACAAAGAGTTGATTAGAGAGGCGTTCAGCCACTTCAGGTAGTAATTGTCCGGGTACCGCTCCAGCACTTCGGAGCCGAGCACGGAAAATGGCAGAAGAGTTACTGCACCAATGGACACCGACAGGGAACAGCAACAAATCCAAACACTAAAAATTGCACTTTCGTCCATTTACAATATTAAATGACAGTCTTTATAAAAAAATAGGCAATTTCCGTTTGCATATTTAAAAGACTTACGAAACGCGAAAGACAAAAAAATCCTCATCGCCAGCATAAAGTTCTGTAATAAATCAATTTCTTTTTGTTATCTTTAACAAACCAACCATCATTGTCTGAACGCATTTTCACATACTGAATGATCGTGTAACTGAACATGTAGGAAAAAAGGAAAAACAGCATACAAATCTGAAAAAACAATAAAATTGGGTAATATGAAAGGAAAAAAAACTGACCAAATGTTTCCTTATAAATCCATAGAATTCTTCCGCTTCTACATCTATAAATTCTTCTGTTTCGTCCATAAAATTTGTATTATGGATTGGCACATTTTCTTAAAGATAAAAAATTTCACACTGGGTCAACACTGTGCAGCAGGGACACAGCGAGTTGGGAAAAATGTCGGGTCGGGTCGGGAGAATGAGTATAGGAAAATTTGACGCCGAATTTGTGGACTTTTGCCGATTTTTTGTGGATTTTTGAAAAATTAATTAAAAATTTTTAAAAAAATTTATAAATTGAATATTTGGCATAATGTTACATAAAAAATTTAACTAATGTGATTTTTCGCGTAATTGTTCAACAAAATGCAGTAAAATTGAGTTTTGTATACTATTCAACAGTTTCAGAGATGTCCAAAATTAATACATAAGTTATGGCATTGCCTGATGACAACAAAAATCTGTCTTACACATCGCTTCTCACATTAAAGCCGTACAAAGTTTCTTTGGTATGGCTTTGGTTTAGGGCTTTTGAATTTTGTATTTCGTACAGAATATTGTTGGAAAGGGGGCGTGCCGATCAGTGAATGAATTCGAAAAGATTAGACAGCTTGGCGAGGGCACTTACGGCGTCGTGTACGAAGGTCGAGATAAAAGATTGGGACAAACGGTAAATGTTTGACAATCGATCAATTTATTGAGAGATTTAGGTCGCCCTTAAGCAAATTCGTCTTAATCTGAAGAAAGAAGGCGTTTCTGTGTCTGTCATGCGGGAAATTCAATCGCTAATGGACATTGAGCATGAAAACATTGTGCGGCTTTTCGATGTCGCTGTGGGGAGGAGAATTGATCAAATATTTTTGGTGATGGAATATTGTGATCAGGTGAAGCAATATCAATGCTTGTACTCTCAGCAATTTAAGTTTAATTCAATTTCAGGACCTCGCATCACTGCTCGACAATATGAATTCTCCATTCACCGAAGCACAGATTAAGTGCCTTTTGCTTCAACTTTTTCGCGGTCTTCACCATCTGCACAGTCGCTTCATCGTTCATAGGGACATTAAGGCGAGACTATTTTATTTTTTAATATTAGCATAATTTTCGACTTATTACTGGCGGTGCCTTTATTACTGGGACTCCTCGTATTCCCTTTTGAGTTTGTCCCATCCCCATGTTTTTTTTAAATAAGACTCATTATAAATTGTTTTTAGGTATCAAATCTTCTGCTGACTGAGTTTGGTGCTCTGAAAATCGCCGACTTTGGATTAGCAAGATTATGCGGTGTTCCGCCTACGGAGATGACTCCAAGAGTGGTCACACTTTGGTCTGTTGTTTAAAGACCAAATCTTTATTCCCCCCCCCCCAATGTTTCTGCCCTTTAGGTATCGTTCCCCTGAATTGTTATTCGGCAGTAAATTCCAATCTCCGGGCATTGACATGTGGGCTTGCGGCTGGTGTGAAATAATTTAATTTTATTTAATGCTAATCGAATTTACTTTAGTATATTGGGCGAATTGCTTTTGCATAAGCCGTTACTTCCTGGAAAAGATGAGATAGATCAGGCACTGTTGTTTTTATATTTATTTTTTAATTTTAGACTTAATTTAGATCCGTCTAATCATCAGTTTGGTTGGGACGCCGACAGAGAAAATTTGGCCTGAAATGGCGAGTTTGCCGCAGCTTGAAAAGGTCCAACTGATACAACAGCCCTACAATAACATCAAGGCCGTTTTCTCTGATCGGTCGCCCGAATGTCATGCGATGCTGAACTCGTTGTTTATTTATGATCCGAAGTAAGTTTGCCAACGACACATTTGCAACAACTTGGGTGAGACCTCGGCACTAAAAAATCGACTTTTCTAGCTAAACAATAAACGACCAACCCAATTACAGGATCGAACCAACCTCGCGACCGAACCCCCCCCCCCCCCCCCCCCCCCCCCTCTTTAAAGTGGGAAAAAGATTGTATTAATTTTTTAAAATTAATTCTCAGACGACGCGCAACGGCCAAGGATTGTTTGGAGAATGAATACCTCAAAATGTCGCCCCTTCCATGTCATCCGTCGATGATGCCCTCGCTGAGCGGATTGACCCGTAAGCGGAAGAGACGCAAGTCTTCAACCGCTTCTTCCTGATTTCTTTCTTTTTTTGCCAATTTGCTATTCTTTTTGTATTTATTCCTTTTCAACTTGGAGGGGCGGCATCATTTGGTGCCAGCCGGACTAATAAATTGAGTGAAATGTTTTGGCGGGTATTGCTGTTGTGATCGGGGATCGCCAACACTTTTGATTTGCAATTCGATATTCGTTTCTCGTCCCGTCGGGGACTTGGCCATTTATAAGGATGAAAATAAATGCTATTTTTTGGAACATCAATCAACCCAGTCACCATAAAAATCATAAGACAATGCACATCGGATAGTTGGGGGTGGGGCTTCTGATTTAGGGTTGGTCATTAATTACTCGGCCGTTTCCATCCGTTCCGCTTCTTCCATTAATTACACTGGGACTTAACCAAAAGCTATCAAAGATCCGAAGAGCAGTTGGGCCTCGTCCGTTTTGCTAAAGTTGAGGGAATGGAGAAGGCTGACTAACTAATGGATTAATATAAGAGTCGGTTGTGAATAAGCGGGGGGAGGGGGAGACGATGAACAGCCCGGACCCGCAGACATACGGGAACTCCTCCCTCAATCCATCAATCAATTACCCCCCAATTGATCGCACATTTGTAAAGTGTTGGTTTGGACCAAATTTTTAAAAAAACGGATTTGTAGACGAACTTTGGCAATGGTCCACTCTCTTGGGCATTGGCAACTGTTGTTGAAGTTTGTGCTCATTCATCTTGGATTTGTTGTGAGCTCAGGCATACAACAGGAAAGATGTGCGAGATAGTTTTGGGACTTTTACAAAAATTATTATTTGTTAATTTAGCTCTTCTCCCTAAATGCTGTCGACAACAGCGGGAACAAATATCAACAGAACAGCCTTCGGCATCAACAGCAGCAGCACAACCAGCAACAGGAGCCAAACTCCCCGGGATGCGATGTTCCGAGCGACTTTTGGTTAAAATTGATTGAAATTAAATCGAATCGTTTCTGTTAAGGTGTGACAGTTACGTGATTGCCCGGCGTTGCAACGTTTTGCAAGTGAAAATTCATAACCATTTAATATTCAAAAACTGATTTTTCAAGCAATGTGAACAACTCAGACAAGACACGCGTCCCATCACCGTGACATTAATGTGAATTATTGTAATAAAAATAATATTAGAACTTTCCTTCCTCTTAAGGTATGAAGCATTATGCCCGTATTGCCAGCGTTTTGTTGCCAATAATTTGGGCGCGTTGCACAACCGTTTTGGAAGCCGCATCAAATTGGACTTGGTCCCCTGGGGGAACAGTATTCTGCTCCGAAATGGACATATTTCGTAATTTTACATTATTTTTCCTCATAATTTTCAACGCATTTATCAGCTGTAACCACGGGCCCAAGGAGTGCGACGCGAATCGGCTAATGTCCTGCGTCCTTGAAGAGGTTCCCACCGACCAAGCCGTTCACTTTGTCATTTGCTTTGAACGCTCTCTCTCCGTCGGTGCCGGCGTGGAACAGGCAATGCTCCAGTGCTCCAGCTTCATCAGGAACAGTTACAAGCGCATAAAGTCAGGAGAAATAGCGTTATTTCACTTTTTGTAAGAATTTTACTGAAAAGTGGATCATTCAGACAATGCTACATGGGCGAGCGTGGTATCCAACTCCAACGACAAGCGGCCCAACGCACAATGACCGCCAAGGCAAACCCGATCGTTGAGGTACCGTACATACTCGTCAACGGATATGCGCCCAACACGGACACAAACACTGTGGACATTGTCGCACTCACTCACCTCATCCAAAAGTGGCTGAACTTACGTGAACAACGACGATAAAGGAAGCCGCAGCATAATTTGACTGTTCTCCGGATTAAATCTTTTTATTCGACATTCAAACTTTTCAAATTATTTTGTGTATTTTGTATCCTATCCCGATCGAATACTCCCATTTGAAAGATCAAAATCAAACTAAAGTTTGCGGGCAGGTGTTTTAATAAAGCTTTTAGTATTCGATCTTATACCATGGACGGCAAAAAAGAAAAGCAAGCAAATTAATGTTTGAACGAATTGTTTAAAATAAATCTTTGGCGTTCTGTTCTGTTTAATTGTTTAAATATTTGACGTTATGATTTGCACAAATGATCGCTTTTTTGTCCAAAATGTAAAATATTGTTTGGTTTTTATTCAAAAAAGACTGTTTTCCCTAAGATTTTAGTCAGTAATTTAAGGGTTCTCTTCTAAACCTCTGAGCCCCAAAATATAAAAGTACATTGAGCTGAAACAGTATAAATTCTAAGCGTAAAACCCGCTAAAACTTTTTTTTGTGGGACCAGTAAAAGTAACTAAATATTACCAAAATGTTTTGTATTCTGAGTATAAACTTTACATTGCAAAGTCTCAAAATCAGGAAAGAATATAATAACAACAAACCAAAATGTTGCCCTCTTCGCTTCCCTTTGTCCGCTCCATTTCTTTGGGTTTGCTGAGCCGAAGTGCCACCTCATTTGCGTGGGTTTGGGTTCTTCCGGCGACTTTTCAGTGAACTACGATTGCTTTTAGGGGGCTCACTTCGGAGCAGTTCATGAAGAATCCTGCCAATGAGCCGGTGCTGGAGTATCGCAAGGGCAGCGCGGAAAGTGTCGCATTGGAGCAGGAACTGCAGAAGCTCTGGGCAGAGCCCGTCGAAGTTCCGCTTTGCATTGGGACGGAGAAGATATTCCGCAAGGAACAGAGCATCAAACAGCCCATGGCAAGTACCTTTGTACCTTTTTGCGGAAACTCAACAACAATTTTTATTTGTTTAAAATTCTACGTAGACCAGTTTATTCTGGTTAAAGGAACAAACTTTTATGAGAGTTCAAAAATTTTTTTGCAACTTTGAAGTTTGCTAAAATTATGTTTAGCCTTTCGACCACAACCGTCCTGTTGCGCTCTTTAACCATGCGACATCGGAAGATATTCGGAATGCCATTCAGTCGAGCTTGTTGGCGCGTCAACAATGGGAGCGACTTCCTTTGAAGTTTCAGAGTAAATTCTGTTACGTCTTTTATTGATAATTTAGAAAGCGTGCCGACATCTTTCTCCACGCCGCTGATCTTGTCGCAGGAAAGTATCGGATGCTGCTCAATGCGACTACAATGCTTGGACAAGCGAAGAACATTCAGCAAGCGGAGATTGGTCCGTCTGAACTTCACAATATTTCCCGAATATTCTTTTTAGATTCGGCCTGCGAACTGGCTGATTTTTTGCGCTTTAATGCATATTTCGCACTTCAAAATGGAAAGTATCAACCGATTAGTGGTAAAGACTACAAGGACAGCATGATCCTCAGGGGACTCGAGGTGCCATCCAATTTTCCTATCAAATTATATACACCAACTCCTTCATTAATTTTAGTAATATTTGTAGGGTTTTGTCGCAGCAATCGCTCCTTTCAATTTCACTGCAATTGGCGGCAATTTGGCTTCTGCTCCCGCACTTATGGTATCGAAATTTCGTATAATTGAATGGAACGTTTATTGGTTTTAGGGAAATGTCGTCTTGTGGAAACCATCGGATACCGCTGTTGCGAGTAATTATGTTGTTTACAGAGTGTTCGAAGAAGCTGGTCAGTGCAACATTTAGTCAAATGCAAATAAGAGAAATCTAAGGACTGCCTCCGGGAGTGATCTCCTTTTTGCCAGCCGATGGTCCCACCTTTGGAGACGCCGTAACAGACAGCAAACATTTGGCGGGCATCAATTTCACAGGTTTTATAGATTAATTGGGAAAGGGACTTAATATATATGTCGACGTATTATTACGATTAATCAAATTTTACTAACTCCATATTTCCCCCTGGGTTGTACAAGATTTTTTGTTATTTAAATGACCCTACATTTTTGTTATTGACGTCACACTCATCCGTCAGGTTCTGTTCCAACATTCCAGCATCTCTGGAAACGGGTTTCCGACAATTTGACCACTTATGACACGTTTCCCCGTCTCATCGGAGGTTATTTTCTTATTTCGATGCATCCCTCCAAATTTGCCGCTCAGTTCAGAATGTGGCGGTAAAAACTTTCATTTTGTCCATCCATCTGCCGATGTCGAATCCGTCGTCGCCTGTACACATTTGGCGGCCTTCGAGTACCAAGGACAGAAATGCAGTGCTTGGTAATTATTCTTACAATTAGAAGCCCAACTTAAACATTTAAAATTACTTCACTAAAAAAAGGCCAATTTTTTGCTTCATTTTAGCTCGCGAATGTTCGTGCCAAAAAGTCTGTGGCCGTCTATTCAAAACGGACTTACGGAACTTGCATCTCGCACCAAAATGGGCGATGTAATCGCTTGCACGATTCGTCGTCGACGTCTGCTATATTTACTTCTGTTTTTAGGTTCGCGACGGGTCTGTCTTCATGTCTGCTGTCATCGATGCGAAAGCGTTCAAGCGAATCAGCGACTACATTGCTTATGCAAAGGGCGCCGGTGTGAAGCAGGACGGAACTCGGCTTGTCTTTGGGGGCAAATGCGACGACTCCCGTGGATGGTTTATTGAGCCGACTTGTGTAGAGGTGAACAATGTTGCATCCCGTCTCCTTAAACAGGTATTCGTTTGGACATTGTTTTTTTTTTGTTCAGTTTAATCTAATTTTTAGGAAATTTTCGGACCTTTCGTCGCCGTCTACGTGTACAATGTACGCTTAGTTTTCTATGTTTTTGAGTCTTTGACCAGAAAACAATGACTTTTGTAATTGTAGGATGTGGATGCTGAACAAATGGTCCGTTCATTGAAGGACCAAACTCCGTTTGGGCTGACTGGTGCAGTGTTCAGCCAAGACAAGTGGGTTTTTTTTAAATTTATTTGTTGCAACCTTGCTATTAAGGGACTTTCTCTACAAAGCAAAAGACATTCTTCGCGACGCTGTCGGTCAGAACAGAAATATAACTTAATTGTTTCTTCCATCTACGGAAATGTACAAATTAAGGCAATCTGTACTTGAATGACAAATGCACGGGTTCCATTGTGGGTCAACAACCCTTTGGTGGGGCGCGCCAATCCGGTTGGCATTATCACCGTTATGATGCCATTTCATTAAACATCGGACTGATTGATGGCCATTGATCATCACACTAACAAATCATACAAATTTGTTTTTTCAGGCACCAACGACAAGGCGGGCGGGCCCCATTACGTTCTCCGATGGGCCTCTGCCCAAGTGGTCAAGGAGAGTTTTGTGCCGCTCACCGAATGGCGCTACCCGCACATGGAGGATTAAATGAAAGGCTTTCGATTTCGTGAAATACACCGATTTTTGATGTAATAGAACTTATCCATTTCTCCTTTCCCCAGCCTCTGTTTTTGTCTGGTGATCTGCTCATAATATATGCTATTGACGTTGCTTATAATAGGACAATATTCCATAATAAATTTGCCTTTTGTTTGTCGCAACTCTTGTATTGATCGATTGAATCTTTGGTTAAATAAATGCAATTTGCTTCTTGCCATGGACGCATTCAATCATTCATCCAGACTTGGCAAATTGTCCTACATATGTTATTGAATTTTTATTAATAATAAGTTTTCTTTAATTTGATTAGAATAAATTGTGGGTTCATTTTTGTTTAACAATGTTGTTTTTCTGCCCCTTACATAGACATAAACACATATATTTTAAAACAAATTATTATAATAATTTGCAGTTGTAAAGCGAAAATTCGTACTTCGGGTCGAAGCTGGCGCTAATATTGTTTTGGGCCAAAAAATATGCAAGATGATTGGCGATGTCTCACATACGAAGGTAACTTTGTCCAATTGCTCAACAAATCGAACGACAACCCAAAAGTGGGGGAAAGACGGCCGATGTTTTCTGAACGTGACAAATAATCATTTATTCGGCGCCCCAAAAGCGGAATTTTTTTTCTTTGATTTGTTTAGAAGCAAACGCAACACTGAAAAAGTGGCGCGAAGAGCACGCGCGGCGCTCTGAAGAAGTTGTGGAAATTTGGGAATTCGTGCTCAGCCGATACGCCGGTGCTCTGAAAGATGAGTTGTGGGCGGTGCTCGAGCAGGTCGGAGAGGAAGGACAACCCTTAGGGGGTGGAAGGTGGAAGATTCTTTTTCCTCAACTTTTGTCTTTTTAGGTGACCATTGCGGCACTTGACCAGGCTCGGCACGAGTTGGCCATCGAATGTCTTCAACAATTACATCGCCGTTTTCCGAAAAGCACTCGCGTGACCAAACTTCAGGTGAGCATTTATTGTAACGAGAGCTATTCACCCATTCCTTGTCGGGAATGGCACTAATAATAACTGTTGCTGGTCCGAGCTTTGAAAGTCCCGCTCCGTTGTTTTGCATTAAATTTACCTTTTTCTTAGGCAATGCGTTTGGAGGCCATTGGCAACTATGAGGATGCGGAGGAGCTTTACCGCCGTCTAATCGAAGGGGACGAGACGAATCCGGTGAGAAAATTGGCCGTTGGTGGCTGGTGCCACTTCTTTGCCACGCCTATCATTTAACGTCCTAATGACTTCACCCTTTCGTTGCCATCCTTTTAGATCTTCCGGAAGCGCCGGATTGCCATTTTGATAGCAAAGGGCGACCGTCAGACGGCCATCCGCGAGCTTAACAAATATTTGGAGACGTTTGCCAATGACTCCGAGGCGTGGCTTCAGCAGGGCGAACTCTTCCTTCAGGGAGGCCGACTTTGCCCGGGCGGCGTTTTGCTTTGAGGAATTACTTCTTTCAAACGTTGGCTCAAGCCAATTAAATATTCATTTTTGTGAAAATTTGTTCAATTTCAGCCTCAAAACCCCACCTATTTGCTGAAATTGGCCGAAATTCGTTACACAATGGGCGGCCTCGACAATGTGGAAATTGCCCGTGCTTATTACGAACGTTCACTCGCCCTCGTACCCAACGCGCATGCCTTGTACGGCTTGATATTGGTGAGTTACTTTTCCTTAGCATATTATTACATTTTTAGTGCTTATTATGTTACAATTGGACCATGAGTATTATGTCTCCAATCTAATGTCATTTCTTCGATTGCTTTGTCTTCTTGTACTTACCCCCCCCCCCCCCTTGACAGTGCAACAACCAATTGCTGCAGCTGAAGACGGGTATTGGCCAGCAACGACGGCGTGAGTTGATTCGGGCGGCATTGACTGCGTGCGATCGGCTGAGCAATTTGTACGAGGGGCGGGGTTCGAGCGGCGACGAAACTTCCCGGGACGGCTTCGAAAGGCAATTATTGGCGGTGGTCCAAACGATGCGGGACTGTTTCAGTGAATGAATAGGATGACGGAAAGGCTTTCGAGTTGATTACGAATTTTGTTTTTATCCGTGCCGATACTATTCATGGCCAGGTTTTTTGGTACGATTTTTTGACAAAAGAATTTTAAGTTTCTTTTGAAGAGGGTCGGGTTTTTGAAACAAAAAAGAGAAGTGTATCGGAATAGAAAGTTGTTCAATTCGGTGGTTTCGTGAATCGGATTCCCTCATCTTTTGATATTTAAAAAACGATGTGCTACACTATTGTGCTATTGCCACCCATAATTATTAATGCAACATAATCAATAAATTTTGGGCCAAAATTCTCCGCGGGATGCGCCTGCCACCGCCGCGCGTCCCCCCCCCCCGTCCCCCCCCCCCCTCCTCTCTTTTCGTTCATTTCGGTGTTTCTTCGTCTTGACATATTGCCTCCCTCCGCTTGCATTGTTTGTCTAAGCGGCTTAACACCTCTCAATTCTGAACAGAGGTGGCGGCATACTCCAAGGCAAAAGGGGTGAAAATGGTGCAAAATGGCGATGGGTGTGTTAGAGGGGGAGGGGGGGGGGGGGGGGGGTGCTTGACCGATGGGTGAGTCCGACCGACACATCCGTCCCCGGAGGCGCACTTGACTTCGTGGGCGAGTGTCTTTGATCAACCGCTCCTTCGTAGGTCCCGGCTTAACCCTCAAGATTGGCCAACTTGCCCAAAGTGTGTTCGGGAGACAGACATTCTCAGATTACTCGTGGAGTATTGCAAAAGTCGCTACGGTAACGGCCCATTAACATATTCCGTAATTTTAAATCAGAATTGGTTTAAAAGACCACATTTATTTCTTAATGACCTCAAAGGTAAATGTTAAAATCAGTCCGGCAAATCGTATGGTCTGAACAGTGCCATTCTTTGCCTTTTTAGCGTTGGTTGATCATTAACGGCCTGGCGATCGGCCGCCTTTTTGACTTTGTCCTTCGCAATTCGGCGCTTTTCGATTTGAATCTCTCCCGGCGACGATGGGCCGCCAACTTGGCCGTTTCTGTCTTAAATATTTGCCTTTTTTGAATAAATTCGCGGGTTACGGCGCTTTTTGCTTTATAAGCTTCTTCTTTCTCTGGCTAACCTTCGCCCATTTTTCTCTGTTGGGCCAATCGAAAGATGCCAGTCATTCGCTGTCGGACCATTTGACCAAAAGTTGTCGTTAACGGCCGCATTTGTCCAAAACATCGAGTGGAGGAGGAAAGCGATGGACGGCCAAATTGGCGGGGGCAGTGGCGGACGGGAAGCGGGGAATAACGGGGAAGGCATTGCGGGGAAGCGATCGGCTCGTGGAACAGATGGAACGGCACTGAAAGTGAAAGAAAAGTTTAGCGTATTTTTTGAGATGGGAAAGCTTTCAAATAGACCAAAAGCTTGATTAGGGTTTGCTTGAAAAGACAAAGAACTCAAAACTGCCCCCAAGCGTTTCCTGCCATGTTTAGAGACCCCTTCGTCCGTTGGGATTTGAAAAAACACGGAGAGATCGGGGAGAGAAGCTTCTTGATCATATTGTCCAGTGATCTGCTGATTAGGGCGGGCTGTTGTCCCTTGAAATCTCCGCCCCTTTCGTCGTGTGATCTGCCCCGACCCTTGGGGGCATTATATAAGCTATGATAGACTGACGATCACCCTCTAGCGGCGGTTGAAAACTGATCGCTCGTTTCCCTTACCGTAGTTGACCCGACGAATTCGCCGGTGGCGGTTTGTCATACGGTAATGTTGTCTTTGTCTCGGGCAAAGGCCGTTGCCTCTGGCGCCACAAATTGGCTGATTGGGCGCTGAGAATCGCGGACAATTCTTCAGCCGCCCTTTCGGCCGCGCGCGTGCGAAGACTGAAAATGGACAATTTTTTTGAAATTGGAAACTTTCCAAAACATCCGATTGATGGAACTGATGGAGGGGGCTTGTTGGCAAACGCCTGAAAATTTATTTGAATTTGTTTTTTGAAATTTATTATTGCCTTCGGCGATTAGTCTTTCCCGAATTTCCCATGCAAAGATTGTTGGCTGTTCCTTCTTGTACTGCTCGATCTTTGCCACCACTGCGGGGGTGGCCACTTTGGGTTTGGTCATAGGCCCTTTGTGCACGGACGACGGCCAAGGACATAAAAATTCCAAAATTCACTAATTTCCACAAAACTCACCATTTTTGGCAGAGTCTTCTTTTTTTCGTCCCTTAAAGTGTTTCGATTGTCGCAGCATAAAAACAAAGAAAATTTATTAAAATGCGAATAAAGGCTTAAAAAAGATAGACAATTAACCCCAAATTGACCCCTATTCTTTATAGCGTCAAATTACGGTATTTGTGGAGCGAATTCCGGTTGAACAAAGTGCCGGCGACGATCGGAACACTGGCATAAATGCCAAGACTCAGAAAGCGTTAATCAATCAGAGGACCAGAAGCCCCGGGGGATCCCCCCAATCAATCAGAGGACTCAGAAGCCCCGGGGGATCCCCCCCCCCCCAATCATAATTGTTCGGCATACCGCTGAAAATTGGTAAATGTGTAAAACCATTAAAAAAAACCGGTAATTTATTTACTTTATGGTACATTTGTCAACGACAGGTGAAAAATCAAAATGAAAAAAATAATTTGACCCGTCGAATTGCTTGAATTTGTTTTCTTTGCCCCGCCCCCGCAACGCTTCCGCCCGTTCGTCCGTCGTTCTGGGCGCCGTTTGTTGCTTTATTCCACTCAGACTCCGCCCATCCCCTGCGGCTCATTTGGGGGAATACTGTAAAAAGAACACGGTCTTCAAAGATTACTGTATTTATGATTTGTGATTGTTCAATTCTTTCTTCACTTCAAAAATCGATTGATTGGATTCCTCAAATTTTGAAGCACTCTCTCAAATTGTTTAGAACCTTCCAATCCAATCCCCGTGCAAAAAGTTCCTCTTTTGGAGAAGAATTTGGCGTTTTGCTCCTTTTGCCCCCCCCCCCCCCCCTCCCTCCCATTTATGTCAACGGCCGATGCGCTTTTGCATTGCTTTTGCCTTCCAAATCCAAACAACGAATGGATTGATGGAAAAGTTTACACTGGCCCTTCCTTTGAACGGGGAAAAAGAAAAGGAATCGATCAGAGACTGACGGGCCAAAACGGGGGAAGGGAAAGTGCGGAGAGAGAGAGTTCGGTGGTTTTGGATAAGCTGAAGAACGGGGGGGGGGGGGGGCGGGGGGAGGGGAGGGGGGGAGACGGAGTGACGATGATGCGATGAATTGCGGGTGATAAGCCTCCCCCCCCCCTCCGCCATTTCCATTTCTTTGGCCTTCACTTCCTTCCACCCCAAAAAAGCATCCGCCATACCCCCCCCCCCCCGCCCCCCCCCCTCGCCCCCGCACAGCAAAATTTGATTGAAATTCCAACTTTTCTCTCACGTCCGCTATTCCACCAAATTTCCATTTTTATTTGCTCTTACTTTTAAAGAAAGCTTTTAAAACCACCTCCGGCGACATAAAACGATGCTTGCTATATTAATGTTTGAGGACTTCCCGGCTTTATCCTCCCCCCCCCCTCCCCGGCTCTATCCTCCCCCCCGGCTTTATCTCCCCGCCCTCCGGCTTTATCCCTCCTTCCCCGGCTTTATCTCCCCGCGTCCGGCTTTATCCCCCCGGCTTTATCCTCCCCCCCAGCTTTATCCTTCCCCACCCGGCTTTATCCTCCCCCCGGCTTTATCCTTCCTTCCCCGGCTTTATCTCCCCGCCCTCCGGCTTTATCCCCCCGGCTTTATCCTCCCCCCCCCCAGCTTTATCCTCCCCCACCCGGCTTTATCCTCCTCCACCCGGCTTTATCCTTCCTTCCCCGCCCTCCGGCTTTATCCCCCCACCCCGGCTTTATCTTCTCGCCCCTACGGCGCCCGTCGCCTTGGCAATCAATTCAATAATCCCACGACAAAATAAAGCAATTTGCGCACCAAAACCTACCATTTCGCAAAAGTGCGGCTCTTTTTAAAAAAAAAAGATTAAGCCAAAAACGACTAAATATTTACAAGAAATATTACCACACCGTCAAAATGAACGTTCAAAGATTTGTGAACATGCCGAACGCTTTGAAGCCGTTGGTTTTGGTCAGTTAGAGTGAATGCCTTTGCGCATCCACCGTACTTACCGCATGCACAGTCGGAGATTACCGTAACCCGTCGTGTTTATTTATCAAAAACTTTCTTTGGACTTTGCATGCCAAAATCATTCAATCGCCTCACCCCCCCCCCCCCCTTCAGCTTTTCATTCTGCTCACAATGCTTTTGGCGGCTTCATCCCCCGGCAAGTCGCCCTCCGGCGGTTGGTTCTTCTGGCTGAATATCACTGTCCAATTTGTTTTCATCACGGCCGTCTGCGCAATGTTTTTGTATGAATGTGAAGCATTTTTGACGCTGGGACGTGACGGAGGGTGGCCAATTGTGGTGAGAATATTGACAATTCTCAACTTTTACTCTCGAGTCGAGTCAGCGTTCAAAGGAATCTGCTTCAGGAAATGTCTTATTCGGGAGTTGGCGCTTTCTGCAATTTCGTCAACATTTTCATCCTCGCCGCAGGGCACAAAACGGAGGTGGAGAAGGAAAGCAATACTTTTATGGTGGCGGCGGTAAGCGATTGAAAGCGTTTGAATTCCCTCAACTCAATTAGCTTCTTCAGTTCTCCGCCTTTTTCCTGACCATTTTCTATTGTGTCGGTGGCCTGATGATGTTCAGAATTTGGCGCGGTTTCATAAAATCGGGTGCCAGCCAAAACCCAACACCAAACGTCCGCGCGGGGGACATCGGCGGAATGCACCCGGGGGTCTGATCTGATCGGGCTCCCGGGGGTTTGATCTGATTGGGATCCCGGGGGTCTGATCTGATCGGGCTCCCGGGGGTCTGATCTGATTGGGATCCCGGGGGTCTGATCTGATCGGGCTCCCGGGGGTCTGATCTGATTGGGATCCCGGGGGTCTGATCTGATCGGGCTCCCGGGGGTCTGATCTGATTGGGATCCCGGGGGTCTGATCTGATCGGGCTCCCGGGGGTCTGATCTGATCGGGCTCCCGGGGGGGGCGCAACACGAGACGAGAAATCTTTCTAATCACTAACAAACTTTTATTGTTGCCATCCTCAACGTTTATCATTCAGATGTATTTATCTATTAGAGTTCGGTGTGTACATGTAAAACAGAAGTTAAAAGAAAAGTCCACATCCGCAGGGCTGTAATCGCTGGCTCCAAAAAAAGCCCGGAAAATAGCGAACTCTTAAAACTTTTTCTAAATTTTCTGATCATTTTTTTGTCCTTTCGGCGTTTCGGAAGTGTATTTGATTTGCAATTGTGAGAGACGCGAATAAATTGATGGGTGTATTATTTAATCATTTTAAATTAAATTGAATTGTTTAAAAGTATTTGGTCGTTTTTGGTTATTATTTAGCACTTACCCTATTTTGGTTTTTAGCACTTATTAAGTAGTTTTTTTAGCACCTAAAAATCCGCTCCCTATTTTAATACACATTTTTCACCAATGCAAAAAACTCACGCGAAATAATTCAAAAATTTTTTCTCGAAAAATTTATCAAGTGACAAATAAAAAAGCGCCAAATGAGAAAAACCGAAACGGAAAAATGCCAAAAGGGATAATGATAAAAGGGGGCAAGTCACGAGGCTTTGTACGAAAAGCGGCATTAGCTTTATCGAACTTCAAATTGTAATATCCGAATGAGTGAGCCACAGAATAATTCTCAACCCGAAATATGCGACTGCGACACCAAAAACAAAAAAGGCTGTTCGCGTCGTCCGATCGACTTTGGCTTCCAGCTCCCTGATTTGGTTTCCCAATTCGAGTTCATTTTGAACCAATCGTTTGATCTGAAAAGAAAAATTGAATATTAGGGTTAATTTCGCACCTTCACTTATTCTTTATTGAAGAGATTTTTCCCATTTAAATTTTCCCGCATTTGGGGGAGGTTTTTCCACATTTTTCAACTCGTTTTCTATGTTTTTGTCGATAGAAGCCCTGCCTGGGTAGACAAAACTAACCGCGAGGTTTTTTGCCGCAATTATTTCATTGGTGACGTCTTGCTCATTGCTAATTGTGCTTAATGATTCGATTATGGCCTCAATTGCGTAGTTTTTGACTTTGCTGCGGTTCACAGAACAGCGAGCGCGACAAAGCGGACATTCGATAGAAGTCTAAAAATGATTTGGTCTTCAAAATCAAAAATTGAGTTCCGACTTGATTTGATCTAATCCTGTCCACTGCATCTCTCACAGCATAACCCTCAACCTTCTTGAGACAGTCTTGACAGTGCGAGTGCCCTAAACAAAAATATGTTTTCCTTGAATAGGTATAATAAAATAAACACCGCATGGAAGCACTTCAGGCGCTTTGCGAAATATGTTTAAACAAATTGGGCAGTGCAGAGGCGACGAATCAATTATGATTTGTTCCGCGTCTTCAATTTGACTGCTTTTCTATAGTAACTGCTACATATTTAACATAATGACTAAAGTACAGAAAATTACCTTAAATTTAGTATTTATAACTCCCATCGAAATATTTATTAAGTGTTCGGCGGCTTTGTTTGTAATCCAAAAATTAAGGCAGCAAAAAGTATTTTTAGAAGAAGCTACATTATTACTCTAAATACCTAAATATAATTTTTTTGTTTTTTTGAGTTAGAGAGTAAAGAATGTCGAAAAATGGAAAAAAATATCGATCTATTTTAAAATATTCGTTAAAATTTGTCTGTTAATTCGTTTAGGGATGAAATGTCGCGTGGATAAAGTGTCGTTTTTTGGGGATGAAATGTCGCGTGGATAAAGTGTCGTTTTGTGGGGGATGAAATGTCGCGTGGATAAAGTGTCGTTTTTTGGGGATGAAATGTCGCGTGGATAAAGTGTCGTTTTGTGGGGGATGAAATGTCGGTGGAGGAAATGTCGCGTGGATGAAATGCCAAATATTCTTTTAGTTATAAAAAGTAGGTCCCGAATTTTTTTGAGGTCGTCGGCTCCAGGGAATTAAGTAGCCATGGAGTGGGGGGAATTCCCCCCCCCCCCCGAAATGTTTTGAGAAAAACGGGGGACATACAATAACCCAAGGGACCATTTTATTTGCAACATTCGTAATTCTAGACGAAATTTTTTCGAAAAGTTGCTTTAAAAAAATGCAAATAAAACAAAAAATGCACACTCCCGTTCCCGATAAATTTAAACTACCGCTCCCGAAATTTTTTTTACCTGTCTTACTAAATACGAATTGGAAGTAAAAAGGAGGGAGAAGCAAGGGAGGGAGGGAGGGAGGGAAAAAAAGAAGTACAGCGGGAGAGAAGGAAAAGAGAGAGGGGAAAGAAGAAATCGATTAGGTCGGTCCGTTGGATTAAGTTGAACGTTATTTATTGTCTATTCGCATATTATAATGGTCGCTTTCAATAAATTGTCAAAACCCGAAATGTTCAAACGAAATTGTGTGAGCAAGCCTCAAATTTTTTGGTTTTGGAATGTTGCATTCGCTACATTTATGACTGAAATGATGGAATTGCTTTATGAACTGCTTCCTTTTGCTTTTAGAGATTGGAAATTAATTGAAAGGAAAAACCTAGCGGTATTAATGTCATCAATGCTCGCCACCGCGCCACCCATGCAACAGCAAGTCTTCCAGCAGCATGCTTCTACTTCTGCTGATGGTCTGTTTTACGCGACATTTGATTTAATTTGGGGGGGGGGGGATTTTGTCTGCCAGAAACAATTTTTGCTTGAGGTTTAATAATTCCAGCTGAAAGACAGTTATTTTTTGATTGACTGACTGGTTAGGAGTTTCAGCTGTTCTGCTCCAACAATCTGCTAATGTGATGTCGCCAACTTCTTATCAACAGCAGCAGTCGGAGGATCAGCACGAAAGATCGTCTCCAGCTCCCACAACTGTTGACTCATCCCACCGCACACAACACCGCTCCTCCCAACAGCAGCAGAGGTTCTTTAAGCCCGGATCGGTTAGTTTTATGTTTTAGAACATAACTTCTTTTCTCGTTGACTCGAATGATTTTAATTACAGGGCGTCAGAATGGTCGACAACGACTTGCCGGAAGGTCCGGGTAGAAGGTTGCGTAAAAATGTGGCCAATGTTCGCAAGCACATCGACTACATCGCAAATGCACTCAATCACATGGAGGTAATGGAAAGTCATTGAACAAACCGCAAAGGCGTTGAGTATCGTTAAATCTTTTTTTTCCAAAAACAAAATTTGGTTTTATAGTCACTGGTTTTTAAATAAACATCGAAAATACTTTGCGAAATTATGTAATCGATCTCTAATTGAAGTTTTAAAATCCACTTCTTCAAAGGCTCGACTTTGGCAGTCTCCTCATCGCCACCAGTCGCAGTGGGAACGTCCGGTTATTCAGCCGGACATTCTCTACCAGTCCTATGTCCTAATGCCGAAGTTGACGCCCGAAATGCCGGTGGATTGCGTCCTGAGCAAATTTGTGCGGGCCGCAATGAACAAAGTGAAGTGTCCGATTTACTCACTTTGCGTACGTTTGTTTTCTTTCGATTGAAATTGAATTTTACGAAAATAGCGCCCTTTTCAGTGGACACCGGAGGGGAAGCGGCTGATTACTGGCGCATCGTCTGGCGAATTTACCCTTTGGAACGGAACCGCCTTCAACTTCGAGACAATTCTACAGGTTGGTTGATGCTGAGGCACTGTCCTCGCCACTCTTGAATATTTTATCATAACCCCTCCCCAGGGGCGTATCTAGAAAAAATTTTCGGGGGGGGGGGAAAAAGTCGATTCTTAGGGGTGTACTTTTTCCTTTTTATTGCATTTTTGTTAAGCAATTTTTCTCGATTTCTGGGGGTGCATTTTCCGTTTTACTCCATTTTTTGGGGTGCTCGGCGGTGCCGATAGGCGCCGCCGGAGAAAATTTTTGATTTTTGATGTTAATTTGTTAAGAAAATTGGTCAAAAAAATTGTAAAAGTGTAAAACAATAGGGTCCCCCCTCTTGTTTTTTTTTGGTGAAATTTCATTTCGGGGGGGGGGGGGGGGGAATTCCCCCCCCTCCCCCCCCCCCCTAAATACGCGCCTGCCCCTCCCCCAGGGGAGTAGCCAGGAAAAATTTTCGGAGGGGGGAATTTGTCCATCTGAGCGCCGCGCTCAGATGGCTTTCCCATTTGAGCGCCAATGAGTTTTATTTTGAGAAATTTTCAAAAAAGCAAATTTTTTTTTGCGAATTCTGCTTCACTTCTGGGGGCGGGTGGGTCGGCGGTGCCGATAGGCGCCGCTGAGAAAAAAATTGGAATTTTTGACTCAATATGTTAGTGATTTGCAACCAAAATTTTAAAAATCGGCACTTTTTTTGAAGTTTTTTATGAATGGGAGGGGTCGGCGGTGCCGATAGGCGCCGCCGAGAAAAATTTTTTGTTTTTTGTTGACAATTTGTTAAGAAAATTGGTCAAAAAATTCATCGATTGCATTTTACAGGCACACGACGTGGCCATACGGGCGATGAAATGGTCCCACAATGACCAATGGCTGGCGTCAGCTGACCACGATGGCTTTGTGAAGTACTGGCAGCCGAACTTCAACAACGTGCACATGTTCCAGGCCCACAAGGATGAGCCCATTCGGTCTTTAAGGTGCGCACCATCACTTAAGGACAACCAAAGCGACCCAAAACTGGACTTACTCGTGTCGAGTTGAGCGATCTCATTTAGTCCTCAATCTCCACACACAATCACCTTGTTTGCTCACAACATTACGGGTAAAAATTTGGTAACCGCAATTTGATCGGAAATTTTTGGTTTTTAAATTTGCTGGCGTGCTCGGTCAATGGGATGTGAAAACGAAATAAATTGTTGACTGCGATTTGAGGGGAGGGGGTGGGGGCCTTTTCATGTTGCATTGCGCGGCTTCCTCAATTATACCGATTGTCCGGTTTGACCAAAAGAGTGCGTTGGCTATGCTAAACGAACGAACTTTGGGATTCGTCCAAAGGAATTCCTTCCCTCTCTAAACTCAAAAAACATTTGAATTAAACGGTGAGACATTTACTGCTTTTATCTTCTGCTGCAGAAGCCGTCAACGGATTACTTCCAAACAGTGCCATTATTTCAGTTGTATATTATCACTTTTAATTAAAAGGCACAAAAAATGACACAAACTTAATTACTTTATTCACTTTCTCTCTATCATTTTCCGAAAATAAAAAAATAACAATTGCATTTTTTTATTATATTTATCAATGTTACATCTTAGAACATTCTAAGTACAAAATCACTTCCGTTGGTTATTTTGCATGACTGTCGACCGGGACATTCAATAACCGGGCGACCATTTGATGCTTTTTCGAATCTCGCAAGCTTTTTCAGTCCACAAAAAAAACATTTTTCGTTTTGAATAAAGTCCTATTTTCCTCCACTATTTTTGAGTGAACAGACAGACAGATCACTGATTAGGACCAATTCTTCGGGTGGATGGAATTTGTTAAATTTGGGTGTTATTGCCTTCGATCTGGACGAGGCGTATTCACTGACCGACCCAAAAGCCTTCCCTCGTCCCCACTTCTTTTATTCCTAGCCTTTCCCGCACTTTTCCAGCTGGTGTCCGACGGATGTCAAATTGGCCACCGGCTCTGACGATGCTACCGCACGCGTCTGGGACTTTGCGCGGTGTGCGGAGGAGCGCGTTATGCGAGGCCATGGGGCGGACGTCCGATCGGTGGATTGGCACCCGACAAAAGGTGGAAAGACGGACGGCATTGGCAAACGAGCGATTGTTTTACATTTTCGGATTATTGAGGGGGGGGGGGGGTGTTTATATCGATCATGGATTTGAGTACCCATCAAATGTTTTTTGGAAATACTCAATTGAATTGAAGAAGTTTAGGGCTTTTGGCCACCGGGTCTCGTGACTCGCAGCAACCGGTTAAGCTCTGGGATGTGAAGACGGGTCAATGTTTGGCCACACTGTGAGTTTTAATAAATTGAAGTACTCAAAATAGTTCCGATCCTCCTTTGTTTGTCATAAAGACTAAGTTACACGATATACGGTTTGGAACGGACGGGTATCGGGCTTTAGAGCCCCCGGGTCGAGTACCTATTTGTGCGGGGACTTGTCTGAATGTTTAATTCGATACCCTTTTCCCCTTCCCCATCAGGCACGACCACAAGAATTCGGTGATGGCGGTTCAATGGAATCGGAATGGCAATTGGCTGCTCACAGGGTCACGCGACCACGTGGTCAAACTGTACGACGTTCGGATGATGCGCGAAATCCGCTCATTTCGTGCACACAAAAAGGAAGTGACCTGTAACGTTTTCTTCTTTTTAATTAAATTTTGAGAATTATTTTCTAAGCCGTCGCATGGCATCCAATCCACGAGGGTTTGTTCGTCAGCGGTGGTGGCGATGGGTCCATCGGCTATTGGTTGGTCAACTCGGACAAGGAATTGACACTGCTCGAACAGGCGCATGACATGGTATTTCTTTTAAATTTCAGACCGTTTTTCTATTTTAAAATTTATAGGCTATTTGGGCTTTGGAATGGCATCCACTCGGCCACATTTTGGCTACCGGTTCAAACGATAACAACACCAAATTTTGGGCGCGCAACAGACCCGGGGATACGCAGGAGGACGTGTTCGGCATGACAAGTGTGGGCGGTGTGCTCACCTCAACAACTACGACGGTAGACTTTTGGCAGTTTTGATAAGGGTCGATGCGATCGTTTTGGAAAATCGAAAGATGTTATTGGATATTACAATAAGAATTGTTACTGGGGTCAACCCAACTCATCACCACCCAACTCATCACTAACCAACTCATCACCACCCAACTCATCACCAACCCAACTCATCACCAATCAAGATCGGGCACTAACTTGCTTCAACCTTAACCGATTTACAAATACTTAGAGCCAATCGAAAGGTCTCGAAGAGCTTAAGCTAAAATTAAGTTAAAGCTTTGCGATTGGATAAGTTTTAAAAAAGTTATTACCAAAAAACCTCAAAAAATCGGGATTTTTAAATTTTATCAAGTGTTAAGGCCATAACTTTTTTAAAACTTATCCAATCGCAAAGCTTTAACTTAATTTTAGCTTAAGCTCTTCGAGATCTTTCGATTGGCTTTAAGTATTTGTAAATCGGTTAAGGTTGAAGCAAGTTAGTGCCCGATCTTGATTGGTGATGAGTTGGGTTGGTGATGAGTTGGGTGGTGATGAGTTGGGTAGTGATGAGTTGGGTGGTGATGAGTTGGGGGGGACCCATTGTTACTATCGATGCTTTAACATTCTTGTCTTTACTAAGGCACTCGACGAGGATCATCACCACAGCAGGCGCGAAGCCAACACGACCGGTGACGAGTGGGCCCAAGCCCATGTGGCCATCCCAGGTGGGTGAAAGACATTCCGATCAGACCATTATCGGGTTCTTCCAAGACTATAAATTGATCCTTTACGAATGAATCTGGGCTGTTTTATTTTACTATATTCCTTTGATGTGCCATCATTTTAGGGATGGGCATCGACGATTCGTTGCGTTCAATGATGAATAGGGACGTCCCTTTTGTGCAACAACTTCAAACGAAGCCGCCGCTGATGTCTTTGCCGGGATTGGGTGGAGGTTCGTTTGGAAAAGAAGTTTCTGAACAGTCATTGTTTTTCACAGGCGGCCAAATGCCTCCGGCATCGGCCACCGGAGCGAATGCGCAACCGATTTTCGTTGGAGGAGGGGGGCCACCGATGGGCGGAGACAATTTGGGTGCGGCATTTCTTTTGAATTTTATATGTCGGTAATAATTGATATTGTTTAGGGGGATTTGACCGAGGAAGACGACCCCAATTCCATCCTTATCAGCAAGGAGGGAGGAGAGACCAGCAGCAGCAACAACAACAGCAGCCGTTCCTCTTCCATCAGCAACCGCCAAAGAAAAATCAACGCCAATTTGAGAGGATGTGGACGGGTAAGAGGCGTATTGTTTTATATGCAGAAGCAAATTTCCTTTTGGCGATGCTATTATCCAAAATTTGCCGGTATTCAGTGTCACGCCCTGGCAGGAGTGGTGGCACTGGGGACGACTTCGGTGGTCATAACGGCAGCATAGGCACTCTGATGGGAGACGGGCCACTGGACGGATTGTTTAGCTCCGTTCCCCCTCAACAGCCACAACTTCAGCCGTTACTTGGAAAGCGCCCGCCTCAGCCAAAACCGCAACAATTCCCACCGCCCCGCTTCTTCTGATCGTTAAAGATATTGTGAATGTAATACTCTTTGTCACCTGCAGTACACCAAAACCGTACTCCATTTGCATTTAAATAAAGTTTTACTCAATGGGAGCGACATTTTGTAAATTGGTCAATACTCGTCCAATGTGAGCTGTCTAGGCACTTCCAGGTGGTTTTCGGTGGGTCCCTCCGGGTAAAGCTTTGCTTCCGGGAATGGTTGGCCGAAAAGACTTCCGTCGCACTGAACATGGGCCAATTCCTCCGGCGATTGGACCACCGCTTCTCCATCGACAAGTGCCATTTTCTGGGCTAAGTCCACAAGGCACTAAAAATAATGGTATTTTATTAAAGCAGTTAGTGGGGAAGGGACCTGGAAAGAAGTTGGTTCGTAAATGGCCAATTGGGCGAGCGTGTTAAGATCGAGCAAAATGTGCGCTTGACTCAACATCCGCTGAAAGACATAAAAGTCGGAATTCAGCTCTTCCAGCGCCACCTTCACACGCTCTTCCGCATACTGAAAATAATATTTTCAATCAAAATTAATTTCTTAATCGCCAACATTCGCTCACATATCGCTCCAAACGAGGCGCGTCCTCCCGTTGCATATTCATGTAAATTAGCAATTTGTGCAACTTCCGATAGCCCGCTTTGACCGTTAACACTTCTTGTCCATATTGCCACTGAAAGAGACTTTTCTATCAATCAAAAGACAGTTTCTTACCGCCGTAAAGCGCTTGAGGCGTTCTCGCTTTGGCCAAATTGACGGTTTTGGAATGATTTTGAAAGGATGGTAACTAGCATTGAGAATGCGTCGAAGTCCTAACCAGCTAGTTAATCTCATTTTGCTGCAAATAACCAATGGGTGATTATTTAAGTTTATACCCCCCCCCCCGCCCAGGGTATTCGGGGACGTAGAATCCATCTGCTTCCATTTCGACCAATGCAAACCCTGGCCACTAATCCAAACAACCCCAATTTTTGAAAAATGGGGGGGGGGTACAAACTTGACTGGGAAAAATTGCAGAAACATCATGAACGGCAAAAAAAAAGCGAATTAATTCATTTGTGTAAATCATAACGCCAAAACCCAAAAAACGACACTTTATCCACGCGACATTTCATCCCCCAAAAACGACACTTTATCCACGCGACATTTCATCCCCCAAAAACGACACTTTATCCACGCGACATTTCCTCCGTGCAAAATTTCATCCACTAACAGGCGTTTTTCATATTATTATTGTAAGTTAATACGTATTCTCAAGCATCTGATGTCCATCTTTCGCTGATTGATTGGATTCATGGGCCGTTCATCCATATTTTCTTTGTGCAACATTGCCGTTTGTGTTCGACGTTTTCTGTTCATTTCAGCAGTTCTTTCACTCTTCTATTTGGGACTTTCCATTTTCGTTTTGTTGCCGTCTAACTGGTAACTTTCGAATTAAATCTAAGAAATTTAATGCGAACATTTTAGGAGCATCACTTCTGTTCAGTCTAATACGAAAACAAATTTTATTGCAAACAACCATTTTAATAACAATAGAATTATCAGAAGGTCTGTTGTTCTCAGGTTCTCCAGTACAAAGGACAATTTTCCAAATTTTCTAAAATCGCATTGGAGCATTAACGAAAAAAAGAAAAGTGCTTCAAAGAGAGTGACTGACTTATGATTAATTAATGATTTAAGGTTTGGATTTAATGACTCTCTGGTAAAAACAGTCGAATTGGAGGAAAGTGCTCAATCTCTGCTGGAAACGGTGGCGCACTCAGTTTCACATGCGGACGAAAGCGTACTTTCGAGTGAACCAACTCCATCAAATTTAATTTAATTTCAGAAGCTTTGTCCCGACATTGACCAGAACGAACTTTTGCAGGGCCATTTGGGACAGGCGACTTTACTCATCGAAGAGTTGGAGGAGGACGACGTTCGGTTTGCTTTCCCCGAGTTGGGCCCAGGCGGTCGGTGGAAGCCCTCCAACTGCGTCGCTCGTCATAAGGTGTTTGTATAGTAAATTGTACAAAATCTAAAAATATTTATTCACAGGTTGGAATTATTATTCCCTACAGAGACCGGAAGAGTCATTTGGTCCGACTCCTCGACTTTCTGATTCCTTTGCTCAAACGGCAACTGCTCGATTTCCGATTCATTATCACTGAACAGGTCTCGTACCGTGAAAATTCCTTTTTTGCCATCTAGTACTAAAAAACAAAGATTCCATTTATTTGATCATTCAGAGAAATTATCGTGAAATTACTATTTTCACATCAAAACGATTTGCATTTCTTTATTTTTGTTTTCTGGGGATGGTCCTATGACCGTTTTTTGCATAATTTGGTACATGTGACAGGAGAAGTTTGGTGGTCTCATTGGCTTCTTAAAACCCCCAAAATTAGGCTAAATATTATTTTTGACCAATTCATGACACATTTATAAAATAACAAAACAAAAATATTCGTTTATTGATTAGTTTTTCCCTCTTTTAGAATGGCGATTCGTTGTTTAATAAAGGCCGTATAATGAATGCCGCCTTCCGCTTTGGCCAGCGTCAGCTTGGTCTCGACTGTCTGATCTTTCACGACGTGGACATGTTCCCGCAGGACGATCGGACACCTTACGGGTGTCCCCCGGAGCATATGCCACGCCATGTTGGCGCTTTTGTTTCTAACCTCGGATATCAGTACGTTTCCTGCCCATAACTACCTAATATAAATGAAATAATTTATGTTAAGGCTATGGTACAATGAGATTGTGGGCGGTGTTTTGGCGATAAATGTGGAAGATTATGAGCACGTTAATGGGTTTTCCAACCAGTACTGGGCTTGGGGCGGCGAGGACGACGACATGGGTTTGGATTTTCAGATTAAATTGAATAAACTCGCAAATCCATCGACAGGCAAACGGATTCTCTCTCACAATTTTACCATCGAACGACCGAACGGCGACTTTGTGCGTTTTTCCATGCTCAAACACCCAAAACGGAAGCGAGTGGCGCCGAAGCTTGTGTAGGGATGCAAAGTTTTAGCAGAATAAGTCGGACGTTTTAGGTATAAACTGCTTGAGGAGGCCGAGAAACGTATGGACGAGGACGGAGTGAACGAGGAAAAGCAATGGAAAATTCTAAAGGTGCGCCGATTCGTCTCGCATTCATGAGAGAGGCCGAGAGCCTTCTTGAACAATTCCAACCATCCATTTAGGTCACAGAACGACCATTATACTACCATTTGCTGGTGGATGTTGGCGAGCCTCCGGACGTCTGGAAATCGTAGGGATTGGCCCATGTTGACGAACAATTCCCCTTTTTAACCTCCCTCCAATTGCGTTGATCTTGCCTATTCCCCGGTCAATCAATTAGTATTTTAATTGCCAGTAAAATTTGTCAGCTCGCAAACATTTGCAAATTTTCACTGATTTTTGTGGAACGGGTTTCTTTCACCTCCAAAGTGTTTATTTGTCCCAATCAGAAAAATGATTTTGTAAGTGTTCTTTATTTGTCTTTCCTTCCTCTCAAATCGTTCACTTTTATTCTTTTGCCTTTTATATTCTCGCGTTTAGAGTATTTTACAACATTTATGTTAATTTATTTATGTGAGTTATGTGTTCGAAAATAAACGCCTCGACCGCCTCTGTTTTTGTATTGCGTTTACCGATTTAATGGGGCGATCATCCCCCGAAGGGCGCGGAATTGATCGGTGACGATGGAATGTTTGGGGGGGGGGGTGATTAATTGGTCCTTTTCCCCCGCTCATTTGATGTGAATTTGTCGGGAGAATGCGCCCCCCCCCCCTCCCACAAAATTTCCATTCTCCGCCCACAAAAAGCGACCGGGCCACAAATACAACGGCCGGCCAAAAGAGTTAAAAGTGTCAGGCAAAAATAAATAAACTTTTTAATCTCCCGAAGGCTTTTAATTAATTAATTCGCCGGCTTTCATCGTTTAGCGTAATGCGCCCAACCGCCACAATCGCCGCCGCCATTTTGTTGCTGTCGTTGTCCGTCCCTTCCGGCGCTTTTCGGACCCAATCGGCCGGCGTCCGTGGAAAATTACTTTGTGCAGGTGAATAATTCCCCCCCCCCGCCGAATTCCCCCCCCCCTCCAATTCACCCCCCCCCCTCCAATTCCCCCCCCCCCAATTCCTCCCCCCCCCCCAATTCCCCCCCCCTAATTCCCCCCCCCCCCCCCCAAATTCTAATTGAAATAATTCCCCCCCCCCAGGAAAAGCGCTGGCGGACACAAAAGTCGGATTTTGTTGAAGTTTATTTTTTGAGAATTGGCCAATACTTGGAGGAATTAAGATAAAGCTTTACGACCACGACAAAGGGCCGGACGCGGACGATTTGTTGGGCACGACGAAGACGGACGCGGAGGGGCGTTTCCAAGTCAGCGGCAAGACCACCGAATTGACCACAATCGACGTCCAACTTCGCATTTGTACGTGTTTTGATTGATTGTTGGTGCACATTTCTTCATTAGGGCCCCGCACAAAAGTCGAATTGAATCCTTCGGGGGGGGGGGGGGTGCGGGTCCCGTGTCTTCGGGGGGGGGGGGGGGGGGGGAGGGGTCCCGTGTCTTCGGTGGGGGGGGGGGGAGTGGGGGTCCCGTGTCTTCGGGGGGGGGAGTGGGGGTCCCGTGTACAAATAAAGAATCCCATCGATCGTCACGTCCTTTTCCATGTCAGACCACGACTGTGACGACGGCGTGATGCCGTGCCAACGTAAAGTGACCTTCAACATCCCAGATTCGTATGTGACGGCGGGCGCCGTGCCGGCAAAATTCTTCGACATTGGCACAGTTAATATGCAAATCATTTTTGACCACGAAGAGCGATCATGCATTAATTAATCGATGCAAAATTAAATCGAATGGTAAAAAGAAATATTGAATTAAGTACATTTGGAGAGATCGTTCGTTTGTTTTGATCGATGATGCTTTGTGTCCGGCTTTGTCGGCCGCTTAATTAATTCACCATTCCACAAGGCTCGCTATCCGAGTGGCGCACGTTTTGCTGACCCTTTGGCGAATGATTCGAATCGCTATTTTAAGCGACTTAAAGAAAAAATTATTGCTTTTTTAATGAAAAAATTACCGTATTCAAAGCTAAAAGCCCCAAGGCGGTGCCGACGGGAAACAGCCAAATCCATTGAGGTGGTGGTTCAGCACCAAAACTGAAGTTCAGACCGGGAACGTAGATCAACAGGGAGAGCAATGACAGGTCGAGAAGGACGGCAACCCACAGGGGCCAGTTGCGAAAACTTTTGAAGGAATGGACATTTATTTTTAATCTAAAAATTTACATCGTTCCGTCTCGCCAATTTCTGCGCACAAATCCGGCACAAATCCATGCGTGGACGAGCTGAGAAACGCCCAATGTGAGAAGCCATGCGGCGCGGGCCTGGCCAATCAGCTGATTTTGCTGCGCGAGAGGCGAAACGCCGGCGGGGAAATGAATTGTCGTCGACTTAAACAAAAAAATGATTGGAAAATCGTAAAGATTTCCCAGCACATTAATTGGAGTTTCGCTCCAAAATTCGTTCTGATCAGCAGCCTCAATTAGCCCCGTCCACGCGCCAATTCCGGAAGCCTGCCAAAAAACGCTGAAATAGGCGAGGACGGCGCCGAGGGCGATCAGAGGACTCGCCAGCAAATGGACGTAAAGGAGGAGGCCGCAGGGGGCGAGCGGCTTTCTACCGGCAGAAACAAATAATTATTCTCATTTAATACAAATCTATTTTTAATGATAATGTTAAAGCTTCTGACCATAATTTACCAATTGGAGAATTTTGTTGAAAATTGCCAAAATTCACCGAATTTTTTGTGTTCTCAATGGGCCGGTCTGTCGTTGAAAAACCATTGCGATGGCTGGGGGGATTTGGATGAGTAAAGTAACGCTGAGAGTTTGCAAAGGCGTCATTCCGGAAGGTAGGGGAAGCAGAAGGCTCAAAAGGACGGGGAGCAGTGCGGGCACTGTGAAGGACAGGGAAAAGGCCAAGGTGCTGAAGGAGTAACTGAATGAAAGTGAACGCAATTGTCTCCCCCAATTCTTGCCTGGCCAAGTTGGCCACCAGCAGGCGCCCCTCGCCGATCGCCCTGAGCAAGTTGCCCAATTGGACGTTGGCACACAAAACATCGGAAGCTTCTTTGAGCAGCGAGGAGCCTAAAGCCTGAGAATTAAGACATTCACGGCACAAATTCACGTTATTATTTCAATGGCACCATTGTTTTGTGCAATTCCAACGTCAGCCAAGCGAAGTGCCGGCGCATCTTTCAGCGGATCGTCGCCGACAAAAGCGACTGAATGTCCGTGCGATTGCAATTCCTGGGGAATTAATTAGTCAATTAAAATGGGAAGGCGCCAGAAATGGACACAAAAATGCCTTGATGAGGGCCAACACCTGCCGCAAATTGAGCTGGGAGAAAACGGTGTGCCGGAGCCCTCCGCTGGCCATCATTTTGGCAAATAAAGTCTTTCCCAAGTCGTCGGAAAGGTCGGCGACGATCTCTGCTGATTATTTGATTATTTTATGATTTGAGACTTTTTGGTATTCACCCCCCCCCCCCCCGTTATTCCCTCTCCCCGACTTTTTGGCATTATCCCCCCCCCCCCCCCCTCCCCCCAATTACCTCTTTTATCGCCTTTCGTGACATTTTCGTTGTCCCCGCGTTCGGAGGAATGGTAACCGGAGGAGGAGCTAAAGGAATTGTTTTTTCGAAGGCCCTTCGGTCCAAAAAGGACGCCGCTGCCATCGAATCGCAACTCCAATGGCATCTGACAAAGCGAAGGGAAATTATCAAAATTTACATAAAAGTTTTTAGATTTTTCGTGCCTGAATGACGCTGATTTTGGCTGTCTCGTCCACCTTTACGCTCTTTGCCACAAATCCAAGCTGTTCAGCCATGGCCTCGGCAACAATCGGATGTTGGTCGGTGAGCAGCACAAGGCGAACACCGCCCAAGGCAAGCTCGGAAAGTTGGGTACCGCATTCCGCCCCGGGGGGATTGGCCAGTGCCAACATACCTGGAGGCATTATTATGTTAAGCATTTTAAATTTTTCAAAATCCCTACCCAAAAAGGACCATCCGTTTGAGTCTGAGCCGACAGAAAACGACCGGCCCGAAAAGGATCCACGAGAAAAAGCAGGCAGAACGTCCACCTCGTCGTCGAAAAGGTCCAGAACGGCGAAGCCAACACAACTTTTGGCCTGACTTGACAGCGCCAGAAACGCGTCCTAAACAAAGCCTTTTTTGTCAGACTTTGGGGGGTCCCATTTCCGGCACGGACCTCAAAATGTGCCAAATGATGTTCATCGATTAGTTCTGGATCCCTTCCGTCTCCTCCCGCTTTTCCTCCGACCATCGTGCACATCTTCACCACCTCCTCCGCCGGGCCTCGCAACATCAAACGATAGGCCAACCGTCGGTCATCCGACGCCACAGATGCATTCGAATCGTTTGAAGTGTCCGCCGGAACATCCCATTTGGCCACCATCAAATCCACCGATGAGGGCCGATCGATCGATCGCAAAATGTCTTCAGGGCATTCGTCTTCCCGCACCGGAAGAAGCCGAGAATGCTTGGCCGGGTTAATTTGGCATAAAAACTGCAATCGGAAAGTGTCCAAAACCCAAAATTATATGCCAAAGTCACTTTTGACAATGCCATGTCCGTTGGGTGTCCGATCATAACGCATTCTTCCGAAGGATCGACGGAACTTTGGCATAAATGGCCGACAATCTGGTTCAGCAGACTCTTTTTTCCCGCCGCCTGTTGTTCAACATCAGCGGACTAAATTAGCGATTTTCGCAAGTTCAAAAGCTTGTTAAAAATGAATGAATTGCTTGGCCATTTGGTTTTATTGCCTCAACTTCAATTTTGTGTTATTTCAATGTTCGCTCTTATCGAAAAGTGCCATTATCGCTCTTATCGAAAAGTGCCATTATCGCTCTTATCGAAAAGTGCCATTGTCGCTCTTATCGAAAAGTGCCATTGTCGCTCTTATCGAAAAGTGCGATTGTCGCTCTTATCGAAAAGTGCCATTATCGCTCTTATCGAAAAGTGCCATTATCGCTCTTATCGAAAAGTGCCATTGTAAGACTTTTTTGTTAAGTCCCACCCGCCGATGTTCGCTGTTCGGACGTCGTCTGTCTCTGTCTTTGTCCCTCTCGACGCAGCACAAATCGACCGTTTGGAGCAATTGGTCCATTGCCTTTTCCTTTTCCCAATGCTTTTTGTTCACCCGCGGCACCAGCAACTGTGCCGCGTTTATCATTTTGTTTTGGCCGGCCAACCAAAGGTCGGTAACCGTGGGACAATTTGAGGACAAAACGGACGACGAATGGACCTAAATTTGTTGCACTTTGTCACTTTCGGAAAAAGACGAATTTCCGGGGGACAAACCATCAAAACGGAAGTGCGCCCGAGGGCATCCGCCACGCCGGCTTGCCTCAACAACATCCCGCCGCACTTCCGACGCAGCCAACGCGCGACTAACAAAAGTTGAACGCTCAATGTGAGCGGAAGTGCTGAAAATTGCCAAATTCAATTTGTTTTTATGGCAAAACGCAAAACTTGCCTTGGGGCACAGAGACGATTAAAACGATTAAGAAAATGTGGACGAAAGAGTAAAGCGGCCGGGCAAAGTCCGTGAGCAGCAGCGAGAGAAGTAAAGCACCGGTGGACACGCCGAGGGACAGCCAAACGATGGTCCGGACGAAGGAACGGTAACTTTGCCTAAGGGCACTTTCCCGCCTTTGCCCCTGGCGGCCGTATTCCTCCGATGGCCCCTCGGGGGAAGGAGGGCGAAAGAACGTTTTCATGGAGAGGAGACGGGAATATAACTGGAAACAATTTCTGATCAGGCACTGCAGGGTTTGGCGGGCGGCAATCACTCAATTACCGTATTTTTGCCCGCGGCAATCACCCCACCCAATTACCGTATTTTTGCCTGCGGCAATCACCCCACCCAATTCCGTATTTTTGCCTGCGGCAATCACCCCACCCAATTACCGTATTTTTGCCTGCGGCAATCACCCCACCCAATTACCGTATTTTTGCCCGAAGCAATCATCCCACCCAATTACCGTATTTTTGCCTGCGGCAATCACCCCACCCAATTACCGTATTTTTGCCCGTTCGGATGACGAGGCCGAGGGAGGCTCCGCGTGTGCATGCGAATTCGGCGAACAAAATGTTCCGCACTCTGAACAAATCCGGCGCGTGTCGTGGTGCCGGCTCGGCCGTGAATCGCATCGCTTCGGGTCGTCCCGTCAGCCAATTCGCTGTCGCCCGGAATTCGTTATTCGCCCACTAAAAGAAAATGCCGAAAGTCATTCATTGGCAGGCATTTTAAAAGCCAAAGACCAGAATTCGGAGATCCACCGGCACTCTTTGGCCCGCTTCCACCCAAAGCAAATCCCCCGGAAGAATATCCCTTTCCCGCATCGGCACACGAACGCCCTCCCGAACAACAAAATGAAGTTGGCCACCGCCGCTCTGAAACAAATTGCCCACACGTCGAAGCCGACTCCGCCCAAATGCTCCTGAAAATGCCACGAATTTTCCATTTTTGCACTTAAACTCGCCAATTGCGCAGATTATAGCCAAAATGGCCCCTTGGAAAAGTGCCATTGGAAGCGCACTTTGGGCAGAGGACGGATCGATTAAAGCGATCAGAAGGCAAATGAGCGAAGAGCAGAGAAGCAGAAGGGGGAAGGCCGACAGCGTAAACTGTCGCAAAAAACGAAACGCGGCGCGCACGCGGCGGGCGCGGCGTTGTCGGCACTGATCAGCGAGACGAAGACGCGCTTCGTCCTGGAATTGATTCGGCTTTTCGGGAAACATTCAACCCCCCGGGGGATGGAGGGACTACGAATGTTTTACGTGAGAGATTCCTCGGGAGGAGAGCACTTCGTGCACATCAATGCGCGCCAATGGGAACAGATCGGCTAGCTGTTCGACGGCCATTGTCTGTTCCGTGTAGAGCAACTGAAAAATTTGTTTGAATTTGACGCGATTTTTACCGTACCTTTACGTACTGTCCCTCCCCTACATTTTTGGCCTTTTGCCAATGAAAAAGGCCATTTTCTTCCCATCGCTTTTTCAGCTGATGTTTCCAACGGTCCATTCATAAAACAAGGCTAAATTTGATCAAAAAGTCGAATAATAAATAAAACTATGAAATGAAAATATATGTTGGGGGCTGTGTGAGGTGACACTTCCGCCAACACCGGCGGGGGGGGGGGGGTGGGGGGGGGGGGGGGTCGACCACCGCACTTTTTGGGGATTGGCGAAAACCCCTTTAGTCGCCGCTCCCCTCCCCGTCGAATATTTATTTGATTGTGCGCATGAAATGGGCGAGAGTGTGATTGATGAGTTTTCGGTAGGGCGGAACAGCCGAAAATTGATTATTGGGCCGAAAGGAATGAGAAATTGGCGAGGGGGGGGGGGGGGTAGGGGGGGCCGGAGGGGGGGGGGGGGGGGGGTAGGGGGGGGGGGGGGTCCTCGTGGAAGGGTCCCCCCCTCCCCCCCCCCCCCCCCCCGGTGTTCCATTACGACACAATTGAATCAGTCGTGAAAAGGGGGGAGGAGCAAAAGACAATTTGAGTCTCTGATAAATGCCCGATGACTGGGGATTACACTTTGGACAAGAACGGAGTCTCAGCGATTTTCTGCAAAGAAACTTTGCATGGACTGACCGTCCGTCCGTCCGACCGTCGCCCATTCCACCAATTCCCCCCCTCCCGTTCATTCATTGTCCGATCGGCGGCCAGCAGCAATGATGAGGATGAGTGCGGCGAATTGGGGGGCTGGGGGGGGGGCTTTCCAATCTCCAAATAATCTATCCATCCGTCCGACGGGGGGGGGGATTAGCGATTGGAAGCGAATGGGGGGGGGGTGAGCGATCAAAAGTTCCCCGATGGGTGCAGACGGCGGGGGGGGGGGGGGGGGGGGGGCGGGGGGGGGGGGGCGGGGATTGTGCGCAAGTTGCGGGAAATATCACAGCGGACAGAAAGTGCGGAAACGCGAAGAGTCAGTCAGAGAAGCGCGGGGAAACAATTGTAACGAAAAACGACGACAGCTTTTGCAGGATTTTGGCGGAATTGATGGGAAAAAATATGTTTTTATTTTATTATTTTTTACCATTTTGTTTAACGTAATGTTTGGTGTTTCCTTTGAATTCCGCCGGCGTCCATTCTTTAAAACATTTTGCATAATGTACATTATTATTGTGCACTGTTTGGGTGGTGGGTGTTTTCAGCCATTTTGTCCCCCCCCCCCCCCCCAATAAATAACAATAAATCACATGAAAATGGAAAATGTTTTATTCCGATGGGAGGGGCGACGGGACGCATCCGAAACTAAAGAGCATTTTAAAGTATTTACGCCTTAAAAGGGACGAAAAGTTATTGGCCGAGGAATTGTCCAAAGTTTGTAGAAGACCAAAGTCCAATTGAGTGGGGGAATGAATTCGCCTTTTCAATTCAACCAAAAGGCTACAAAATCCAACAGATAAAATGAAATGTTGCATAATTTACTTTTAGTTGCTAAGTCAATGAAAGGCTATCATTAAGCCGATTTTGTGCCTTTTAGCCGCGCGCGCTTTTTGGTTTCGCGCGATCGGATGACGTTCATTCATTCGTTCGTTCGTTCGATCGAATGAATGAATCCCCCCCCCCCCATTTTTGGGCGAAAGATGGAACAACAAACGCCGAAAGGCGAGAAATTGGGCGAAAAGCGACAGAGCCGCCGACAAATCAATTGAGCCAATCCGCCGCCCCCGCCCCCCCCCCCCGGCGTTTAGCGCCCGCCACTTTTTGTGTTCATTCGGACGCCGCAATTCAAAGAATTTACAAAACGGACGGCCGCTTTAAAACTTTAAGAGAAAGCAAGCGAATGATTTCACGAGCCCTCTCCCCTTCCAATCGCATTGTTTAAGTGCCCTCCCCCCCCCCCCCGCCTTTTTTTTGTTTGCTTTACGCCACCCAAACAAAACTTTCAAACCAAACTTTGACGATTGGCCCGGGGGGGGGGGGATAAGGGGGGGAGAGGCACCTAAAAATGTTCGGATTTTCTTTACCAAAAAAGAGGGGGGGGGGGGGGGGGGGGAATACGACGTCATTACAGGCCAACGGCGGACGGAGCGTTGGATTGGACAACAATAAGCAACACATTATTTGGAGGTGAAAAGATCGTTGGGGGGGGGGGGGAGAAGGATTTTCGTTTGTTTGTCTCCTCCGGGGACCGGAAGGAATAAATGTTTGTTTTGTTTTCCCTCTGCTGATTCGGAACGAACGGATGGGAGGGATTTGGGGAAAAGGCATATGCAAAGACGACGGATATTCCAATCAAATCCGCTGATTAATTATCGGACAAATCAAATACAAAATTTGTATTAATTTTCCCAAATATTTTCCGATTGGAAGAACATTAGGGGGGCAACCATTTGCTGATTGATTTATACTCAAAGCCCCCCCCCCCCCGCCGGAGGGGCTTTGAGAATCGAAAGTAAGCGATCGAAACTTATTTTAATTTAAATTTAAAAATTAATTATTCCATCCATTTAACGTGGGAAAGAAAAGTCGTCGTCGTTAGTGTCGTCTAAAATACAAAGGACTAAAATTTGAGGAAAACCACTGGGAAAGGCGAAAAGTTTGGCCTCTAATTCAATTAATGTTTGTCCAACTTTGACAAATTAAAAAATTACCGGAATGATTCATTCACTCAGAAAACAAATATTGACATAAAATAATTAAAATCAAAGAAAATTTGGAGAATTACAATGGATTTGCAACAGAATGGACGAACTTACGTTCGTATGAAGCGGAAAAATTCTCTCCCGAAATGAGCAATTAATCGCATTTTTGTCGCAGTTGGGCGAATCGAAAGAATGGAAATGGAAGCAAAAATGCCCCCCCCCCCCCTCGAGAACGGAATAAACTCCGAGGCCACCGATAACAAATCATTCACAACGATTTAAGACTCTCTGCTCACTTCGCAAATTTTACACATTTTACAAAATGAACGCAAAAAAATTCTTGACAAATGCGTAGTTTTGCTTTTGCTACGGTTTTCCTTCGCCCCATTGCCTTCGTCGATACCAAAATCGGATTCGGTGGTCGTCCGATCCGGTGACGAACATCGGCATGCTCGGCGAGTGCACAAAGGCGCGTGTTGGCGCGGTGTGGCCCAACGCAAGCAGCCGCTCACGGTCCGAATTCCGCGCATCCCACGAACACAGCGAACCCGACTTTTCATCGGGAAGCATCACTAAATTGGGAGAGGGGGGGGGGGGGATAATTCAATCGAAAATGAATTGACATTCAACGGTGATGAACACTGACCGTAGTCTTCGGTGTGGTTAAAGTGCGCCTGCATCGGATGCTCACGGGCCCCGGTGGTTCCGGCGCCTGTGTAAGCGATTAGACAGCGATTGGTGGACAATTCCCACAATTTGGGCACACTGTCCATTCCCACAGTGAGCACGTACTGAAGTGAGTTAGAAGACATTAAAAACAAGGAGTTCTGCAGATTAAAACACAAAACCGATCAAAAATATTCAACGCCAGAATGGTTTCAGACAAAAATAATGCCAAAATTTAATTCAGATGCTTAAAGTTTAAACTGGGTTATAAACAAAAGTTTTGCTAATTCGACGAACGGGCGGACCTTTCCATTGCGAGTGAATTGAGCGCTGCAAATTGGAGCACCGTCATGTGCGCGGGTGAAAGTCTCAATGCACCGGTTGGAAACGCCGTCCCAAACTGTGAACAAAAAAAAAGGGGGGGGCGTCATGCGATCAAAAAAAGAGGGAAATGAATAAAGAAAAGGAATTTAAATATAATTCTTTTAAATTATAATGACCTTTCACATTCCCGTCACGACTTCCAGTGACGAACATCCGCGCGTTTTCCGAATAGCACACATCCGTAACACAATCCGTGTGCTGATCCTTTGGAACTGCAGACACAAAACATTGCTGAAATGCAACCAATTAGTGTTATTGTTCAGGGCGTAATATAAATTCTTTAAGAAATTAATTCTAAACTTCTAAATTTAGAGCACTTTTCTTAACAGACATCGTTAAAATCTTATTAGTCAAATTTGCCTCTCTTTTTGTCTTCAAAAATCCATAGTAATTTTGCAAATTCTTTCAAGCACGGTCAGATGTTTTATACACAAAAACAAATTTTTTTTAAAATCCTGCCGGAAAAATGATAAATTTAATACATTTTGATAAAAACACACTCGCCCTGAAGATCGACTTTTTTGCATTAGCAGTCCCCCGAAACATTTCAGGGGTTTTGGCAGTTATTGTAAATATAAATTATATCCAAAATTTGAGTGTTCTTTAATCCTCTTACATATAATATAATAATTGTTTCTTTACCTGTGTCTCCGCACTGTAAAGGCGAAGGGTCGGGTGGCGAGTTGCGCAAAGAAAGAACTCGCCGCTCGGGTGGAAGCTAACGGCCGTTATTGGCTCCACCTCCTAAAAGCATTGTCCACAAAGTCCCAAGAAAATAAAATCTCTCGCCCACTGTGATCGTCTTCATCGCCCTTTTGACCGCCGTTTTGGAATAATCGAACATTTTCAGCGTAAAATCATTGCTTCCCGACAAAAGGATAGACTCGCGGGGATGGAACGCCACACAAGTGACCTCCTTGAAAAAAGCAAATACTCCATAAAATAGTCTTACGTTAGCAGGGATGTAAAACTTCTCAATTGTTATTGGAAAGTCCGGCAACGGTTAGGCACTGCTGAGAATAGATTTACATCCCTGGCATTATTGTTATAATCACATTACATCAAGATGGTCATAAAGCGTGCGGATGACCGGATGATGGGCGTCGGGGCCAGATTCACTTAGAGTAGTATCAATTCTAAAAAGAAATGACAAATTGGCAGAAAATGTCGCACTTTTTGCCTGGAGATGATTTTATCGACATCCAAAATTTTAATGGAGCAATCGTGGGAGGCCGTAGCGACGAGAGCCCCTAATAAATATAAAACAATTTTTTTTCATTAGCATGAAACAGAAAAACCGTCGGAAGAAAAAGCCGCCGCTCGGCATGCCGCTTTGTGTGTGGTAAGGTACACAGTTTCGTAGAGACTCGGCTCGGGGCCTTAAGAAATAATTGCGCGGCTATTTTGCATGCCAAGTTACTGCTTGGAACAACGTCGGCATCAAATTCCAAGTCGAGTCCAGCCGCTTCAAAGCCGCCAACCTATTTTCAATGTTCACCCTTTGAAAGATTTGAAAAGGTTCAACACCTGCATAATCATTTCTCGCTCTTTTGACTCCGGTTCCTCTACAAATTGTTTGGCAATTGTTACAAGTCGAAAAAGTTTGTCCGACGGAGGCGGCGGTCTAAGCGAAAGGCCGAGCGTTTGTGCCAAGTTCAGGGCGAGTTGTTGGTGACCATCGTAAAAGAGTTGGCTTAAATTTACAACGTAAAACAAAAAAAACGAAAAAAGCGTACCCGACGATCAGTTTGTACATAAAATCTCGGTCTTTTAAATCCGATTTCATTTTTTAGCTTCTGGACTATAAAATGACAGTTCCTTTTCACTTTAAAGATAAAATATTAGACTTTTCACTTCGTTCATTTTTTTTTTGTTGTTCAATTTTACGCATTTGGCGAAATGTCGCGAGAAAAAAGAGAAAGCCTTTTGGCGATTTGCCGGGAGGGAGTGGAAGAAGCGAATATCGATCGATTCGCCGGCGGCGGCGGCCATTGCAAGACTTTCATTCACTTCGCATTTCTTTTCACTCACAAATGCTTATTCTTCAAAATAATCTTTAAAACTACTGGACGGCGTTAAATTATTCGATGCTGACCTTCCCAAGTGCATCTAATGATGGAAATTTGCTGCACTTTTTGGAAACTTTGGTGAGTTTTATTCATCAAAAAACGAGGTTTCCGTTCAAATTTGCTTAAAATTCAAAATTTTCACTGCCTGCTGGAGAAGAAGCCGGTTGGGCTACAAACGCCCTCGAGGAGCCCTCTGTCAGTGTTTCGAAGCAGCCTCACGCTTCATTCTAAATTCAATTTGAGGGCCTTGGCCCACAAAAAAGCATTCTAAACAAAAATGGGGTTCAATCTTAAAAGTCATTACGATTGGATAAAAGAAAAGCTTATTCTTTATCTCCGGGAAATTGGTCGCCTTTTGGGGTAACATGGGGATTACAGGCATTACAATTTTTTGTACTACGGTGTGACGATCACAACCAAATATATTTAATTTTCAAATAACCAAACCACCAATTGCTTGGTTTGTTGATTCTAAGCAGTGTTAGAGCGTTTTTTCAAACCCTCAAATCGGGGAAACCAAAAAATTTGCGCGATGCTTAATATTGGAATGTTTATAAATGCGCAACAAATTCATTTAATGTCGAATCAGTTTTCTCTGATTTAAGTTTCATGTCGGGTAAAGGAAGATTCGTTCGCGATTCCTAGTTTCCGTTCGAGCCCCAAGACGTAATTTTGTACTTCCTTGTTGGCCTGTCCTAAAAGTGCATTATTTAATTGTGGTTGTTTAATGTCTATTTTAAACAAATATTAAAATTTACAGAGAGTAAATTCAAATAAATCACACGTTAAACCATTCGGTCCCTTCTCATCGCTTAAAGCACAAACGGTAAATTTGATTATGTAACTTTATGAATGCGGAAGAGTTGTCAGGAAATGAGTCAAAATATTGCGGCAAAAAGCTTTGAAAAATTTAACAAACAATGCTAATTAAAACAATAAAATTGGGTAAATGTCTACAAAAAAAAAAAAAAATTATTTTTTTAAAAAGTTGATACGCGAAACAAATGTGTTTTTAATTCCAAAGCTTTGAGCCAAACATATTGAATAAATAACCTTGACCTTCACTAAAATATTTATTTGCAGATTCTTCTGTCTCCCGAACAATTATGTCGAAATACGAAGGTGGCGGCTTCTCTTCTCATGACGTTGGTTCCTTTCAATTCTTCGGTTCCTAATTTCTTCCTTTTAGTCCTTTGGGTATGGTCAAATGCCTTCTGGTTATCCGTCCATCGGTGGTTCTGCTGCGCCTGGTGCTCCCCCTTATGGTTTGAAGACTTTACCATTGGAACCTCATTAGTGGAAGTCTCGAATTTTAGGTTTTAGCGGTGCACCGTTTGGCTCGCAGACCTTTGGAGGCGAAATTCCGAGTCCTCTTGATGCCGAAATCCAAATTGTCTTGAGGGAGATTCAGTCGGAAATGCATCAGCTCGAGACCAGCGGGGAGTATGGGGAACAATTGAAAAACGCACGTCGTCTGTTGGCTACTGGTGGGAAATTGAATTTATTTAAGTTTGATAAGAATGCAACTCCGATCATTTTGCTTAAGCTATTTTGAGTACCATTCTGAGAAATAGTGAAAAAGATTTCGAAATTCGAAAGGATATTTACTCGGTTAGTCTTGCAAATATGTCTGGAAGCTTCCCCTTTTACTATATATCGCATCGGTTGCTTTTACAGAAGCAACGAAGCTCGAGAACAATATTGATCCGGAATGGCTTGAAGTGGACATCAACAAGCCTATCAAAGTCTCCAAGAAGGTGCTTATACCCAGTTTCCGTCATCCGAAGGTTTCGTTTGTCTTTTGCGTCACTTCCTTTATCGACTAAATATTTCCTTAAGTTTAACTTTGTGGGCAAAGTGCTCGGGCCGAAAGGGACGACTTTGCAGAACATCGCCAAGTCGTACAAGTGTCACGTGTACATTCTGGGTCGGGGCAGCACACGTGATCGAACTAAGGAACAGGTCGGGCATGGCATAAATTGGCTAGACATTGAAGGGTTTTTTATTTTTATAAAGGGCCAATCAGAAATTTAATAATCAAACTTTTGCAGGAGATGCTGAACAGTGGCGATCCCCAATACGCCCACTACGGAGGCCCCCTGCACGTCAAAGTGGAGACGACCGCTCCGCCAGCTGTCGCTTATCAGCGCGTCGCGGGTGTACTCGCCGTCCTCGCTGAACTGCTGCAACCGGTGCCTTTTTGTTTGGTTTTTAACTTCTTTTTTGTGGAATAAAGTTATGCAAATGCATTTTAAGGTAAAAGACACGCACATTGAGGGAATAACCACAGAGCCCAATCCGAACCTGAATGCGCAAGAAGGTGGAGGGGACAGCGATGGGGGAGGCGATGCAAATGGCGCCGACGGCGATGAAGCCGGTGGACCAAGTCAGTGGCGTTTATCTGTACCTTTTTAAACATTTTTTCTAATTAGTGAAAGGCGGCCCTTCCGGAGGGTTTAAATCCGGTGGCAGTTTGCATGGACGTGGCGGTGGTGGCCCTTTTATGCGTGGTGGACGTGGAGGAGGTGGCAGTCTCGGTGGTCGCGGTGGGATGGTCAATCGTGGCGGTTTCGGCAGCGGGCGTGGACGCGGAACGCCCAGCGGTGGTCGCGGGGGCGGAGGCCGAGGAGGCGGACAGAGAGGGTAAAGCAGGGGGGGGGGAGGGGGGTTATAGGCGTACAGAACCTTTCAGCACGGAGCGGTCAAAGAATTTTTTTATTTTATTTTGCAAATTTAGCTTCCAACCCTACTGATTGCATCTCATTATTTTGATGGCATATGAGCAAAGAACTGAGAGCGAATTTTTGCCGGACAATTTAATATTTTCGTTATTTTATTTTTGCGTCCTCCACTTTTTAAAGGCGATTGCTTTTTTAATGAAATTTTGGAATGTTTTACTTCCAATGCATCGACGATTCTGGGAAATGGGGACCCAAATCCAATCCAAACAATAATAAAATAACCGCCCCCTTTCTCTCCCTGCGATGTCCACTTTCTCCGCTCCTCCTCTTCTGTTTGTTCACGCGATCGAGGCGATAAAGCACCCAGAAAGAGGTCAGCAGGCTCAGCGCCTGTGAAGGAGTTCGGGGGGGGGGAGGGGTTAGGTTGGTCCAACGGGGGGGCGGGGTAATGCTCATTGCTTTGGGTAATAAAAGGGCTCGCACTTCCAGCGCTTTTGATACAAAGTGAGTAACAAATTATTTATTCATTAATTATAATTTCGAGGGTTTGGCCTCGCCCTTATTTTTTTCATAGCTCGTTCGATCATCGTCCCCCTCCGACGGGTTATGGCCCCACACCGATCCAAATTTTATGTCCCTCCCCCCGTTGACCTTCCCCCCTTTCCATTCTTTTTGCGAATGAATGACCCACAATAAAGCACCGTTAACGACCGTCGGCCGCCATTTGGAGACGAACGACGACGATGGTAGAATGTGGGGGGGGGGGGTGAGGGTGCTGATGACCCCCCCCCCCCCCCTCCCCCTCCCGCCTCTGGTCATTTTCGGAAGGTAGTCCGCCGAAAGAGCTCCCGAAAGTCTGGACCGGGTTGTATTCTCACAAAGGGCCATTTATAATATTTTTTATGCTTAAATGTAAATTTCCTCCAATTGAAAGAGAAAGAAACGAATTTTCGGTGTTTTCGCTTGTTCGATCCTCTCGCAACAAATAATCCGGCTGAGTGACATTTCTCTCCATTTTTTGTATGTTTATTTGGAAATGGCCAATTGGTTACCTCTTTTTTGCATCCAGTCAAAGTGCACTCGGCCCAAATTGGCAATATCGAAGAATTGGGGGGGGGGGGGGGGGGCGGGGGGCTCCGTCTGTTAAAACGGGGAAAACCATTTGTTCTTTCTTCTTCCGTTTTGTCCTTTTGCTCCGTTGTAAATATTTAGTCTGTCAAATTGTACCCAATTTTAACAGAATTTGTCCCAATTTGGCTCATCATCCCCTCCCCCCCCCCCTCCGGCCCCCCCCCCCCCTCCCCTCTGTTCCGCCCCCATTCCGTTTCCTTCCCAAAAATGCTCTCAATTAATTGCTCACAATCCATTCCCCCCCCCCCCCCGGCGGGTATCGCATCCCTCTCCCGAATTGTGTTCGATTTTACACAAATTTGTTGTCCCCCCTCTTTCTCTGCTTTCCCAGCCAATTATTCACCTTCATCCATTGCAAGTCAACCCAAATTTACATCGACCCAGAACCTTTTACATAAAATACTCAAAAAATTAAAAATAGTGACACGCCCCCCCCCCCCCGAGCGATGATCCACTGGGCACTTTCCCCGGGGCAAAACCGTTGCTCATCATCGGAATTTGGTGCGCCTATGCTTATCTATCGGCTGATCTCTGTTTTTTGACATTCCCATTGGGGAAAACCTAAGGCGTTTAAAAGCAGAGAATATGGAAGAATGTGTCGGACAGTGCTGGTTTTGGTTTTAAGTTCCAAAGATTTTCGATTCCTTAATGATCCAAATCCGAAATGTCCCCACCCCCACCCCCCCCTCCCCCAGCTGAGCTGCTCATTCTTTCCAGCATTCTTCAACCTTCCCCTCCGGTGGCGGGAGGGAAGGTGCTTTTGCTTTCCCATCCCACCCATCCGCCCCTCCGGGGACAATTCAATTCCCCCCACCCCCCCAGGGGGTGTTGGACGGTTGGGATGCGATGCGATTAATCTCCGCCTGTCCCCAGCGCGCCGAATTGAACCATCCCCCCCCCCCGAGCAAACAAACGACCCGCGCATATTTTCAATTATGCGTATTGGTCGGTCGTCCCCTCGTCGTATTTGGGACCTAAGCCCATCAGTCCGATAAATGTATTATTTTGGGATCACCGCCCCCCCCCCCTCCGATCGCTTTACAGGGGCAATAAAATGGCGTGCATAAATTAAATTTGTGGCGGATTGCAACACATTCTCTCTCCCATAATTTCCGAGAATATCGCTCATTCTGGTACTGTATTTGTCCATTTTGCTTTTGGGTAATTTACAAAATGCAAAATTCTTTTTCGGCATATTTTGAGTTCTTTTTTGCTTAATTGACAAAACATCCCTCCACTCTTGTCGCGCGCGTCCTTGAGCTGAAATTGTTGATGGAATCTCGACTCGCGACTCGCCCTACCTCATTTATCCAAATCCGTGCCTTCCCCCCCTCCCCTCCCCCCCCCCCCTCTCCAACCAAAGGAAGGCTCCCCATTTTTTGTTGCTTTGCTTATCGGCGCTCAAAAATCTGCTCGCCATTGGGCGGCGGCAAATTTGAAGGGATCGAATTGGCGCTTAGAATCAATCCCCCCCCCCCCTCCTCCCCTCCCCTCCCCCTCCCCCTCCCCCCCCCCCTACCACGAACAAATTTCTTGCCTTTAAACTCCGTCCCTTGGCCTTGGATGGTTTTTAGGCTGAGAAATTTTCGGGGATTGGAATTTGGAATGCCAATAATTTAGAGGGTGATTTTGGAGATAAATCGGGTACTACAACAAAATAAACATATTTAAAAATTAGTAAAAATTATCCATAAAACTTTTTATTTAACAGTCATATTGCCTTGGGCATTTTTTTGTCAATTTGTTTATTTTTGTCCATTTGTTTTCCGACAATTCTGTGCAGTCCCATTGGTTTATCCGATTAACCCCCCCCCCCCCCCGAGCGCCCAATTCTCTTGACCATCGCCGCAGGACATCTTCTGAACGGTGGTCAGTTCCCCGAGGGTTTGCGTCCTTATCACTCAGATATTTATTTGGTTGGGGCGGGCGGCACTCTTCAAAGTGCAAAAAGAGAACACTGGGGTCTAATTGGCTTACGCAGGTAATCGCCTGGGGGGGGGGGGTCTTTAGAAACTGCTCCGATTATGGGAGGATGATGGAGAGCCATCCTCCGTCCCGAGATGAGATGAGATTAATGTGAATAAATTCCCGCGAGATGATGATCGCCCATCTCCCGCAATTTGTTTACCATTCCACGCCCCGCGTCCCCCGCGGGTGAATTCTGAATTATTGTCTGTTATTGTTATTTACGGCTTTCCGCGGCCTTCCCCTAGCTGATCCGCTAATTCATTTGTCGCCATGCAAGTCCCTTCTTCTTTGCCATTCCCTCCCCCCCCCCCAAATTTGCCCAATTTTGAATTAGTCCGACCAGTTCCCCAAATTGCCGGGGGCTATACTTTTCGGGACTAATTTGCGGGAAATTTATTACTAAAATTCTACGCCAAAACGGGGTTAGAATTATCAGAATGTGTTCTAATTCCGTCCCTTTCTTTCTTTAATTTCTTTCCCCCACATACTCCACATCTCCTCCCTCCTCTTTCACGCCAGAAAATGATGAATTTTGCCCGAGGCTATGTACTTGCCCAAAATAATGCAAACACTACAAACCCTTAATACCCCCCCCCCCCACCATCCCTTCCTCCCATTGCCCACATTATCTCCACACATCCCGAACAAGTCCGTCCCATCATCCGGCGTGACCCCACCGGACACCCCCCCCCCCCTCCACTCCCCCCATCGTCCGGACGGAGTCTCAGCCCAATTGGGTGGGGGGGGGGAGGGTCCAGCAGCCCTATCCCAATCATATCCGGGGCCCATGCGGAATAATTTGCGTGGGAAGCGGGGAGTAGGGGAGGAAAAGGGGAGGGGACGACGACATCTTCGTCGTGGTCACTCGCAAATTCCATTAGGGAGGGCACAGGTCAGAAGAGCAATTATTCACCTGCTGACTGAAGAGGGCGAGGGGGACAAACCGACGCATGGAATGACTTTCAAAAATGCCCACCCGTGGGAGAGATTTTGCCAAACTCCCCAAACAATGCACTAACAATAAATGTCGAGGTTGTCCAACTTCTCCAAATCTCTCCTCAATTCCCATGGAAATGTTTGTCGAGTGGACGAGATGGCGAGTCCGGAAGAATGGCCTCGAGTTGGAACTAAGCCAATGACTGACTGGACTAAACATCCGGCGGCATCATCCAATTCCTACAAAAGTGCCAATGCCTGATTTGATACTGTCATATTTGGTCTGAAGTAACGGTAACGTCCCCCCCCCCCCAATCTTTCCGTGGGACTTTCCCATTTCGCACTTTTTGACTCATTCGCTTAATCTGTGGGTTTGCACAGAAATCGTGCCATTCATTCGACTCACAAATTGTGTGTATGCCCAAATCCGTCCCCCCCCCCTTCGTCCATTGTTCTCGAAATTCCCCGAGACAATGGGCCCCCTCCCGGCCCCCACCCCCGGGGCACAGGACCTCTGCTGGGTTTTGGGACTCTTCCGTTGTCCATTGGGTTTGCATTTTGCGCGATTCATTGCCCTTTCCCCAAACTATTCACCCGTCCATTTTTGTCCTTTCGAGACCAATCAAACTGAGCAGACATTTGGGGGGGGGGGGGGGTTATCCCATCCCAAGTGTCGGGATTCCCGACTTTGCCCATTTATTATAAATCCATTTATCCTCCGACGTTTTCGCTCTGATACCAATGCCGCCACCCATTTTGCCTATAATGGCGTGAAAAAGACAGCCAAAAGTGCGGGTGAGTGAGTTATTCTCGGCCAAGCGGAAGGCATTGGGGAGCCGCCGGTGCATAGCGGTGAAAGGGAAAGGCTCCCTGGAGGGGGGGGGGAGATTATTACGTATTATGAGACGGAAGGAACCCTTCCAATCATTCCAACCTCCCGCCGCCGGTGTAAAAACGGGGAAAACAAAAAAAAACCCGGGAGTTTTCTTCGAACATCGCTACTCTTGCTTTGTTATGTTATGTTTGAGTTGGTTGAACTTCTCTCATACATTTTTATGCGAATTTCTGTCGGTAAACCTCCAAAAGAATGTATCCGTTTTGGATTCCTTTTGCCGTGCCGAATTCCCTCCAATCCCCAAGTGGGGAGTCAGTCATTCGCCGCAACAGCAAAGTGAAGAACCTCTCCCAAATTGACGGATTTTGACAACGGCGACGGGCACCATCACATTGATTCGGCTGCTCCCCCCCCCCCCCCCCCACCCCCACCCCCCGTCTCATCCATCCTATTTCGGCTCCCCCGTCGTCCCGGGGGATTATTGCTCCTCGGGCCAGCAGACAAGAGGATGGATGAGAGGCAATTCGTCCCCCCCCCCCCCCCGTAACGCCTCCCTCCTACCAACGAATGCATTTATTTGGGACTTTGGGCGGTCACTCTCTACGGCAGCGGAGGTTGGGCGAGGGCTTCCCGCGGCCAAGGGACCTTCACATTACCCTCAAAGAGTTGAACACGTGACAATACTGAGATTATCAATTTAAAAACACGTTTAATGTTTTGAGAAAAACTAAAAAGGCAGAAGCTTCAGTTGATTATGATCGATCTCTCACCAATTGTGCTCTCCAACGACAGAAGTGAGGCTTTGGCGGAGACAAAGTTCTTTGGCATAGAAACCTCTCCAAAATTGGCACTAAAACTTTTAATTCTCCCCGTAGTGTCAATCTGCCCACATTATCAAGCAGCAGCAGGAGGAGGAGGAGGAGGCTTAGGCTTCTCTTCGGCTCCTGTTCGTTCGCCTTCCCATTTTCCGACACGCCCTTTTCTCTTCGGCTGCCCCCTCCCCCCCCCCCCCCCCCCCTCTCCCCCCTCCCCCCATTTCCCACCCTCCGTCCGTCCCCCGCCTCGTCTCTCCTCCAAAATCCCCAATTCTCCATTCCTTCCCTTCCCCAAAATCACCATTTCTCCTCACTCCTCATCATCCACTTCAAATATGTCTTCTAAATCGCCATCATTCATTTAAATCCATCAATTCACAATTTACCCGCTTCTGTCAACACTCGAAAAAACAAGATTCGATTATTTGGCCCATTCGCATAATCTTTTTTAGGTGTTTTTATTTTGCCGCCCCCCCCCGCGCGACCACAAAATTTCAATGACAAATCACTGGGATTTTGTACAATAAAATAATCTCTGCCCTTTTTTGCACAAAAAATGTTGCAATTCTCAAAATAGAAATGCTAAATCCTAATGCTTTTGTGCATTAGGGATTTAGTGACACGGCGCCCCCACCCCAACCTAGCAATGTATCACACCCTTAAACATAAATAATTGTATATTTTAATAGTTAATTTATAAATATTTACCTTACGAAAGCCGTCCATGACACATTGACCGATATATGTGATTATTTAGAATCTGTACGCATTAAACACAATACTCCGTTCACACTTCTCCTAATATTGGGAGTGAGGAGGCAATCCATCGGATCTTCGGACTGATTTTATCAGAAAACGACGACCCCCCGCCCCCCCCATGCGTCTTTCGCCAATTTTGTTGCTGCTGTTACTCTCCTTCTCCAACCTTTACTCCACAAGGGCGCTTAAAGGTTGGATTTGCTTTTTGCGGAGTTAAGTCATCAAAGTTTAAGCATTTAAATTCCGAAGATAATTGGCATGGAGTTCGTCCGTCCTATGGCTTTGCATAGGTTACCCCCCCCCCCCTTATGCCAATCTCCAGGTTCTCCCCCCCCCCCCCCGACTCCGTGCATAAATTATCGATGGGCACTGACACACAACCAAAAATGAATTGAGCAATGGAAATTTGAGGGGGTGGGAGGGGCAAATTCAAAGAGTCGGTCCCTTTTGAACGTTCTAAATTTGTTCTGTTGCAGTGAATTTGCTGGACACATTGAGCGCCACGTCGGAGCTCAATTGGCGCACTTATTCCAACCTTGACGAAAAAGACGGGGTCAGTGAACATTGGGTTACATTATTTAGGCATTATTCATAAGCTCGTTCAAAATTTATTTCTTTTTTTTACGGGTTCCATCGGCGGGCGCATCGGTTTAAAATCGTCCGAGGGTGTAAAGGGCATAAATCCATGAAATTATTCTCTGCAGAACATTAGCTATGGTGGTGGTCATTCGACTGAACAGAAATTTGGGGGAGGGGGGGGGGAATATAAGTGAACATAAGAAATGGATTTGGGAGAGAACATTACCAATTGCCCGTTTTCTGGACTAATGGGGCGCCGGGGGGGGGGGGGTGCTCGCCTCCCCCCCCCCCACCAAATTTGTCCGCGCGACAACTAAAACCCCATTTTTGTAAGGGTTTTGTATCTTTTTATGGAGGGATTGGAGTGAACTTTTTCGTTCTTCGAATGTTCTGCGCTTTCCCTATAACTTTTCGCCATCATTGGCGCCGAAGAGACATTGTCTAAAGAAAGTTGTTCGGCATTCTTTAGGGTAAAAAGCTCTAAATAAATTCGCGGGATGGTTGAAAGCAAAGGAAGAATCGTTCTCTAAATGAAGCCAAAGAATGAAAGGGGGGGGGGTCAGAGTTTGATGCAATCGGAGAGGGGAATCGGGTCGAAAAGTTGAACCTGATGCTAACCTGGCGAAGGGATTGTTGAATGGGTTTTTGATTTTTTTTTATGGAAAAACGTTAATAATATTTTAGTGGTTGGAGGAGACAAGTTTTTCACGTGCTGAAAACCGTAATCATCAAGTGTATTCGACATGCAACCAGGAGCCGGACTTTATGGTGGAGAATTGGCTGCTCATCCCCGCCGTTGAGCGGGGCCAGGCGCTGCGACTGTATTTGGACTTCAACTTCACGATCATTCGGTGTGCGGCGGTGCCGCTGATGCGGACGAGCAGTTGTAAAGAGACACTGAAGCTGTACGCGGTACAGCTCGAGAAGGGTGAAACACTGCCGACGCTGCATTGGCACAACGAGACGAAATGGTTGGACAATAACAAAAAATTTTTAAAAATTCACGAATTGGAAAAATTGCCTTTGTTTGTTTTTCATTGTCAATTAGAATTTTCTGAAGGTGGCCGGGGACGGGGTAACAATAACTAATTAAGAGTACTTTCAAGGGACTACGTGGACACACTGGTGTCCCACTCCACGGACACTGGGATGCCATCGCCAACGGATGCCGAGAAAACGTACACCCAGACAAGCTCTTATACCGTCAACCGCCATTCCGTCCATTTTGCACTTCGCAACACCGGTGCCTGTTCCTCCATTCTTTCGGTCAAAGTGAGGCATTTGGACAAAACGTTCTGTTCCGTCTCAACCAAAATGTGTCAGATATATTACAATGTGTGCCCCGAGCAAACGTCGACGCCCCATCTGTTGCAATTGCCGCGGACAGTGACTTCCCGCGATGCGCATGGCGTAGTCAGCGTGCCGGGCCGATGTGCGAGCAATGCGTCGCCGACGATGTTGAATATTGCGGAGGGCAAAGGCGCGTCGTGATTTGTGAAAGATTAATTTGGCTTTTGCTTTTTCAGCTCGTCATCGCCATCCTTCGCCCCCTAAGCCCGCATTTTCATCCCCGTCGTTGTCACCGCCGACCGCAATTTGCAAGGCGGATGGCACGTGGCAAGTGTTGGGCTCCACAGAGTGCGCCTGCGATCCGGGACACAATCCGTCACAGAAGAGTGGACTTTGCATCGGTGGGTATCGAATAACTTATAATACTCGATAACATTTGAATTCTGCTGACTGATTGACTCTATAATTGGGTGTTTGGTACACCGGTGAACAAAGGGATGGATGTGCTGACCTGCCGAGTCCATTATTTCTCGCTATAATTTTGTTCGCTTGTACATCAAAAAGAACACAAATTCCGGGTTGGGCCACCAGTGAGTGACCTTTTCCTGCTAAATAATTGGGAGAGGAAGGAAAAGATAGTATGAAAGAAACTGCGGGGGGGGGGGGTGTGCTGTTTGTTCGCACTACAAATTCTTAAAAATTTGGAGAGATTCTTCCGCCCCATTAGTCGGACAAATTTGTTCGCCGCGTGGATTCTGCCCCCCCCCCAATTGACTTGACGATGTGTACTTTCTTCCCCATTCTGTTCATTCTTTGTTTTTTTGACCATTTCACATCATTTGCCCCATTGGGCGTACAGTTAGTTGCCCAGTATCCGTCAATATTACAGAAAAATCATAACATTAAGAGTTATGTTACAACAAAATCACTTTTCTTATTACACGTAACACTTGTCCATCAGCTGGTGAAAGTCCGTCGGACTGGTCATTATTTTTGTTTCAGTTCCACCACACAAATCCAAATTCCCCTTCGCCGATTGTTACTTGACACGCGACGGATATTTGAGCCATTCATTTGAAAGAAGGCGACAAAGTCTCACACCAGCTGATCGGGGAAGGGCTTAAGATAGGCTTTAGGGGGGGGGGGGGTCATTTTATCTCTCTTCATTCAGCTGGACTCTCTCAACCCCCCCCCCCCCCCTTCTGACGGCAGCAAATTGCGCCAAATGTCCATTCACACCGTCGTTCACTCGTCCCAACCTTCACGCCCATCATACAGAGACATTGTTCCATATTCTCTCCCCTTTCATAATGTTGTTGTTTGGATGGGCCGATATTCGGGGGAAGGGAATGTGAGTAGGGGGGGGGGGGGGGATTAGCGGGGGATGAGCTCCGAGTCGGATAATGACAAATGGTCGGTCGATGGAGGCGCCAAAGTAAGTGATGAGCCCCCCCCCCCCCGGCGGCTTTCAGTCAGGCAGTGACCACTTGGGGACGCACGGCTAATAATGCCCAGGGGGCGAAGATGGACGGGGGGCACCAACCGCTTTAATTCAATTTTTACACAAATTTCGGGAAGCTAAGAAACTGGAAATGGGGAAAAGAAATTGGTATAATGAAATAACGAAAAGAAGAGGAATTTGGGAACCAGAGGCATTGGTTTGAGGGAAGGGGAGGGGAGGGTTTGACGGCTCTTTTGAAGCCCCCCGATCCAAGCGATAAAAACGGAAATGAAACTTTTAGCGTTAATGGGTCAGCCAGCAGGTTGCAAATTGGTTCGTTTAATCTAATGAGGAAATGGATACAAATTTCAATCAATCAGCCGCTTTAGTCTTTGGTCCTTTTCGTCAGACTTTGTGCCGTCATTTGAATGTGTGTCAAAAGGAATTTTAATTTTAATTTCACCCTTTACTTTTCGGTTAGTCCATTCCAACTCTCCATTACTCCCGCTATTTGTCTCCTTTCGCTTTGTCTCATTGCAATATTTGTCGACCTTTTTCTTAAGTGACTTTTTTGTGCTGCTTTATGGGCTTTGGACGCAGTTTTAGTGGTGTGAATATTTGGAGAGATGCGAATGGGTTGAAATGAGTTTTGGAGTGCATTTCGCCATTCTCTGCCGAAATGCTAACAATAAGGTTGGTGTGAGAATGCTCCAAATTTGTTTTTGAGTATTTGGCAGTGAGTGACCAATGCCAAATTAGTCCGCCAACGATTCTAAGCACTGTCCACATGAGTCCGTTGAGTAGTGAATTGAGGCGAGGCGATGTCAATTGTTCGTTGTGAGTCCGACGACGACGATGATGGGGGGGGGGGGGGGGGTGGTCCAATCGTAATGCCTTCCCCTCGCCCCCCATTCTCTCTGCATATTCAATGCGTTGGGCGATAATGGGAATTTCTGAGCTGTGACCTCAAAACGCAAATTGTAAATGGATTGATTGTCTTAGCAGGGGGAAAATAATTATTTTTGCTATAGTTAGGTAACGAACGATCCAAAAATTGGAAGAAGATTTATGAGCTTCAGCCTAACAAATAAATAGTGATTTTACCCACTTCAAAACAAACAAACAAACACACAAAAGTGACCACCATTAATCTGTTGTTCTGCTGAGCAGTGTTCATCTGCAGTCTTCTCATCTTTCCTTCTCCCATTGTTGTTTCAACGCTTTGAGTGTGAATCCCCCGAAGCGCGGATAACATGACATTGAGCGAGAGCAGTGAAGAGGAAATGAATGGGGGGGGGGGGGGGAACCTGCCAAGAGAACAAAACATACAAAAAGGAACAATGTGAACAAATGACGACAAAAAGGGGCAGAGGTCACTGACCTCCGCGAGAATATTCGCGGTTCAAACGAAAGAAGGAAGTAAAAGAAAAAAGATTTTGACTTTAATGACCTTTCTTTAACCAAAAAATGTTCCCACTCGTTCACTTTCTTTCCCAAGTTGGTGCTAATTTTATGGCATCCGCGCGACACCTGTGCAGCACAACTAATGACCTTTCGAATGTCTCCCCCCCCCCCATCCATTGAGAAGCGTTCCCGATCCTTTTCGGGATGCTTTCTTCCTCTGACTTGTGTTGTTTCTCCATCTTTCTTTGTGTTCGCCGCCGCCGCCCAATCATTGGGCAGATGTGTCGCCGGAAGAGGCACAATTATGGGCGTTCATCATCGATGGGTGCGAGTGGTGGAGGAGGGGGGGGGGGAAGGCACGAGTTGGCTGTTGAAGTGCCTATTAGTGGGAATTTAGAAGAACGATGATAATGGATGAGGAGAGGAGGAGGATGAATGGGGGGGGGCGGGGGACGGGTGGAGAGTTGTGAATGGATGGATGGCTATTTGTGCAGAAACTGCAAATATTTGAAATGAATAACGAGCAAAACTCGCATAATGACATAAATTAGATGGCACAAATTTGAAATTCTAAAATTCAGCTTGTGCTCCTGGCACGTACAAAGCCGTGTCTGGAGTTGACGAGTGTCGCGCATGTGCCGGTTATAGTCAGTCAAATCGGTCGGCGAGCACGGAATGCGAATGCATCGGGGGTTACCATCGGCCAACAGATGCTGGACCAGACGCTCCGTGCATTAAAGGTGACGAACGGACAAACCTTGAAGTGTTTTGATTTCGGAATTTCAGTTGCGGACCAAACATTCGACCATTTGTCCAGCATTCAAACGTCGGTGGGCAACGGCGAGGTGGAACTTGGTGATGGACGCAATCAGAGAGAGACTCCGTCAACCCAAAAAGGTCCTTAATTAACTTTTGCATTAAAAGCAAAAAACCTTTCAGACGATTGGCTTTCGTTGTTGTCGTCTGTGTCGGCATGGCCGTGGGTGCTCGTCTTTGCTGTGATTATTGCGTCTTTTTGTCTGCTTCTTATCCTCGCCACGCGGCAACAGAACAGCGGAGGCCGTAAGCAGATGAGTGACTTGGACGTGTTGGACAACTACAAGCAAGGTGAGAGTTGAGGAGGGGGGAGTCGAACCGAACCCGGACTTTAATCATTTTAAGATACCATTTCGCCCGACTACAGCCGTTCCTTGGCCGGGCTTCCAAGCGGCGGTGGTGGAGGAATAGGCATTTCTGGATGCTTAAGTGGACAAAACACCAACAGCGGCACATTTTTACGAAGAAAAAGTAAATTATTTGGCTTAGGGAACTAAATTAATTTTGAATTGCAGTGCATACGCCACTGATTCGAGGCGGCCCAACCGGTTACGGGACACATCAGCGAAGTGCTGGGGGAGCCGCCGTTATGGTACAAAAAAGACAATCGATAATTAATGCTTTTTGTCATTTTCTTGTCAAAGGTTTCGTCTTCTCATGGCACCAACCATCTCCCGCTTCGTGTTCCGCTGAGGGAGGAGCAGGGCAAAATGTACGTGGACCCGATGACCTACGCTGATCCCAGCGAAGTGTTGGCCGAGTTCACCAATGAAATTTGCGCTGCAAGTATTGAGGTTCAAAATGGGCACGTATTTTAAAATAAACTTTTAAATTTGAAGGTTACACGCACAATTGGGGCTGGTGAGTTTGGAGAGGTTTGCTGTGGTCGACTTACGGTGGAGGACCATTATGGGCACAAACAGGTAATGACAAAAAATAAAAATAAAATGAGCCACAATATTTTAAAGCAGCAAATTGTGGCGGTTAAAACACTTTTGCCCGGCAGTGGTTTCAAAGCAAAAGCCGATTTTCTCATGGAAGCATCGATAATGGGACAATTTGAGCATGAAAATGTCATCCATTTGATAGGCGTCGTGACCAAGACAGAACCGGTTTCAATTTTACACTTTTTTGCTTGTCATGCCATTCCTTATCTCCCTTATTTTTCTAGGTGATGATACTGACTGAGTACATGCTGTACGGGTCCTTGGACCAGTTCCTGCGTTCCAACAGCAACGGAAAATTGAGCATTTGTCAGATGATCAAATTGCTTCAGGGCATTGCTTCGGGCATGAAGTATCTCAACGACAAGGGATACGTTCACCGCGATTTGGCCGCTCGCAATGTGCTGGTCGACGATCGGTTGACCTGCAAAATTGCGGACTTTGGCCTGTCACGGGGGCTGAGGAAGTGCGTGTCGGGCAACGCATGCGATGGGTGCGAATCCTTCGAGCAGCAGGGCGAGTACACGACGCAACAGGGAGGAAAGATCCCAATTCGGTGAGAATAAACATTATTTGGCACATTATGTGAAGAGCATTTTTATGCACCACAAATGGTGAATGGTTTTTCACAATTTTATCGTTTAGTTGGACAGCACCCGAAGCGATTATGCAGCACAAATATACTACCGCCTCCGATGTGTGGTCATTCGGCGTCGTAATGTGGGAGGTGAGCATGAACCAATTTTGTTAATCGGGCCAACTTTTTTCTTTAGGTAATGTCTTTTGGCGAACGTCCCTATTGGGATTGGACCAACCACCGGGTCATCCAGGAAGTCGTCCATAATGGCTTCCGTCTGCCGTCTCCACAGGACACCCCCAAAAGGCTTTACGAGATGATGCTCGCCTGTTGGCAGGCCGAAAGGTGCTTCTTCTGTTAAGCCAAAAGCGTTCACTTTTCCATTATAGGCATAAGCGGCCAACATTTGCTGATTTGCTCGAACAGCTCAATGCCTTCCTCAACAACATCGACTTTTTCTACAAATATATTTGACTTAGACTTTCAATCTATCCATTCTTTGAAGGCCATTTGTTTTGTATTTTCTCGCCAATATATGAAAGTGCTCTTCCATTGAGTGTGATCGACTATAAATCCCGCAAAAATGATCTTTATCCTCCCACTTTCCCATTTCCCTCAGAATAGAGCAGACGAAATTTAATTTTCCCTAGTGGACGTGTAGAGAACCCGAGTCAGACTGATTCTTTAACAGAATAGTCTTTGACCTTTTGAAAGAGAGGACGGGATTTTCTTCAAATTCAAAATCAATGAAAATGGTGAAAAACGATTTTTTGGAATAAAGGAGGGGAGGGGGTCACAGTCACATTCCCCCATGCGGTATCTCATCACTTTGCTTCTGCCTAAATATACGCTCTTTCAATTGTTTCATGCACACAAATTTTTATCATTTATGTCTACTGTCCCTTTTTTATGTGGCGTTTCACATCATTTGAGTGTGTGGATAACGGATAAATTTATATCTTTAAAATGTGTCTGCAATTATCACAATATAAGAACTACTAAATATATCAATATTTCGGACCCAATTGCCATTTAAGATCGGTCACTCATGAATTCTTTTGGGGAACTTTGATCGTTACAGTTTTCACCTGAAAAAATAAGTAAATCTCGGAAAATTTAAAATTACGGACCTCGGTGTAAGCGGACAGCCCATATTCGCCAAGTTCACGGCCGACGCCTGACATTTTGTACCCACCAAACGGTGCTGCAGCGTCGAAAACATCGTAACAATTCACCCTGAAAACTCAAAAAAAATTCGCAAATTCCCAAAAACAAACCAAACGGTCCCGGCCCTGATGTTATTGGCCACATATAACGCTTTGTCCAAGTCTTGCGTCATCACGCCTGCTGCCAAGCCGTAAATTGTATTATTGGCCTTCTCAACAAGGTCCTGAACCTCGTCGAATTTGATGATGGACATCACAGGGCCAAAAATCTTAATGCTCAAGAAGGTCAACAAATCACGTGGTGCGAACTGCGAAATTTTGAACGGCATTTTACCCAGCCATTTGGAATACCGATTTTAGGGACGACTGAACAAAAGCACTTTTATATATAAGAAACGTTCACATTTATCGATCACTTTCCCATGGGCTAACAGATTTATACCCAGATTCTGCCACCATCCCAATGGCACCTCACCTCCTCCTGCGCAATTTTCATCTGATCCTGCACACCCGCAAAAATGGTTGGTTCCACGAAAAAACCTTTGTCACCGAACTGTTTGCCGCCGCTGATCAGTTTGGCGCCTTCTTTCTTTCCCTAAATTCATTTTCAGCTTTGAAATGCCAAAATATTCATTCCCTCCCCCCTACCTGGTCAATGTATTGTAGAATCTTCTCCATTTGGTCGCCGTCAATTTGGGGGCCCTGGTCAGTGTCCAAATGGAACGGATTGCCAAGCACACGCTTCTCAGCCAGTTGCTAATAACAAAAAATGTTTTTGCTTTATTCGTATAACGTCAATTTCATTTATTCGACCTTTGACCGGTGGACGAATTCGTCGTAAACCTTTGCGTCCACAAAAGTGCGTGACCCGGCACAACAGCATTGGCCCTGGTTGAAGAACAGACCAAAAGCCGATTGTTGGACAGCATTTTCTATGTTGGCATCGGCAAAAACGATAATCGGAGACTTCCCTCCCAACTCAAGCGTAATTCTAAAAAGCATCAAATGCAAAACAGCACAAAGAAATCGGCGAACCTCTTCAGGTTTTTACCAGATGCTTCGCGTGACACTTCGAGTCCGACCTCGGAAGAGCCGGTGAATGCCACTTTGTCCACGTTTGGGTGCTGAACGATGGCTCTGCCCGCGGTCGGACCAAATCCGGGCACGACGTTCACCACGCCGGGTGGGAAGCCAGCCTTAATTAAAGGGGTCTAATTGGCAGCCCAAGAGAATCGCAAACCTCTCTGATAAGGTCGGCAACATACAACGCTGTAAGCGGAGTCTGTTCCGCCGGTTTCAAGACACAAGTGTTACCCATGGCCAGGGCAGGAGCCAATTTCCACGCTTGCATCAGCAACGGGAAATTCCATGGAATCTGAAAGCCCAAATTCATACATCAAGCAGTACATCTTGTCCCGCATATTGCAACACATTTTAAAATATGTTCCCGGTTCTCTTATTTTTGTTAGTTCAAAAGAGTCAAATTCTTTTTCTCTTACAATTTGTCCGACTACTCCAACCGGTTCGTGTCGCGTGTAACAGAAATAGTCACCGCCAATTGGAATCGTCTTCCCATGGTTTTTGTCGGCCCAACCGGCAAAATAACGGTAAACAGCAACTGCCAATGGAACATCCGCAAGAAAGGAGTCTTTGTAAGGCTTTCCGTTGTCCAATGTTTCCAAACTCTGAAAAATAAATTCAGAAAGAAATGCCAAAAAGGACCAACCGCCAAATGGACGGCATTATGCTCAATGAGATCAGCGAGTTTGTTCAGAAGACGGCCACGTGCCGAGGCATCCATTCTGCGCCATTCTGAGCCGAGTTTAAATGCGTCCGATGCCGCCTAAAGCAAAGAAAGGCATTCATTTCTAAAAAGAAACATTACGCACCTTAACAGCGGCATCGATGTCCGCCGTGTCTCCCTCCTGGATGTCCGCAATTTTCTTTTTCGTCGCTGGGTCAAAGGTGGGAAAAGTTTTGCCGCTGACGGAATTGCGCCATTCATTGTTGACGAATATCTAAATTCTTTTTAAATGCTTAATTTTTATTTTAAAACGAATTCGCAACAAATCTGCCCCACCTGAGTGAACTTGGGCGGATCATCCCAAACTGGCTTTGGCGCTGGCAACGGAGACACCGTGTAATTTCTACCGGAAACGGAGACAACCGAAGAGCGAAAGATAGTTTTTGATGCCGATGAAAGCATTTCTAGGTTTGATTAAAGGAATGAATCTTTGACGGCGCGGGGGAGAATGCATCGGGAATATGACCAACAACAGAAAATGCGATTTACCTATTTTTTTTGCATATGCTTTGAAGAAAGACTCAAAAAAGGTAAAAATATTTCAATTTGGAGCCACTTTTAATGCCTATAATGGACGGCAAAAAAAAAAAGTGAATTAGATAATGTTTGAACGAATTGGGTAATAATAATCTTTGGCGTTCTGTCATTTTATTTTTTAGGGAGGTTTTTATTTTTTAACTTTAATAAAAAGAAAGTTACAATGGAAATCGACTTAACCCGCACTTGAGTATACGGGCCCAGATAAAAGCTGACGCGAAAAAAACGAATTAATTATTTAATGCTTTACATATACATAATTTTGTGACAATTCAAAAATGTAAGTTGTAAACCGGTTTAAATGAAAAATTTAGCACCTATGGATGGCAAACAATTATGCACATTTATTGGAGGAGGGACGGTGATGGCATTCTTCGATGCCTCCCTCTACAGCAACAACGTCTTCATCTTCCGTCTTCTCTTCACTCTCAACAGCTCTTCATCGGCTCTTTGTTTATCTGAATTGTCCAACACAAACATTTAATCTTTTTTCCTTTATGCCTGCCTCTGAGTATGCGGAACATCTCATGAGCCTGCTTTTGGCATTGGGTCGATCGGACAGCCAGCTTTTCTTCCTCCAGCCTCACGCGTCTTGCCAGACCGGACGTGCCAACTCGATTTTGGCAACTATTGAAGGGGAAATTGCGCTTTTAAACTTAAAGACCGGCCGGACCTTTCAAGCGTTTCGCAACATCGGCCCAATTTTTTGCAGTGTTGATGCAGCAATGCGACGCGTTCAGGACACTCCGAATTGGAACCCAGCGGAAGCTGAACGGCCAACTCCGATGGACACGAACCCTTAATTCTCAACAATTGGATTAAGCCTTTTCTCGTCAAACCTTAGCTCGTGCCGTGCCGTTGCGTACATTTTCCTCCAGACATTGTTCCGCGCCACGCTCCAATTCCGCACGCGCCGAGTCCGCCCTCTGTCTTTTTTTTTGCCCAAAAGAAAGGAAAAAAGTGCATTTTCACCTCAAACAACGGCAATAGACGCGAGTTGCAGCGGCCAAAGCGACGCCGTGGCGGCCCCGGCACGGGTCGACCCGCCTCCGGCAAGGAACGGCAGTGGTCGGACTGCAGGCTGCGCAACTGCAACATGCAGGCGACGAACAGAAAACAGTGGTTGGCCGAAAGCGGAGATTGGTCCTTGTCGAACAGAAACATTTGGTTATTTGTCAAAGGGACTGACCGGTGGTTGGGAGATGGAGTTGTTCCATCCTTTCTTTTCCAGCAGATGCTTCTCCAAAAAGCGTTCCAGGATCCCGCTAATGCGCTTCATCTCGTCAGAATCACTGAAAAGAACATTGGCGGGTCCGTATCGGAGGCTACCGGAGTGAGGGAACCTTTGCGAGAACACGAGGAGTTTGGGTGGCGGTGGGACGCCGGGGGAAGGCGGCCGACCGATTCTTTTGTTGGGGAGCGGCGCTCGACGGATCCCTAAGGGCATCATTGGCCTCTGAAAGTGGGAATTTCAACATAAAAAGCACAATTCGATTGACTGACGCCGTCTTTGCGCAATGCCCCCAGGCGCTTCATTTGATGGGCCAACAAAAGCACTTTCCGACGATAGCCGCCGCCGCCGCCGCCCTTTTGCAACGGCGACAGAAGCGAATTGTAGCCGTCCAACGAACTGTGAAGCGTCGAGGGATTTGGCGGCGCCGGCGGCTTTTCTCTGCGCGCCTCTCCCGCGTGTTTTGGCACCACTCCGTGCGCGCGGCTGCGAGCGCGTCCACTGGAGCGCGACTTTCCCCCAAACCTTTGGGTTGGCGTTGTTCCTTTTGTTGTGGGTTCTGTTGGTGTTGTTGGAGTGGTAGGAATCTGAACAGAGAGAATGGTGAGTGATAAATAAACAGGACATTAGCAGTGCATATAGTGGTACAATTCGGTTGGGTTGCTAAGTTGGCTAACCTCGTCCATATACTGCTCGGAGTTCTCGTCCAACAATGACAATTCCATCTTGTTCTGTTCTTTATGGAAATGATTGCCTTCGCTTCTGATTTTGCTCTTTCGCTGCTTTTCCAACTCGAACAAAACATTCGTTTCCGCTGTTTGCATTAAACTTGGCGCCTTTTCTGCCGATGGTGTCACCGACGGTAATAATTCGTTTGCATTGTCCACAACAACCCCATTTTGTTTGTTGTTCCGTGGAGGAGGCTATTTTTGGGGTAATTGAAGAAGCGACTTAACCGGAAGATGCCCCTACGTTCGGACTGTTCCGTTCCCCAACACTCGTTGCCGTCGTTCCAATCGCCGGCGTCGTCGCCTCGGGCGTGCTCAGTTGCGCCTCCAACTCCCCCCACCCATTTGGCCCGCGGGGATAAGGTTTTGTCCAAATTTGCGGGAACATTGCCGTAGATGGCGTAGAGGACGACAGCACAACCAAAGGAGGGGAGGACGTTTTTGGTGGGGACGACGAAGTGGGGGAGAAGGAAAGTTCGGCTTCTCTGAAAGGAAATTGAGGGGAAGTCCATTCATTCCCCTCCCCCCCCCCCCCATTCCAACATTTGTGCCAGTCCAATTCGGTCCCTTTTTGCCGCTTTTGCGCCCCCTTCCTTTTGATCCTTGCCGAATGAGTCCATCCAATTGCGTAGGCGCCTAAAGTGCTCGCGTCGCTGTGCCATCGACGCGAAAGAGCGCGCCAATTTGGGCCGAGCGGCAAATAACTGAGAAAAAGGCAAAACGGCACTTTTTTCGAACATTTGAAGGAATTGTTTTTTCCCGCCAAATTTACGCGCATTCGGTGAAAGTCGAGTCGAGAGGGAAGGGCAAATCCCTCCGGCTGCCGGTGGGCAATTAGCCGAAGCATCGATGTCCGGTACACTTTTTTGGGACGGGCCGAAAATTGGGAAAGACGGGCCGATTTTTTGCGCGGCGGCTTTATCTAAGTAATTAGGGGGAGGGGGGGGGGAATTGTTATAAAATCACTTTTTTGGGGGGGGGGGGGAATTGTATAAAATCACTTTTTTGGGGGGGGGGAATTGTATAAAATCACTTTTTGGGGGGGGGGGGAATTGTATAAAATCACTTTTTTGGGGGGGGGGGGAATTGTATAAAATCACTTTTTGGGGGGGGGGGGAATTGTATAAAATCACTTTTTGGGGGGGGGGGGAATTGTATAAAATCACTTTTTTTGGGGGGGGGGGGGAATTGTATAAAATCACTTTTTGGGGGGGGGGGGGAATTGTATAAAATCACTTTTTTGGGGGGGGGGGGAATTGTATAAAATCACTTTTTGGGGGGGGGGAATTGTATAAAATCACTTTTTGGGGGGGGGGGGGAATTGTATAAAATCACTTTTTGGGGGGGGGGGGGAATTGTATAAAATCACTTTTTTGGGGGGGGGGGGGAATTGTATAAAATCACTTTTTGGGGGGGGGGGGGGAATTGTATAAAATCACTTTTTTGGGGGGGGGGAATGTAACTTGGGGGAATTGTATAAAATCACTTTTTGGGGGGGGGGGGAATTGTATAAAATCACTTTTTTGGGGGGGGGGGGAATTGTATAAAATCACTTTTTGGGGGGGGGGGGGAATTGTATAAAATCACTTTTTTGGGGGGGGGGGAATTGTATAAAATCACTTTTTGGGGGGGGGGAATTGTATAAAATCACTTTTTGGGGGGGGGGGGAAATTGTTATAAAATCACTTTTTGGGGGGGGGGGGGGGGAATTGTATAAAATCACTTTTTTGGGGGGGGGGAATTGTATAAAATCACTTTTTGGGGGGGGGGGGGGAATTGTATAAAATCACTTTTTTGGGGGGGGGGGGAATTGTATAAATCACTTTTTGGGGGGGGGGGAATTGTATAAAATCACTTTTTGGGGGGGGGGGGGAATTGTATAAAATCACTTTTTTGGGGGGGGGGGGGAATTGTATAAAATCACTTTTTGGGGGGGGGAATTGTATAAAATCACTTTTTGGGGGGGGGGGAATTGTATAAAATCACTTTTTGTGTCTTACCGAACTCGACGCCAACCCTTCGTTGTCTCTGTCCTCCGTTTTTGTCCGTTCCGTCTCTGTCGTCATTAGTGTAGGAAATGCCGTTGGCAAAGAGTGGAATACGGTATCCGCAGAAGGCCGAAGGGATACTGTAATTGCTGGAGGCAATGTTGTGGCCGCTGTTGGCACAAAGTTTGGAGTCAGCAGAGGGACTGGTGGTGTCAGAGTAGCAGGCGCAACCCTTTGGAGCATTTTCCAAATTTAATTTATCAAAACCCTTACCTTATTCCCTTTCCCTCTTTCCTTGGCCATCGCTGCCAAAAGATCCAATCGTTTTCCTCCGCTTCCGTTTTGTGATGTACTGCTTGCTTTTGATGATGATAATCCACCAACTGCTGCTGGACGGCTTGTTTCTTGTGCTGATCCCGATGCGTGCGGGCAGCAAATAGCTGAAAGGAAACGAATAGCCAGCCCCTAATCAGTCCATTGAATTATTCTTATTTTTGATCGAATTCTTTTTGTCTTTGTGCCGTTTTCTGTTCTCCCCACGCACCCGAAGTCGGCGAAAGTTCAGCCGAGCCGGCAAAGCAAAAGTGTGCCGAAGTTTATGCCCGACTAAACGGAGGGGTGTGGCCGCTGTTTTTGGCTTGTTCTTTTTTGTGCCCGAAAATATGCCAATGGGGCGGTGGTCGGCCATATATTGGGAGAGGCGGCGACTCGAACGGCGGCGCCCTCCGACGGATGGCGGCGGCCTAATTCCAAAAGTTATTTTGGTGTTAGCTGAACGTCTTCAACTTCGTCCGCTCTCCCAAAAGGTCCCCAAATTGTTCAATTCGTCCCTTCGGTCGGTTCTTTCCATTCTTTGCACGCGTTGGGACAATAACGCGGGGTGAAACTGACGCGGTCAGGACGGAATGGAGCCGCGCAGAAACGGGCGGGGCGGGCGGGCCGGCGGGGGAGGGACCTCAAAGGGATTTTTATAAGTGAAGCATTCAAATTCCTAATGAAAATAAACCGGTGTCTCCCGGAGAAAAAATTTCCGTTTCAGAAAGCGGCGACGAATCGACGGCCGCTGAACTTGTCGGGCCCTGTGGGTGTTGCGTTTGGCGACACTGTAACGTTTTCTGGTTGATTTTGATGTGCTGTGCCCGCAGTGCCATCGTCGCGTCACTCGTGCCGATGTTGACCATGCAGCTGAAATGCAAGAATGTTGAAAACCGAATTTCAGGGGTTTCCATGCCCATTAGCCGTCTTGCAGCACTGCTGAAGTCTCTGACACTGCTCCCGAAGACCGGCCAGGGAACGCCAGCATCCGCTCTCGGGGGCCGGCGTGGTCGTGCCGATGGACAAAAGTTCGGACTCGGAACACTAAACTTTGGCATATTGCCCAAATTCGCTCCCAAATACTTCCGCCTCCGTTCCGTTGCTCGGCCCGTCTTCGATCAGCACACACGCGCCGAATTCGCCGAAGCGGCGTTCGCTCAGCCGAAACAATTCCCTGGCAAAACGAGAAGCAATTGGCCCCTTTTTTGCCAAACGAGAAGCAATTGGCCCCTTTTTGCCAAACGAGAAGCAATTGGCTCCTTTGTGCCAATACTCACTCAAATTCGGGCCTCAGTCCGCAACGCGCCGAGATGGCCATCCGCGAGCGTTCGCTGCATCGGCGATGGATGCGCGACCCAAAGAAAGCATTTTTAATTAATTCCCGTACCTTTTTCCCTCACATTGCGAGTTCGCACTGGATTAACAGCTCACAAGATGACCGAACGGATGCAGCAGAAGTGTCCGTGTTGGAGTTGGTGGAGGGGAGCGTATCAATGCCAGAGGAGGGCGGCTTTTGGGACGGGAAGTTATGCAAATTGATGCCATTCACTGGTCCAACTTGTTGTTGTTGGGGGTTGACGAGCATAAACATTCGCATAACCAACAAAACGACAACAGTAAAAGCCATGAGAGGGCTACGGAAACGCACAAACATTTACCACCCGCCCACTTTCGATGAAAGAATGGGCAAATTCACAAAGGCCAAATTAGTGAAACTGCTTGATGAACCGAAAGAACCAGCGTTGGTTGTTCTCCTGCTGAAGTGGGCTTCTGCCAAAATGCCCTCGGGGAACTTTTTGAAATGTAAAAGCGAAATGAATTCCGCCGGGGATTGGGTGGGTGGGAGAGAGTGACCGGATTTTGACCCCAACTTAATAATAATAATAATAATAATAGCAGTGGGGGTGGGTGGGTGGGTGGGTGGGGAAAAGCGCTTTAATGGGGGCGGGGGAAGAGGTGCCGGAAATGGGTTAGAAGAACGAAGATCCGATCTGCTGATCCCATCGCGCTTTTCCAGTTCTAATTCGGGATTTTGGTTCAATGCCAACGACAAGACTTTAGGCGAGTTCTGCGAGCGTTCGGGTTTTTATGATCAGAGGAGGGCATCCAGGTAAAGTTTTTTGGGAGCCATGTTTAAGAGGCCCAACAAAATTGGGAAGAATCTTTCGCTTCTTCGGTATTTAATGGGCACGCAAATGGGGGGACTCTTTGGATCTTTTGTTTTGAGGTAAATTTTTGAGCTTTTACACAGCATAATTATTTGTCTGGGTTTTTGTCCGGATTTTTCTTTAATTGCCCACAATTTACAGAGCAAAGAGTTGGGGTGTTTGAAATGTTGGGTCCCCCCCCCCCCCCCTCCCCTCCATTAGGGGAGCAAAAAAGCTCTTTTTACCAAATGAGACAAAACTTTTTATTTTCGGTTTTTATAACCAAATTTCGGATTGCTGGGCCTCCCAAAACGGCCTTTATTCAATTCTCTACCAGCAAGTTCCATCATTTTGAGTCAATGACACTTTTTACACCTATTCAAAATGTTTATTCGTACATATCAAACAGCCAAATGTATGTAAGAAATATTTAATTTGATCGCTTAAATCAATGGCAAACAAATCAAATCTCACATTTTTGGTCATGGAAAGTTGGGAGGACAAAAATATTCGATTTAAATCGGTCCCATCGGAAGGGTTGGGCCAAAGCTTCCTGAGGCCCAAATAATTTAAAATCAACATAATTAAAATAGTGAAAATGTCTTCCTGAAGTGTACTTTTGGAGAGGGGAACAAAAAACGATGGATTCGGTCCTCCATTGGTCGACATTACCACGAAAAGCACAAAAATGCCTTTGCAAAAACAAATTCAAAATTTCTGTGGCGGCATTTTTTGCGCTTTTTATTTAATTTATTCCATTTGTGAAAGAACGAACAAAACGCGGCCGGAAGAAGCGATTCACGCGACACAAAATGCTAAGGGGCAAAGGGGGGGGGGCATTCATTTTTAGAAAATAATGAAAACAAAAAAAGGGGGGGGGGCTAATTAAAAAGAATTTTCAGGAAAATCAGTCCCTCAAAAAGCCGAACAAATTTATTGGACTTTGGTGTTTTAAATGGAATAAAAATGTGTCGGAGAAAGGCCGGCGCGTTTTTGTTTTACATTTCCTTGGGGGAATTTTTGGGTTGATTTGCGTTTTGGTTGAATGAGGCGATCGCTATGTATTTTTGTGCTGGGATTGGATTCTTTTTGTTCACTAACGGACTTTGTACAAAAACAAATTGGGGGGGGGGGAGGCAATTAATTGGGGTAAGAAATTCTCGACAGCTATTCTAACGAGAAATATCATTGCGACAAATATTTACACGCCTGAGACAATTCTGACAATGAGATGAATGAGGGGGAGGAGGGGGGAGGGGGCTAGGGGGGGGGGGGTGATTTTTTGAGAATTTCATAAATTTTCATTTATTGGGAGGTGGATGGAATGCACGCTAGAGAACATATTACTGTGACTCTGAGAATGGGCGGAGGTGGAGGAATGAGTCTGGTGGGCGGGTGGGCGGGTGGACTCCGCGCGTTGTGACCGAAAGAAGAAGCGAAATTTGACCGGTGAAAATGTCCAACAAAATGAAGCAGTACGGGCACGGCACGGCACCGTGGAAGTGGAAGAAACATTTTCACGGCCAAATTGTCTTCGACTGTTCGGTAAACCATCGAAAATATAAATTTGAGGGGGGCGAAGACAAAGAAAGGGTCAAAGTTCACTCGAGCGGAGGCAAATTAAATTAAATTAAATTAATTAAAAAGGGAGGGAGGGAAAAGGCTGATCAGAGTGGACAGAGAGAAGGCTTTGCTCTAAACAAAGTGATACCCTAAAAATATGCTTATAATGTGAGATAAGACAACTATCGAAATGATAAGGGGAAGAGGGAATGGAAAATCAACGAAAAGATCCCCGGAGGGGTTCAAACAATTAATTTCCATTCCGTTGTAAGCGGTGGATGGATATGGCTGGAAGCACTTAAAAGGACTATTTACAGTACATTTATATTAATTATACCCGGTGGATGAATTGAGGAACATTTTTTTAATTTTCTTTAATTTGATGTCAAGAGAAATGTTGTAGAAATATAAAAACAATTTACATTTTTTAGTTGTTTTTTTCTCAAAAATTTCAATTCGCTGCTAAAATGTTTTATTTCAATCTTCAAATCTTTTTCAGAATGGTTTTTTAGCCGCGAATTCTCGTGCTTAAAAAAAGAGTTGTGAGTGATTTAAAGGGACTCAAATATTCTGGTCTCGTGTACATGCTTAATTACATAAACCGTAGCGAAGTGGGAAATAAATAGGGCAAAGAGAAAAAACGGAGAATTACAAAAGAAGAAGCCGAAGGAAGGAGAAGCCCTATTGATCAGAGGGATTGATTGGGGAGGGGGGGGGGTGGGAGGAGGGCAATGCGATTTATTCAAATAATTTATTGTATTATTGCTGAGGAAATTGGACAGACACGGGACCGAAGAAAAATAATGTGTGGGGGACAACAGACAACAAAAATGAGTCGGTGAGTCCGGGGGAAGGGATTTGTGAGGTTTCACCAAAGAGAGAAAAGGTTTTATGTATATAATCGGTGCAACAACCCATACGCAACATAATCTTGTCATTATTGAATGGACAAATGCTGTGAGAGAAAGACAATGATGTGACGGTAAACTTATTGCCGCACCGATCAGTCCCTAAAATCAAGCACCGACCAACAAATTCCTAAACATGCCAGGGGGTCTTTTTTTTGGATGTTTTTGCTTAATTGTCTGACAATTTGTCAACATTTGAAGTGGTCGGGTGCTTAATTGTAAGTGCAGTTAACCATAACCACCATTTGATGGGTGCATAAACATTGAGAGGCTGGAAGGTGGGGAAGAAATCGGTTAAGTTTCTTTGACAAGAGAGGCGAGAGGACTGTTGCATCTCCTTACATAACAGTGCCTAAGTTTGGGAGTTTGTGGAGGAAGAGGAGGACGTGGATTATGCGCTGTTCGTAAATCCAGTTGGGAGATGGCATGGGTGGGGGTGTGATGAGATGCCCTTTTTCCGCGTTGTTTGTCCCGTCAGACGTGAACTTGCGTCTCTCGATTGGCCTGCCGCTGGTGGTAGAAGAGCATGTCCTGTCCGCTTCCGTTCATCATCATGTTCAAGCCGTTCATCGGCGCCGCTCCGCCCACTCCCGTGGTCTCTTCACCGCTCCCCGCTCCGACGAAAGGCGGCGTACCGTTGACGAAATGCGCCAAGTTGTGTCCGCTCGCCTCCAACCGTTGGCTGATCCGCGCGATCATTGGTACCATTCGATTCATCATCAAAAAGTGTTCGTTGACCGTGCGCACGTCACGGGCGCTGTCGTTGCGTGACAAATTGGTGGCTGTCTGCAGCGGAGTCTTCGGCGCACCGCGCGTCACCCACGGATGTGCCAACACGTCGTAGGCCGTGTAACGCTGGCGAACGTTTCGAACCTGATAAAACGGCGATATTTGTAAAAACAAAAAACGTTTTGGCAAACCAAGAGATGGCGAATCAAATCCTTAGCGTCCGCACCGATGTTCTTCCATTCATCATCCGGAAAATCGAAGCGTCCCATTTGGATGCGTTGGAACAGGTTCTCTTGGCAATCGGCACATGGCTCCCCTAAGAAAGATCAAAAATTTGTAAACACGTCGGCCACTCTCACCTTGGTCCCATCCGCAGTTGGCCCGGTCGCACTCGCCGTAAAATGGCGGATAGCCACACAACATAATGTAGATGATCACTCCCTAAATAAACTTGTTCCTTTTTAATTGGTTTGGGATTCCTCCCATTCCCACAACTAACCAAGGACCACATGTCGCAGCGTTTGTCGTATTTGAGCGCCTCCCCCACGAAAGTGTCTACCACTTCGGGCGCCATGAACTCCGCCGACCCCACCGGACTGGCCAAGTCCGGCTCCGACTGTACCGGATGTACTGCATTAGTACGACCCCCACTTCCAATTGAAACGCCATCGTTGTTCTCATTGTGCGAAAAGGGTTTGCTGGCCAAGTCCAAATCGCACAGCTTTACCGGCGAGATTTTGTCCAACCCCGTGCACAAAATGTTCTCAAATAAACGTTTTGTTAATGTTTATATTTTTAACAAATTCAAAAAAAAGAGTCGAACCTCCGGCTTCACGTCCCGGTGGGCAACGCCACGGTCATGCAGAAACTTCAGCGCATTCGCAATATCCCGTGTCACTAGCGACGCCTCCTGTTCCGTGAAGCAGGTGCGACGTTGGATGTGGTTCAGCAACGGACCGCCGCGCATCTTCTCGAAGACCATGTAAAAACTGCCCTCATCCTCAAACCACTGAAACGCGGAAGTTTTCGGAGCCTTTTTTTGTTGCTTTTCAACCTCAATCAGTTGGACGATGTTCGGATGGTTGTGGCACATGCGGAAGATTTGCACCTCACGAAGGATGCGCGATCGAGTGTGTCCATGCTCGTGTTTGTTGACCACTTTGACCGCGTACTCCTTCCCAGTCGAGAGATGAATTGCCGTCCGAACACAGGCGTAGGCGCCCGAACCCAAGTGATCATCAACGAGCTTGTAGTAGTCTAAAATACAAATTCCAACCTCATCTCACTTTTTCTGCCAGATTAACCTTTGAAGTTCCATTTCTTCTGGCGCTGAGTCGCCGGCTGAGGCGGACGCCGTTGCGGCTGTTGGAAGAAGCCACAGTCCCCTTGGATAACGATGCCATCAGCAGCGTTCGGCATTTTGTCGGCAAAATGATGGTTGAGAGGACCGACGCCAAAACTTTGGGTTGACGAATTTCGATGGTTGATGACAACAGTTTGCTCGTCTAAAATCCAGGGAAATAATTAATCCCTTTTATTCATTCAAATTTAATGGAAATTGGAAATGAATGGGAATGAGAGGAAATGGCAATAATTAACCGACAAATGCGCTGGTAAGAGAAATAATGAAGGCGATAGATAAAAATGAAGTGAATGCGAATTCGAATTGCGAAATCATAACGCCAAATATTTAAACAATTAAACAGAACAGAACGTCAAAGATTTATTATTACCAACAATTCGTTCAAACATTAATTCGCTTTTTTCCTTTTTTGCCGTCCATGCCACCCAAATGGTTAAGCCTAATCTCCCCATAAAGCTAAAATGTGCCTCTCCCCTCGCTTTCCCCTCTCTCTGCCTCCTACCCTTAACACAATGTTCTGTGGTCGGGGGCCCTAACCTCTAAACTATGGACAACATCGTTCAGTAGAAAATGGCATTTCCGCCCAACAACAAAAAGCGGCAAAGGATTAATGAGGTGTTTGGGAGAGAGCCCCGTGAGGGAAACGAGTCCAAAAAGCATCGACGGAATGAATAAATTATTGTCGAGAAGGCAAAAGAAAATTTTCGTGTGCTTTTAGCGTGGGCTTCGCTAATGCCAGCAACTTTTTTGCCAACATTTAACGGCTATCGGTGCGAGGAAAGGGAATCGGGCATAAATTTGTGTTGTGTTTGCTGGCAAAGTGCGTATTGAAATGGATGGGATGGTCCCTCCTCCTCTCGTGACCATCCTCCGATTGAACCACATCCTCCTCCTCCTCCCCCTTCACGTGTTTTGGTCCCTCCCAAAGACTAATGTACATAAATGTAAAAAGTCCCTTTGTCTCTCTCTCCCTCTCCCCCCCCCCCCTCTCTTACTCCTCTCGTCCCACAATGTGACGTCGCCCTTCTCTAGTGTTTGTCATCGTAAACAAACTCTTTATTTCTCCCCTCCCCCCTCTTTATTCCTCTCTTTTTCTTCCTTTTCTCCTCTCCTCTCCCCTCCCCCCTCTTTATTACTCTCTTTTTCTTCCTCTTCTCCTCTCCCTCCCCCCCCCCCCCCCCCCCCTCTATTCCTCTCTTTTTTCTCCCCCCTCTCTCCTCTCCACTCCCCCCTTCCACCGCCACTGCCGCCCCTTCGTTGGTAAAAATGGCCTTTTCGCCCGGCCGGGGCAGTTAATACAATGTGAGAATGACATCCCCCGGGGGGGGGGGGGCAATGCATTTGTCGACGTTCGTCCCTTGGCCGCCGGCCCGGCTACGACTTTTGCCCTTTCCAAATCGGACGAACGGAGGGAGAGAAGGGGAAAAAAAGTCAAATGTTTTGTTTGTTTGGATTCTGCCGGCGGTCGTGGCCTCTGGCCGGAGAGTTGAAAGGGTTAGGGCAATGTTTGTTGTTCGTCGATTAGCTGGAGAAAGATCTTTCACCTTTCACCAACCGTATATTTATTTATTTATGCATTCGGGCAAGAAATAAAAAATGTCTCCCAGTTTGTTCGAGAGTGGGGGGGGGGGAGGGGTATTGGGTGGATTTAGCCTCATCAGCTTTGCAAACATTCGTTGTGAAGCACACAATTTGAATTTTATTTTGTTTAATTTGACTCAAACTCTGAAATGAATGAGTTTTGGGTGGGACCCGCCCGTACCGTCAAAAACACCGGTGCCCATCATTACGTAACGCCAAACTTTGCCTTTATATTTATTTTCATATCGCCGGTTTGGCCAATGCCCACGCAAAGGCAATTAATTACCCACCCAACTGACAAATGAGAACAGTGCCAAATGGGCGGAAGCAAAAGAATGTGTTGAGAAAAGCTTCCCTTTCCGTTTTAGGGCATTTTCTCTTTCTCATTTTGGACATAAAAAAATCATTCGATTGTTGGACGATGAGCGGTGCTTTGAAGAATGGAGAAGAGAACAAAGGCATTGGTGGGGGGGGGGGAGGGGGGGGGGGGAATTGATGGATCGGAACGGATGGGTTGGGGGAATTAACTTAACCGGTTCCATCGCCCTTTTCAGGCTACCGAATGTGCGGGGGAGGGGAGGGGGGGGGCTACCCACAGCAGCAGATGGAAGACATTCTCCACAACAACAGCCATTTGAACGGCTGTGGAGGGAGAGGAACGGGTGAGGGAGGAGCTGAGGACGTTGTGGACAGACCAGAGGGGGGGGGGGGAGAGGGGATAATGCCTGCAAATGACGATGAATGAAGATGGATGGAGGGGGATGGATGAACGGTGGTCGTAGAGGAGAGGGGAGGGGGGGGGGGCAATGCGGCACAAAGCCTTTGCCCATTGGCGAAATGGCACAAAGCATTAGCTTTATGCCATTGGGAGGAGGGGGGGGGTGAGGATAACGGCGGCGCTTTGGGGGGGGGGGGGTGAGGATAACGGCGGCGCTTTGCCCTTCCTCCATGCATTATCGGTTTGGTAGTGACAATTCAAAGAACGAACGAAAGAATTGAAGTGATTAAATTGCCAAAGGATTAACAAAGGAAATGGTCAAAACCGGCACAAATTTAAGCGCCACAAATGCTCACCTCCCCCGCAGTCGAAATTCTCCGCGTCCTGCAGGCGAAAGTCGTCGTCGTCGTCCTCCTCCAGCAAGTGCAGCTCCGGCTCCATCAAGTCGCGGTGCCCCACCGCCTCGTACTCTTGTTGTTCCTCGTCCAAAAAGAACATTTTTCTTTCTCTAACGTCTTTCCTTTTGTTGTCTATACGAACTGCGTGCTATTTCGTGTCTTCCTATTGGTTGTCAGCAAGCTTCGTCAAGTTCGAACTGTCCAATTCGTTCGGCTGAACTTGTACCCGTTCCCGTTGCTGGCTGACTTTCCAAGTTCCAGACGTTTCGACGCCTCTCGCTGCTCACAAATTTCTGACAGATGCAATTCGGCGATGTTTAAGAATTTGAGCACTTTTGGGTAAAGGCGAGAAACGACTGATCTGAAAGGGAGACAAATTTTAAATTAAACAAATTTGGCACAAATCCGTCAGAAATTCACAAAGAATGGCATAATGAAATTGGCATTGGGATTTATTTGGTTGCTGTTAATTTTGAACGCGAATGTTTCAAAAGCATAAACGAAGCAAATTGCATCCGCAATTATGCTAATTAAATGCTAACAAAAAAGTGCCAAAGAAATGATGGCAAATTGCTTTGGTTGCTATGAGAAAGTGGGCGGTTTAGCAGGGGCCGGATTGCCCGTTATTATGGGGGATTTGCACCCCGCCATTCCCCCAGATTAATTCCATTTCCATCCCCGGGGGGCATTTGTACCCTTTCCTTCCCCCACAGCCCTTTCTTATAGTGAGCGCCCCCCCCCCCCCCGGTGCCCCGAGAATGGCTTATGCATCGTCAGCGTACACGTTTATAATGATCACCAATTATAAGATCATTCATGATTTAGCGATCACGCACAAACCCCCGCGAGGTACAAAAACGGAAAGGGGGAGGGAGACGAAAATGGCGAATTACGAAGCAAAAAAAGGTAGGGGGGGGGGCACGTCACCCCCCCCCCCACACTTTTGGTGAAATTGTGAATCAAAATGAGTGATCTTCTGTTTTCTGCTGGGAGTACTTATGGACAATCCTCCACCATTGTCATGTCACACAAATGTGAGCGGCTGGCTGTTTATGAATGCTGCTCCAATGCCCCCCCCCCCCCCCCACTATCATGGATGGGGGGGGGGGGGGAATGGTCGGTCCCGTGATGGGTCACGGGAAAATTGGAGAGGCAGCGAAGAGGGGGAGGGGGAGGGGGAGGGGAGGGGAGGGGGGCGGAGACTGACGAGCGCCTACGATGCATCACCCCACCCACCCCCCCCCCCCCCGAAACAAAACTCCGTCTTTTTCCCAACATTTTTTATTTAAAAAAAGAATTGTATCGTATCGTTGGATATAATTATTAATTAAATGAAAACCGAAAGCCTTAATTTTGCCATAGTGTGAGGGAGCTAATGGGGGGGGGTCGGGTCCGGATTCGGCTTGGCTTGCTTGGGTTGGTTGTTTGGGTTGGCGTTATCGTTGGGGGGGGGGGCGATCTGTGATCGGGGGAAGGGAAGGGTCATTCTGGTGGGTGCAGAAGTTGTACACGTACACAGACTACAAATTGTATATCAGCAGAAGTGCTTTTGTTTTGTTATCTTTTGGTGGGAATTTCGTTTCGTTTTGTCGGACGTATTTTAAAACTGCCAGCCGACAATTCCCCCAGTCGGGCTGCTGACAGCCGCCAGAGAAAGGGCGCTGATAATAATAATGGGGGGGGGGGCAATCGGTTGGTTTGGTTAGTGTTGCGGAAGGGGGGGGGGGAGAGCATTCATTCAGCCGCAAAATTGCGATTGGATACGGACTTGGGGGGCGTGGGGGGGAGGGGGGCATGGACTCGAGAACACCGCCGAGGGGGGGGGGGGCGGGAACAGCGCCGGGGGGGGGGAGGCGGGAACAGCGCTGGGGGGGGGGGGACCTGGGAGAGGGGACGTGGGGCATGGACCCGAGAACACCGCCGGGAGGGATTTGCAATTCATTCATTTTGTTTGTTTTTCTTCGTTCTTTCTTTTGTTTTTGTTTGATGATTTGACCTTTTGATGCGCTTTTCGAATTGATTCCCACCGGGCAGTCTTCACTTGCATTTCGCTTAAATATTCGACGAGCAAAACATTTGAGCCACCCCCTCTATTTATTTTATTTTCTTCCAATTCTGCTGGCGGCTGCTCCCCCGAGGTGATGCAATTAGGACAGTTGATGATGCATTTGTTTGGCATCCCCAAAAGAGCCCGGCTCAAAATACCCCCCCCCCCCCCCTCCGGTTGGCCGAATCAGTCAGTTGGTGTCCCCCGTCACATATTGCGAGGGGAGGGGGGGGAGGGGAGGGGGGGGGGGGGGGAGGGGGGGGGCTTACGGTGGAGGACGAAATGACAAGGAGCTTCAAATTGTGGGAAGGGCCATTAAAGGTTGCCGATTTGGCGAGAAATGTTAGGGGCCCAAATAATTCGGGGCAGGTCATTTAGTAAACTCGCAGAGGAATTAAAACGGGGATTTGAGAGTGCCACATTTGTCTAAAGATTGGAACGAACGCCAACCGAACATTTCAGCCTGAATGAAATTTAAAGTTTCACTTAAACACTTTTCGGGGGGGGGGGGCGTCGACTAACGGCACGGCACGGCCATTCATTTGCAACCGATGGATGGCTCGTTTTGATTGAATAGTTTGGGGGGGGGGGTGGCTGTAATGTAACAATTAATGATGATGATGCAATTCACTCCAGCAGTTGGCCTTATGCTGACGTTTCTTCCGAAGCACCCGCACTTTCCCCCCCCCCCCCCCCCCCAACTCTCTCCAAATGAACCTGATTTGTTGGTTAATGATGATGAAATGACTTTTTGTGGGTTAGGGAGGAGGGGGGGGGGAAGCAAAGAACGTTGGGCTCTCTCTGCAGGGCCATGACGACAAAAGGTCCGCTAGGCAAAAGTTGGACAAAATGTCCGACAAAAACCCCCCTAAAGGTCCGATTTTTTGGGAAATCCTCTTTTTTCTCAAAAAGTAACAAATCTTTTTTTGCATAAGCCGTCCTCTCTGTCTTATTTGTTAGGGTTCTTTTTTAACCGTTTTATCAAATGAGTGGGGGGGGGGGGGTGGGGGAATGTGCCTTTGCAGTTGCAATGGATAAAAGGGGGAGGGGGGGGAGGGGGGGGGGGGGCTCTGAATTTGCGGACTTTTAGAATTCGGAGGACGGATTTTTGCAGCAAAATAGGCAACGCATTCGTCAGTTGGATATCATCGGAGCAGAATAATGGTTGTGATGGTGTTGGGTGAGAATTGGGGGAGGATGGGAGGGAGGACGCCGCAGGGGAGAGATGAGAGGAGGGGGGGATGACGAGAAAGCACGGAAAGAGTAGAGATTGCGGAGAAACAGAGAGTGTGAGAGAGTGTTGACAGACGGGAAGGGAGGCGGACGAGAGGCCGGTCCAAACCCACCGCCCACGAGGGATTCGTGAACGACGAAGAAAGTGCTCGAAGGGTCGCGAGGTCTGAGAGAGAATTGCGCAGAGGGAGAGGGGGGGGGGGGGGGGTGGCAGATATACTCACAGCTGTCCCTTCCGGAAAGAGATGAAGGGACGGAATCCCCAGATATATACTCTTTCCCCCCTCCCCCCTCTCTCTTTCCCTCCCTCCCTCTTTCCCCCCCCCCTCTCTCCCTCCCTCTTTCCCTCTCTCCCTCTTCTCCCCCCCCCCTCTCTTTTTCCCTCCCTCCCTCTCTCCCTCCCCTCCTCTCTTTTTCCCTCCCTCCCTCCCTCTCCCCCTCCCTCTCTCCCCCCCCTCTCTCCCTCCCTCTTTCCCTCTTCCCCCCCCCTATCCCCCCCTCTCTCCCTCCCTCTCTCTCTTTCTGCTTCTTCTCTACTTCATCGTATGTTCTCATCCGCGTACGTTTTTTACGATTCCCTCTTCCTTTCTTCAAAATTTGTTTGCCTTCGAGATTGCCTGTGGGAAGAGAGTGAGGGGGGGGGGGGGGGAGGGGAGGGAGTGCAGTGGTTAAGCATAATTTGGAAAGGAGCAAAGATCGTTGGAGTTTCGTTGGGTAAAGAGAAAGAGAAAAAGGGGGGGGGGAGGGAGAAGGCTATGGAAATGGAGAGAAAGAGAGCGTCGAGCACAGAAGCTAATGCTGCTGTTTTTGTTATTCATTTTGGAGACGAAATGTCGCCGGCGGCGCCTGTGGTGGGAAAGTGTCGAGAAGGAAGTAAAGGGATGGAAAGGAAGTGGAAGGAAGGGAAAAAGAGGAAAAGGAAGAGGGAAAGAAGGAAGGGAAAGATCGTTTTGGATTTTCGCTAAAAATGCGAAAACATCCCCGACAAATTTGAAGCAAAAGAAAGAAGGGTAAACAGCAAATTTTAACAAATTAACGAAACAGACGAATATTTCGACCAAATACATAATTAACAAAACAAAAAAAGGGATTTTCGGTTCTTCAAATTGTGCCGGGCGTCGCTTGTCTCCGGATCAGTCCGTAGTAAAGGCCATGGAGTTGGAGCAGTTGCTGGTGCGTGCCCATCTCCGCCACGCGCCCTTCGCGCATCACAACAATCAAATCGGCCGTTTGGACGGTGGCCAAACGATGGGCAATTACAATGCACGTCCGGCCCTCGCCGGCTTTCTCCAGCGCCTCCTGGACGACTTTTTCGCTTTCCGTGTCCAACGCGGAAGTCGCCTCGTCCAACAACAAAATGCGCGGGTCGCGCACAATCGCCCGAGCAATTGCAACGCGTTGCTTTTGGCCTCCAGACAATTGCGTGCCGCGGCCTCCCACGGGCGTTTCGTATTTCTGAAAGTGCCCGAGGGCAAATTGAAATTCGAAATTTGTTTAAATTCCCGCGCTTTTTGCCTGTGGTAATGTCTCAACAAATTGGTGAATGTTGGCCATTTTCGCGGCACGCAGTACGCGTTCTTCGGTCGCTTCCGCTTCCGTCAATCCGTAGACGATGTTCTCGCGGATGCTCAAATTGAACAAAGTCGGCTCCTGACTGACCTATTAGGGTGAAGATTAACCATTAAAGCAAAGAATGCTAATTGTTTTCTGATGGGGGGTACCAATGCCATGGAATGCCGGAGATGTCTGATGTTGTATTGGCGGATGTCCACGCCGTCCACGAAAATTGAACCGCCTGAAGGGAATGTTTTCTGTCCGGACTGCTCGAAGACGACGCCCTCCGTCCCTTTGCCTGCCGACCGATTGGGTCGTAATGCCTCTCCAGCAATTGCACCACCGTACTCTTCCCGCATCCGCTGGGCCCCACCACGGCAATTCGCCTGCCCTCCGGCGCTGCCAAAGACAATCCGTCTAATGCCAATTGTTTTTGACCGTTTGGGTAGGCAAAAGCGACGGATTTGAGTTCGAGACGGCCTTTGATGGGCTAAAATTGGAGGAAGAAAATTTAAATATTTACATAATACGCGCCTTAAAAGTGCCAAACCGATTTGATGCCATCATCGGAGAGACTGTTAATGCGGGGTTGAAGAAGTGCCATAGCAAACATAAGCCTAAAATTTCCTACATTTTTTCCTGCCCCCCCCCGACCAATCGTCGAATACCCCGCAGAAAAGCGCGCCCTCAAATATTCGGGGAAATAGGCGGCGGCGGCCATTATCATAAAGGAGGCCATGTTCAACGCCTCAACCACTTGGAACAGCACAAATGGAGTGGTATGTCCGGCACGGATCAGCAACATCCCCAGCCAATAGGTAAAGCCGAAGTTGAAGCTGACAAAAGAGGCGGTGAGCGCAAAAGACAAAGAAGTCCAGAGACCTAACACAAAAGGGGGGGGGGGGGGAGGTCGGCGATTGGACAAAAAGAAAAAGCCTGCCTCTTGTGATGGCCATCCGGTGGGGAGTTCGGGTGGCTTCGCAAAACGTCCAATAGACCTTCTGCTGCCGGTTCAGTGCCTGAACCGTCCGCACATATTCCAGCGATTCGGTTGCCACTTTGGAGGCTTCTTCAGCCGCCTAAGGCATTAAAAGCAAAAGTCGGCGCCGCCATTTATTGGGGGAGGGACCTCCAAGTCGCGCATGCCGCGACGCTTTAGGTAATTGGACACGGAACTTTGCAATATTACGAGAATGATGGACGTGCCGAGTCCTATCGGCGCCACGTTCCAACTGAAAACCAAAGAAAGTGCCACAATATCAATTTGAACTGACCCGAAGTAAAAAGCCACTGCGATTCCGGCAATTAGTGACACGACGCCCTGAAGCACTTCTGCAAGCCGTTGATCAATGGCCGCCTGCACATTTGGGGCATCGGTCGCGAGGCGAGCGGCCAATTTGCCGGTGGAATGGCGAGGATTGTCGAAGAAGTAGCCATCTAATCAAAAATAATAGCAATCTGATCAAAAATAATAGCAATCTGATCAAAAATAATAGCAATCTGATCAACAAAAAAGAGGAAAAGAAATGATCAAATTGAATTACCTTGTGAAAGAATAGACCGAAACACGTCCAATCTGAACTTGGACATGCCAAACTTCCAATTTCCCCCCATTTTACCGGAGGCGTTGCGTCAGGCATTCACCGACGGTGCCAAGAAGTGATCCGGACGCGAAAGTGCTCAGCCCGGCCAACACGCCCAAGCCGACAAAAGCAGATGAACTGATCAGAGAATTGGTGGACAATGAAGAGAGCTGATCGGGATGGTGATCGGAGGACAGCAGGCCGATGGACTTTGAGAGGGACATAAACAAACGGCCGTAGATGACGGAGAACAAAGGCCAGGAGGTACCACGAAGAAAGGCGGTGAGCTGATTAAGGGAATGATTGTCGAAAGAACAGAACAAATGTCCCAAACTCGCCGGCCAAACTGACCACGCCGACGACGATCATCGGCATTTCGGGCCCGGCATAGCGCAGAATGTCCAAAGGAGACGCTGGCTGAACACCCATTTCGTGCAGTTCATCGTGCAACCTGAACAAAACAAAATGGGCTGGTTGGTTGGTACCCATCACGTACTCCTCCAACTCTGCGGCCTCCTCCCCTCCGGCGTTACTCGTCAGCCCAGCGGATTTCACAGAACTCATCGAACGACGCATTCGCTCCGACATTCGCGCCATTTTCCGTTCCGATTCGCTGTCGTGAGAATGCGCAAAAGAACGCGGTGAGGCGGCGTTAGCGCCCATTTTCTGATCAAATTCATCGCCTGAAGGTTCAGAAGATTAGCCAAATCATTTCCTAATTATTAGAGCTGTTCGAGACTTGAAATTAACCGAGAACCGAGACCGAGACTCTCGAACAGCTCTACTAATTATTTAACCGCTCAAAGCGCCGTCTTCCCCACCAACCGCCGCCGCCTTTGGCTTCACAGTTTCAATTTGCTGGGCTACCACCTTGAAAAGTCGCCGCATTAATTGAAAGTTCGCTTTTTAATGGACCAATTGTCTGTAGACGGAGTCGGGCCGTCTCATCAACTCCTCGTGGTTGCCAATCTCAACAATTTTGCCGTGCTCAAACACCACAATTCTGTCGGCATTTCTCACAGTCGAGAGCCGATGGGCAATTGTAATGGTCGTACGTCCAGAAGAAGCTTGGTCTGAACAAAATTCAAAGTCTAATCGGCGTTTAGTGACTCGGAGTTACAATTCCGGGCGCCGGCCAATTCGAGTTGAAAGCCATCAATTTGATTAATTAGTGCCAAAACTGACCAATTGCTTCCTGCACAAGTTGCTCACTCTCGGCATCCAACGCGGAGGTCGCCTCGTCCAGCAACAAAATGCGCGGGTTGCCAATCAGAACGCGCGCAATTGCCAAACTTTAGCAAAATTTGTATTAAATTTGATTTGCTTCCACCAACCGCTGTTTTTGCCCTCCGGAAAGCTGTACGCCTCCCTGACCTACGCGCGTATTGAAACCTTGCGGCAATTTGCTGATAAATCCGTAGGCATTTGCCATTCGACACGCCGTCACCATTTGATCCTTTCGATTTCACATTAATTAGTTAAAGGCCAGCAGCCAACAAATTGGAGGAGTTCACCCACCGGTGTCGCCTCTTCTCGTCCCATTCGCAAATTTGCCTCCACCGTCGTCGCGAACAGAACGGGCTCTTGCTGCACGAGGCCAACCGTCTGACGCAGCCATTGCACATTCAAATCGCGCAACGGAATGCCGTCGAGCGTTAGGCAACCCTTAAAGTGATCAGCGGATTGATCAGAGAGATGATGCAAATCCATTTGGGACAATACCAAAACCGAATCCGTCCGTAACGAAGCGACAATCGAATCCCCTGGTGCCTACCGTACCTTTGTTGCCTCATAAAAGCGCATCAGCAGTGCAACCATCGTGGACTTGCCGCACCCGCTGTGTCCGACCAGGGCAACCGACTCGCCCGGCTCAATGCGCAAGCAAACGCTGTTCAGAACTTTGAGTTCGCGGCGCGAGGGGTAGGAAAAGTGAATGTTGCTGAACTCGACGGCGCCCTTCACGGAGTTCGGGCGGATGCCGGACGAGCTGGTGCAGTCCAGAGCTGGCTTCTAAACTCCAAATTCGAGCCCTCTCCCGAAAAAGCCGCTAATGCCCCGCAGGCATTTCCCACTCTGTCGATGATGGCGAACATCTCCCCCGCAGCCAATTTGGCACCGATAATGACGCCCATTTGCGGAAGTGCCTGCCCAATGCGCGAGGCGCCGATGAGGACGGACCTTCGCACAGAAAGGGGGGGAGAGCTTCTTCCATTAATTAATTCATTAATTAGACGCTACGGGGGGCGCCTTCTTCTATTAATTAATTCATTAATTAGACGCTACGGGGGGGGGCTTCTTCTATTAATTAATTCTAATTCATTAATTAGACGCTACCAGAAGACGGCGAAAACCGTTCCGGGCGAAATGCGTCCCTCCAAAGCCAACGACGTGCCGTACCAAAAGGCAACGCCCATGGAGCCGAACATCACCAGCAAATGGAGGCCGCCAAAGAAGGCCACCATCAAAGCTTTTCGAATGCCCACACGACGACCCACAACTTACGAACGGACGGAAGCGATTTTGGGGGGTTTTGTTTGCTTCAATTTATGTAAATTCGGCATTTTGTCGGTTTTGGTAATACCATCGACCGACAGAGTCTTTGAAATTATTTGTTTTGACCCCCGCCCACTTCAAAGTTTGTTTAAATAATATTCGTTGTTCCTCCCCCCCCCCTCACCCAAATGGCGTTTGTAACGCATCAACTCAAATGGTTGTGCATTGAAAGCAGCCACCTTAAATTACTTTTTTTAATTCAAAACGATTAGTCAAATTTCACCGTCCGAATGCCCGCCAGCACTTCTTGCGCGACTGCGCCGGCGGCGGAATAGGCACTCATTTCTTTGCGGACGGCGCGGGAAACGGCGGAAGCTGAGCCAAAAAATGCCAAAATCATAAAAGGGAACACCAACAGCATCACCAGGGCCATTTGCCAACTAAAAGCCGAAATTAAAAAAGAAAGATTTTAAATAAATTAAAAAATTCGCCTCATATAAAATGCGTAAAGAATGCCGGCGACGCAAGCGGCGGAAGATTGGAAGATGACAGCCAATTTGTCACTCATTCCCTGCCGAATTCGGTCCATTCCTCTGAAAGTGGCCATTTAACATCAATTAGAGAGAAGGCACTGACGAAGCCATCTTTTGGGCCAATGCTCCCACTTGATTTGCCGGGCGATCAAACCAGGCTAAAATCAAAATGTAAAAAGTCAAAGGACCGACCGATCACCCAACCGGGCTCCTGGGAGAGCAGTGCCTGGAAGAGGCGTCGTTCAATTCGGAGGATTTGTCGTTCACAAAGTGTGGTGAAGGAACCCATCTAATGAGTAATTAATCTAAAAACAATTAGTATTATCAATCTATTCTCACGGAGATCTGCACGAAAATGAACATCACAATGCCGAGAGTAATGTATAACAGCACGTAATGGAGCATTCCGGCACAGAAAGTGTCCATGTGCTGCTCCAAAGTGCCGTTTTCGTATTCATTCTGTCCCTCCATGAGCACATCTAAGCATTTGCATTAATTGGATTAATTTGCATATTTAATTAGGTAATTAGTTGATTCAATTACCCGTTATTCCACGAAAAATCAGCGATTGAATGGGCGTTATCGCTCCCGTGAACAGCGCACTGCACATTCCCACCGCCAACAGCAGCCAATCCCAACGGTCAGCGTAACGAAGCTGAACGGCCTCATCAATTGGAAATTGCTAATAAATCTCAAAGACCATTTGCCCGTAGGAGGCGCTGTCGAAGTCGCGCTTTGGCCGGCGCTTCCTCCGGACATCGACGGACGCGTCGCGTTTCGCAGAATTGGACAATGAATCCATCCGCCGCTTCCTTTTGATTGAGCTCTTTTCTCTGCAATTTTGGGCTCCATCTTCCTCATCTGTTGCGGATACGTCCTCAACATCCCCTGCTTCGTTCTCGACTAAAGGTTCACTCTCGGCAACGGAGGAGGACGAAGGGCAAAAGACGGGCGCAAGCAGCTCCTCTTTCGGGGGGACAAACTCTTCTTTTTTTGTCGGCAAAGCGTCGGAAGGCATTTCGAAAGCGAAGCGACGGGGAAAACGAAGGAAAGTGTTTGGATGGATTTGGAGAAGGTTGGAGGGGGGAGGGGGGAGGGGGGGGGGGGTAATCAGCGGAACGATCAACGAGGACAGTCAAATCGATGTTTTAAAATTGAATGTCGGGGGGGGCGGGCGGGGGGTGTTCTTCAGATTTGCTGGAGATTGAAAATTAATGGGGGGGGGGGGGATGGAACGTAGAGTTGAATTTATTCGATATTTTGGTCCAAATTAATTCAGAAAACAATTGCCAATCAGCACAGGATGCCAAATTGTTATTTGAGACCGAAATCATCACCAGCAAATTGGGCCCAATTCTTTTGTCTGTTTAAAATAAACAAAATCCAAAAATTCGCTACATCGCAAAATCGCCGGGAATCGGCGAGTTAAGCTTTTTGCACAATTGCAATTTGTGGTTAAAAAATGACAAATACCTTTTATAAGCGACAGACGAACGCATTTCATCCGATCTGAGAAGCAAAGCTTTTGAGAGAAAGAGAGGGGGGGGGGGGGGGTAAAGCTTTGGCGAGAGAGGGGAGGGGGAGGGGGGGGGGGGGAGGGGTGAAGCTTTGGCGAGAGAGGGGAGGGGGGGGGGGAGGGGTAAAGCTTTGGCGAGAGAGGGGAGGGGGGGGGGGGGGTAAAGCTTTGGCGAGAGAGGGGAGGGGGGGGGGGGGAGGGGTAAAGCTTTGGCGAGAGAGGGGAGGGGGGGGGGAGGGGTAAAGCATGGCGAGAGGGGAGGGGGGGGGGGGGGAGGGGTGAAGCTTTGGCGAGAGAGGGGAGGGGGGGGGGAGGGGTAAAGCTTTGGCGAGAGAGGGGAGGGGGAGGGGGGGGGGGGGAGGGGTGAAGCTTTGGCGAGAGAGGGGAGGGGGGGGGGGAGGGGTAAAGCTTTGGCGAGAGAGGGGAGGGGGGGGGTAAAGCTTTGGCGAGAGAGGGGAGGGGGGGGGGAGGGGTAAAGCTTTGGCGAGAGAGGGGAGGGGGGGGGGGGAGGGGTAAAGCTTTGGCGAGAGAGGGGAGGGAGGGGGGGGGGGGGTAAAGCATGGCGAGAGAGAGAGAGGGGGGGTATGTGATTATGTTACGGGAAATTGCAGAATTTCCCATAACAAATACATTAGAAGGGCAAATTTGACTGGAGACTCAATTTGAGGGTAGCAATCAAATAAAATTCCCGCGTAAGGGAGGTTAATTAGGTAAGTACTCACCCTCTTAATCACCTAGAATGAATGAATGAATGAATGAAGACCACCCCCTCTCCTTTTATGTCCCAAATTTCTTTTATCAATTTATGAAGCCAATCGTAGCTTCAAAACACCGAACAAGCTACAAAACAAAATGAAAGCAAAGAGAAGCGCTTTGATAGTTAAAGTTAAAAACCAATTCTTTTTTTTTCACTTTGAAATTTTTAATGGCAACTTAATCATTTAAACGCAACTTTCCTCAAATTTCACAAAGGCATAGGGGGGACCCCCTTTTGGTCAAAATTGAAAATATTTTTTTATTCTAAAATTAACAAAAATGAAAAATGCGTACAATTTTGATTAGCATTATGTTGCTAAAAAATAACAAAGGTTATTTTGAGAATTGGTTGGATTTCTTCACAAAAATAGATTAATTTTTTTAAGTTTCCTTCCTCCGGCCCATCCCGTTCATAAAAAAAGTTTAATTTCAAAAGGCGAGCGCCAAAAAGCATCACTCCTTGCAATTTTGGTTGCAAATAAATAGACAATATTTTAAAAATGTATGCTTTTTTCACGTTCCGATGCTGCTTTTAAAAATTCCAAACTATTTACTCACCCGTTAGAGCGGGACAAAACGACTCAAAAGTAACAAATTACATAACAAAAAGTCGGCTGCCACATTTTTGGGCCAAATTGTGCCAGTCTTGTGAAAGTAAATCTGGCATGGCTATAACTCAAAAAGGCTTATAACAATTCCGTTCTAAAGGGTCTTTCCTTTATTTCATTTTCGGCATGCGTTTATAGCTTTGTACAAGTAGTGCGGGTGTTTCTTCGGGTCCAACGCGTCTCCCGTGGGTTCGCCTTTCCATCGGCTGAACACCTTGAACACTTCGTGTCCCTTCGTCTCCACGTCCAAAATTTGCAGTCCGCGCGGAATTATGGTGGCCACCTTGCGCTTCCGGCCTAAATTCGGCGAATGGCCAATTGGAAAGCTCCGCTAAGCTCCCAAATACCGGGCCGATAGTCACCGCCAATGGACCATTGTTCAACTATGGCCAAGATTTGGTGGGGGTGCTTCCAGCAAAGACGCTGCTTCCGAATCCGGTCCCATTGGAAGCTGAAACCGGACATTCGGAGTATTTATAACAAACAAAAAATAATGGATAAACTTACGTCCCCACAATGAAAGGATCGCATTCCGTGTACGAGCGGGAAAACCGGTATTGGACGTTCGGATTGTTCTTTCTGTATTAAAAATCAAAATTATTGCAAAGTTGAGACGCGGTCTGAACGCCACCAATTGAATTTCACGAGTTTAAGCTTTTGGAAGTCAATTTAACTTTCAGTAGACAAATTCTTTCCGATTTTAAACGGTCAAAAAATCACCGGATAATTGGCCAATATTCCTTCACAAAACGATCCACGCCCTCACTCATCGGCGAATTCGCTGTCCAACTTACCTAAACAAACAAACAAAGAATGTCAGAAATTTACCCCCAATACACAATTCACCGATAACTGTTCAAAATGCGGCACAAAACGAATTCGATCCACTATAAACCCGATTTGAGGAGAACAACAGCCGACGAGACGCTGCAACGGAGACGCCATTCGTTTTTGAGAAACGAAACAATTAATTAGTGAGAATTATGTTCAAAATAATGCAATAACAAATTGAATTAAACGTTCATCAAAAAATTGCCATTTCGACATTTCAAACATTTAAAATGTAATCAACAAAAAAGGAAACACAATCAACGCAAGAGGTGGTGGGGGTGGGGGCGTCCAAGGATGAGGGGAAGAAAAAGGACCGGGAAAGGCATTCATTGGAACGTCTGTTTCAATTGTTCTTTCTTTGTGTGAAGGCTGTGGTCCCCCTTCAGATGAGTAACGTCGTTTTGAGTGATTTGTTTGATATGGCCGACTCACTGCCCCCCAAGAGTCGAAGTGCCGCCACTTCCGTCCTCTCCCCCGCGCTGTCGCTCCTCTGCCACCAGTGAATGTGCCGCGTTTCCCCCTACCGCCCCATTCATTCCGCTGGGCTTCCGAATGCGCACGTACTCCTCCACGTCCGAAGGCATTTCGCGGTGAAGTTCCTGCAGAAGACAGGCCTGGAATTTCCTGTACATCTCCGTCTTGCCGTTAAGCTGAATAGAGATTAACAGATATTTATGTTAAAAAAGCAACAAATACCTCCTTGTTCCTCTGCCTCGTACGCTCCAGCAACTCTTTGGTGTACAATTGCGGGTTTTGACCGTTGTCCAGATAGTCCAGCAGTTCAATGGGGACTCGAACATCGGTGAATTGGCTTTTGAGTTGGTCCAGAACCTAAAGTATGTCCTTTGAAGGCAGATGCTCAACACGTACCTGGAGGCCCGAAATGAGAGTATGAATCTTCTGGTTCAAAGGTTCCTGACTTTTAGAAGTAAAATCGCTGGCAATCACTCCCATATGACGCGCATTTTCCTTTATTTTCTTTTATTCTTAATAGAAAAAAACGGAAAAAACCTGAAACAGCTCCAAGTTTCGCTCCAATTGGTTAAAACGACTTTCTCCGGATTGGTCAGGGGCCGACGAACTAATGCCCCCGTTAGCCGCACTTTGCACAAAATCTTCCATTTTCTCCAAATCAATTTTTTGGCTTTGTCCCGTCAATATTGTGGTTTTCGATGTTGACAGACACTTCCTTCCGCAAATCGTCCAAATCAATGTCGTATGGCTTGTGCAAGTTCAAATTCTGGAAAAGCGAAAAATTTAATTAATTTGAGATAATTTTGATTGCGAAAAACCAATATTTTGACTGAACAATCCTAAAAAGGAAGGACTTTCGTTTTGAAAATTTAATATATGTGCATAACCTTGTCCAAGCACTCGCGATAAGCGTTGTGCAGCTGTTGGCACGGATTGATTGTCCTCTCGTGCCGAGCGTCCTCCTTGACAAACGTTTGAAAGAAACTCAGAAAACACTTGTCGTAGTCCTAAAGCCCTTCATTTAAAAATGGACACCCCCCTCATAGAGACGAGCCTGCTTTAGGCTGTCGCACTCCACAAAAATACTGGGCATATAACGTTCGCCTCTTTGCTGTTGCGGTTGGAACTGTTTCGGTTGAGAAGCTGATTCTTTCTGGTTGCTCATAGAGTCATCTAAGCAATGTAAACAAAGTGGGGTAATACCCTCTTTCTATTTTGTTGCTGCCCCCCCCCATTTTTGGGTAAATATGGACATCCAGAGCCAAAATCACTAAAAACCATTTTATAGGGTTTCTCAGGTGCTGAAAATGATAGAATAATCAAAAAATTTTGGGGGCAAGGCGTTTAGAAACCCGGGTTTTGAACCGGTTCAATTTTGAAACAGCATAAAGGGAACCCAGGAGCTTTGCGGGCTTTTTGCCGATTTTTTGTAGTTTTTTAGAAATAAAAATTCAAAAAAATGCTTATAAATTTGAATTTTGGCATAATGTTACTTAAAAAAATGAAAATAAAATATGATTTTTCATTAAATTGTTCAACAAAAATGCAGTAAAAATTGACTTTGTTTAATTTTTAGTTTCAGAAATGCCCAATAAAACAAAAGCTTCTTTATATGAAATTGAACAAGGGCGTCCTTTAAGTAACACCAAACCCAAGGAGTCTGGGCGCAAATTTTGTATCTTTTCATACGGAAAAATTTATAAAATTCGATAGCTTCCCAGAAAACGGTTCCGTTCACCCTAGCAGTGACATTAGAGGATGGTTAACATCCACCCGCCCTACAATGTTCAGCAGAATCACTTTATATGTATCAAAAAAATACATTAAAATAAAAAGCAGCAACAACAACAGTATGACATTAAAGAATAATTCCGAATCTTTTTTTTATTTGCATGTCATTCATTCTGCGGTCTGTCCAGTATTATGTCAAAGTGACTTTTTCCTGCAGAGCCAATTGGGTTTTGGCCAAATTGGCCAGCAGAGACACCATAAGATAATCTCGGAAAGAATGCTCCACCAAACTCTTCATCTTTTCAGCGGACAATTGAGTGTTTGCCAGTGAAACAATCTGCCAATGAATAATAATTAGGTAATTTGTATGCCAAATTGCACGCAACAATCACTCACCTCCATCAACTTCCGGCCTATGGTCGGGTCGGCGACCTCCTTTCCATCCACCACTTTTTTCACGTAAATGAGCATCTACATTATTGTCATTTGTTACACAACAAATATTTCGACTGACCTTCTCCAACCATTCGACCAACTGTTCCCCATTTTCCAGCAATTGCTCTTGACCACTGGCAAATTTGACCTCGCGCCGTTCAGAATCCAACCCTCTCTGCACTTATAAATATAATAATTTCCAATACATCGATCAAAATATGTTTTTCGTACCATTATAAATGAAAGCGCAACAGATTCGCCAGTGAATACGTCCATCTCGACATTCAATGGGTAAAAAACTGCTGCTTGGCTGCCACTTTTACCCGGAATTCCGGCCTCACGTCTGAATTGGTGTTTTTCGGGGTTAATTCTTCGCATTTACTTACGCTGTGTATGCTTTGATGGGAAGCCGATCAGCAGTTTCTCCCGAAAAGGTCACATCCATCGTGATCAAAATGATTGGCGGAGGCTCTTTCCTCGGTGTCTCATTGACCAGCCTAGCGATATATTAATCAAAATAAGTCAACTTTAAATTCGAGTTCATCACCTACCCGGTGTAGTAACCGTGGTAATGTGGGCACATTTCGGAAAGGTCGGGAACCGTGAAGAACCAGAAATGAAACAAAATGCTTTTTGTAGTTAGGTAGCTGTCCTCACCACCCGACTATCTGTTCAGACGGCGACGTCCTCTTGGACATTTGCCACATTTGTCTGTTTAATGCATCGTTGATCTCGGGGATGTCTTCGGACGTCTCGCGAAACGGGACGGCGTAACAACTAGTCACCTACAGGTGGGGGATGAGCCATCGGAACAACCGTCCATTCTGTACCGTCCTCTACCTGGACCACATTTTTCTCGTAGAATCCCAACAACGTCCCCAATGCTCGGTTTTCCGTCGTTTCCGTGGGCCGAGTGTTCAGATTTCGGCTAGTGATGTTCGAAGACGACTTACGCTCATACGCATCGACGATGGACATGTAGACGACGGGATGGATTTTCACTGTCAGACTGGACGCCATTTTCGGTTAGATTTACTGGCTTAACTGTTTTTCCAATTTATAAGAGGCTCATTCAAGAAATTGCAGTACAAATTAAACTGACAATGCAAAAACACCATAACAATTTATAATGTTTATTGTATATATTTTAATTCAAATTACAGGAAAAATGTGTCGATAACCCAGAAAATAAAAACGCAATGTCCACAGGCATCAACGACAGGAGGGAAAAAGAAAAACAGTAAATTCTGTCGCCACGCAGAAAAGTTTTTAAAATTGTGGAGAAGACGAGAAAAAAGAATGGATGAGATTTGATCCTGATATTGGAGCGACTATTGTTAGCTGATAGTTTCATGGAGAAGGAGGCATGGAATTGGGAATCCAATCGACCGTAAGAAACCCACTACCAAGGCTTTTCCTGATGAAGCTGTACGATGAACTCCTCCAATTTCTCCTGAATAAAACGCACATGGCCTAAAAGACAACAAAAGATAGTACACAGAACGCTTGGCAGAAAGTTCACCTAATTCTTCAGCTAACTCCACTTGTCTTCCGGTCAAATACCGCTTCTTCTTCTCCACATCCGAAGACCAATCGTTCAGCACCTCCTTCACTTCTTTTTGCAGCCGTCGTTGTTCCGTGTTCACAATTTGCTGCCTAAGGGCATTGCAGCTGAGCTCGAGCATCCGATTAATACGATAGAAGAACACCACCGCCTGGCAATCAAGGTCCGAGTCATCCGACCGGACAGCCTGCTTGTAGTTCTGGTAAAAGCTTTGACAGTCGCGACCAGCCTGTTAGAGTGGGATGGTGCAAATAAGTCACTTTCAGACACACCAAAATTTTACTTGGAGCATTCGTTCCAAAAAGTGGTTTCTATAAATAAGACGCCATTGCTGACGTATCAGCTCGGCCGAAAGCTCATTTGCTCCAACATTAACCGGCAAATGTTTGGTCTCCAGGTTCCGTCGAATCACAGTCAAATCATCGTCTAGCAGAGTTTGTTTGTGTTCCTTAATCGCAAGTTCGTACAAAATATAAAACTAAAAATAAGAATTTTTAAAGACGTTATTGAAACAGTCGGTACGAGCGAATTCGAATATTCGAATGTCTAACCAAATATCCAGACATCCAACATTCGATTCGACCGCTAACCAGGACCGTTTTTGAATAGAATAAATTAAGAAGCAATCAATACACGCTCCCCGGTGCAAAACCTTCGCAATAAATTGAATGGCAGCACAATTAAAATAATTTTAAAATGGGCCGATTAGAATCTAAGAGGAAATTGTCGTGAAAGCCCAGCCAAGGACGCATCGGTCTGAAAATGGCTTTGAGTGAAAAGGACAGTGAGGGACGATCGGCAGGGGAGGGCAGTGAAATGATGAAAGGGAGAAGGGAAATGGGAGATGAGGGGGGGGGGACCTGTTTTTGCGCGGAGGAAAATGGAGGGATTGGCAGATGGGAGGAAATGGGAGGGTGGAATGATTTATTCCTTCCATCCTCCGTTTTTTGAATGCAAATTGAGAAAAAGAAAAGATTGAAGATAGCTTTGGAGATTGATATTTGGAAGCGGTAGGTAAGAGGATTTTTTTTTATGTGAATGGGTAGGGGGGAGGGGGGGGAGGGGGTGGGGTGGGGGTGAGCGAGGGGAAAGTGTGGAGTGCGTCGGGCCCCCCCCCCCCCCCCTTCCTCCATTACGTTCACCGTTTGGGATGGAAAGAGAGGAAACGGGTGAATTGGGATGGAAAGGGGTGGAAAGAGCAAGCAGTCGGGCAAAGAAAGTCTAGTTTGCCACATTCTTCCAGTGGGAGCCACCATTATAAAGAAGGGTAAGGAAACGAGTCGAGGAAGGGAACATCAGCGGAAGGGTGCCTTTCTGTTTTGGAGGAGGTGTTGACGAACGGGGCCATAGTTCAATTCTGGGTTTCGGGGAAGGAAGGGGCAAATCAAAAATTATTCTCAAGGAGTAGGGCAAGCACATTTAGAGTAAAAGGGTGGAATGTACGCCTCCCCCGCCCCCTCCCTCAGAGGGAAAGGGTTAACGGAGGGGGTCCACTAATTTGTATTTGATAGTCGGGCTCAGCAGATCATACCTTAAATAGTAGGGGTGGTCGACGGTCCTTCGTACGAACGATGGGGGAGGGGGGGTCAAGGGGGGGGTCGACGCCTTGAAAATACGATGCATATATCAAGAGCGCCGGTGCTCAAATGGCAGGCCAACTGAGCGCCATCCGTGTTTTTTTTTGCGCGATTTTTTCAAAACTTTTTAGGCGAGGGGGCGGGCGGGTCGGCGGTGCCGATAGGCGCCGCCGAGAAAATTTTGAAATTTTTGACTCAATTTGTTAACAGATTTGCGACCAAAATTTTAAAAATTGGGTCATTTTTTGAGGCTTTAAGGAATAAGAGGGGTCCGGCGGCGCCGATAGGCGCCGCCGGAAAATTTTTTGAGGTTTTTGACTCAATTTGTTAACAGATTTGAGACCAAAATTTTAAAAAATCGGCACTTTTTTTGAAGTTTTTTAGGAATGGGAGGAGCCGGCGGTGCCGATAGGCGCCGCCGGGAAAATTTTTGAATTTTAGACTCAATTTCTTAAGAAAATTGGTCATTCATACACAAATCGATTCCCTCTTTTCTTTCTTTCGTTCTCTCCTTTTTTTCCTCGACGACCCCCCCACCCCAACCCTCCCCCCCCCCCCCCGGTACGATCCCCCCCCCTCATTTTGGGCTCGGTACGAACGAGGGGGGGGGGGGGGGGGGGGTTGACCCCCCACTATTTAAGCTATGCAGCAGATTAAGAGAGATTTTGTGCGAAGGTTACCATGTAAAGATCGTTATCAAGATATTGTTTTTCATTAAACGGGGACCAAAAAGATCGGAGAGCACACATTGTGTCTGTCCTTTCATCAAAAGTCTCCAACACGAAGGAGTCGGTTCTTTCATTATACAAATTTGAATTATTAATGTCGTTTAAGTGCCAGTGAGAAAATGGGTGAGAGAGAGAGAGAAGACACGGGGAAAGGACGAAGGCCAAGGACATTTATCTATTTTACGGCCCATTGTCTCGCGATATTTGATTCTTTCTCAATCCATTTGCATAATGAATATGCAAAGGAATAAAAAACGAAGATGGGCTGCTGATGTGATGTATTTTAGATAAATTTCAATCTCAAAACGTACACCACCGTGCCGCAATATTCGAGGTCAAAACTAGTGCTAGGTCCCTACGATAAACTCAATAATTAACGCGACATATCGAGATAAAATCTTGTCGCGATACTATCGATCGAAAATCCTAATATTTCAATAACGATATTTATCGAAATATCGTTTCGTTTATCGGTCGGAAAATAGAAATTATCGCAATATTTAAAATTCGCACTTTCTTGTCAATATACCACATTTTTTTCCCCCTGTGACTGATAATTTTACCATTTAAAAAACCAGTTGTTCATTGTTATTTTTACATACGTTTTTGATATTCAAACATTCAATTAATAAATAACTACCGGGTTATTAATGAGAATGGAGCTCAATTCATCCTGAACAGCTTGGTTGACGAGTTGTTCGGGTGTCAGAGAACTCCATCCAAACCAACGGGACCAACCGGAAGGACCACGAGATTCTGAAACGGTTACCAATTGCCAAATTGGTAATTGCAAACATGCACCTCCCAAAGTTTTTTTGAGTTCACGTATCCGATCCGAGGCCGCTTTGGTGAGAAAAGCGCACGACAGGTCCCAAGCCCTTCTATCCGGCACCACCTGATCCGCAACGGCATTCAGTTGGATTACGCGCTGAATTTTATTCAAATGAATATAAAAAATAATAACCTAATAAAACACCAAGTAATCCAAAGCTTTTGAGTCCCACGTGTGCTGCTCCAACACTGTGTCCACCACAGCATTTTTCAATCCCTTCAGCAAATCCGCCCCATTCGCTGACTTATGGTGACCGTGCGTTCGATTGCCTTTCAAAGGCAACCCGCCCTTTTCACCGCCTTCCACTTGACGCCGAAATATTTGCGAGAGAGTCTCCCAACCGATCTGAAAAATGAAAGACGACAATTCAGAAATGGACTCTTTGCAACGATTAAATGTGCCAAAGTGGACCTGCACAGATTTGTTGGCCAGCTCCTTTTCCGCCCAATGCTTAAGTTTGATGTCGACCACGGTGTTAAAGGAACTGGTACTTTCCACCTTAAAAAGTGCAATTGTTACTCGTAAACCTCTGAATTCGTACTGTGGATGCCGGCATCAGAATCTGGTCGAACACCTGAGGAGCAATGGCGTTCCATAAATGTGCCCGAAGAAGCACTTCCCATTCGTCGGCAGAAACAAGAGACAGATTGACAACTTCGTCGAGCACTTCACCTCGAGCCTAAAAATGCAAAACTATGGAAGAGGACAAAAATTTCGCGAAACTTTGTCAAAGAGTTCGTCTCTAGACAGGTCGCGTTGATGGGTAAAAGTATTCTTCCATTCTGTCTCCAAATTGAAACGATTTGCTCGGAAGGCGTCCGCTTGCGCTTCAACAGACTCGCGCACCATTCGCCAAAAACAGTCCGAAACCTTAAAAAAGATTAGAAACCGGGGTCATCATTTTTGCTTAATCTGCGAAACATTTACCGCCATTGACATGTTCCGCGTCGTCATTTGAGTGGCCTTCAAAACGCCATCTCTGAAGAGTTTAGAACTCTTAAAGAAATCCTCTTCATATTTGCGGATCTCCGATATGCTCGCATCGCGCTTGTCCATACCGGTGACGACACCAAAATAACCGAGGGCTTTCATCGGAAACAATTTCCCATCGAGGATTTTCTTTATCCGATGGGGATTGCTTAGGTTTTTCTCAGCCAAATCGACCTAAAAGTTCCAAGTGGTGAAGAAATAACAATTTTTTATGTACAAAATGCGACCTTTGTAAGAACCAAAATTGTCCTCTGCCCATCCGGATCCACATTTGTGACCAAATCGGTCACGTTACTACGTTCTGCGTCCACCGAGCCATCTGAACACCAAATATTAATAGAATATCCGCAAAAATACCATTCGCTTAAACCTTGAATGCAGAGAATGATCGCATTCGGGTTTTCCATATGCTGTTTGCAGATCTTCGCAATGTCGTCCTTTGTATCCCTGGCCATATCCGTCGTAACTGTTGAGATTACTCCAGGCAGGTCGACCAGAACCATTCGAGGAAGTGCTGGGCCTGGACTTGCACAATTTGTTTTATTTTTATTATTTTTTTATTTGCACAAGAACACCTTTTACGGTGAGAGAAATGACTTCGTTGGACACCGTTTTCCCGTCTCGTACCGAATTGCGCATTCTCAGCTCAATTTCGTTTCGCAACTGTTCCAATTCGGACGCATTTGTCAAATCAAATTCTCTATTGCTGTCCCGAAATTGGGCCACGTGGTAAGGACCTTCGCTGAGAGTCACCGAAAATGGTTCTCGTTTTATTAAGATTCTGATTATTTTGTATTACTTTTATAATTATAGCGCCAGAGACGTATCCAAAAAATATTTAAAAATTTTAAAGAAAAGAACGAACTTTGACCGGTGCTCTAGTCATCATCTCGCCACTGCCCCGTGGAAATATCCTCGCTTGCGCAATCATCTCGAGCACCGACGTTTTGCCAGCCGATTGGTCACCGACAACGACGACACGTGGCAAATTGTCGGCTGTCCCATAAGAGGCGTCAAATTCGATGAGAATGTCAAGCATTTCGGAGTACAATTCGATCAAAGAACGCTGAAGGCAATTTGGTAATTCAAAAAGTTCGCCTTTTGTACTTTAATTTTCTTTTGTCGCTTCAATTCACCAGCATCTTTGAGCAATAAACGTTGCTTGAGGTTTTTATTCTCCTTTTCCAATAATTCTAGTTCCCTTTGATATTGAAGCTGAAATATTAACATTTCCAAGGAAAATCGGCATACTAAAGATGAAATCGGATTCTACGACCATAAAAATTCATTTTCAAGTCTTTTAAATTTTCCGGTTTTTTTAATTGAAAGATCCTAAAACATTTTTTGAAATCTTAAGCCGAAGTTAGCCAGCTTGGTTATAAAGAAAGAAAAGGTGCCTGCGTCTTCAGCAAATCCTCTTGCAATTTCTGGGCTCGCTGAGCTTCACTAAGCTAAAAAAGAGTCTTTAAAAAACAACAAAAGTTTGCAAGAACCTCAGCAAAGTTGTTATCCTTAGCTGCGTTCTCATCGTCGGATACGCTTTTTCCGGGTAATTTTTCTGTTATATAAGCAAGCAGCGACGATTTCGAAGTATTATTATTTCGATATGATTCAGAAATTCCAGCTTCGTCCGAAACAGACGGTTCTAAAATTTATTTTTCAAAACGTCAAAACAACGGTACTCAATGAATACCTTTATGTACGCGCTGAAAATCGATGTGCATAACGGGAACAGTATCTTTGAATTTGTCAAGCCACTGCAAATCACCAACAGTTGGTTGAAGGCTTAAGAAGCTTACATTGGCGGGTGTGGGCATAGATTCTTTGAGCTTGTCAATCCATTGCAAATTGGGCACAGATTCTTTGAATTTATCAAGCCACTGCAAATTAAAACATAAGACGAATTAAACAAAACTTTACGTTTCCGACTGTGATTCCGCCACCAACGGCACCACCAAGAATCCAATAGCGGATTTTTAATATATGTCGTAATAATGAAGCCATCAAATAGAAAGTAATGGTAATTAAGAAAAACTAAATCAAGCTGTGAACTTTGCTTCCACACGAAATCAGAGCAAGAGGCGCCAAGGCATGCTCAATCTCAAATTTGCTTTTCTTTTAATTATGTGAAAATGAAAGCTATTCCTCCTCATGAACATCATTCCTTTATAAAAATCTGCACTTTCAAACGTGTTGTGTTTGACTCTAACCAAACTTTGGTGGAATTTGGCTTTTTGAAAAACATCAATTTTTGCGGTGATTTTATTTTACTATTACCAAAAAATGTTGGCCATTTTGTTTCTGAGCTCTATGCAAAAAATTAGGCAAATCGATGGGTTTAATCAAAAATTCTTTGTGTTCGATGTGCGGGCCAACTCGATTTCCATTGTAACTTCTTTTTCAGATGACAGAACGCCAACGCCAAAGATTTCACTGACAGAACGCCAAAGATTTTTATTATTACAAACCATTCGTTCAAATATTAATTCGTTTTGCTCTTTTTTTGCCGTCCTTCTATGGCGTATAGAATCGAATCTGACCCCCGTCTCAACCAATTCCGAACTCCGGACCAGAACTCGAAAATTTGGTCAAAAAATCAAATTCTTCAAAAATCAATTTTGACCTTAAAATTGTTTTATAAGCGTAATTTGTGCTTTTGAATTTTGAGGTAAATTTTTGAATTTTCGACCAAAACTTTCGAATGATATTGTACCTTTACTTCATTTGCTCTTTTCCCGTGTGACACTTCCTCTTTAATGATTTAAAAACTTTAGGAGTCCTTCTTGAAATGACCACCATCACTTTTTGTTATTATTTTAACCAAGTCACGCGACGCTATTTTTCGACCAAAAAACGTCGAGAGATTGAACAATATCTGGAACGGCAGGCCAGCGACCAGTACTCGAAGCGGGCCCGAGAACATTCATATCGCGCTCGGAGTGCCTTCAAACTTTTGCAAATTAATGAGAAAATGAACTTCATCAGGCCGGGTCTTTTTTCGGCAACGGTTTAGTTTCAAACTCTCTATTTTTCAGGACTTGTCGCGATTGACGCGGGTGCGGGTAAACTTTTGATGAAATTCGATTCCTAAGGTTTGATCAGCGCCAGGCTCCTGGTGTCAAGTGCTCAGCGAGTTCATTTTTCCTGCTGATTTCACAACGAAAAGAGAGGATGGGGCGGGGATGATCAAAAATAATGCCCGAGACGGGTACATTCTGGGAATTGATCTCCAGGTAATTTGGCTTTTTCTTTGTTTCACTGGCTTCCCTTTCAGACAATTTGTCCCATTCCGAACGTTGATTTACTCTGCAAAGCCAATTTTACCAGAAAAGCCACTCAAATTGAAATCAGACGACGTTTGAATGGTAGAAGGGTTGATTTGCTGCTCAGTGACATGGCTCCCAATCCCAGCGGTAAGTACGCCTCCCGGTTTTTCTCCCGGTAGTTTTTTTCTGCTTACGACTTTGACCTTGGCCGTGTCAATTTCTATGAACTGTTTGAATTAAATGTTAAATAATTTAATTTGTCCTTTTCACTTCGTCAAGGCGAGTCTTATATGGACCATTTGCGGATAATCGAATTGTGTCGCAGCCTTCTCCAATTTGGAACGGCTTGCGATTCCGAGCCGATCCTCGCGCCTAATGCTATTTTGCTCTGCAAGGTGTTTTGTTTGGGTCGATTGGAAAATCCTTTTTTTTATTTGTCAGATTTTCGATGGTATTCACAGAAGTGATTTCATCAGCCAGCTGAAGGCGTATTTTAAGACTGTACACACAATAAAGCCCGACGCGAGTCGAGACTCAAGCTCCGAAACGTATCTGTTTGCTTCAAAGTTCGTCGAAAGGAGACAAAATGAACAGAAATGATTTTTTTCGATAATTCAGCGTTTTTTCATTATTATTTTCTTTAGCTGTTTTGTTTCTAAATTCGCAATTTAATAAAATAGTTCGATCGCATCTCAGCCAAGGGACCAATCAATCGATCGTTTCCGTTTGTTCGTTGCGCCTCGCTCATTCTTTCTGCGTCCCCGGCCTTTCCCCTCCCCCCACCCCGCAACTGGGAATAGTTTGTTATTGAAGAAACTTTTGGGCTTGTAGGTGTTACAGTTCCTTCCCCTTTCTTCAAATGCCATTCTCGGTAATGCTAATCCAAACTTATAGCTAAGCCTTTCCTCTCAGACGAAGGGGTTCACTTAATTTCAATTTTTATTTTGCTTAAAATATAAAAACGCTAAGAAATTTGTGCGAAGCGAACAACGAAAGGTTGGGCCAATTGTGGCTTGTCCGCCGTAACATATGGCGCTTTCTCGTCTAAATTCATTGAGAGAATAAGAAATAAAGGCAATCGACGAATGCAAAAACAGAGAAAAAGAGGGGGGGGGAGGAAAGCGAGCGGACGGACGCTTGTGGCGGTAGTGGGAGGGAGGGAAGGACGGGCGAGCAAAGCATTTTATGCGATCCATCGGGCGGATGTTTTTGAACCGTCAACTGCGGACGGGATAACATTCTTTGGTATCTATTTCTTTCTGATTGTTAGCCGCTCAATTCTTCGCACTTACCGTCTCGGCCACCAACAATTACCTAATATAATAGTAAGTGTTCTAAAATGGCTACTACCGTCGTGCGAACGACCACCACTCGGACAACTGCTGGTGGGGGGTTCAACCACTCAATTCGAATGGTGCCGATCTGGTCCATAAAGCTGCTGACAGCGGTGAGTTTGGTGAAGTCGGGCACAATCAAACGGGCGGACTTTCTTGCATTGCATAGATTCTGGCCATCCTCATGCTTATCCTGATCTTCTTCCTGCACACCGCCATCTGGCAGTACAACGTCGTCACCTTCATCGTCCTCGTCCTTACCTGCGGCTTCCTGCTCGGCTGGGCCCTTCCCCCGGTTCTCAACCGTTTCCTCAGCTTTTATCGCTCGGTAGTGTTCGAAATTAAATGCATTAATTGAAATATTTACGAGTTTAGGACCAAATTTCGTATTCGATTATTGCCGGACTGACCATTCTGTCGTTGGTGTTCTGTGCTGCCTATCTAATCCACAATGACTACTACAAACATGGGGACAATTACAGAATCATGGTCGGCGTCACTCTCTGTGAGCATACGAATATATTAGTAATTATAATAATATATTATGATGGATCCGATCGCTCATACTTACTATAGTTCAAACGAGTCACCAAATGCTTAAAATCGTTTGTGGGAATAGGGCCCAGAAATTAAAATTAAGAATTTGAAGTGAGATTTTAGCGCCTTTGAAATAGTTGGGAACTATGGCAATTTTACCATTTTAAAAAAAAATATTTCTAGGCATGACGGTGGAGACGCTGATGTGTTGTATGTTGCTTTCATGGATCTGTTTCGGCAATTACACTATCGTTGAAACTCGTTGATGAGCATGACCAACAACAGATTGAAGACGACCGTTTTTGTAAAAACATTTCAACCATGCTTTTTACTTTTAGATTTTAAAACTTAGTTTTAATATTTTGATACTAGAAATTTCTATGGTCACATTATTTTTTACAAAATTTGAGTTTTCGAAAAATTGTTTGAAATCGGGATGTTTTTTAACGAATTATAAAGTTTCAATATTGAGGGGAAGACCGGCGCGTGGTCACGCACGCGTACGCTGTTTGCACAATTTAAAGTGATCTTCTAAAACATTATAAAAGGCCTTTATTTTTAAGATTTAATTTGAAAAATATACACAAACTAGGTATGCCTAAGTGTGGAGAGGAAACTATGCGACAGTAACAATTGAAAAACTCAATGAATGAAACAATGTAGATATGTAAAGAACGAAACAAAACTTCATAAATTGGGGGATAGTGAGTATACAGATCCAATCAATCAAACAAACAAACAAAGAACGACGGTTTGAAGAGAACTTTTTGTTAATGGCTGTTTGGCTGAAGCGGATGAATGTGAAGAAGTGGGGGAGGGGGGAGGGGGGAACTGAGGTGCATTTGGCTAATAATAATTGAAAATTTTACGATTTTGTGTCACTTTCGCTCTCTGCTGCTTCTGCTTCCACTGTCCCCACTTTTATGACTGCTGCGGTTTCTGTGTCGATGGTTGTGCTGGTGGGTGTGATGGTTGTACTGATTGTGAGGCTGCAGTATATTCCTCCCTCTGTTGTCACCGCTGTCCAATTCGGAACTTTGGGGTTGTTGTTGATTTTCCAGACTCTGAAACAAAAGTTTACGATTGAACTGCGCAAGACTCATTTAGGCTAAAGACTTACATCTGATGAAGAACAGGAAGAACTCGAAGGTGCTAAGCTGCAATCGGACGGATGGTAAATTTCGAGCTCTGTCTGATCAGACAACGGCGATGAGACGACCGATCCCTTTTCCGTCAGTTGTTGACAGCTCTTCAAAATAGTCCGTTTAATATATTTCCGTTTTTGGTACAACCTTTTTTCTGGTGAAAGATTCCCGATTGGCTATTGACTGTTTCTTGTGGACAACATCCTCTCGTTTCCTCTCCTCGTTGGACAATGTTTTCGTCCTGGTCATTGCGGTGATTGTGCTCACAGAAGACGATGACGACAAATTGTTGTTTTCCTTTCCCAGCCTTTCCTTTTTCACATCCGCCACATCCCCCCGCATTGTGCTGCATGTCGTTTGTCTCGGATGGAAAAAGTCGAAGTCGGCAAAGGAAGTGTCATCAATCCCTCCTCCTCCCACTTCCTCCTCGTCCACTTTCTCCGCCGTCGTGGGACAAAACGCCAACAATTTTCCACTCGCTGAATTCCTTCGGCGATGCGCTGCGGTGGAGTTGTTGATTGCTTCAGCGCTCCTATTGCAAGCAAATTTGGCACAAACTTGTGGATCAGGCGTACGTAAGGAGCAACTGTAAAATGGAGGATGTCGTATTGTATACGGGGAATTCCACGTACTGATGATGAACATGTGGATGCCTGGACTGAGAAGAGAGTCGTTGTCGGAAGAAGAAATTTCGCAGGTGTGGGTCACTCAGCCTGGGATCATCAACGGAGTTGCGAAGTTCTAAAGAAGTGGGGAAGCAAGCGCTGTGGGCCATGGACGAAGTTTCTGCTGCAACTGATGTAAGTTGAGACTGAGAGGAAAGTGATGAAGCACAGGAAGAAACAGCGATGGAAGAGGAAGAGGAACAACTTGCTGCAACGAAAGCATTTTAATCATGCAAAAGGGAGGTAGGTAGTAAGTCACCATGTGAGAAATCCGCAAGGACAGAGCTGAAATCCAGCTGACTAGCAGGCTGAACATGTTGGTGTGCAGCAGTCGATGAAGTCGGGACAAGCTTTCGCTGTTTCTGCTCCATTTTGTTTGATTTTTCTTTGTCCTTTTGCGCCTGTTTTTGTCGTGTAGCAGCAATGTGTTGTTCTGCCAACAAAACATTCTTCTCAGCGGACTCATCAACGCACCGTGTGACAATGAAAAGCTAAAAAATCATGTGCTCGTTTCTAGTAAATTTATTTATTTATTGACCTTGAACGCTGTGTCAATGTCCTTGTTCTTGTACGCACGGTCAATCTCCTGAACGCCAAACACACTCACATGCTCGTCTGGTTTTCGTATCAGACACAAGGGACCATCGGCGTTTGGCCGTCCGACTGGGGCTTTTGGGATGGGCTGGCCCTCCCCTCTGGTCTGGGATATCCGTCGCGTGTTGTACGAGTCGCTTATGAGATTTTTATGGAATGCTTCGCGGATCATTTCCTCTATGCCGTGCCGCGGAGCCTGCTTATCGTTGGGAAATATGCGCTTCAACGAATCCTCGGAACAATGTGCGGCCAATCCTGGAGGTCGCTCCACGATAATTTCTTCCACCCACTCGCTGCCATCAATTCCACCGCCGGACACATTCGCCATGGTGTCCAGACTTGCACGAGCTCCAGATTGGTGAATTTTCTGCTGTCGGTCTTCACCATCTTGAGACTGCCAACTCCTTGACTCCGCCTCAATGAGCTGTCGGCACGGCGAACGAGTAGAACGTTTTTTACCGGACACAGCCGATGCTCCAACGCCACTGTTTATGCGTAGTCCGCCCAATCGGAATGAAGTTGAAACCAACTTCTCCCTGCTCTTTGTCTCCTCCTTCTCGCTGTTCGAATCCTCCGTTTGTTCTTGTACACGATGTTGTGGCTGTTGCACAACGGCAGTAGTGGTTGAGTCAAGATGATTGCTTTTCAAAAGCTGTACTTCATCAAACTTTTGATTACGAAGTCTTTTGTGACAGCGTCGCACAATCATCGATTCTGGGTAGGAGTACGCCTCGTCCCCGTGGACGTAGGGACCTCCGCAAAAACCAGGACACGTGAACATGGTGTTGAACCATATGTGTCCGATCTTTTTTCTCTCCTGCTTCTAAAAGTTATAGACAAATTAACAAAAGTTCAAAAAAGTATGCCGTGTTTACCACATTAAACAGCTTTAGCTGCGATTTTTGGAAGATGTCCACTCGAACGTCACCCTCCAGAAATACGCGTCTGTTCTCCGGCACCGTCCACCCAAAACACCTTCTGAAAAGAGCATTTGTCGATCAGATATGGCGCTTTGAATACTAACAACCTAGATATGCAAGCTTTGTGTGGGTCAGGTCTGGTCGGATCGTGCTGATCTTCGCCGGCCATCAACGGAAAACGTTTATGCAGTTCTTCTTCCACTTCGTACTTATCTCCGTCCAGCCACAATTCGTTGCCCAGAAAAACGTCCACATCGCCAAGAGCAACCCGGACCTTCAGTGCACCTTTCGAAAACGGCCCTAAAACGAGAAATTTCGATGTATCTTCACTAATTATATTTGGCAAGTACCGCTCAATTTGGGCGGCCGTTCCAAATAGACGCCGACCAATTCGCACCGTAATGGCATGTAATTGAGCTTCCGCTCTCTCAAGTGGGAGAAGTAATAGACATAACGACGTTGGGAGGGAATCGTAACGCCTTTGTTGTTGTGAGTCCGAATTATACTGAAGTGCGAAAACAATTAGTCCCCTTTTCCTGAAATTTTTTAAACCTATAATAGTCCATGTTTTGCCGCGGAATCCGATAGAAAGAAATGTAACAGAGGTAGGCGCAAATCATCACTCCGGTCCGACCCTTTCCGGCCTTGCAGTGAACGGCAACCACATTTTTTGGGTCGGCCTCAAGATAGTCGTGTACTTCTCGACAAAACGGAGCCATGAACGCAAGTCGGGGCGGATGACTAAAAGGTATTGATGAGAGATTCGCGGATGAAACAGTGTAAGACTTACTGGTCAGTCATCTCATAAGAAACGACCCGGTTGTGGAAATTGGCTGGGTCATAGACGTAATGTCCACGCCTGCTAAGGGTTTTCGTTAAGTGTTATTTTTTTAATACAAAAATCGGAAACTCACAAATTGAACACTTTGTAATGGCCGGGATGGTAATGCTCGAGAAAGCGAACGATGTGGGTCATGCTGTTTCTGTAGAGCGCCTCCCTCGTGTCGGCCGGATATCCCATGGCGATAATTCTGTCCGTAATATCTGCAGACAAATCAAAAATTATGAGAGATTTTTTGGTATTACATGTGAGATCCAGATTGAACCCGTCCATCTGATAACGTCGTCTGTTTTGCGAAACAATCGTACGCAGAGGAGTGCAAATGATTTGAGAGCATGAGGTGGCAGCACAATTGAACACCTAGCGCGAAAGGAAGAACAGGAAGTAGAAACGTCGTACGAGAAGATACCGAGGGCAGTGGCGAAGTAGTTAAACCCAATTGGGGAAGGAGTTGGCCGGGCAACGTCGATGGCCCAGCTTGGGAAGTGGAAGGATTGGTCAAAACAACGCCGGAGGCAGTCATTCCAGCAGAAGATGAAGATGCTTCTACCTAAAAATTCTCCGTGCTGTTGTTTTTTTATAAAATTTCAAAACCAAACGACCGTCAAAGAGGGGATAGGTACGTTTCATCCCCGACCGTTTCGTTCCCAACCATTTTTCACATATACAACTGACGCCAGGCTTATCTGGAAAGCCAAATTATCGCTAACAATATAATATAAAACGTATAAGTTTGCTAAAGGGTCATGCTAATATGCTGTAGTTTTGGTTATATTTCGGCGTCCCTCTCATGTTAAGTGCGTTTACACACGACTCTCGACAATCAATTCAACTCTATTAAATACAATGCTATTCTAGGCTAGGCCTAAGCTTAGGTTCGCTTAGGCTTAGGCCGCGAGCGAGCCGTAATAAGGCGTCATAATTAAATATTTGATAGGCTTAAATCTCGGACTGCTTATCTCGAAGTTCTAAACGCTATTATTACCTCGTGAATTATTGTTACCGATGATTTGTCGTATTTGGCGTTCCAGATATACCTGGCATCAGTTGTACTATATATATATATATGTGAAAATCAAGAATGAAATTCAAAATCTATAAGGAACGTCACAATAACCAAAAATCCATTTGCAGCGTTCTTCCAAGGGTGAAATATGAACCTTTCCGTTCCCTTTCTGCACAGAATGGGAAGGAAAGAGAGGGGCAAAGTGGCGAGGAAAGAAAAGCGAAGAATGGAGGGGAGAGAGGGCTTAATTCTATCCCAGCAAATGACCAAAAGTCACCTTTTAACTGAATTCAATCCCCCGAATTCTTTTATTAGGTTTTCTATTTCTTTTACTTTTTTTAAAAGCTTAGTAAATTGCTAATTTACGTTCTCTGTAGAGCAGCGCTCTTCCTTTTGACTTTGTTGATTTTCTCCAAGTGCAAAGGATCCGTTGCAACCGGGAAAAGACGTAGCAGGGTCGAGCTGTTTCCTCCACCCAGAAGCACCGGTGCCAGTGCCAATCAGCGACGGTGTAGAATGGGCCTGCAAGTGCGAGACCAGCAGACCGTTGGCGTCGCATTTTACTGAAATATTATGACTTATTTCTGATTGATTAGGCTTCGACGCAAGTGTTCCCACCTCCGACCGTCGTTTTGTCGGCATTATGCATCGGTGTCAAATTGTATTTGTTTTCCAAATCAGCTGTTGCCGGGCCCGGCGTGGAAAGGGATGAGATGGAAGCGGGGGTACTCAGCGAAAGACTGGAGAAAGCGGTGGCAGCAACGGAACCAGCGGTGTTCGAAAGAACACTTCCGGAGGATGCGAGTGAATAAGCGGCACCGCCCAGCAATGGTCCCAACTCCCTGCAATACCATTATAAACATCACATATACGGTAATGTCCCATTTGAAGGGGGGGGGGGGGAGAGAGCGACGGCATAAAAAGATCTTCTACTCACTAATGCAAAGGCCACCGACCTCCTCAGTCGTATGGCTCCGCCAGAAAGCGTACTGATCGTTGGGGTGCTGTCATCAGCAGAGCTGCGACTGGGAAGCGGTGAATGGGCACTGCTGCTCAACGACCCGACCATGGCGGAGTCGATCATGGGCAAGTGATCAGTAGAAGACATTGTCGCAACTCCGCTAGAACTCGCAACACTTGACTGGTCATGATGAAGTTGGCGGACTCCGGAAGCGCCACCAAAGCTGCTATTGGTCAAATTCGAGGATTCCGACGAGCTGAATAAGCTTTTCATCATCAAACTCAACATAACTCTGTCGCTATCATTTTGTGCATTGATTAGTGAAGAAAAAAGACCTCAAAAAAGCGACAGATGGGACAAAAAAGTCCATAGCCCGTCAGTCAAAAGACCATAATTCCCAAGGATTTAGCCAAAACTTCCCAACCCAAAAAGTAAAACTCACAAAGTGGTGCTCGTGGACCCATAATGGGCAGGCAACGGCTGACAATGGCAGCGGACTGACAATGGAATGCGCCCTATCTTCTCCTGGTCCTCCGACTGATCGTCGCCGTAACCGCACAAATGCCCCTCACTGCCGCCCGCCGAAAGTGAGTCGCGCATTGAACAGTTACCACTGCAGCCGGCGGTCAAAGCAATTTGCTTAAAAGAGGAAAATAAGAAAAATATTTTTTAGCCCTTTTGATTATTTTGATTTCTCGACAATTGTAAAATGACCAAATCAATCGCCTACTTTGTTTTCTGTTGGTGCACTAACAAAGCTTTCAGTAATTGACAGTTTACTAACTGCACAAAAATCCGATGTTTTTGCAGATGTTGTTGCTGTCGAATTAGTCGAAAATTCCTCTCGATCTTTTTCACGATTGGTGTAACTTTGTTGCCGATGGCAATTTTCCGAACCGTACATTTCAGCTAAAGTAATAAAAATGGATGAAAAATGAGAGATGCAGCTCGTCCCACATCCCCGTTAAAAAGAACAGCTTGCAAACTATGAAACGGGTAAACTTAATCTTCATCGTAAACTTCGGTTAGCATCAAACCGCTTACAAATTAGCTTTGTTTGTTAATAGCAAAGGGAAAGTTGTGAACCCAAAGTGATGTAAAAAAGCGAGTCTGAAGTTGGAGCTGAACAAAAATGTTCAAATAAGTCTCTCATTTTGGAATCCCTCCCCCGGGTAAAAGTGAAAGGAGTAAAATTGTTGTTCATGGGAAGTGAACTGGAAAGAAAAAAGTAATAAAGGCTTGTAAAAACTTAATAAACTGCGCGGGAAAGGGTTGTTAGTTGAGCTAGCTTCTGAATTAGTGAGTGGGTTCTGTCTGGGCAGCAGGTGAAAAAACCAAAACGATTTTGGCAATCCTTCCCCCCCCCCCCTCCATTGAGGGTAGCACGAACGGCTGGCATTGAAAAAGGCATTTCCGATAATATCACACATATTATCCCCTCAATTTGGGGAAGTCTTGGGCTTCCGATGGCAAGCATTTCACTATCATCCATTGGACTGGACATTCGCTCGCCTAAGCCAATGAAAAGCGACGCTATGCGTGCGTGTGTGCATTCATTCTTTCTCATAATTGTCAGCACGCACACAGCAAAAAGAACCACGCCGGGAAAAGAATCGATTGATACCCCAACAGTCGCGCGTACCTCAAATAGCTTACAACACTTACGACGTCAATTATGTATTGGCAATTAACTTATTTGAAATTGGATGGAAGGAAGGGTATTTATTTGAAAGCAAAATTTGTTTAGTGGAATATTAAGGACAGTAGATTTTGATGTTTCAAATTTGGTTGTAAGAGTTAGAAAAACGGACAACGTGTGAATTGACTTTCGCTTTTGGCACATAATAGTAACATATGTATCGAGGCAAAACTAAAAAATGGGGAAAAAAAGATTTCGTGAGACAAAGCCAAAATAGCTCTAGGGTTATGAATGAGTGAGAAATTAACGTTTTCAGAATTTTCAAAGAAATGGAAAGCGTAATGATTTCCAACTGGGAAAATTCTAAATACTTTGGATTCGTTCAAGTTAACCTTTAAAAAACGACCAGTCCTATGGGAATATATGCACATCCGTCACAACGAAAATTTTTCCGTCTCCATTTGTCGGTTTGTCTTCCTCCCCCACCAATAAGGAAATGGCAACGAGGCACGAGGAGAAAGAAATGTTGGTCGTAGGCCCAACGGAGAATGGGTGCAATACGAGGAAAGATATCTCTGGTGGGAAAGAAAGAATCGTTGGTCCCGTGTTGAAGTAAAAAGGGGCCCAATAAGAGTTGGAAAGGGAGGGAGGGAGGGAAGGAGGCGTGGGACTATTCAGCTGAAGGCGGGCGTCAGCCGCGTCGCCCCTTTGTGGCCATAACGAGCTCCATTCGACAATGAGAAGAGGGCAACGAATATTCTCTGCTCGATGTACTTTTCCTCCCTTTCTCTCGATTACTGCTCCATCGATTCGAAGAGATTACGACGAGATGAATAGGAAGAATGCTGATAAGAGAGAGAGAGAGAAGAGAGGGGGGATGAAAAGGAAGGGAGGGAGAGAGAGAAAGAGGAGGGGGGAGGGAGAGAAAGAGGAGGGGGGAGGGAGGGAGAGAAGAAAGAGCAAGAGAGAAACAAAAAGCCGAGAATAGTGTAAAACTCGAGCAAATACAATTGAGAACTTTAACAGAGATCGAAAGTGGAAGTGCCTTCAACCGACCGCACACAGTCGTGCGTACGCCTTAAGCGCAACGCCAACCACACAAACCAATGCCAAACGTTTGAAAGAAGAAAGGGACAGCGGAAGACAGCAAAAACGAAGATAGAGAAGCAGCAATTTTAATGAGGGATTCTCTTTTACGCTAAGCGCAGTTTCTGGCCCTCTCTTTCTTTTTGAGGCCGCGGTACATCTGTTATGCGAAAAAAGATCAGAGAAAAGGAAGGTAATTGAATTTCACATCTCAAAAAAAAAAAAGGAACGCATGGGGTGGAAAGCGCGATAGACAGCAAAAATGTCGGAGTGAATTGAAAGAGCACTTTGAAACGATATGTGAATAATATTCAGAGCCTCCAAATGTTTTTTTTGTGGAAAAAAATTATATGGGGCCTAAAAGTTAAAAAATTACCGTATTTCTAAATCGATTGAAATCTCAACAAATTGAGTCAGAAAATACAGTTTTTCTCGGCGGTGCCTTTCGCCGACCCACTCTCACCCCGGCCCCAAAAAAGAGCAGAATTCTCAACAACAAAAAAAATTGTACAAAAATATTTATTTATTTATTTAAAGAATGTCACTTTTTGGCCCCCCCCCTTCAAAATCCAAGCGGACTGATAATATTAATGAGGAATTCGAATCGTACAACCTGTACAAATAAACAACAAACTTTAATGGCACGGAATTGCACACTTATTATCTACCCGATTAATGACTGTACACATAGAAAGGATTCAGTCTGCTGAATCTGTAATGAGAGAAATACACCGGGGAATGTTATTCCAGAAATAGAAAGTATAATATATGTGACGGGCAAATTTTGAGGGGACGTAAATGGCAACGATGGAAAGGCCAAAGAATGCCCATTCATCCAATGATTGGCTTCTACTGCAAATTATGGACATTGCAGCAGAAGTTGGAAATCGCAGTACAGGAAGCGGAGGAGGAGGAAGAGATGAAAGGGGACGAATGCATATTCAGTCAGTCATAGTCCGTGGTGAAAGGGCAATGAATCAGTGGAGGAAATGGAAATTACAGCGATCAGAACACGACGGTAGCGAAAGTTTGTGGGAATACTGCTGAAATACGAGAGAAAAGCGGGCGGAGAGAGAAAGAGTGAGAAAGAGAAAGAAACAGCCAAAGTATGGCCTCATCAACTAATTCAATGGAAAAAAAGTAACAGTGACGGGATGGAGACCAATCGCAGCAGCGTTTGTTTATAACACACCTTTCAGTGGTTAAGTGGGCATAAAAATGATTATTTGAAGACGATAAAAAGACAAAAACGACTTTTCATAATCATTCGATAAACCCTATGCCTAAATTTGTTGTTATTCAGTTAAACCGACTTGGGGAAGTCCGCCAACTTATTAAAGCTTAATATGCCATTCATAAATCTGTGGACCAACCTTCCCGAGATCAAATTGGACGCCGAATTCCGGCGCGCATTCCTCGAGATGGTAACCAAATCAATGCAGAAATCGGTAGAAGCGACAGCGCTTATTGTGCAGACAGGCCCAAACTGTTGTCAAATCGGCACCGACCCTGATGAGCCTGCGATGATTTTGCATGTGCATAAAATTATAATAACATTTCCTATTACGCGTTTAATTTAGACTGTGCAAATTTACGTTAAGTCGAAAGTCCTTTAAATAGAGTTGCGAAAGTCAAAATCATAAGACCCCAGGACCAGCGATTCCCGGTTCCATTTTTTTTGGCGGTCCGGGAACCGGTTCCAACGAAATCTCAAAATTTTTTCAGACGGGTATATAGGTTCGTTTTTTTTTGAATTCTAAATGAATAAAACAATTTATTCAATACATAAATAGGTTTAGCAACCGGAAACCACTGCCCAATCCGAGGCCGCAAGCGTGGGGTAACCACGCAACCAGTAACCCTCCCCCATGGCTTACGGTCTTGACGTTCCATAATTTTTTTTTTCACGCAAAGATCAAATCAATCGGCCGCGTCAACTCTGTTGAAAATGTAATTCACTGCAAGAACATAAGCGATTTCGTCGAAAGCCGCCTTGGAATTCCACCTGTTCGCGTGATGATTCACTTTCAATCTCTGGAAAAGCATGAAGTCGGAAAGGGAGGAACGACAGTCGAAATGTTGAAGGTCGATAAGTAATTCGTGGAAATGTTCAGTGGTAATTGATAAACCAATATTAGAAATCTAACCAAACAAAGACGGTAAACGATTTATTAAAAGCGAATAAACGATAGAAAAATACGCAGTCTCAAATCATAACAACAAAAACATCAGCAACAACAAAATAATACTTTTCTAGTTTGGAATCTTGGGAAAATCTCTGCGGGGACTTGAATTGTTAAAACTAACTTTTCCAAGTTTTAGCTTTTTCGGCTTTTAAGAGGTTGACGATTTTTAACGGTTCAATAAAAATTGTCTTCAACAAAAACGTCCCAGTAAAAAGAACGCCATCCAAACTAGTTAAGTAAATCAAAACGTGACATTATTCATTAAACTTTTTTCGCTTGGCAAATCCTACTCCTCCCGTAGATGGGCCCTCAAATTGCCTCTTAAATCCTCCACCGCCACGTTGGTTGTCGCCACCTCCTCTACCCCCGCGGAAATTACCCCCTTGGCCTCTTGCACCGCCTCTGAAGCCCCCACCGCCGCCTCTAAATCCTCCACCACCTTAACATTTTTAAATTGCAATTTTGGGTCATTAGTGAAATTCTGGGCAACAATATTATAGCAATACAAGAGCTAAAATCGGAAATAAAACCCTAGCATTATGGATACCTCTCCCTGCACTTCCACCGGCGTTAAAACCACCTCGGCCACGCCCTCCACCGCCTCGACCTTAAAATAAAAAATGAAAAAGTCAAGTATAGTTTAAAAACAACCTCCACCACCTCTTCCTCCACCACCTCTTCCCCCGCGTTGCTGTCCCCTGCCCCCGCCTCTTCCACCGCCGGACTGATTGCCGCCAAGAAAACGCTCCACAGGGAGTAATTTCGCCGGGTCAATAAACAGCTTTTGTTCTTTTTTGAATGACGACGATTTGAGCCCTTCGTTAAGTTTTACTGAGAAACCCTGGAACATTCGTTATTCATATAAAAAAAAACACCAAACCTAAACCTACATTGTCCTTCGGTCCACCAAAAATTTCGTCGATTTTTCCGATTTGCTCTTTGTTTTCGAAGTATACGGGTGCATTGAAATAGGGAATTTTCCCGCACGTGGTTTGGCACACAATGTCATTTTCGCATGCATTAGTGAAATGGCCGAGTTCTATGACGAATAATTCCGGCCGTTAATTTTGTTTTGGCACTGACCAACTACTTCCTGAGGCGGTCCCTGGTCAACAAACGGTCGTCCACCTCCGCGACCTCGACCACCGCCACGACCACGAAATCCACCTCCTCCTCCTCCTCCTCGACCACCGAAGCCCATAAGAGAGATTGAGATGGGACTGTAAAAGCTTAAAACCTTAAGGAACGAAAACAATGTAAGAGAAATTTCTAGGTTTTTATGCGTGCAATAGTTTAAAAACGGTTGGTCAATTTGTTTTAAGATTTGCAACTAAATGAAAATGAGGGTTTTTATTAAGAAAATTACCAATTATTTCAAAACCAAACAAGCTTTTTCATTAAAAATGAAAACACAGAGAAAAGACGGATCAACATTACGCCAAATATTCAAAAGTTAATATAAAATTTTCATTCACCAATGAAATTCTCAAAAAACGCATTGAAACCCTTAATAGTAAAGATGGTAGGCCTCTTTTTGGTAAAAGTCAAGATAGAATGTAGTATTCCTGATTTTTTCCTCCTTTTTCGAAAAAAATACATTTTTTTTAAAGGTCATGCAAAAAAGAATTTTTGTCTAAATGCCAAATCAACCTTAACATTATGTAAAAATTTCCCGTTAAAAAGCTTGAGTCAATCAAGACCGCAAATGTCCCGCCCTGGCCCAATTGTCCGTTCACCAAAAGGTGCATCTTTAAGTTTCATTTATTTTTAATTGTCCTGTGGAGTAAATGTCTGATGAGCAGCCACGCTATTTACTACCCAACTGTATAACAATAAAAAATTAATGAGAAGGAATAATTTACAGGACATGGGCGGCATTCGCTTTAAATCGCTTGGCCATATTCCTAGCACTTTGTCAGAGATTGCTCGAACTCGTTCATTTCTGAATAGATCTATCACCAAAACAGCAGGGATTGGGATTCAACATAAAAGGTATGTTTTAAATTTTAATTTTAATTTAGTGCTAACTTTCAGATGTTTATCAAACACACAGAAACTAGAAGCTATTAGATGGGTAACGCAGAACCCCATGCCGAGTAATCCTACGGGATATTTTATTACGTAAATAAATGAGTTGCATTGAATTAACGACAAAAGTTTATTATTTTCAGCCTCCCAAACGTTCCGGATGAAAGTGCGGAGAACAATGTTTTTTTGGCGAGTCTTGAACATAATGCAAAGTGGCCGCCACTGCAAAGTGCGACACGTACGTTTTTTTTGCACCTCTTTTTTTTTTGTTGGTGATTTTAATTTCTTTTAGCGGACGAATTTTATGAAGGAACTGTGAAGCTAATTCTTGAATATGGGGCCAGTATTTGGGAACTTTTGGATTTGCTGGAAGAAGGTAAATTGCTAAAGCCGAAGCAAGGCAACCCTAACGAATTGGGATCCCAAATTTATTTTGATTTCCGCCAAAAATTTTATACAAATAACATGTTAAGATGCGAAGAAAGCAGCAAATGGCGACCCTGGCGTGCCGAAGAGGACATTCGACAACACTGCCAGCTCATTACTGGACGAGGAGTACGACGTCTTTTATGCTGTAATTTAAGCTTTTTTCTTTAAAAGCAAATGCATATTTAGCTGAACACGCTTTTGGTAAAAATGGTCACGGATTGGCCAGAATGTCAGCCCGCCTTATTCAATGAGGATCTTGCTGTTGATTAATTTATAATATTCTTGGGCACCTTTACTATTTTTCAGCAAGTTCAAAACACATTCAAACGGGAATTGACTGAACGGTGGACAGAACCAATTTGGGTGGAGGCTGTGAAGGTATGCTTTATCTTTGTTGCTGTTTTTTACTGCCTTTATTCAGCAAGCATACGAAAACGATGCGGGAAAATTGAAGCCATGGCAGCAGCGTTATCTCGAATGGATGATTCTTCAAGCTCGACGCTGTGGCTACTTGACGGTTTTTTAATCGGGAAATAAACACCAAAATTGCAATCCTTTCGAATTGTGGTCCCGATGAGAAAAAATCATAATTTTAAATGTATGTTTTCTGGGGTAAAAGTATGCGGAGGACATAAAACCTAACAATATTTTTTAACGACTTAAAAACACCAAAATTACCTTTTAGATGAAAGAGAAGGACAAAAAAACTGAAATTCAGCAGCAGATTAATTATTCATGGAATTCTACTGTTAATCTGTTCTGCGTTAGATTTCTGTATGATTTCAGCTACATTTTTATTTTATTTTTTCTTGCTTTAGAGGTTGTCTAGTGCAGGACAGTGGCGTGAAGATCCCGATCGAACACCGCTATTTGCTCAAAAATGCTCCCCCGCGTGCGCTTGCATTGCTCTCCAAAGGGTTGTCGTTTAGTCTCTGAGAGATGCTTTTACCTTCTTTCTGTTTAGAAATGATCCCGAGAAAGGCCCATGGGAAGTTTCGAGCACTAAACATGACGCAGTCTTTGCTGCATTAAATTATTGCAGTGCGCGCGAGATTAGACAACAACTGTGGGACAGTTATGTCTCTAGAGCCGTGAGATTTAAAGTAAATTTTTATGGAATTCTTTATTTTCAGTCATTTAAAACGCAACGGATTGACTTAAACAATTCTCAAAACGTCGAGGAGCTTCGGCATAACACGTGTGTTGTTTTACCGATAAACTAATTTACGAAGTTGCATTTTTAAGCGAAGGTTTTGCCAAAGCGCTTGGCTTTTCGTCAACCGCTCAGCATCGAATCTCGTCAAAAATGGCAGGAAGCCCTCAAACTGTCCGCGTCTTTGTCGACGAGTAACTTCTGCTTACAAAATGCGATCAAACATTCACTTAAGGCTTCTCCAACGCTTCCGACCCGTATTTTCTGAGCGATTTGAAGGTGCTTGGAAAATGTACGCGGAAGAGCAAGAAGAACGGATAATTTCTGACTTGCAAGCCTTCGATCTCTTCTACATTTGTCGTCGAGAGGCGGAACATTATTTTAAGTAATCCGTGTGAACAGTTTTATTGATCAACTGGTAATTGTACTCTTGTTTAGTGTGGACACTCTTGCAATGATGAAACACTTTCCCGTGTTGCCGACCTTTGAAAAAATGCTTCAAATGAGTTCGGAATTGTTTAACATCGAATTTACGGTAGCTCAAGGCAATAATTCAGCGTTTTTCACAACTAATTGCATTAGGATATTACCGGTGATGAGAGCTTTGGTTTTGAGCGCTGTGACCCATCTGTGCGAATTTTCGATGTGACCGATAAGGCTAAAAGTGAATTTGTTTATTTAATGTTGCGATAGATGCAATGCCTAACATTACATTCTTTTAAGATGACCGGGTCGGATTTTTGTACGTTGATATTTTTTCCCGACCAAATAAGAGACTCGGTCGTGGTCATTGGGCGTCTCTGCATGGAAGACGTAAGTTACTGTCTAAATTGATATTCGGAATTAATCGGGGTTTTGTAAGTACATTTATGTCTTCTGTCAAAATCCCTGATTTGTGTTGAATTTTTAGCTGCTAACCAATCTCGGAGCTTGGACACTTTGGTCTATGTTTTGGGCGGTCATCCGCAGGTTGGGCCCGGCTCTCTGCTTCACCATGATGAACTGAGTGAAATGCTATCCGCGGTGGTCATGCATTTTGATTTTAATACCGAAGTCAATTTTTAAAGTTCGGACGTGCTCTCCAACTTCTATTCTCCCGATCGCCATGTCATTTTCTCGCTCTTCCAATGGCTCCTTATTTCGCTTCAGACTTTGACGCAAATGATTTTATGCCGGCGTTTATGCAGTTTTGTATGTATAAACCACGAATTCTGGAGCTTTTGAGCAGTCCGAATGTGGTTGGTTGGTTTTCTTATCAAATTTTTTACACCAATTTTTAGCAAACTGGCAAACCACTGGGCATTGAAGCGGCAACAAATTGTGCCAAGGCGTTGCAGCGTGCGGCCTTTTGGGATTCCTACCGCGTTCTGTTTTGGACCGATTTCGATCTTACAATACACAATATGCATGATTGGAGGTTCGTTCGTTCGTTCGTAACTATCACTTTTGCACTATGACTACACACTTCAGGAAAAAGTTTTGGCTTGATTTGTATAAGCAAATGTATTCGGAGTATTTTCCGACGTTCAAGGAACACAATTATCAGCCGTGCTCTTTTATTTCTGTGTTCGGATATCCTAGTTGGTCCGGTCTTTACTATAGAAAATTGTGGTCAGAGGTATTCCAAGCGTTTAAACACTGCATTTGGCAATCGTTGTAATTAAAGATGCTTGCGTTAGATGTGCATAGAACTTTTGAGACGGAAAACAACACAGCAGCCACTGCAGAACGTTTGAAAGCGGAATGGCTCAATCACGGGGCGACGGAATTGCAGAGCGACCTTTTCAGGAGATTCCAGGTGCCATTTTTCAAATAATGCAAAAGAGACATTTTTTTATAGGGTCGCGAGCCAAATATGCAAGCAATTTGTGATTTTTATGATCCGAAAACTGCATCTGAGGATGGAACCGAGCAAGGGCGTCCACAATAATTAGCTGAAAGATTCATCGAACAAAAACATTATTCTTGTTTAAAAGTTTGTCATTGTTATAGATTAAATTGGAAAGGAATGACCGTCATTTATTATTTCATTAGCGGCGCGCGTACAACTTAGAAGTTTTTGAACTTAAAAACGCAAATCGCTCAACGATATTTAATAGAATACCTATTTACCTAAAAATAAATTTAGTGATTTTCATTTTTAATTTCAAAATATTTTTTTCCACTTCTAAGTAGTTCTCTGTCGAGTTGTCCATTCATTAACATAAAGCTAGGGTACTTTTGCGTTATAGGACTTGAAATCATGGTAAATTATTTACGCCGCGATCGCATTCACCACTACTAATTTTCGACACTTTTTGGACACACGAAAATCCTTAGGAAATCATAGACATCGCTTTTTATTGAAAATCAACAAATTGAAATCGTCTGCCCGGTCATACAGCGACAAAATTCGAGATCGTTTTCTTCCAATCCGCATCATTGAACGGTTTGGATAAGCGTGATGTTGTCCCCCTTGAGTAGAATGCGGCCAAGCTTGTGACGGTTCAATGACTTGAGTTGGATTTCTTCGGCCTCGTCGATAACTACATTCATGTACTCATCAAAACCTAAATACAATAATATTTAGTCGGTTTCAGTAGTAAAAAAGCTGGCACCGATTATGTAACCCTCGATGCGCGAAGTCGCATTCTCATAAAGCCAGATCTGTATACGTGAACGACTTTGAAGGCAGCGAAATATGAGGTTGATTGGCTGGACCATCACTTTTTGAACTTTGTTCGTTGGCGGTGCCATGTTTTCTGCTGCTGCTGGACTCAATATTTAGTCAAAAGCTGTAGAACAAAACTGCTAAAGATTAGTCGAAACGCGTACCTAGGGATCTGGGGGAAGCTACTCAAAACTAATACTCATAAATGTAGAGATAGAGAACCCAGGGATGCACTAACTTTGGTAATAGTTAAGTTTGTTGCCCCCCATTTTTGAAAAAATAAATTTTTTTTTTCAAAGTCGGTAAAAAGGTGTTTTCTAGGGGTATTCCGGGGCGTAGAATCAGAATCTGACCTCCGTTTCGACTTATACGAACCCCGGAATGATTTTGAGGCCAAAATTAATTTTTGGGAAATTTTGAGTTTTTGAAGAATTTTTCGAATTCGGGTTCAAGGTTCGAAATGGGTCGAAACGGAGGTCAGATTCTGATTCTACGCCCCGGAATACCCCTAGAAAACACCTTTTTACCGACTTTGAAAAAAAAAAATGTATTTTTTCAAAAATGGGGGGCAACAAACTTAACTACTATTACCCTAACTTTTGCTTGGAAAGGAAAATTTGTTAAAAACATTTCAAGCGAAAAATATGCAATTCTCATGAATAAATTGTTTTAAAAATGTGTTTTGTGGACTTTTTGCCGATTTTTTGTGGTTTTTTTGAAAAATAATAAAAAAAATTTTAAAATGCTTAAAAATTTGAATATTTGGCATAATGTTAATTAAAAATTAAGAGTGGGGGTCGTTTCGGCCCCCACGATTCGGCCCCCACGTTTCGGCCCCCACGTTTCGGCCCCAGGGACGTTTCGGCCCCCACGTTTCGGCCCCAAGGAAGGAATATCAAGGGTTGCATCGAAAGAAAAATTTTCGAAATCGGAATTTTTTATTTCGGTTTTCGAAATCGAAACAAAAGAAAAACCTTGAAATTATCGAAAATCGAAGGTTCTACGCAACCCTGATGCATAGATATACATAGGTAAGTAAAATACATCATCGTTTCACACATCTTACTATTTTTTTACATTAATTACTGGGCCACTATTTTTTGCCTAAGCCTAAGCCTAACGAACCCCAAGCTCAGGGTGGCTTAGGCCTAAGCCTAACGAACCACTAAGCCTTGCAACTTTCAGATTGTTGCATTTGAACTAGTATTTTTGTTATGCATTCATTGTTTATTTACAAAAATTTTGAATAAAAATTGCTCCGTTGTTGATTATGCAAAAACGAAAATTGCAAAAAAAAAATTTAAGGAAACTAGCATTTGAGAAATTAGTGGGGCTGAAACGTGGGGCCGAAACGGTGGGGCCGAAACGGTGGGGCCGAAACGTGGGGGCCGAAACGTCCCTGGGGCCGAAACGTGGGGGCCGAAACGTGGGGGCCGAATCGTGGGGGCCGAAACGACCTGCTCCCAAAATTAAACCTATAAATGTGATTTTTCGACAAATTGTTCAATAAAAATTAAGTTTTATATATTTAACAGTTTCAGAAATGTCCAATAAACGAAAATTTTTTTTATATGAAACTGAATTCAAGGGAGTCGTAAAATGCTGTTTTTTGTCTAATTTTGAAGTTTACTTAAAATGTTTTATTTTTTTGTAAACATATGATATGAAATTACTACTACACAACTTTTTTTCATCTCATTTTTTGAAAGGCGTCAATACGGGATATCCACTGATCCTTCGTGCGACTAAAATCGAGGTAAAGGCGCGAGTTTAAACTTTTTTCCATCTTAAAAAACTTTCAGCGAATCGAAACGGAATTCAACGGAGATTTTGTGAAGAAAATGATGCCACGGCTCGATTACCAGGCGCTGCTTCAAGCAGCCAATTCTGTGGATGAGAGGGCAGCGAGCGAATTGCCTAAGGAACTGGCGACTGATTGGGAAAATAACGTTGATTTCCTCAGAAAGGTTTGATTTTGTTCCCAAATAAGCTAAACGTTGGCTATGTTTAGCTTCACTCTCTGCTGGTCAATTACGAGATTGTCGAGGGCGAGTTGGAATGCCCCGAGAGCCACCGCATTTTCAACATCAAAGAAGGCATTCCGAACTTTTTGGTTGGTGCCGACGAGGTTGATTGATTCGATTAAAACTTTTTAAAGAATGTTCTTTATGCAATTGTTAATTTTCAAAAAACATTCATGAGAATATATATTTGGAAAAGTCGATTATTTACGTTTTTTCATATTAAAGCTGGAATTTTTAAGTGCTTAAAGGGCTAAATTTGTCAATAGTTTAATTTCGTCAAAAATCACAATAGTAAGTGAGCTAAGTTTTTGTTGTAAATATCGTTTTTTTTTTGTCCAAGAAAAAGTATTTTTAGTTGGGCATTTTGCCAATGTTGATGAGCAATCATTACACTTAGCCTATAAAAAACCTGCTAAAACATCCTCTAAACAAACTCAAATTTCACAAGAAATATGATTATATTTTGGTTAACAAGATTCTTTTTTAGAAAATTTCTTGGTTTTACGCTTTCGGTACAAATTGTTTTCAAATTCCGGTAACGCATTTGTTTTCACTTGAATTCGACATTTTTAATATTCCCGTATTTTGTACCTATACATGTATTTGATGACTACTGGCGTTTCCAGCTGACTTAGTTTAAACTTACCATAAATGACACAATTTGTCATTCTGCTCTTTTCGTCCTAATCACTCTCTCTGCAGGCGTCGATGGCGTATGCTTTTGTGCGCTCTTTTCTCTCTCTCTCTCTCTCTCTCTCTCTCTGCCCAATGCAATGACTCCCCCCCCCCCCCCGTGACTTCACTTTGGAGAACAGCGGCGGGTGCACGAAGAAACATTTTCGCTTTCCCATTGCACAATTGTTCCCCCTCTCCCTTCTTACCCCTCGGGGGTTAGTGAATGAATGTGAGCATTGGTCCTCGCGGCTGGTGAAGCGATGGGTTGTGCTTTGGGTGCTTGGTGTTTTTCCCTGTGATGTGTGGTGATTTCCACCCGGAGGGCAGTAAATTCCACCGGCGTTCTACCAAATCAATTGTTTTCTCTCCTTGGCCCTGCAGGGGTTGTCGGTTCTGAACGGAACCGAGCCTAAACCCGGGAATTTTTCGGTTCGGATAACCGAAGATTTGCGAGGGACAGACAACCTCAATCTGCACCATTTAATGGTCTGTTTTCCTTATCCTTTTTTACTTCCCCTAAAGAACCAATTCCAGTTTTGGAGTAATCTTTAAAATTAAGTTATTGGTGTTTTCCGCATTTCCTTCTAGACTTTCCAATAAAATTCTCTTCTCGCCATTCCTCCATTCATTCATCATCCTTCGTCACCTCTTACCCTCAAAAATATGATCCGTCTCCCACCACTCTCTTTAATACGTAACAAACCGGTTACACCAAATCATTTTGGTGCATAACCCCATAAAATTGTTTGCATTAATCAATTGATTCGCTTAACCCTGATGGACGCCTTGAAGAAACAGTTCAAAATTCTTAGTAAAAATATTTATTTCATTTAATTCTGGTAACTTGCCCGTGCCGAAAGAAATTGCCTGGTTCGGTTCTTGTCCTTTCGCCCCGCGCAGTGTGAGGCCACAAATTAAAACTAATTTTCATCAAAAAATAGAATATAGAAAAAGAATGACCACCTCTGCCTCTGTGGACTTTGACTACAGCGGGCCGCCCGTCTGTGTCTCTAATGGAATGGCCCTCCAGGCAAACAAACTTTTGTTGTCTTTTGCGTGTTGATTTGTCCAAACAGCAGTGGAAATGGCTTTTCAGCTCGTCTCACAGTTTGGCATTCGCAGTGCGTGGCATGCCTTTCTTCGAATGCGCGGGAATGAAAGTGAATTCCGAAGAGGCAAATGGTGCGGTCGACTCCCTCAAATATTTCCATAACAAAATTGGTCGACTGCGACGCGAAGTGGGGGAGCTGAAAGGCTCAGGCTGGAGCAGAAAAGGAAGAGCAACTGTTGGCCGAGAACTTTGACACGTTTTTGGTCGGATCCGACTCATTGGAATTGCGCGAAGGTGTGGAGGAATACTCGGAGGTGGACAAAAAAGAGTTTGGTGAGGAAATGGGCAACGATGACGTCAAACGGACGACCTCGGCAAAGGATGGCGACGAAGTGGGAACGGATGGTCGGTTTTGAAGAAAGCATCGATAATAGTAACATTGGCCGTTTCAACTCAAATCGATCGTTCTTCAGTCTGTGCGTCTGAGTCGGCGGAAGAAACCGCCGCTGCCACTCTTCTGAAAGTGATCAAAGAACAACAGCAAAGGCTTGATCAATCGAAGAAGGGTCGGCTAGGAGATGGCCAAACAGAAGTCGTCGTCAACCGTGAATGTTGCTGTAGAAAAAAGAGGGACGACGAACGGAGGACTGAAGCCGACAGAGAAGGCAACTTTGGAACAGAATGTGGGGGAGTTATCGGGGGAATGGCTCAAATCAAATCCAACATTTGTCATTAGCGGCTGCTGCAAAAGGATGAGAAGAGGACTCAGCAGTCGCAAGAAGGACGCAAGGAAGAGATTGCTCGTCGCCATGCCGAAACAATTGGTGGGTCTAGAATCAATTAAAATTGCATTCTAAACTAACGTTTTTAAAGCATTATAAGAAGCCTCTCTTCAGACTTATAAAGTCCTGTTTTTAGATGATGTGGTGTCATTGGTGCTGGAAAAGATCCGAAACAACCAGCCCTTCGAGGGCGAGCTCAACATGGCACCCGCCTCTTCTGCCGCTCAAATGCATCTCTCCTCACCAACGGCAGCGGGAACTTCAAAGGGCTTCCGGGGAAGTGCCGGAGGGCAACGGACGCCATCCAATGTAAGCGGACACGGGAAAAAACAGCTGAAAGAAGAGAGTGCCCACGGGGCAGAGGGAGCGGTCCAACCGCAGAAGCAGCACTTCAACACACACACCGGCAACTTAAAGTGAGTTGAGCCAGCAGTATTTAGGGTTTGAGCAAGTGATTGTGATTTTTTGTTTATGTGAATGAAATGTTTAAGCCAAATGCCTTCCGCTGGTCAGTCCATTTTGTTTCTGCGCGGTGTCAAGCAAATGAACGCAGTCGACAGCGCCGTCCTTGGCCCATCAACCGATGATCAAAAATGACCCGGCGACCATTCCCGGCAATCTCTCAGAGATAATCCGCGCATCGTCTTCTGCCACCAACTCAGCCTATGCCATTCCGACCCGGCACCCTCACCATATCGTCGCCGGCGGGGTCCAGGTACTGTTCAATAAGAATTGCGCATGTTTTGATGCTTTTGAAAGGCCCCACAGACAATCGCTGCAAAATTCGCATCAATTCAGAAGAAAGTTCCGTCACAACAGCAAGGTCATTCTTTAACAATATGATCACTTTTCTTAACAAATATTGTTAAAATATTCAACAATTTTGTATGGAAATTGGAATTTATAGTTCACCCGCAAAATCAACAACAACATTTGGTGATCGGTGGCGAAACTTCAGCCGAATTGGTGGTGAACGGAAGCGGAATTCCGTTGGATTTGGCCATTCCAACAGGGAATGACTGTGCAGGAGCTCATTCAGGCAATTAAATGTTATCAGAATGCCGAAATGCGACTCATCAAATGCCCAATACGTTTAAGACGTTGAAGGTGCAGAGCAAACAGCAACAAATCGTATTCCACCAGAATCCACAGATGGTGCAGCAGCAGGAAACGCCCGACTCTTCGAGCAGCCAGGAAGCCGTCCGCCAGGAGGCCCGAAATGGATGCAATTTTAAAAAAACAAAAGATTTTCAGATCCAAAAATTAGTCCACGAAAGTTCGACTAAAGCAAAAGGAACGACTTCGACGCCCACTAAGGGCAAACGAAGAAAGGAAATGCCATCGGAAAAGGGAGAGGAACGGGGGCAAAAGTACGCAGAGGGAGACGCACCGAGGGCAAAGAAGCAACGAAATGGGAGGCTAGCGAAGCAGCAGCAGCAGACGACGCCGGGAGGGGCGGGAAGCCGAGGGGGGAGGGAAGGCGGAGCCATCGGTGGTAACAAACGAAGACCAAAAAGCAACGAACTCTCGGCACCAGCAGGAGGAAATGCAACAACGCCTTGGGGAGTTGGAAGTGCAGCTGAAGAAAGCTCAGAAGCAATTGGCAGTCGAGCGGAACAAACTGACGGGGCAGAAAAAGCGGGCGGATAAGTTACAGACGGAATTGGACAAGGCAAATGAAGGGCAATGCAAGTCGGCTTAAAATGAGAAGATTCAGAGTTTGGACTCCGTCCAACTGCTGCAGATTGACTTGGCGTGTCCTGAAGACGGATAACAACAACCTGATCGCCGAGAACATTGCCTTGAAGTCATTTTGGGGGATGAATAATCGAAATTCTTTGTAATTCATTCAGAGCTGAAAATCAGCAGCTTCGTTCCAAGGGTTCGACGTCGTGCATTCACAAAAAGGCCGTTCCTTCATCCACCGCAATTGGAATGGGGGTGGCGCTGCGGGGGCTTTAAGGGGTCGCAAAAAGGCAAATGGGCGAGACGGCGACGGGAAGGGGCGGAACTGAAAAGGCGAGGGGCGGCGTATGGAATTTTAGTCTAAAATATTATAAAGTAAAAAAGAATCGCTAATAAAACTGTAATAATTTTAGCAAAAGCAGTCCGAAAAAGTGCCGACACTTCCGGAAAGGACGCGAACGCCGCCGCCCCTCTCCAGCGAACTTGGACGTCGGCAAAGCAAACGAATTTGCGTTGCGCGAAGTCAATTTATGAAAGCTTTTTATTGACATTCATTTTCATTCCTTCGCTTGGCCTTTTTTTTATGTTCCCGTGTGCCAATTTTGACAGAATCAAAGGCGTATTCAGTTGGAAACGGCTAGCGACTTTTTATTAGGCTAAAAATGATTTAAATCGCGCGTTTGTACGTGTTGAGATGCGGCAATGAATAAAGAACAAAAGGGTAATTGAGCCGTTTAAACGCTCTTGACAATGTGATAAATGAATATGCCTTACTCTCCACCTCGTTTTATTTTACATACATTCACTAATCAAATTCACATTTATTTTCATCAATAAAGTTAAATGCAAATCTATTGAACAAATTTAATACATCCAAATGACAAAATCCCACAATTCATCATCGTTCGGTAGGGCCATCACTGACGTTTTCACAATTTCCGCCTGACCTAGCAAATCCGTCAGGCGCACCGCCTCGGGCCTGGAGGATAATCCGCCAAAGCGTTGGGGAAAAGTCCGAGTGCCTTGAAACGCGAGCCCATCTGATCGTCTGCAATTAGCATACGACACGCCTCCAAAAGACCGACACGCTCTTCCTTCGTTTTGCTTTTGTTCAGCAGATAATTCAGTCGATGGTGAAGTCCAATGCTTCCGAGAAATGCCCTAATAACGGCAAATCAGTAAACGAAAATTTAGCGCAAAAAGCTGCCATAATTTTAATTGAATCGGATACCAAAAAAGTATCGACCAGCCGAAAAGTTAAAGCCAACCCTCCGTTTACCGTTGCTCCACTGGCCCAAACACCAAACATTCGTCGCGTAAAGCCATTGACAGCTCGCCAAAGTCCACATCGGCGGTAATATCAATCGGAAATTTGTTTCGTAAAAGCGTCTGCCTTCCTCGTCTTGCTTATGCCATGCTTACTTGTCCGGGGGAAAGGAGTGGATCCACCAATTGGTGTTCTCTGTACGCTCTCAGCGAAAAATCCCTCCTCGAGCCGTCATGGCCATAATCAATCAGCAGGGCGAACCCACCGTGCGAGGTGAATCTGTATAATCTTTTTGACCAGCATTCGTCGGGGCCTCAAACCTTTCGGACCATTTGACGCACGATATAATGCGCTTGGGGACAAAATTCCCATTTTGTGCGACTCTCATCCTCGCGAATGCGCTGGGGAATCCACGCCTTCGTGTGAATGTTCTCGCCCGCCGAAAGCATGAAGCACAAGCGCTGCTCGTCCGTCCTGTCCAGGGTCACGTACTGCTCGCACCACTTCTTGGGGTTGGCCTCGTCTCGGACAAACAGATGGAGTGGTAATGCGTCCAAAAACTCATTGGCCACGAACACAGAGAACTAAAAACGGTGGTTGGCTATCTTTTTGATGTCTGATCCTCTCATACTGGATCGTCAGATTTGTCATTTTTAATCATTTTGGATCAACACAACGCACTATTTTCGACAATAATCAATATACAGACCCCCTGCGGCACATCGTCCAACGAATCGTACCACCGAATTCTGACCAAATCTCCGCCAAATCGACTGTTCAAAATCTGTGTTTGACGCTCCATCAAACGCTCTGAGCTCTCCACCAGGTAAACTTCCACACTTCCTAACACCTTCAAATGGGGCACGATAAAATGCGAAAAGAATTTCAAAAACATCAAATTTGCGCAGCACAGTGAGCACATCGATAATCAGCTCTCCCGAGCCGGGTCCAAGCTCCACCAACTGCCATCGGCCTTGCCAACTCGTCATTTCCAATTCGTGCACAATCCAACTTCCAATCTTAAAGTGGTAACCAATCGAATTGAATGCGAAAATAATGCATTTCTGTCGTCTACCAATTCTCCAAATATCTGAGTTAGCTCTGGCGAGGTTACAAAGTCGCCTAAAAACAAGTGGCTGTAAACTTCAAGCCCAACCTATTTTAATTTGTAGTTGCCTCGTTCTCCGAAGATTTCTTTCTAAAATTAAATTTATTTTGCGTTAATTAAAAATCAATTACTTGGCGAGCATAGTAACCCAGCGGCGAATTGACACAAAGCTGCATATATTCAGCAACTGTTATGGGACCAGAAGTGCGTATTTTGTCACAAATAATTCGCAGCAGCGGATTTTGTGACAAAATAGGAGACGGAGACCGATTAGTTGAAGGTCTGAAGGAATGGTGGAAGAATTTATTTCCACAAAATATTTGCCGACGGAGGGGAATTAAATTGGTGAACCGACGCAGCATAATAAAGCGGGACAAAGTCTTGGAGATCCTTTAAACGAATTAACGGTAAATAATGTAGTTTGTTGCACTTATTTTTTGGAGGAAAAAAAATTAACAAAGTCGAGCCGGGGCGTAGAATCCGAATCTGGCTTCTGTTTCGACCAATTCCGAACCCCGAATTCGAAATTTTTTAAAAATTCAAAAATCAGTAGTTTAGGCTTAATAAAAAGCGAGAATAAGCGGTTTTTGGACCGGTTTAAATCTTTGAATTTAATGAAAAAACCAAAATCGCGTTGTTGATAAAAATGGCAATTTTGAATACAACACAATGCCAAATCGTCGGGATGGGGAAAAGTCTTAGAAAATAAAACCCAAAAGAAAACCGGGTTTTCTTGGACATAATTTTTTCTTTTTTTAATTCTAGTTTTATTTTGCTGCAATATGGCTAATATTCGGAGGAACCAAGCTGCAATCACGATTGTTAAACGCATTTCTCAAGAGCTTAAAAAGGCTGATAAAGTATTCTTCTTTTCTAATGACATACTAAAAGATCAATTAAAAACAATTTAGGATTTTTCGACGAAATGTTCGCTCCACAAATATTTGCTTCGCCAACTGACAGCGAGTTCGAACCAGCAGGACGCAACATTAGGCGCTGCAGAGACACAACATTCTGCTCAAACTTATGCAATTTACTTGGAAAGCAAAAGGAAATTGGATGAAGTTAGAGCCAAGTATTTCCTTGGAGGTGAAACGACAGTAAAAGAAGCGGCGAGAATGGTCGGATTGAAGTTGCCCGAAGAATGGCATAAGACGACAAATGAAGAGATAGCGAGTGACTTCAAAAATATGACCTCCTCTTGAATCAAGTATTTGTTGGCCCACTTTTTCAGTATTTCAATTAAGTAAAAAATGTTGTCAGCCGACCCAACGGTCAAATAAAAACTGCTTGTTTTCAAAAAGCCCAAGTTGCTTAAACAATAAACAGCATCGAAAGTAATTGTCAAGTTATTAGCACACTTCAGCCTTATTCTTTTCGTATTCCGCCGTTTTTGCACGTTCAGCTCGCCCCAATAACTATATGGCAGTAAAGTAGCGTATTTTTTCGACCGATTCACTCACTTTCCGAATGCCCCTTCTTTTGCCTTTCCTCCTCCTCCCCTTCCTCCTGTTGAGTCCTTCCTCTTCTCCGTTCTCCTCTTTGTTCGTCCTCCTCTTCTCATTGTCGTCTTCCAGTTTGGCCGAATGCTCCTCCCCAGCCTTCCGCGCCGTTCCCATTAATTGTTTCTTCAACGTTTCCATTCTTGTTTTCTTTATGCTAAATGGGGAACGAGTTAATTTACCCTTTCGTTCAATCATTAGGGGTTCCTTCTGCAAGATTAATCTAATCCAGTTCTGACCAATGCGCAAAAATTCAAATAGCTAATCGTTTGCAGTTTTTAATGAAAAAAAATTCGGAAAAAATGACCCAAACGGCAGATATAATGAAAGTGGTACGGGCATTCGTAAGTTTCAACACACCGCAAATAGTCCGTCCCTCAGCTCGCGGTACTGCTTTAGTGGGAACACTTGGATGTGGCCGGAAGAGAGCATTCAAGCTTTGGTGATGAGTGATCGTTTGGCGATGCATAAGGCGGCGCCGTCGTCGCTTCCGATCACTTAAGTTCTTTTATAACAAGTGAATTTTCCCAGCATTATCATCAAGATCCTGATACAAGCTTTTGGACGTCAGGTTCGGATTCTGTGCACTTGAAAATCTCCGAAAACCCCAGAAACACCCTTTTCCCGACTTAATAAAAAAAATAGGGGAAGGGGTCAAACCGAAGTATTCCCTCTAAGTCCATAAATATTCAGAACCTCAATGCCCCCACTGCGGTCTCCCCCCCTCTCAGACTCTTCGACGCCTTCTCATCGTCTCGTCGTTTGCCCATTTGTGTGTCCGTTTCATTCCCACTTTCGCTCATCGCTGACTCTTCGGCGATCGAATTACAGCGAAAACGACCTAGAAAAATTAGACCGTTTTAGCGACCAAATATCAATGAATTGTTCGAAGTTACCCTCAGCACTTCCGCCGCTCCACATACTGCACGTAGAAGTGTTGAGGTTGGAGACCAAAGTGAGCGAAGACGGGTGGAGAGGCGGCAAATGCGGCATCTCGACAATGCCACTTTCGTCCGCCAGAGGAGGGGGGAAAAGCCTCTGCTCCCGCGTCTCCTCAACAACGCCATCTTCTTCACTTTCGTGCCCACCTTTCTCCACCTTTGATTCATGTCCCGAAACAACGTTCTGACCCTTTGAGTTCTCATTGGAATTGACCACAACTTAAAAATTTGCAAAAACATAATTTGATTGTTTCAAAGATAAGGCACAGCCCCGACCTCCTTACTTTGATTCCCCGAAGTTTCTTGCCCAGTTTTAGTTGCCGTTGTTGTTGTCTTTTTCCTGCCATGTTTATGCCCATGGTGATGGTGGTGAAGGCGCTTCAGCCGGCTGTTCGTTGAATAACGCTAAATTTTCTCATTAAACCCGAAATTCAATTATTTTATTATCGTGGCAGAGGCGTCTTATCTGTGGAAGGAGAGGCATAGTCTCCATTAATAAGACACATTATTCTAAAATAATATAAATTTTATTTTAACATTTTTGCGTTGTCGGATTAAAGTTTAGACTATTTCACATCCCTGCTACAATATGCCTGTCACGGGATTTGTTGAGCGATTTTCTGTTTAATTTAAAATGTTTCCATTCTTTTTATACCTTACAAAAACGTTGTTCTGCCGTTTTGGAGGCTAATTGGACAAAGGCAAATCCGGAGTGAGCGGGCCAAACACCGCCGATCATTTGGGCAACTCGGCGTTGAATTCGTCCAATCTGCGGCATGTGGACGCCAACCACTCGACCAAAAAACGTTGCGCGTTTCCTCAATCGTTCCGCCGTGCACAGCGGTGGCAAATTGTCCTTAAAACGAATTTAGTTAATTTACTTAATCAATTCAATCTGCATACTTTTTCCCTAAAATTCTGAAATTAATCGATCCTTTTGGTATATGCACTTCCTCAAAAATTTTGACTTTTTGTGTAGGGGGCATAAAACTCAAAATCTATCGAGAAACGGAAGACACTCAAGCGCAAAATAAGATTTTGGGAGAGAGATATATTCATAACCTTTTTTTATAATTGAATGTCTTTACAAAGCCAAAATCCCCGCCCCCCCCCCGGTTCTTCCCACGTCAACAGACCACAAAAACGGTTTTCTCGTCATTGCGCAGAAGAATCTGTGGGCTCACTCGAACAAAAAGGTGCTGCTGTTGTCGATCCTCTTCGATAGGCAAAGACGCGGGTTCGGTTGGCGATGCTTTTCAATGCGAAGTGGGACAAAGCGGCAAAACGCGCGACGTTGTGGACCAATTTGTTGGAGATGAGAGAGGACGGCCGACAAAGGGGCGACAGAAAATTGGGATTTGGAACATGAGAAAGTTGCTCCCTTTACCAAGTGTTCCGCCATCGTCTTCTGATGGGGACGGCAAAAACACGGTTGAAAGAAGAGGCAGAACGCGAGTCCAAAACGGCATTTTCTATCTGAATTCAAAATTTGTTCACTTTTGTCAAATTACATTTTGAATTCAAGTCAAAGTCGCGTTAGAGTCAATTTAACACTACGGTTTTGCACCCAAAAATGTTTCGTAAACAATTATCCGCAATTGTAAACAAAACGATCGTTTGTTTTCCGTCTCTCAACCCACCAACGCTCTTAGTTCCGTCCTGATGCCATTTGTCAACGGCCTCCGCCTCCTCCGTCCATTTCCTCCGTTCTTTTCCCGTTGCTGATCCCCGGTTCGTTCATTCAAATTTACAGCTTTGTCAGCCATACAATTAAATTATTTTGTCTATGAACGGACAATGGAGAAAAGTTTCAGTAAAGACATTGAGAAGAAGTATTTGCAAGGCAATTGAATACCTTCGCTTAGAAAAACCAAAAATTTGAGAAATTTAACAAAAGTCAAAAATAAAGGCGTCTGGTCTGGTTTTGGCCAAACATTCCACTTTTGGTGACATAATAAGTCTTGAATAACAACAAACAAACAGGTGGGAGTTTCACTGTCTTTTCGTTGTCGGAGACATTTCGCTGGCCCGTCGTGTGGACGCAGTCAAAGCTTCGATGAATGCCGACCGAATTCCGGCACGTTCAAGCTCACGCATCCCGGCAATTGTCGTGCCCCCCGGCGAACACACTTTGTCCTGTTGGAAAAAATGTTATTTTTCCTAATGTTCATTCCAACCTTCAGTTGCGCCGGTGAAGTGATTTCCGGCGGCGAGTTCAACACCAGCTGAGCAGAGCCCTAGATTGTAGTGGGTTTATGGAGATGAGCCAATCTTTATGTTTGACAGCAATACCTTAACCATTTCAGCGGCAAGTCTTACGGAAACTTCTCGGCTCAATCCGTTCAGCACACCGCCGTCCGCCAAAGCTTCAATGACCGCAAAAATCTTGTTAAAAGATCATTATGAAAACGCGATTTTTCCAAATCCAATCCTACATATGCAGGAGCACAGCTGGCGAAGTGCGGACGCAGCGTTGAAAAGCGATTCTTCAATGCGTACAGAGTGGACCGACCCTAGAGCCCAACTCTAACAACAGAGTCGCCTAAATGTCAGTCATTTTCCATTGAACTGGTTAACGTACGCCTTTACCATCTCAGATGGAATGTTTGGGTCCGTGCTGACTAGCACAATCCCTGCAGAGACGAGGCAATTCACATTAGGCATAAGACGGGCAGCGTGACCGTTGAAGCCGGCACTTTCGAGCTAAACAATAAAATTGGGCATAAATAAAGGGTATCGAATATCTGAATAAGCGCCTGTTGTTTAAAAGTGCCAAGTCCAATGCCGGCCATTATGGACACAGCAAGTAATTCAGGGCCCACCAAAGTAAAGCCACTCATTCAGATGCATTTCGTCGAGGAAATTGGGGAACATTTGGGGTTTGATTGCGATAAGCAGAATACCTGCAAATTATTTGTTTGTGACAAAACTTAAAAAAATACCCACCACGCGGTTTCTTCACTTTGCCGTAGAATTCATCGTTGGAATATGAAGTTGGATAGCCTTGCGCCTGAAAGTGTTTAAATGTTTAATATCCATCCGATTTATTTAAAACCCTCCAACGAAACGCGGTCTCTTTGATTTTGAACAAATGTACACTTCGGACTTATCGAGAAAACCTAAATGGCATAATGAATTAAAAAAGCCTCTATAACAATAACTACCAGTAGCGACTAATCCATGCACCAAAGCAGTAGCCATTTTTCCGCCTCCGATAACGGTCATGCACTTCTCGCGTTCGTTGAAGCATTCCAGATAAAGTTGGCCGATACGATCTTCGGAAGACAAAACCTCAATTAAAATTAAGATAAAAAAAGGCCAGAAAGTAACAAAGAGATGGGTACCAATCCGCCCCCCCCCACCGTTCCTCTAAAACTTTTTCTGACCCCCCCCCCCCCCAAAGAATCCCATCCCTTTGTACTTTGGCCAACAAAAAACTAAATTGTTAAAACTCGGGCTATAAAAATGCATTAAAATCGTGCAGTTCGTTTACCATAATTTTTTACAAAATCTCACCGCCAGCCACCCTCATTCCCTCAAAATTTTCATCAACATGGCCTTCCTTTGCCATTCAGAGAACCCCCCCTCTTCATGTCTCCTCCATTGGATGTGAAAAACAAATGCCCTTTCTCATTATGCCCCCCCCCCCCTCCCCGATGTTTACGATTAGAATCAGCAGGGCGGCGGAGAGGAGAAGGGAGGCAAGGCCTCTCCCGCTCATTCTGAAGCATTTCCATTCCCCACAATTTTTTTGCACTTTCCCAAGAATGGGCGAGTGAAAACAAGAAAAGTCATGTGGCTTGGCCTGAGGGACGGCGGACGCGGGGAGAGAGCCCCAGCTTCTATAAATAGGAAGGGGAGAGCCGGCCGATGGAGCTTTTTGTTGTAAATATTTTGAAGCAAAGCACTTTTCTTCCCTTTTTCTTTTTCACGTACAAATTTAATCACTTAAAACTACTCCGAAATAGCGATTTAAAGAAGACGCCGGAACATTCGCATTTTATAGAAATGCAATAATTATTCACTCTTTAGTTAATTAAGATACATTATAAAAATATTGACGAGTGATTCTATAATGGCAAGCGCCCCAATGCCGCCGCCCCAAGACCAACGGGAACAACAAGTGACGTTAAGGACCGATTATGTAAATTTTAAAATATAATTATAGAAAAAATCGACATGGAAACCTCTGCTGATCGCAAGTAAGTTAAACAAGACTCTAAAAATATCCGAAATCTTCGAATTTAAATTTTAATCAAATTTTTGTTTGGCACATGAGATTTCCTTAAATAAACTTCGAAAATTCCGCCCTGTGCCAGATTAAATTAAATCGTCAAAACCATCAGTTTTTCGTTCAGCACCAAAAATTCCGGACCCAGAAGAATTCCCTTTTGGAATTGTACAAACTGCAATCCGAGCTTCAGATCGGATGCGCACCACCTCTGAAGATTCGGCAGAGTCATTTGATGCCTATGAGCCAGAGTGGGGGATGGGTTTTAGAAAAAAAACTGAGGGCGGTTTTTAGCTCTCACAATATTGGCGATTCGGGACGCCGAATGAGCATCACGGAACGCTTTTTTGGCCGTTCAATGACTCGCGAACGAAGCAATTCACTCGGCGAAGAACAAATTGGGGAAGAAAAGCACAAAAGCATCACAGAGGTCACTCACTCTTTTGTGATGCCCTCCCTAATTTTGTGATATTCCATTTCAGAATCGAAATTTCAAGGACTTTATGAAGCGTCAGAGGAAAATATTGGGCGATGACGAATGGCAATAGAGGCAAAAGAAAAGGATGGAATATTCGAAAAAACAACGTCAAATCGGAAGCATGCAATTACATATTTATTTTTTCAAAATATTTGTAACGCTAACCGTTCGAGATTTATTAAAGCGTAAAATTTAAAAACTACCTTCTGCTGCTGAGTTTGTTCTAAGTTGATTGGTTTTGTTTCAGCTTCTTTTATTGAAGACATTTTTGGGCACTTTGGGGTTGGACAATGTTGACAAAGATTTGTGACCAGAGCCTAAAAAAACAATATGTGATTAAAAGAACAGGAGCAGGAGAAGGGCGGGAGTCGGGACTCCCGGTAACCTTTAAAGTTTAAACTCACGTTCCCGGAAAGAAGTTTTAGTCTTTCTCCCGCGCCCAGAAATAATTCCTTGGCGAAATGTTTTGGACCAATTTCAAAACCGTCAGAATTTCAAAAAATTTTCTTGGGCGGTGACCCCCTGAAGCAATTCTCATAAAAAATTCTTCAGTATTTACTACCAATTTTAAATTTTTACAAAATAATTTAATTAAGCAAAATTTGAATGTTTACCATTATTCGGCGCCATCTCTGGACAAAACTTGATAAATGGTTAGTTTTATATTTATTTATAATTATTTTACATATATCACCCCAACGAAAAGGGAAAAAGAGGAAACTTTCCGAAAATCTACCCAAGTGGGTGTAGAATCGGAATGACGCCTAAAAGGTCGGATCATTTTGTTAGGAAAATTTCAATTTGTGAAAGACTTTCCTTCATTTTTTTTATCGGTTTCGGGGTTTAAACCGGTCGAAAAAGGGCTAACAAATAAGGTTGGATTTTGCGCCTCTGATGACACCCTGAAACAGCTTTTTCTCGACTTTTGAAAAAACAAACAATTCCAGTATTACCGGTTAATCCTTCCAACTGACTTTTTGACAATTTTTTTTTGTTTTCAGTGAGTGGCAGACGGTAATTTGCTCCAATGGAGTGATCGCCTCTTGGCATCCGCCCAAACAATTTCCTTATGAGCATTCGCGCCCCTTTAACATAGAAAAGGCGCTGATGGAAAAAGAAGTTATTTATTGTGAATTTAAAATAAAAAATTAATAATCTTTAGAACTTTCTCAATCGGAAAGGCGATGAAACGTTTGGGACCAACGGCCCTGATGATTTGGCACTTCGTGAAATTTTCCACACTGAAATGCAAGAGTGGAGGCCAATGTAATTCTTGAAACTTCACCTTTTCTAACAGTTTTTAATTACAATTTAGATACCGAGAGAAGCGACTTTACAGGGCAAAAGTGGACGACGAGCTGAAGCCGTAATTCATTTAAAAGTTCTTATGGTCTCCCGCATTTTTTGAGAAAAATTCTTTAGACCCCCCCCCCCCCCTATATGATATGCCCTTGCCGCGGTTCATGCCACCGAAAACATCTACCAACTGTTTCAGACCCCCCCCCCCCGCTTCTGTGCATTATGTCCTAAAAATGCTGGGGATCATCAGCATTATTACCCCTTTCAAAATGTTCGGAATCTTGGAAATTGATTTTAGGATTCTTTCCAATCCGCCTAAGCTCCCAGAGCTTGAAGGACGCGCCAGTGACGAAAAGGATGACAAATTGCCAAAATGACATTTCCGAAGGGCGGGCGCGTTAAATGCTTTTTTTCATCAGTGAATTGTTTTTTACCATCAGTTTAAATGACTCAATATTCACATTTGCCCCAATTTACGTTTTTATTCTTGCCTAGTGATGATCCAAGCGTTCTTCTTCGGTCGGGTTCCCTATTTGACGGGTATTGAAAGTGTTAAGATGGATGTGTATATATTCGTATATTCTGTGCAATTGCAGGTCTTTGTGTTCAGGAGTCTCTCTGCCGGCAGATAGTCGCTGATCCTGGATTCCGGTGAGGCGTTCTCATTCCGTCTGTGTCTCAATTTTGTTCTGTATTGGAGTCCAAGTCGTCTAGGGATCATTTCCTTTGCCTCTTCGAACATCCGCCCACTTATACCGTTGGAATCCGACAGGACCAATATTCCGAGGAACAGGCGCAACGGTTGCGAGCGCTGGGCGCCGAATTTCATAGGCAAATTGAAAAAGAATTGCGAAATGATAAATCTTTGCCCATCGACAGGATTAAGCGGGGCGGTCTCATCACTTTCCACGGGCCGGGGCAACTCGTAGCCTATCCGGTAAATTGAACGTCTCCAATTTTTAAATTCTTACAAAAAAAAAGAAGTTTTCGGAAAATCAGACGAAACCACTCCTATAGTTTGGGCCTAAAAATGCCCGTTTTGCTGACAAATTTCCATTTAGGTTTTCAATTTACGTAAATTGTCACCGGACGGCAAGTCGAATGGGTTGGGTGTACGACGATTTGTTGAATTGGTGGAGGAGGTTCTGATTCAAATGTTGGAATGCGATTTTGGACTGAAAGGAGTTGGACGGACTCGGGATCCGGGTGGGAATTTTGAACTATCTGGTAAAGTGGATAACTTTTAGGTGTTTGGGTGGATGGCATTCGCAAAGTGGCCGCTATTGGCATCCAAGTTCGGCATGGAGTCATTTCCCATGGGTTGGCGCTGAATTGTGACACCGATTTGGGCTGGTTCGACCACGTCAGTCAGCTTACAAATTAGAACTCTGGGACAGAGAGATTTCCTTCAGATAGTGCCTTGCGGTCTCCACGGAAAGTTAGTCACTTCAATCAGCAAAGAATTGAGTCGTCCGGTGTCCGTGTCGGAAGCTATCGGACCAATCTGTTCTCAGTTTGAAAAACACTTCAAAGTGCCCGTACTGCTCGAAGAGGGCCATCGGGCGGAGACGTTTCTTTCGGAGTGCATTGGCGCTGAGGGAAGGCGGGAAACGCTCTTTTGACAGTTCTTCTCTTCTTTTTACGCTAATTGTTTGATATCCTTGGCTCTTAAAATAACATTCGAATTTTAAAAACTGTTGAAGAACGGACAAAAACAGTCACAATGGTCGAACATAATTTAATGCCTTTTTGTTAAGATTCACTGAAAGGAATACTTTCAGCGTTTGTTCCAACTTATTCACGCATTAAAAGAGAATCGCTAAAGTGCTTAAAGCAAGGCAGAAGCATTGTTTGCTCGAAGATAATGAAAGTGCCCGCCGGGCCTTGCGCCAACATGGGCTGACTATAAAAGCATCCCAAACACCCCTAAGGGGATGTCGAATTCGTCCGCTTATCGCACTCTTTCCATTTCAAATTAATATTTTGGGGGCGTTTGCGGGCCAAATGAGCCGCAGGATTTGACAGATGATTTTTGTGAGAATTGCTCAAATCTTTCACAATGTGCCCTCCCTCTTGGGGTTGCAGTTTCCATAGCCTTTGTCAGCCTTAGAGGTTGGATTTATTTGTGATGTCAATTCGTCCACCTTTTCGGAAGTTAATCAAACGACGTGAAGCAGTTAAATGGCCAATAATAGCCGATGTGGGGGTCTGAACAAAGATGGCGCCAACATCACGCCCAATAATCCGTTCTAATGAATTTCCCCGCCCACTCGGTTAAAAGTCCCCCCCCCCCCCCCAACGCGCGACCGGTGGGCGTGGGAAGTCGTTCAGCCCCGGGGGGTTTCGATTTGATGCGTTGGCATCTTTTAGTGAAAGGCCGATAAGGTTTTTTTTAAATGGTGCTTTTTGTGGTTTGTCAGGAGCTTTGTGGGCTTTTTGTAGATTGGTTTTTTGGAAAGGAAAAAGAAAACATTTTCGACCGTCGGCGTTTATCGGAGCCGCCGATCTCTTCCAATGTTGTGATCCGAAAAAACCCTGGTTTAGTCGTCCAATTCCTTTAGTGCTTCACTCATTTCCATTATTATTATTTTACTTTTTTTCGCATAGGCCAGACCAAATCGCGCCGTTTTTGTTGAAGCATGGGAACTATGGACGGCAAAAATAAAAAAGCGGCATAATTCAATGGCGTAAATATTAGTGATGCACGAGACCCAAAATTTACCGAGAGTCGAGACCGAGAAATGACCCCGAGACTCGAGATCGAGACCCAAAAACCCCGAGAAATTTCTCGAGATCGAGACTTTCGTGCATCACTAGATAAAAAAGAATTTTTGTTTTGAATTTTACGCGATGACGCAAAAAAATAAAATAAAAGCGCCGTTTCGTCCGTTAGCATCACTTTCATTAGCCGACACGGGCCAGGCCAACAATTCATCCGCCGCTCATTTCAAATTCGTTTCGGCCAGCCATTACTCGAACTGTTCCAAATGCTCTCATTTCGACAAAACTAAAACAAATCGGCAATTATTCCTTAAAGTATTTTTTGTTTTCAAAGAATTTAAGGCCTTTGCTCGGTGATGCGTCGCTTTTTTGTTATTTTTAGTCCGTTTGATCGGAATTTCCGCTTTTTTCCTCCGGGCTTATTGGACATTGCGCCAACAAAAGTTCTTTGAGACAGTCTTTACGCACCCCGCCGCCCCCATTAATATTATTATTATTAATATTAAGGCATTTAAATTTAATTCGCAAGTTGAGACAAAATGTTTCTCAACAGGGCGTGGGAATCAATCGTTTGGCTCCGCCGCCTGAGACGGCAAACAAAAATTGCGCGTAAATTTCCCTCTGAAAAAAGAGTTTTCTTCCGTCATAAAACCTCAATAAATAATCTGCGAAATTTTGCTTTTGCTTCGACTCGTTCCCATAAGGGGACCAAAGGAAGGTTAGGTAAATGCCGCCCAAACCGCCACCGATCCTTCCCTTTTTTTCATCAAAAAGCTTTGGCCTAAAGCCTTTCTTCAAGTCCATAAATAATTGGCCATCCGAAAATTCGCTGGCCATTTGAATTAGATGGCTTTTCATTCAATGAATAAATTATTACCAATAAAATATTACTTCATTTAATCCTTCAATTTCCTTCCGCTCTGCCGGAGAGGAAAAATTTATGGAAAGAAATTATTTCAGTTTTAAAATGTCACCCCCACAAATTATCCGACAAAAGCAATCGTACTCCAGACAATTTTAGCTGCTAAAAACGGCTACTTAAAATTTGACGGATTTAAAATGAAGGAAAAGCCTTCAATTAACAATTAAACCCTGGAGGGATATCCATCCGGCCATCCCTCCAGGGCCTCTTTTGGGACGCTGTTAATTGTGCCACACACCGACCGCCGCCATCTGTTGGGTGGCGCTGGCCGGGGCCGGGGGCCGAGATGATGGCATTAGCTGCCGGCACTTTCCCAATGCTTTCACGTCTCCCTTTTAGGGCCAAATGTGGGCCATCGCAAAGGCAAATTGCCCGGGGGAACTTTTAATAACAAAAATATCCCACCCCCTCAAGGCACTGTCAATTTGTAGTTGGTTAGGTTAGCCTCTCCCTCTCATAGTCAGGCACTCAACTCACTCGCATTGAATTGGGAAAAAATTATCTCAAAAATGGGGCAAAATACCAAATGGGGGGGGGGGAAGGGCATCTGGACAGTTCAGTTCCATCAATGGCCTGGGTGTTTGAAATAAACAAAAGCAATTCACTTCGACGGCCCACTGGCTTTAGAGATGCTCAAACCCCAAAATTTGCCTACACTTGAGAAGATACCCTAAGCTATGGCCCCAAGACTCACAAAACCCGATATTTTTCTCAAGTAGAGACTCTCGAGCATCCCTACTTAGCATCAGCTACCCGACCAAAATGCCTGAACTTCGAGTTCAACGATGACAAATATTACAAGCCTCCGTACATTACCGAATTATCCAACAGAACATTTTTTTGAAGTTGTTCAATCAACCGTAAGCCCCAATCGTACCCGGCGCCCAATCGTACCCGGCGCCAACTGAACGACTCTCTCGAAATGGCTCTTTCTTTCGCTTACTTTTGTTTTGCTATTTGCAGCAATTCTAATTGGCACAACAAATGCTAAGGCGTTGTGTGGGTGTGTGAGTTCGGTTTGCTTCCCTACGCACGCCTTAGCTCACTAATCGGCTTTTCCCATGATAATTGGCGTAGTTTCTTTCCTTATATGTTCGTTTATACGATTTACCGAAGCTTAAAAGGCACAAAATGTGCCACATTTGCATTCTCTCGCCAAATAAAGGCCTAAACAAAATAAACTCACATTTAATTCATAATTATTAGCCTTTTCCTTTAATGGGCACGGTAAATTAAACATCCGACAATCTTTGCTCTTTTTGAGATACAAAAAGTTTTTGGCAACAATTGCCAATTTTGCCACAAAAACGGGTCGCCTAACCTTTGGCCAAAAAGGGGACATTTATTCATTCGTTCTTTGCTATTTTTAGAATATTAATAAATATTTTTTCCCTTCCCTTTAAAAGAGGACCAAATTTTTCGGGAATTTTTCAATTTTCGATTAAAAATTTCCACATGAATTGCCCATAAATTCTAAATTTATTCGCGCCCTTTTCCCATTTATTAATTCATCCAAAAATTTGTCTAATTTTCGCGTTTTTCCCTTTCCAACGTTTTTCTCGACTAAACCAATTTTGAATTTGCTTTAGGTCGGGCATTTATCACATCGCCACATTTTGCGTAATTTGAATTTCTTCGAAAATGCTTTCCCTCCCGGCGTTGTCTCTCGTCTCTTTCTCGGAAAACGGACGGTTTCGTAACTTCTGCTTGCTGCTGGCCACACTTTGTCTGATCAGCGGCGGTCGGTCACTTCCCCTGGACCCAACAAACGACAGACTTTTCTTCTCCACAGTATTACGGTAGGAATTGGATTCCTTCCGTTTTTATACTGTGGCACAACCCCCGCAAAATAATATAAATAAATAATAATAAACTTTCTATGGACATTTCGAACTTTCAAATCCATTCAGAAACCCCCACAGCGTCAACACTTTGATACCAATTGGCGGTGTTTCTCCGATGTTCCGATTTGTTGGCACAAATCAATTTGTTGGCCTGAAGAAACGACGCGAACGCGTCGGCCCCATTCAGCCGTTTCTGGCCAAGAAATACGACCGAAACTGTAAGATTTCTTTCTTTTTTTTTGGCTTATTTTTAAATTCAAATTTTTAGGTTTCTTTTCGCCAGTTCAGTGCATGTTATCCTTCAAAGACGGCTCCAACTCGATGGGCAGCAACAGCGAAGTGTTGCACTTTGAGGCCGGACGGCGCCGAAAACGTTGATGAGAGATTTGATGGATTTAATTGATTGGCGACGGGGATTGAGTTTACATCAAACGATCTGTTTAATAATGCCATGCCCGATCGGACGACCGTGGACACAAATAATGATCATTGATCTCTCTCATTTGGAGTTTAATCAAATTTTGTATGAAGTTAATATGTCTCCTCTATACGGGGTTTGGCTGAGAGAATCACACAACAGAGGGCATAAAATCCCCAATTTATCAAAATTTGAGGAACAGATATTAAGACTAATTATGTACCGGGAAAACTTCAAAGGTAAAAAGAGTAAAAAAAAATTGGCATTGGAAATATATAAAAATATGCAAAAAGCGACAAAATGTTGGAAAGAAATGACAGCTAAAAAGAGGGAGGGGGGAGGGGGGGGGGGAAATGCAAATGAAAGTGGCCAGAGGCTAATCACCGGTAAGTGAACGTTTATAATTCGATGGGCGGGCGGGCGGCCAACGACGGACCGATCGGTCAGCCGTTGTTATTGTTGCCGTTGTGGCCGTTGTTGCACAAAAATTGGGGGTTTGTGTAAGAAAAGTTAGCGAATGCTTCCGGATCCTGGCAAGAAAAGGAATTATTGCAAATTAATTAATTAATAAATAAATAAATAATTTGGCTTACAATTGAGGCCAACAAATGTTTGTCCTGAATTGGGGTCAGCACGGCCTTTTCCTGGGTGAAATCGTCGTCAAAGTTGGATGTGTCGTTGGAACTTTTCTGCAAAATCACAAAATATTCATTTTTTGCCTCAAAAAGAAGCAAAGCGACCAACCACCAAAGGTCTGAATGGTGGTAAGACTTGTCGGGTTTCGAATCTTTTCCAATCGACCCCCCGGAAGAACGAATGTTGTCGGATGGGCCCGTCCGGACAATCTTAACACAAAGTAATGGACGCTAATTGACTGATGCTTAATTAATTACCCGGCATTCCCAACCGGGTGTTCGGGATTCCGATCGAAGAGCTGAAACGTTCGAATTTCGATGACAATTTCGAACAATTAAAATATTTAATTTAAATCAAACTTTACCGCTGACAGAATTTTGGCCGCTTCTTTTCCGATGGATTTGGGGAAATAGGGCCGTTCGTTGAGAATGGCATCGAACAGTTCGTCCTCGCCGTCTCCGTGGAATGGCGACTGCCCAATTAACATTTCGTACATTAAAACCCTACAAAATTAGCCCCCATTATTATTTTAAATTTAAATTTGGAAGAATTTGCCCGAGGCTCCAGAAGTCCACCGCCTGGTTGTACAGCTGTCCCTTGATGATTTCTGGCGCGATGTAATCGGGTGTGCCGCAGAAGGTGGAGGCCATGCCGTTCTCTCTGTTCGAGTCCGGCTTGCACATCCCGAAGTCGGCCAAAGTGAATGTGCCCGTCCGAGTCCAGCAAAATATTGTCCAGTTTCAAATCTGAAAAGTGGAAAATAAAACCGTTGCTTCTCTGTTACTTAAAGTAGTTGGCCGGGACCGGGATTTTGGGAAAAATCGGGACTAACCGGAACCGTGAAAGCCGGGATCGGGATGGATCAAACGACCTACAGTAACAAACAGTACCTCTGTAAATGATGTTTTTGGAGTGCAGGTACTGTAGGGCACAGATAATTTCGCAAGTGTAAAAGCGAGTGCGCTGCTCATCAAAGCGTTTGACCTGCTGAATGTGGTACATCAGGTCGCCGCCGTTGAGATACTGCATTACGAAGAACAAATACTCCTGAAATTTGAAAAATAATACCCTTGGCATTTTGTCCGTTTATAAATTTGATTGGGTTTTGTACATTTGATTGGGTTTTGTACATTTGATTGGGTTTTGTACATTTGATTGGGCTTTTGTACATTTGATTGGGTTTTGTACATTTGATTGGAAGGAAGTGAACAGTTGGCACAGAAAGGGGACATTCGGCCGCAAGGATCAGCACCCGACGCTCGATGAAAGTGCACTCCGTGTCGTCATCCTCCAGAATCACGTCCTTTTTGAGGCATTTCATAGCGAAGAATTGTTGGCGTCCCTTCAATTCCACCAGCAACACCTGACATAAAAGGAAAGGTCCCCAAGTGCCCTCTTTGGCACATTTGGCACACCGGTAGATCAATCACCCCGCCGATGGATTGATCTCGTCATGCTAAAATCCCTATGATAGTTAGTAAACGAAAACAAATTGTTGACTCGGAAGGGGCTCGAACTTTCACAAACAAAAAGAGAACAAAGGACACTCACCACTTGGATACCGGCAATGGGAAAAGGCAAGGTCAAACCCCCCCCCCCCCCCCCCCCAGGCGTCGGCAACAAAAATGAATGGCACTTTGGGAAGCAATGTGGGACTGATCTACCGGTGTGCCAAATCTCAACTTCCACATTCAAGGACAAATAAAAAACTCCCACGCAACCTTTCCGAAGCTGCCCTTGCCGAGCACTTTGTGGATGTTGAAATGCTGGAGTTTGAAGTGTCGGGGAGAGTCCCCGCCGCCCCCGACCTCCTCCCCGCTTTCCTTTTCCGTCCCCGCAGCCACATCCAAACTGCTCGCCGTTTGTGGCCGGAAAAGGGCCTAAGCGCCAAAGGAAGGGCGGTCTTTACCGAATGGGGGGGGGGGCAAATGTTTACTTTGAATTTGTTTCCCATTCCGTTGACGGCTTGCTGTTGTTGCCCATCTTTTGAGCCGATACTGCTCGGCGGCGTGCTTTGAAGGGTGAGGGGGGGGGGGGGGCTTAATTTGGTTTAAACGGCGGCTTACCTTCGCTTTATCTCCAAAAGAGCAGTCGGACAGCTGTTTTTGGTTGACCCCGCACAGATTGGGCATGTGCCTTTCGCAGCGATTGTGGCGAAAAAAGAAAGCAAAAATCATTTTTTATCATTTAATTAACTTTATGCCATCAACGACAGCCCGTTCTGGTAACCAACCAACCAATTCACGCCGCACACTTCGCACTTCATGCCCTGCTTGAACAGTCCGTACAAAAGTGAGCCGCAATGGTCGCAAAAGGTCAGACTTTTGAAGTTATACTAAATTCCCCAATTAATTTAATTAATCTAATTAAAATTGCCTGTTTAAATCGATGTGGCACATCGATTTTGAAACGTTCTTTGAGGTACTAAAAGAAGAAACGCTCAAATTTGCATAGAAAATGCTTTTACGATTGTTTCTTTGCTGTTCTTGGCCGATCCCGGACATTGGCTAAGCGTTTTTTCGTGACATTTTTTGTGGGCCGCTGAAATAATAATATTAAAATTAATAATTTATTAATAAATTCAAAAAAGCATACCCAAAGTGCAGAGTTGGCACCGATAGCCTTGCTTGTTGAGACCCCTCAATTCAAAAAGGGACAAATCATTCAGAAAAGGGACAAATCATTCAAAAAGGGACAAATCATTCAGAAAAGGGACAAATCATTCAAAAAGGGAATTCAAAAAGGGACAAATCATTCAAAAATGGACAAATCATTCAGAAATGGACAAATCATCACGAATTCCCCCCCCCCCCCTTACCACATAAATTCGCTGCACAGAGAGCAAAAGGTGGGCTGACGAAAAAAGGTGGCCACAAATTGATGGCCACGGATTTCTAAAGTCCAAAATTATCGTAAACTTTGTACAATTCCAACCGTGGACCCGGGCGTGTTTGATGGCGCCCCTCCTCCGCTTTATGCCCTCCTTAAGCCACGGGGTCGACGTCCCCCCCGTGCCATCTTCGGAATTGTAATCGACCAAATCGTTGCCGACTTTCTTCGTTTGTGCCAAAATTCGTCCGCATGGCTTGAGGCTGTAGGGAATTCATCAGATTTAGTAAAATGTCAACGGATTCTTCCAACTTTATCCAAATGTGTGTGACTGAGTCGGATTTGCTTTTGCTGACAATGTCCTAAATTGCATTTAATTAAATGTTTCCACTAAAATTCCCCAGTTTCTTACCTCTAAACGCATTGTCGCATCTGCGACGAGGGTTTTGTCGTGTTGGACGATCAGTTGAAGGACCCGGTGAGGCAAAATGCCAACGTCGAAAGACTTCTCCCATTGGAGTTGCATCGTTTTGCGTTTTTGAATAAGGCGATTTTCGCCTAAACTTTGCAAAATTGCCGAAAAAGCCCCCTAATTTGTAAGATGGCACTGTTGATTAGGCATCGGGCGGGTATTCGACACGCAATTACCCGAGTCGATTATTTGCCCGGCCCATTTCCGGCTACCCGAAAAATACCCGCGCAGGTCCAAGCCAATTATCCAAATCCTACCGTTTATTTCCACTTTTTCCTTCACATTTATGGCACAGCTCAAATCGACGATTTGACAGCCCTGGGGCAATTGATCGTCGGGAAATTCGGCCCGAAGCAATTTCAGTCTGACGACCGCCACATCGCTGCCGGCTGAGGCCGAGGCCGAGGCCGAGGGCAACAGCTGAATGGAATGGGCAAGTACGGGAATTGAAAAGAAAAAGCAAAAACTGACACGAGAAAATCACAACGCTAATTTCCAATCGAGTGGTAAATTTGGCCTTAAAATTGTCTCAAAATTTTTGGACATATCGAAAAGTTTCGGACTTTACTTTCAACACTTTTAGGCACCGTTTCGCTTTCCCCTCCCTCCCAACAGACCAAAACGTTGTCCCCCGCGGCCGGTGATGATGACGCTGGACATTTTGAGGCTTTCTTTGGCGCTTTGCGACTTCCTTTTCTTCGGTTGCTTCTTCTTCTCCTGTCGATGGCTCTTCTCCCGATGGTTCTGGTCCGAATCGGACAATGCGTTAACGCGGGAAGGGGAGCTGGACGGACAAGAGGGGTTTGGACAAGTGGGGCAGCGAGGAGGAGGACGAGGACGAACAAGACGAGAAGGACGGACTCAACGGCGGCAGCTGCTCCCCTTCCATCTGCAGCTGAAAAACCGTGCTGATCCTGCTTCGAGTCGGTCCTTTGAAGTCGTCCGATTACTTCTTCGGTGGCGTATACCGTCTCCAGCAAATCTTCCAATGGGAAAAGGTCGTGGATCTGAAAAGTTAGCCAATTAAGAGGGTTTGAAACCAAAAGTTTGGCGCAAATGTGTTTGGCTTTTTCACACATCGAAGGGAAAACGAAAAGAAAGGTGAGCTGTTCAGAGTCGAAATTCGACACGGCCGGGACGTACTCAAAGCTCAAAGTTGGTAATGAAGCATTGCATTTTCTGTCGAGAGTCCCTCCTCCCTTCCCTTCCCCTCCCATTCCCGTCTCAACTCATCCGTTCTTTTTGTTTGGATCGCCTGGGGGGGGGGTGGTAATGAAGGAATGAAAAATGAACGGAATGGGGGAGAGGGGGGGGGGGGGGGGGGGGGGGGGGGGGGGAAGGAACCGGTCCCCCTCCCCCCCCCCCCCCCCCCCTCAGTCTCCCCTCCCATCCCCTCGAGAGTGTCGAGAGTATATTCATTCATTTTCATTTATTCACGCGTCACAGCACCAAAGTCAATGCGAAAGCTGAGAGGGCGCGAAATTATTTGACGCGATTTCTTGCGAAAAGGCAGCAGGCAAAAGACGCTCGAGGGGCTGGAGGGGGGGGGGGGAGAAATGTCTGAGAAAGCGACGGCCTCCAAATGGAAGTTCGAAGCCATTAATTTGGGAATTGAATGTTTTGCGTCGTCGATCACTGATCGGTGGGAAAATTCGATGCCGATCAAAGAAGAAAGAGGGGAAAAGCGGAAATTGGGAAAGATTGCCCGGCACATTTTACGGTATGTGTTGGCAAAACTAAGCAAAATGCCTTTTCGTCGTTGGCGCGCTTTTTTTCGTAACCAAAATTAAATTGTTGCTCAAGGCGATAAAACTCCGTCTGCCCCCGGGCACTTTTGCTTAATGAACCAAAAAGTCACAAAGAATGAGGGGGGGGGGGGGAGGGGGGGAGGGGGGGGGGAATCAGAAAATGTTGAAATTTAAATGTAAAATAAAAACAAATAAAGTTTGGAAATAGAACAAATAAGCGATTTTAACCAAAAACAAACCCTTCGCCCACAAAATATTTGTTTTCCAACGAATAAACTAAAATTTTTGTGGCCGCTGCGTGCAAAAGAATACTCAAGAAACCAAATAAATAAATAAATAAATGTACGTTATTAAACAGAAAGTATATGTAAAACCTTTTTAAGAAAAAGGTCCAATAAATTGTTTTATAAAGTAAATAAAAGACCAAAGTCTAAAGGAATAAAATCTAAACCCTAAGGGGATGAAAGGTCCTAAAAGCCTTAAGGGCGTTTGAACCCTAATTTGTAAGGTAATTAGAAACCATGCGAAAAGGCTATTATTTTGGGCCGTATTTTTCAAAAGATATAAGCTTATAAAATATGTAAAAACATGTAAATCCGGGCCCTATTAATGAATGTCAGAAAAAAGTTTATGCGACTTTTTTGTAAAACAATGGCAATACATTTTATTCCAATTCAAAATGGTTTATTAGAAGGGAAGTAACTGCTTTATTGCATCTCAAAGATGAAGCATTTAAGTATGGCTTAAGGCATTCATTCATTCTTGGTCTTATGGAAATGTAATGGACTCTCGAGCAATTTGAATTGGATATCCTCGGGGGGAGGGGGGGGGGGGGCGGGGGATGGCGTAGGACGAACGAACATCGCTGGGGGGGGGGGGAGGAGGACGAGTGAATGAAAGGAAGTGAATGGGCATCCCCCCAGGGAAAGGGAAGGGCCTAATTGTAAGGACATTAGTGTCCATCAGACTGACGAAGACAGTCACTCCAATTCACAGTTAATGTTCTTGGACTCAAACTTTGGATGCAAAACGGACAAAAGCTATTTTCAATTTGGATAGAATTTAAAAGGGTTTTCAAGAAGAATATGAGAGAAGGGGTTTCAAATTAAAAATACGGGAAAGACAAAATTGGCATATCGATTGCCTGAGGGTTTGGGGAGGGGGGGGGGGGATTGCCCGAGGGGGGGGGGGCGAAGGGAAGGGTCAAAAATAGGATGGTTGGAGCTAATGGAATAAGTAACAGCAGCAGACAAACAAACGGCGGGCGACACGCTCCACTAACACATTGCTTTTTGTCGCCTCCAGGGATGAATGAATGGGGGGGGGGTATGGGGGGGGGGTGGGGAGGGGGGTGAGGGGGGGGGTGGATGGGGGGGGGGGGTTGGGTACCCCCCGACAGAACTTTGAAAGGACAAAAATAAAGGAGCGAAGATTTGAGCCTTTCTGGCGAGGGGCGGGGGACCTCATAGGCATTTGGGGCCAACTGATAGTAATTAGGCTAATCTAGAGCAGTGATGGATGGCAGCTTAAGGAAGGAAATTGCTCAAAGACTCCGACCCCGGAAGAATTGGCAATTTGCACAAATAAAAGTATCTCCCCGAGGCAATGGCGCACATTCACCTTATCTGCTGGTAAGCCAAACGAAGGTGGGCATCGCCGGAGGGCAAAATGTGTGAGAGAAGGAAAGGAAAGAGACAATGGACAAAATGAATAAATGCCGTGGATGGCATAACGCCGCAGGGGGGGGGGGGGGGAGGGGGAACTCCCTTTTTCGCGCTATGAGGTGTAATTTTGTTCGCTTAAAATAGAAAAATTGCTGCGAATTTCGATGGATGGAGAGGCCGGCCCAATGGATGGGATGAATTCCAATTTTGGGGCCAAAAGGAACCATAAAAAACCCCTTAATTTTTAGCAAAATGAAAGGAAAGAAAAAAAGGGAATTGATGATTAAAATTAATGATTATTTGGCGAAATGGAAAAATATATTTTTGAAGGCAACCACAGACCCAGAAAGCCATTACCGGTAATCAGTTAGTTTTGTGCAGGTGCAACGAAAAGTTTGTTGGAAGATTTCAAATTTTATTTCAGAGACCCTCGATCCCCGGGGGGGATTTATGGGCTTACAATCCACGCCCCCCGGGGGGGGGGATTTATGGACTTACAATCCACGCCCCCCGGGGGGGGGATTTATGGACAATCCCCGCCCCGGGGGGGGGGAATAAGGCGCAAAATTTGCCACGATTCCTCGGGCAACAAAATTCCGGCGAATTTCCATTTCCGCCTTTCCTTCGCTTCCGGGGCCCAAATTGGCCCAATTGTATTGGAGCCTCCCTCCTCAATTTACGCCATTTTGACGAATGTTTAGAAATAAAGTCAAATGGCAAATTGGCGGAAATTACCATAAATAAACCCCCGGGGGGGGGGGGGGGAATAAAGAAGAATCACAGCGTCTGATCACTGCCCTTTTTAGAAATCATTGGAATTTATTTGACAAAAAATTTCTGAAAGCCAACGATTTGTAAAAAGTCCATAAAGTCTTACTAACCGTCGTCAAATAATTATCGAGAAGAAAAAAGAATTAATTGATCGGCCGATTTAGCCCAGGGGGTTTTTCAGTGGAAATGTTGTCGAGAAGAGAAAGAGAGAAAGAGGGGGGGGGGGGGGGAGAGAGAGAGTGGGAAGGGAACAAAGAGAGGGGGAGGGGAGAAAAGAGAGAAAGAGGAGAGGGAGGGGGAAGGGAACAAAGAGAGGGGGAGGGGAGAAAAGAGAGAAAGAGGAGAGGGAGGGAGAGAGAGTGGGAGGGGAAAAAAGAGAGAGTGGAAAAGGGGAAAAAAAAAGAGGGGAGTGGGAGGCGGAAAAAGAGAGAGAGAAAGAGGGGGGAGGGCAGAGAGAGGGAAGGGGGAAAAAGAGAGGGAGATTTCCCTCCCAAAATTTGACTTTTTACTGGATCAAAAATCACTTTTCAATAAAATTGCATTTTAAAATTTGGTGTACAATTGCGAATCGCTAAATTGATTTATTGTTTTATATTTGAATAAAATTTTATTGAATTTTACCTTAAAAATAAAGTGGCTATTTTGACATTTTTAGTGCCTATTTTGGGGAGTTTTTTGTGCCTAAAAAGCCTAATGACCTGATTGGCGGCGTCCTGTTGTTGTTGTGCGTGTTCATGTTGACGTCGGAGGTGAAATACGCGAAGAGAAAGTGCGAGGGAACGGAATTTCATTTAGAATTTTATTTAGCTAAATTAATAAATTCAAATTGTATTTAAATATTCAAATAAATAAATATACGCTACACTCCGAAAACTGTGCTTTTTTATTCAAAATTCAATTGATACGATTTACTCTTTTAACTTCCGCCAATTTTTCGAATTATGCAAATTGCCTTTTGCCGGGAAAATGGTAACTTTGTGAGTTTTACTTTATAATTTCTGTCCAATTGATGGGACAAATGCCAAATTTTTGGCCTAAATGAGCGAATTGAAAAAGAAAATTGTAACAAATTATGGGAAAGTTTTGCTTTTATTGTTTTTTAAAATCCTTTCGGGTCGAAATGTTCGAATTCGAAGCAACAAAAACGAAAAAGAACGCTCAGTCGGTTTTTACCCCAGCGAAAAGGCGACGGCTAATTTGATTGGGCCGAGGGGCCCCCGGGGGCAAATTGAGTGAGTCCTTTGGCTTAAGCTCGTCAGGGCCCCTTCCCAAAGCAAAACCAAATGGAAAGGAATTTGTCCCGAGGCGTTATTTGTTCATTGACCAACGACATTCCCCCGGAGCAACAACAAAACAGCCCCCATAGTTTCTTCCTTTCCGTACGTAACACCGTCCGTCCCCCGAAGGCATTGGTGACGAAAAGAGGGCGTTAATTGGAGGAAGGAGGAAGAAACATTGAAGAAGCATTGAAGAAGCATTAGAAGAAGCATTAGAAGAAGCAATGGAAGAAGCATTGAAGAAACATTGGAAGAAGCAGTGAAAGAAGCAATGGAAGAAGCATTGAAGAAGCAATGAAAAAAGCAATGGAAGAAGCATTGGAAGAAGCATTGGAAGAAGCAATGGAAGAAGCATAAGCATTGGAAGGGAAGAAGAGCATAAGCATTGGAAGAAGCAATGAAAAAAGCAATGGAAGAAGCATTGAAGAAGCATTGGAAGAAGCAATGGAAGAAGCATAAGCATTGGAAGGGAAGAAGAGCATAAGCAATGGAAGAAGCATTGGAAGAAGCATTGGAAGAAGCAATGGAAGAAGCATAAGTAAGCATTGGAAGGGAAGAAGCATAAGCATTGGAAGGGAAGAAGCATTGGAAGGGAAGAAGCATAAGCATTGGAAGCGAAGAAGCATAAGCATTGGAAGAAGCATTGGAAGGGAAGAAGCATAAGCATTGGAAGGGAAGAAGCATTGAATGAATGAATAAATGGTCAATTGTTTTGGATGGGTTCGAAGTTAACGACGCCTTTGGAATGAATTGGGCTGCGGCCAACTTTTAAACTGTTGCCGGCGGATGACTGACGCGCACAGAACACAAAAAAACATTCGCAACTTTCCGACCAAAGGAATTTATTTGTTAATTTGTCAGGTGAAAATAAATAAATAATTTTTATTTTAACATCGGCGGCGGATTGCCTACTATTAGGGCTTCCATATGTATTTATTCGCAAAGTACGGTACTTAGAAACTGACCCTCGTACTTTAAAAATTTAAAATGTCCTTATTTCTAAGAATGTACTTTGAAAATGACAATTTGGGGCGAGAGTTGAAAATTTTCTTGGATTTCATAAATTGGTCTGTTATGTACTTGGAAATCAACATGTTTGTCTGGGGAGTCCCGGTGATTTTCAAGCCTCATTTGAGAGCATCTTTTGTCCCCAATTAACAGCCACAAAATAATTAACAAAAATCCTCAAATCAGTCATTTACCTAAAAAACAATTTCCCCTCATTGCCCTCTTCAAAAGCCGCATAATTAGGGGGAAATCCTCAGATCTGGCTAACTATAACTCTGCCTTAGAACAACAAATTTAAAGAGAAAAGAAGGAACAGTATGCCAAAGAAGGAAGAAAAGAACAAGACAATGGAAGCAAAACATAGAGAAAGAAAGAAAGAGATGCAAAAGACGGAACAAAAAGATAAAGCGGAAGGCGGCAGCGCCGGGGGGGAGAGGGGGGGGGGGAGGCCATTCATCCATAAGCGACTAAAGGGATGGCACGCCTGGAGGGACACCGACGGGGACGGCATGGCACCGTCGCGCCAAAGGCACAAAAAAGAACCCGGGAAGAAAAGGCATAAAATTTCATCGTCGGGGGGGGGGGGGGGGGGAAACCCTAGTGAGGAGGCGGCATTTGCCTTACACAAATTGAAACGGGTCTCTTCTCTCACACCTCTGATGCTGCGGGTTTTGGAGTTATGGGCAGTATAATTTTCTTTTAATTCCTCCGGGCCGCCGTTGTTTTTTAATTAAGTTTTGGAATTTTAATTAATTTGGTAAGAAGCAACTCAAATGATGATATTCTGTTCAAAAGCGAAATCAAATTGACGGTTATGCGGGGGTGGACAAACACTTCGGGGGGGAGGGGGCGGGGGACGTAATTGGATTAAGTGGAGATCAATCGCTGCCGCCCAATCGGCAACTCCGTCATTATATTCTCTTCGTTAATGAGTCGGTCTTTAGGGCCCTCGAGACGTAACCCAGAGAGCAAACAGCAGAACAGCCATGCTTATGCGGGGGGGGGGGGGCGTACGACCGCGATATTCCCGAGCCTGAAAGTCAGGGCGAATAGTTTAATCGTAAAAAGCAATTTACGCCCTAAGGGTGGGCCTAATCGATGAATGGCAAAAAGCCCCGAGAGGAAACAGTCAGCCGGATGATCAATAAAACAAATTAGTCTATTAGTTCGATGAATTGGCCGCCAACAGAAAACAAATCATAAAATGACGTCATTTTGCGCGACATTTTGAAGGCAAAGGCAAAGGCAAAAGAATGGCTATCAAAACATTGGAGAAACCAAACGAATGGCCCAGCTGAGGTCGGTGCCATTATCGACTAGTGATTGAATATTCACATGCAAATTGTAAGAAGTGCAGAAGCGGGGCAAGGCTTTACCCATTGGCCATTTAATTGCACAAAAACAAAAACTAATTGTTGGACAATTAAAGAATCTCATTTGGCATTCTAAACTCATTGCTTGGTGACTCCCAGCAGGTGTCATAAAGTCAGAAGGAAACCATCCGCCACGGATTGCCAAGGATTTGGACTTGGCATTTGAATGGATGGCATTTGGCCAAGGCAAGGGGGGGGAGGTCGTTTGGCCACAGGGGCTTTGATGACTTTGTTGCCAGGCTTCCCAAAGCTTCTTCAGCACATAAAATAAATGATTAAATATTATAAGCATTTGTATGGCCAAATGATTTCAAAGTCCAAAACTTATCGCAAAATGTGTTAAGTAACCTTTTATTTGTCTCATTATTTTAAATAATGGGGGGGGGGGGGCTGGGGGATGGGCAACGGGGAATCAAATTCCAACGCAAATAATGCAAAAAAATTGGAGAGACTTTGCCGGACGAATTAGCACAGACGGGACATTGTCTCAAGTCTTTTCAATTTGATTTATTAGGATTAAAAGTTCTGCAAAAATGGGGGGGGGGGGTGAACAAATTCAAAAATTGCGTCAATCAATTGCTAATTTAATGGAAGTTAAAGCGAATGGAATGCCGCCATATGTTTGTTCCCTCCGCCTCGTCTGGATCATACGCCTCGGGGGATGGCTATGCTTTTGCCTTCATTTATTGGGCTTCTTCGGAACTCCGATAAAGTCTCATTAGCGAATATGCGAAAACATATTGCAGATTATACTAAAATTCCTTGGAGAAATGGTTATTTTTTTAAATTAACATTTTTGGCCAATTTCATCATTTTTCTTTTGCGACGTCCCTGCACTGATTTGTGAGCTCATAACCTTTCATTTTGGCCAAATTATCCCCGGGGCGCTTTTGTCCCGAAATCGATTTAAAATTGGCGTTTTTATTCGTCTCAGCAAAGTTTAAAGTGTAGTTTCGACTGGTGAAAGATGTGTTCTGCCAATTGATGGATGGATTGCTTCGGAATTTACGCGTTCTCAAAGATTCCGAGATAATTAGAGGTAATTGATGCGATCATTGGGGGGAGGCGAAGGATCAAAGGAGAGGATAACCCCAAGGGACAAGCAAATTGATCCGAGCCGCTTTTTGATGATTAAAAGGGACGAGTGGAGAGGGGGGGGCTAATTGAGGAACGGCATTATTCAAAAAAAAAACGGGGGGGTGTCATAAAAACAGATACGCTACCAACATTCTAATGGTCTTCGAGAATGCCGGCTAACATCCGTGTTATTTCCAATCCATCCATCTCTCGGGGCTTCACACAAAAAGCCCCTGGGGGGGACGGACGTTGGCACATAATTAATTTTATGAATTATTTATGCAATAGGGCGAAATAATTCGGGGAATGTAGGCAAAAGTGCAAAGGATGGCTGAGAACGCGAAGAATCCTTTAGTTACTATTCTGTTCTGATTTTGAAGGTCAGAAATGCCTTAATTTGTTCTGATTCAGATCAAGGATTAACAAATGAGTAACAGTTATAACTAACATATAAATATTATAATTAATTAGGTAATTAATTAACTAAAAAGGGCTTTTCGTATTTATTGTTACCTTCCAACCGCCGGGGATTTCCGATTTCCACGTGCCCCCCCCCCCCCCCGCCATTTGTTGAGTCGATTACGCTGTCTAGCGAACGAGCAAATCGGCTTTGAACTGACAGGCGAAAGCGAATTTGGAAGCGCTTTTATTTACATATTTATTTTATTTTTTTGCTCGGGAATTTATTTTAATTTATTAGAATAAAAAGTACGTACTTTTTGTTCTTATTATTCTATCATTTTCTATACATTACAATTTATCCCTTGTGACTTTTTCTGGCAAAAAACCATTCATATCAAGAATTCGGCCACTGTTTATCGGTGTGTTGTGAGGGGGGGGGGGGGGAGGGGGGGGGGGAGGGGGTGACCCCTTAGGGGATTCCCCAAACCGACGACAAACGAAAATTTTCCAATCATTTCATTATCAATTAAGAAATGCTATCCCACTCAGTCCATGGGTATTTGTACTCTGATATGTACACACCGCTAATTGAAGAGATCATTTCCCCGGCGGCGAGGGAGGGGGGGGAGGGGGGGGGAAGGGGGGGGGGGGGAGGGGGGGGGGATCCCCCAAAAGTCACATTGGACTAATGGCCAGCAGCAGCACAGTCTGATAAATGGGAAGGGAAAAAATGGAAAATGGCCATCCCTCTAACCACCAAAAATGCTTTCGATCATCCAAATGATGACGAGACGGGAGGGACCAGCAGAATTGAATTGACTTGAGACGTGTCGGGGGGGGGGGGGGGGGGGGGGGGGGAGGAGGCCGTGGCGGCCAATTCCCGGGTCTCGGACAATCAGAAACCAATTTGATTCCGACGGACAGCCCTAATCGCTAATTTCAGATTTTTGAATACATTTAAATATTGCTAATATACCTAATAAATAATGCGTCTCTTATTCGAATAATGAATTATTTTATTAAAAAAATTCGGCTTTTCCTCGTGGATTCGAACAAATTTAGCCCCCCCCCCCAAATTGCACTATTCTCCATGACGTTGATTGGTCGGATGAACAAAGTACGGCGCGGCGCGGCGTCCTCCCCCCATCTTTTCACATTTCGTCGTCACAGACAAAAGAAACGCCCCCCCCCCTTTTTGTTATCAGCTTCTGAGAGGGTAATCAGCCGGCTAATCAGACTTTTGGCCTTCAGCGGCGTTGGCCAAGCCGATGCTTTTAAAGGCGAAAATACCCAACGGCAACGGCTCCATTCAAATTGGCCGACGGTCAAAACATTTAAGCAAAATGACAACCAGCAGAAAGCCAGAAAGCCAGAGAGAGAGAGGCTTAATCCGTGCTAATCACCAGAAACTCTTAGTTTAGACGGCTTCTATACTTTAAATGGTTTTGTGCCGGCGACCGATTCATTGCTTTTCCATTTAAAGGAATGTTTTTTGTTTTTTATTATTTTCTTTTTTTTTTGTTTTTTTGCTTTTAGCCCGTAATTTGCTTTGCTTTCCAGGGTGGTCGTTTTTCGTTTATCAGTGACAGCGAAAGGAGGGGGGGGGGGCGATTCATTTTTTACGTTTTCCCCCCATTAAGCCATCAAATCAAAGCCCCACAAAATATTGAACAATATTAAAAACTAAGCAGATTTTTAAAGTTAAAACTTGCTTTTTCTGCAAAAAGCCGTTGATGTGAGAAGCGCAAAAAAGCATTTTCATCGAAAATGTTTTGAATCAGAGCGACATTTTAGCATTTATAAAATCTAAATCGGCATTTTGAAAGGTCAAATAGATACAAGCATTTTTGCAGTTAACTCCACGGTGAATTATGCCCCGCCACGGCAGCGCCCAAATGCCGAAGCCGAAGAAGCCTTCGCTGAAGGACGTTGAAAGTGGAGGATAAAATCTTAGAAACGAGTCAAGTCAATTCCCTAAAGGGTGGAGGATTGGTGTCTGAGACTCGCGCAGTGAGCAAAAGACTTGAGTCTGGGACTCACAAATTAACCACTTATTGTGTTTAAGCAAATGTTGGAACAATTTCAATTGCAATTGTTGTCCATTGGCCATAAATCGGTCAGTCAGTCGCCCCATCAAATGTTTATCTTTATGCCACGAGGCGCAATATGTACACCAAAAAACAGAAATTCACACAAATTATTCTTTTGTCGGTTGTTTTTGCTAAACGATTACCCACTCACAAATGAGCACAGACAATGCAATACATTGACTGATCTTCGCCCTGTCAGTCCTTCGGACCTTTCTTTATCTGGCCACGTCTCTCTCTGACCGATCAGTCTTTTCCCGACGATCGCCTCTCACTCTCTCACTCTCTCTCTCTCTCTCTCTCTATCTTTCTCTTCCGATCCCCCCCCCCCCCCCACCAATTCTCCCCCCCCCCCCCCTTCGCCCCACCTGGCGTCTTTCTTCCCCTATCTCCCTCCCCCCCCCCCCCCCCCCCCCCGATTTCGTGGATAGGAGGAATGAAGGCAAAGATACTCCCGGGAGGGTTGTACCACCAACCGCAAGGCAAAAGCCAAAAACATCCCTTCGGGTGATAAAGGGGGCGGGGGGGGGGGCAACAACAGAGGAAGTCTCATTCAGATCGGAGGCCATCGAAGGTTCCGTTGTCACTTTTGCTACCCTTGCGAAAATTTAATTTGATACTATCAGAGGGGGGGGGGGGGAGGGGGGGGAGGGGGGCGGGGGTGGAGATTGAGGCTGAGATGAGTCGTTGCTTACACTTACCCCCCCCCCCCCCCAATACCCCCCTCCCCAAATTACCCCCCCCCCCCCGCCCCCCCCTCAAAAGGAATCCATCCGAAATTCGTTGCCATCCAATCACAAAAGAAAGATGTTTATGACATTACTCAAAAAGAGGTGAAGAAACCCGTCATTTCGTTGACACTTTTGGTCAATTCAATTTCTCAAGTCTAAATTCAATTCGAATTCACAGAGCAAAGATGATTAAAAGCCAAAAGCATCGATTGGTCGCAAGTTTACAGTAGTCAGTCCACTACATACAGTACAATTGCTTGACCGCTGATTTAAACTGCCCCCTGCCTCTTTTATATTTCGGCTTTTTGGCCTATTTGATCAGATTGGCCTCAAAATATTGCCCCTTTTGATTTCAATGAGTTGTTCTCGGAAGTGTTTCTTCCGATGTCGCCCCCCTTTCCCCCGCAGCGGAGACTCTTTTTGGCCGTCGCCGCTTCCCTTCACTGCCCACCGTCGTGTTGGAAGCCCGCGACTTGGCCACCTAAATCGGTGGTTGTGTTTAAGGAAAGGGCCGAGGTCAAGCGGGTGGTTGTGCTTGATCAAGTCGGCTTGGGCAAAACGCTGATCAAAGTGAATGTAAGGCAAAATAAAACAAAAAAGTTTTTGGGAAACACTGAACACGTTCAGAATGTGTCCCCGATGATCAGCCGCGATTCCATTCGCGTTGAGGGCCAACGCGGGGCATTGATCCTCGAGGTTGAGTACGAAGAGACGCCACAGCTCAGCGGCTGTTCTGATTGGGATAAATTGGAAAAGGTGCTTCAAGTTTGGCAAAACTTACATTTGTTTGCCAACATATTGCAGGAATTGGAGCGGGAGACGGCCGGTCTGGAGTTGCGTTGTGCCGAACTGAACGACCAGATTGAGGTGTTGCAGAGACGGCTTGAAGTGCTGGATGGCGTGGCAAAACAGGTGAGAATGGCATTCGACTTTGGTCTGCTGAAGACCGAAGATGAGAAAACTATTCAGATCGGCAAGAATGCCATTCTTTCCACGGAGGTGGATTCGCCACGAAAGTGCCACGTCAGTGTCGCTAACACAACGTCAATTTTGAACCACCAAAATGGCCCAGGGCAAACGAACTCCGGCTTGAACCAGCAACAACAGCATGTGGCACCAGCGAGTCTTTTTCTGCTCTGTGAAGACTCCATGAAGAATTTGACGTCATTTTTGGATTATTACGGTAAGCATTCTCCGAAAGGCATTTGGTTTTATTGGGAATTTAATTAATTACAAAAAAAAGTAAACAATTGGAAATTACTAAAAATTTTCAGCTTTTCCGGTCCTAAGGACTAAAATTAGGCAAATTCGCAGGAAAAACCGCCGAAGAGACGCGTCGCGAGTTGCGCGAGAAGAGCAAACAGCTTAGCGAACTGAAAGAACGGCACGTTAAGGCGGAGTGGGAGCTGAACAAACGACGCGGGAAGATGGAATACGACAAGAACAAAAGGTCATTTGTCAGAGTTTTTTGGAAGGAGCCTGATCAGAGTGATGTTTGAGTCAGGGTGATCGGGGTGATGTTTGAGTCAGGGTGATCGGAGTGATGTTTGAGTCAGGGTGATCGGAGTGAATAAGTTTGGGTGATTGGAATCGGGCCGGAGTGATGTTTGAGTCAGGGTGATCGGAGTGATGTTTGAGTCAGGGTGATCGGAGTGAATAAGTTTGGGTGATTGGAATCGGGCCGGAGTGATGTTTGAGTCAGGGTGATCGGAGTGATGTTTGAGTCAGGGTGATCGGAGTGAATGAGTTTGGGTGATTGGAATCGGGCTGATCGAAAATGTTTGAATCAGGGTGATTAGAAGGAGGGTGATCGGATTACTGTCTGAGTCAGGGTGATGAAAAAAGCTGATCGGATTACTGTTTGAGTAAAGGTGATTGGAATCAGGCTGATCGGAGTGAAGTTTGAGTCAGGGTGATTGGAATCAGGCTGATCGGAGTAATGTTTGAGTCAGGGTGATTGGAATCAGGCTGATCGGAGTGATGTTTGAGTCAGGGTGATTAGAAGGAGGGTGATCGGATTACTGTTTGAGTCAGGGTGATTAGAAGGAGGGTGATTAGAAGGAGGGTGATTAGAAGGAGGGTGATCGGATTACTGTTTGAGTCAGGGTGATTAGAAGGAGGGTGATCGGATTACTGTTTGAGTCAGGGTGATTAGAAGGAGGGTGATCGGATTACTGTTTGAGTCAGGGTGATTAGAAGGAGGGTGATCGGATTACTGTTTGAGTCAGGGTGATTGGAATCAGGCTGATCGGAGTGAAGTTTGAGTCAGGGTGATTGGAATCAGGCTGATCGGAGTAATGTTTGAGTCAGGGTGATTAGAAGGAGGGTGATCGGAGTAAGTTTGAGTCAGAATGATTGGAATGAGGCGGATCGGAAGGGTTTTCTTTTAATGCATTTTCCAATTTGTCTCGAATGCCCCACTTGCTTCATCAACAGATCTATTGGTATGCTGATCGAAGTGCCCGAGGCGTTCGTTCGAGTCGAATTACATCTGATTTACCAAGTGTTTGGCTGCACTTGGCGTCCCGATTATTCCCTGAGGGCATCGACTTCTGGGGGTAAATTTATAAGCTAACATCGAGTTTATGGGGGTTTTAAGGTGTGTTGAATGCTTCTGTAAGTGATTTGAAGGAGGAGGAAGATTGTTCGGAGGCTGTGTTGCTGTCCTACCACGGCATGGTGGAGCAGAACACCGACGAGGTTAGGAAAGGTTCGGAATAAATTGATTAAACTGGAATTTAGGATTGGAATGACGCTGAACTCATCCTCAGCACTGCGCCGCCCTGCTCCACAAGTGCCATTCCGGCTTTACCAACTGTCACTGCGATGCTGCAAAGAACGGCACTCAGGTAACAAATTGGCCGGGGTTTTTCATGGCATTTTAAACAAATTGGCCCGGGTTTTTCATGGCATTTTAAACAAATTGGCCCGGTTTTTCATGGCATTTTAAACAAATTGGCCGCACTTTCAGTGGCTTTCGCTCACGAAATGTTTCGTCTGCTTCGAGTCGCCGTAAGCCGCCAAACAGTCGTCTTGCGACTGTTTCTCAGGAGGAATTGGACGCGGGCATCGGCTCTTTCGATTACAACGAATTGGTGGACGCGCATCACTTGCAGCAACAGCTGCAGGCGCGCGGTGCCCCGGGCGCGTCCGCGCACGGAAGCGGGTCGGAGCAGGGCAGCAGCACGTCGGTGGAACCCATCCCTTCCACGTACTTCCAGGTGGACCAGCACTGCTCCATCCCGGGCGACGGACAGCAGCACAAGGTGCAGATCATTAATTATTTAATAAATGGTCGATTTGAGGTGGACATCGCGCACATCGAAATGACGCCGACCCTTTGGCACGAATGCGTGCCCTCGCGCCTGTGCAGCGCCTTCGTCTCGTACAAATTGGCATTTTTGGCCGATTGATTGTTTAATTTAGTGCCCAATTGGTCAATGCCTCGCAACTTCCACTGCTTCCCGGCCCCCTCTCCGTCTTTTTTAACAACAGCTTTACTTCAACGGTCCATCTTTTTCTAATTAATTAGCTCTAATTTGGTGGGGGTGGGGGGATCCCCCCTTTGAGTATTTCTAACTAAATTAAAGAAAAAATAAATAACAAAACTTATGTTACAATTGGAAACATTTCAGAGCCATCTTAAATTGGTGCTGCCAGGCGAAGAGTTTCGCTGTCTTTTGGGGGTCGACCCGGCGCTGAAAGTTGAGTACAAGCGGGCACAGCTCTCCAGCCAGCAAGTAATTACTAATTAGAGGCTTAATTACTAATTAGAGGCTTAATTACTAATTAGAGGCTTAATTACTAATTAGAGGCTTAATTACTAATTAGAGGCTTAGGCTTATTTCCTCTTAATTGGTAAGTGTTTCCCGAAGGTCGGCTTCATGTCTCGCTCGTGTCTTTCCACCAATGAACAGCAAATTTCGCTTCGAAACGCAAAAGCAAACCAAAGCTGCCGGGTTACGGTGCGCGAGCCGATCCCGAAGGCGGTGGACGAGAAAATTAAAGTAAAATAAATAAATTAATTTAAATTTTCTTTCTTTCTTTCTTTCTTTTGTTTGCGCTTCGTTTTTTGGAAATTTTTGAAATATTTGAGGGAAAACATTTAAATTAAATTCCTTCAAAGTTGCAGGCGAAGCGCAAGCATTTTCACATGTAATTCGTTTGGTCTCCCGGCCTCCGGAAGTGAGACCTTTCAAATCGATCGATCGTTTTGTTTAATTTAAATTTAAATTTTACTTTTTAATTTATTTGTAAATTTAATTTTTAGATTTGTCTGCTGCAGCCGGACCTTAAGGCACAGCGAGCGGAGGCGCGGCTATTGGCCAAGGAAAGTCAGCTGGAATGGACGGTGAAATTGGCGCCGGGGGAGCAAAGGGAGCTGAATGTGAAATGGACAGCCGAGTACCCGGCGATGGAAGTGCCGACAAAAAGCCTTCAAATTGTTCAATTAACAAATTCAACTAATTAAGAGTGTCCTCTTCACCAGTTCCGCCATCCCCCCCGGGCGTGGGCTTTATGCAGCCTCTCGCCTCCACTCAGCTGCTGGCCGGACGTATGATGCATTAAATCCGACAAAAATAATCAGTCAATTAATTCTATTTATGACCGACACTTTTAACGAATTTTCTTTTTTCTCAAAAATATTTATTTTATGCCAATTTCCGCTTTCTATTCGCATTCTTAGCCTTTTTAACCTAAACTTAGTCTTTACAACAATTTTATAACTAACGAATAAATAAATGCATTTTGTTCTTTCGGAAAGCATTTGGAACATTTTTTAATTTGGCTTTTTGTGCGATTATTAATTTATAAATTCAAATTCAAAAGAACATTCGCCGATGGCATTTATTTTGACGAATTATGCTAAAGGTTTTGTGGACGAACTGTCAAAACAATTGCTGGCAAATTAATGGGTTGACAATGAACAGAGGCAATTGCTGGGATAGCCAACTGTTGGCGATGAATTTTCGCCGAATGCCCCCCGGTCTGGATTATTGCCCATCTGTCCCTCCCCCCGGGGGATATTCCCTTGCCCCCCCGGGATGTTCCCCCCCCCCCCCCCCCCGGGGGGATATTCAAGGGGACTCTCTCTCACTCCCTTTGGTTGCATTTCCATTTTCATCCGACTATTTTTTCATGACCAAAGTGTCAAATTATAAATTTTTCACAAATTAATAAACAAAACTTTCGTAGGAATTTTCATCCATTTTTTGGCTTTTAACATTTACTGACAAATGAGTTGCCAAATACAACGGACGGAGGAAATCCGATCTGATTGGCCAAATTTTTTGATATGTTCCTAACAACAACAACTTGCCTTCTCTTCCTCCGCCGCCGTTTTTGTTTTGTGCTGACGCCATTATTATTATTTTTATTATTATAATTTTATTATTTGTTTTTTGTTTGGGTCTGTTTTTGTTCAAGCTTTTGCCCCAAGCAAGCGTCCGCTCCCCCTTTTATTCATTCATTCTTTTTATCAACAATCGGCCATCGGATCATCCATCCAAATCCCCCCCCCCTCCCCTATCAGCCCTCTCCCCCCTTACCCCCCCCCCCCCCCCTCCACCCCCACCCTATCAGCCTCCCCCTCCCCCCCCTCCCCTCCCCCCCCCCCTCCCCTCCCCTCCCCCCCCCCCCCCCCCCTCCCCTCCCCCTCCCCTCCCCCCCCCCTCCCCTCCCCTCCCCCCCCCCCCCTCCCCTCCCCCTCCCCTCCCCCCCCCCCCTCCCCTCCGGCGCCGTATCATTTTGACTTGTGAACGCAATGAGCCCATCGAAAGTGACTGGCGGCGATTATTTTTCGCCAGCCGACCGACCGACCAATTCATTTTTATGAAGTCACTCAAACAATTGGACCTTTTTTTATTTGTTTAAACCAATTTCATTTTTTTTGTTAATTTATGCTTTAAATAAGTTAAAAAGGAACGCTTTTTGATGATGCCGATGCCATAGAATGGAGCACCCCAACTTCCCCTTCCCCTCACTAATCGTCGTCTTCTTTTTGCTCATTTTCCCTTTCGGCATTTGCAACGACCTTTCGCGTTGCTGTGCCGGCGGGTCACGGCATTTTCGGGAGCACGGCAACTGCCAGACATTGAGGGCAGGTCGTCACAATTAAAATTAAATTAAATTAAAAATCTACAGAATTGCATATTAATTTTATTAAATTAAAAATCTACAGAATTGCATATTAATTTTTATAAAAATGCATTAATATAAATATATTTGATAAACGAATGACCAAAATAAACAAAAAAAAACGAAAGTAATTAATTCTAAAGCCGGCTCAACACCGACCTGTTCCCGATCGGCCTCCATTTGTTGTCTGAGAGCACTGATCGATGCTTCTTGCCAGGCGGGGGTACTGTACGCTCAGAGACAAAAAGTGTGCGGCACCGTAATCGTAAACGAATTGGCCGGCGGCACAAAAAAAGTATTTTTGAAAAGATTTTTTGGGAATTGGGCCAAATGTTGAGGAATGCTGCGATTGCTGTCTTTTGGCCGGCGAACTCTCCCAAAGGGGCGAAATTTGCGCGGCGCCCAAAGGGTTTTTTAATCTTTCGATTTTGCCATTTTAAATTAAAAAAGATTTTGAATTCAGATTCAGTCCGGACTGCTTGAACTCTTTCACCAAATGCTGTAACCGCACGGAAGGAACTTCTCAGCAATTTCCCAGTAAAGCCTAAAAATTTTATAAAAATTAAACGAATAAATTAGCCCCGATGCTTCTGTCACAGCCCTACCAGAGTGTTTCGGTTTCCATTGGGCCAGAAAGTCGAGGTACGCGCAGCAAGGCCCAATCGAACGTTTGAAAAGTTCTCGAAAATTTAGATTCAACTTGTGAAAATCCGAAATGTGAACATTTGTGCAGTGTCAGGGAAGAGGTTGGTTAAATGCTAAAATTGAATTAATTAAAATTGAATTAATTAATAAATAATTATTTTAATTTTCCAATTCTTTTTTAGGGAACAGCGCAATGCAGTTGCCGGCCTGGCTATGATTTGGCCCCCGACGGGCGTTCATGCGCAGGTTAATTCGTTCGTTCGTTGCTTTTTTTAATTTAAAAATGCGCAAATTTTCCCTTTGTCTTTTTCACCGCCATTAAAATAGCCCAAAATTTGTCTGAGCTTAGACATCGATGAATGCGAATTGTTCGCCCAATATTGGCACCAGCACGACGGCACCCGGACAATTTTGGCACTTTTGCCCACAACTTTCAAGGCATAAAAATGTTTCGCTGATCACCGTAGCTCCAATACCGTACAGCATTCTTCGGTGTACGGTAACTACCTCATCAAAGGTATGCCGATTTGCGACCTTCGTCGGGAGCTGTGCGTGAACACCGTCGGCGGCTACGGATGCCGGCCGTTGGCGACAAAACCGAAAGCGATCAAAGAACACAAAATGATCAAAAATCAGCGCGTAAATCAAAATGTACAAGCACCAAGACTAAAGCACAGCGGCGGTGATCGTTTTGGCTATCAAACGAACAGTCCAAAGACAGCAAAACGGAGAATGCCGCCAATCAGCGGAAAACGAGGCCCTCCAAATTCCGAAAAGCGTCACGGAGGTTCCCAAAAGAAATGATCAGAAAAAAGCGTTTGTCGTGTCAGAAGAGCGGCTTCCATAAAGTTTCAAACATGGCACTTCTCTAACATTGCCTTTTTACGCCAACTTCGACGGGCGGATGAATGGAAAGATTTCGTCCAAAACAATGCACTGACTGAGTGAATGAATGTCATTAACTAATAACACCCACCAAAGTTCCGTCTAATGCTATCGTAACCAGCACTGCCACCCACCCACCCATCATACTGTACCCACCCACTTATACATACTGTACCCACCCCAACTTTGAATTGCCTCCGGGAAGATGTGAACGAATGCGTCAGCTTCGGCCATTGGCTCTGTTCGGAGTTCAACACGCAATGTCTGAACTCGGAGGGCGCCTTTTCCTGCGTTTGCTCGCCCGGATTTTATTGGAGTGACCGGGCAAATGTTTGTGTCGGTAAAAAATTGCAATTTTATTTATTTAATTTATCAAATCCATTTTAAAAGTTTTGCTTCCAATTTCTTAACTTTCCCTAACGCTTTTTACCCCAATTTTCGTAATTTGTAACACTTATACCGTAACCTTGTGTATTTGTCTACCAGTATCAGACATTGACGAATGCCTTCTTCTTGCTGATGACTGTGCCGAGTCGCAACGATGTCCTGAATACGGTGGAAATAATTGTGGGACCTCAAAGCATTTTGAAATTTAGCCTGGAGGATTTAAATGTATTCGGATACAATCTTGTAATTAATTTTTAAATTATTTAATCCATTTGAAAATGCTTTCGAGGTGGCACCGGATATGCCATGGACAGCGAAACGGAGCAATGTGTGGGTGTGTTTTTGTTTAATTTTGCCGTTGTCTCAATAATAATTCAAATTAACTTTTGGCGATTATTTCACGAAACATTTTGTTGTGTGTGCAAATGCCGCGTGATTAATTTAAAAAACTAAATTTACTTTTGCGTGATTACTAATTGGAATTAAGATGTTTTGCCCGGGGCAATTAGTGTTTATTAATTGAGATGTTGACGAATGCACCCTGGGGGCACACGACTGCGGGCCAATGTACCAATGCCGCAATACCCAGGGAAGCTTTCGCTGCGTGCCAAAACGTTGTGCACCGGACGAAGTGATGGAGCCCAAACAGCGGGGAATGCAAGGCAAAATGATTGGCTCAAATTATCACAAAAAAACAAACAAAATTTTAGTCGATGAATTGCCAAGTCGGGTACAAAGCCATCGACGGGCGCTGCGAAGACATCGACGAGTGTCGAGAGCAGCCGCGTCGTTGCGCACTTTTCGAGGAGTGTCAGGACGAAATTTGGAATTTAATTGTTTAAATTAAAACCCCTCAGGCGTTAACATTCCCGGCAGTTTCCGATGCCAGGAGCAGGGCAACGTTTGTTCGAACGGCTATTATATGGATAAAGACAGCGGATTTTGCTTGGGTAAAATTAAAATTAAGTAATAATAATTAAATAATAATTAATAATTGAAATTTCTGAAAAATCGAAGACATCGACGAATGCTCGCGGTCGCACACGTGCGAGTCGGACGACCAATGCATGAACCTTGCGGGCACATTCCGCTGCAACTGCGGCGTTGGCTTTGAGTTCAATGAGTTAACAATGTGAGAAAAGCATCGGATACTGTAATGGATACAGTAACCCGGGATTATTGTTTTATATTATTTTGTGTTCCATAAATTGTCGCAGGCATTGTGAGGACGTGGACGAATGTGCGAAGTTCGGGGTGCACGCTTGTTCACTACAGGCAAAATGTGTGAACAGCCTGGGGTCGTATGAGTGCGTTTGCAAGGCCGGCTTCAAGTTGGGCGCCGACAATCGCACTTGCGACGGTCTGAACTGAACTTGGGGGGGGCGAAGGAGAGAGGGGGGGGGGGGGATTTGCTAGACTTGGGAAAAACGATTGTAGTTATCAAAGTCCAGCTACCGTAATCCGGGACTTTGACCGAGAGTATTTTCCAGCGCCTGTACTACTAACGATTTTATTTTTAAGACATGGACGAATGCGCCACGGGAGTCGCGCGATGTCAGCAAAAGGTTTGTGTTGAAACATACAAATTGATCATTTGACAGCAAATTCCATTCCTTTCATTTTCTGATTAAATAAACTTTTGGAGAATGCGCGATCATTTATAGCATAATTAGTGGCGATCATTTATAGCATAATTAGTGGCTATCATTTATAGCATAATTAGTGGCGATCATTTATAGCATAATTAGTGGCTATCATTTATAGCATAATTAGTGGCTATCATTTATAGCATTTAGTGAATGCCCCCCCCCCTAAAGAAATGAGTGCTTTCAGTGCATCAATTCGCCCGGCTCCTACCAGTGCATTTGCGACAGGGGTTACCAGCTTGGCATTGACGAGTCGACTTGCGAGGACATCGACGAGTGCGCCATTTGGGCGAAATCCGGTGCGAATTGTTTTGAGAATTATTATAAATATTTTAAAGTGCAGGAAACGAATTGTGCATGGGCCAATGCGTGAACGTGCCGGGTTCATTCGTCTGCACGTGCCCTTTGGGATACGAATTAATGGCGGACGGCATCACATGCAAAGGCATCATTTAAAGCAGGGCTCGGATTTCTGCTGCTTTTGCTCCTTTTTCAGAGCTTTATGCACTTTTTGTAAATTTTTTGTGGTTTTTAGGTAATAAGAAATGTCGAATTGCTACTTTTTGGTGCTCAATTTATTACTGTTGCTTTTTTAAAATTTTAAATCCGAGCCATGACTTTTAAAGGAATTTAAATTTATTTAATAATTAATATAATTGCTAATCGTTGGTTAAGAGATAACCCAAAGCCCCCCCCCCCTTAAGACATTGACGAGTGTCGCGTGGAGGGAATTTGCGCCCAGGGGCATTTGTGCGTTAATTTGCTCGGAAATTATCGCTGTCAGCGCATCGAATGTCCCCGCAATTATTTTCCCGACAGAAATTATAAAAAGTTCGGTTTTTTAATTTATTTTTCAAATTTGCCGTATTTATTTATAAGCATTGCTTTTCTAACAACAAAAAACTAACCCAATTTTGCCAGCCGTTGTGTGAAGAGGCCGGGGTTTTGTGAGAATTTGGCGTTGGAACGGTGCAAAAAGTTGCCCATTCACATCTCATGGCAACACATCGCGATTCCTAAGGCTAACATTTAAAAATAAATCAATTTGTTTTTTGAGTTTTAGCAACTTAACATTTCTTTGCACCGTACTTCCGTCACACTCTTCTCAATGAAGGTGAGAGGGTAAGGGGAGGTGGGGGGGGGGGGGGAGGGGGGGGGGGGGGGGGAAGGGTGAGGGAGGGAGGAGGGGGGGAGTAGCAGGAGGGGTAAGGGGGGGGGAGGGGGGAGGGGGGAGGGGAGGAGTAGCGGGAGGGGTGAGGGGGGGGGGGGGGGAGGGGGGAGGGGAGGAGTAGCGGGAGGGGTGAGGGGGGGGGGAGGGGAGGTAGGGGGGAAGGGTAAGAGGGGGGGGGGGGGGGGGGGAAGGGTGAGGGAGGGAGGGGTAAGAGGGGGGGGGGGGGGGGGGAAGGGTGAGGGAGTAGGGGGGGTAGGGGGAGGGGTAAGGGGGGGGGGGGGGGGTGGGGGTGGGGGGGGGGGAAGGGTGAGGGAGGGAGGAGGGGGGGGAGTAGCAGGAGGGGTAAGGGGGGGGAGGGGGGAGGGGTAAGGGGGGGGGGGTGGGGGGACGGGCGTGCCGATGATTGAATGAATGATCTCTTAAGGGCCCAAACGATCCAAATTCGACGATGCAATTTGAGCTAAGTCTAATTAGTGCCAGTCCAGGTCTGTCGGTCATTCTTTAAAATGAGCCAAACAAAAACAATTTTCCCGAAGTGTCCGGCGTTTTTGTGACGGCCGCGACTCGGGCAAATTTTCTGCTCCAAAAAGGTGAAAATTAATTAAATTGTTTTAATTATTTTGTTCAAAAGTTTAGGCGAAAACCGAAATTCGGCCATAATTGCACTAAGGGATTCTTTGGACGGGCCGCAGGAAGTTCAATTGGAGCTGTAAATTTGTTTTATTTAAAAGAAATGTTAAATTTAATTAATTAATTATTTAGCGTGCTTCGTCTAAGTTTGGGCGGCGTATTCAGCGGAAAGTACGTGGCCAATTTGTCGGTGTTCGTCTCCCAACACAAAGCGCAGCCCCACCATCCCGAATTGCCATCGGCCAAAATGGCGTGAGGAAGGCGCCACCGGAGGAGGACGATACCGTACCGCCGAAGAGGCCAGACAATACCGTATCAGGATGGATACCGTAACCGAGTGGACAGTAATCGGTGGTAGTCGGTTTTGTCGACGAAACTTTTTGACTTCTCATTTTTTGGTTTATTTGTTTTGCCGTGCGTTTGCTGCCAAGCCAAATGCCTTTAATGTTAATTAGCCTTTTGCTGTCATTGTGCCGTTAGAATAAATCGCTAGAGAATGTTCGAATTGATTGACACAAAAATAAATCAATAAAATAATCAATAAAAAATCAATAATAGGATTTATTCAGCGAAATTGACGACGGTTTTTCGTGCCTGAAGGAATGCCATGCCACCGACGCTCGTTGTCTTTCCAATTTTACGCGTGAAATTTTGTTCCAATTCCGCTCAATTCCTTCCGTCCCAAACATCAAAAAGTCCATTGAGGCGGGACAACATTTTAAAGCTTTGATTTTGATGGCATTTGTGCCATTCAGATCTCCCAAATTACGACGGATTTGAACCGGACACTTTCAGTGGAATATTCCCTAAATGGCAGAAATGCACAACATTTTACGGTGGAACAGCAAGACAATTCGGGTATTATTTGATTTTTTAACTTTTAGAAATTTATTATTCATTTAAATTTTGCCCTCAGGCATTGTGAAACTGACCGAACCAATCCACGGGCCCCAAGTTGTCATCCTTCGGCTTCATATCACCGTAAAATCACACCAAAATGTGGCACTTGCGCATAATTTGGCACTGATCGAAGTGCACGTGGCGTCTTACCATTTTTGAAAATAAATCATTTTAATTATTGCAGAATTTATTGCTTATGCAACTGAAAGTCAAAAGGTTTTTTGCCATTTTTCTTCTTTTTCCTTTTTTGTGTCCCCCCCCCCCCAAACTCGGCCCCCCCTCCCCACTTTTCCACCCATGCCCGCCGAATTGCGGGGCATTTAGGATTGGAACGACTAAGACGAAGATGCCGCGGGGGGGGGGGGGGGGGGAGGCGGGAGGCTACATAACTATGTCATGGGGCATCCCCCCCCCCCCCGGGGGGCTCTGTGCATTCGCTCCGTCACTGAGGGGAATAATCGATAGGAGAGAGTGGCCGCCCGGCCACACATATTCGCCACATTCATTCACAATTCAATCCCATCATTCATTCATTAATCCCGCGGACGATTTAATGCCTTTCTCCAATTCGCGTTAATGGACGGACCTTCGAAGCCACCAAATGGCCCCTCCCCCCCCTCCCCAATTCAACTTCTTTTTAAGAAAAAAGCATTTTATCACTCGGATGGAAATGCCACGGCATTTGCTTCAAAAAAACTGCCGGAATCAAAATTACTAATATTTTTTCCATAAAAACTAAAAAAATCCACGCCTTTTTGCATGCAGAATACTTAAGCTATGACAGGGCCCTTAATTCAATTTTTGTTTCTCAATATTTGAACTGTACAAAAAAACATCACGCATTTATCAGAAAAAGACGCGTTTTGAATCCGACATTTATGTACTTAAAAATCAAATGTATGTACTTGAATCCAATGCTTTTGCGATACAAACCCCCGGGGGGATGGCCATGTGCCGCCGAATCCAAAGAGTCCAGACGAATTGATCGCATCCTGAGAATAAGCTGTCTTCCGGATTGATATTCAAGCAAAATTGTTATGGAGGGAAGTTGTTTCTTCCGGCGTCCGTTCGATCTGATCAGAGATCGACAGAGTCAATCGATGGCTGATCGATTCAGTCCCCCCCCCCATAAACTTGCTTCCGTCCGTTCGGTGGGGCGATTAGTGGGATTTATTGGCTTATTCGGCGAGGGCAGCCGGACCCCTCGGGCATAAATAAATCGATGCGCCCCCAAAAAAGCCTTTGGCCCTTTCCGCTGAAACTTTTTCATTGGAAGCCGTCGGGGTTTTGTCAATGTTCGCATTTCCCTAAATAAAATGCTCCCATTATTTGCCTATAAAAGCCCCCCAATTTTTGTTCAGACGGTCCAATCGGACGCATTTTGTAAATTGTGAGGCCCCGGGCCGTCGCCGCCGGCGGTGTCAGCGACCAGCAAAAAACACTTTCAGCCGATGGAAGCGCAGATTTATTTGAAAAGGTTGTCAAATCAACGAACAAAGGTATTAAATAACCCAGAAAAAGGCCAAAAACATAATTGCTTCATCTTTTCTCCTTAAATGACCCCTCTAACTTTGCCCTCCCCCAATTTGTACTGTCCCCCCCCCCCCCCCCCGGGGGTGGTTTATCCCCCCTGCCCTGCGGCGGCGTTACCAAGGACAACCCAATTGGGGGTGGGGGGATCTTCAAAGTCTAATGGCTGAAGGAGGGGCGAAGGACAAAAAGTGTCGACAGACACTCAAAATCCAATGCAGCCTTTGGGGCATTCTCCGTCATAATTTGCCTCAGGGCATTTCATCTAATCCCCGGAATATAAAATGTCCAATCTTTCCATCCCTCGGGGTGAAATTCCATTTTTAGAAATTCGACATGACTCAATTGGGAAATGGCATATCCACTGTTAGCCATCGGCACAACATTTCTTCGGCCAAAGCCTCCAAAACGACGGCACTTTCATCGGACACATCGATGGCAAGCAGCAGCAACGCGGGCGAATGTGTTAAGGTGGCGGTGAGGTCCGGTGAACTTGCTGAAAATGTTCCATTGGAAGCATTAATTTAATTTTGAGGTGTCGGCCCCTTTCGTCGACGGAAATTAGCCAAGGCCATTCGAACATCGTCCGGGCGGACGTGTCGCGCGGTTGCATTGAAGTGCAAAACCCCAAAGAACCCAACCAGCCGCTCAAATGCTTTCTATACGACTCCATCTTTGGGGAAAGGTGCCAATTTTAGCATTTAAATCATTTAAAACTGTTTTTAGTTCCAAACAGCTTGACCTTTATGATGAAACAGTGCGCGCAATTGTGGATTCGGTTTTGCAGGTGGGGACCAGCAGAAAATACGAAAGTTAAATGATTTATAAATGACTTGAGGGCTTCAATGGGACGGTTTTTGCCTATGGCCAGACGGGCACCGGCAAAACGCACACGATGGAGGGGGAGGGGCGGCGGGAGGACCCGGCACAAAGAGGCGTCATTCCGAATGCCATCGAAGTGAAAAGCATTTAAATTTAATTTCCTTTCTTTTAATTCATTTAATTTCATTTTAACTCAGCACATTTTCCAACATATCGCCCATTCGCCTCCCAACCAGCAATATTTGGTCCGCGCCTCCTTTTTGGAGATTTATCAGGAGGAAATTCGGGATTTGCTTAATCGGAACGCCAACAAACGGTTGGAGTTAAAGGAAAGGCCGGACGTCGGGGTGTACGTGAAGGAGCTGAGTTCTTTCGTCACTAAAAGGTCTAAAAGGGTAATTAGCAAAAATCAAAGGGGCCGACGGACTTTCAGCGTGGAAGAAATTGAACATGTGATCAAAGTCGGCCGTTCCAACCGATCGGTGGGCCGCACAAATATGAATGAACACAGCTCGCGCTCTCACGCAATATTTGTATGATTTTATTTTGCTAAAAAATACTTTCTAATTTATGTAAAAAAACATTCTTTTTGAGGTCATCACCGTCGAATGCTCCGAAACCGATCAGGACGGGCAGACTCACATTAGGTGATCATCAACAAATCATTTTTAAAATATTTATCAAAATTTGTTGATCATCAACAAATCATTTAAAAATATTTATCAAAATTTGTTGATCATCAATAAAAATATTTATCAAAATTTGTTGATCATCAACAAATCATTTAAATTTGTGAAGGGTCGGCCGTTTGAATTTGGTTGATTTGGCGGGCAGTGAACGACAGAGCAAAACGGGCTCTGAGGGGCAACGCTTTCGGGAGGCCACGCGGTAAGTCCACCGATTTGAGGACGAATTTTATCTTGCCTTAAGGATCAATCTTTCTTTGTCGGCATTGGGAAATGTTATCTCTGCTTTGAGTGATCAAAGCTCGGCCCACATCCCCTACAGGGACTCCAAACTGACCAGATTGCTTCAGGGTATTGTCATTCAAAACAAAAGCATTCAAACAAAACAGTCATATGGAATATAAAAGCCTCTAATAAAATATTCTAAAAAAATAAATGCCGTTGCGTCATGCCACAGATTCGCTCGGGGGTAACTCCAAAACGGTGATGATCGCCAACATCGGACCCGCCTCATATAACTTTGAAGAGACTTTGAGCACATTGCGCTACGCCTCACGCGCCAAACAAATCGAAAACAAACCGAAAATAAATGAGGACCCGAAGGACGCGTTGTTGAGGGAGTTCCAGGACGAAATTGCACGGTTAAAGGAACTGTTGGAGCAGCGCAGGAGGACTCCGGCAGCGGCAACGGCGTCGGCACCGCACAAAAGTCGTCGGAAAACGGAGGCCGAGCTGGCGGAGGAGGGCAAAGAGAACAACATCGACGGTAATTCAAACAGAACATACGGTTATTAAACTGAAAACTGATAGAATTCAATTTCCACTTAATTTACAAAAACAATTAGTGGGCACGGAGGCGGAGGCGTACGCGCGGGAGCAGCAACTGAGACTGGAAAAGGAGAGGGAGCAACTGCTCCAAAACGGTGCCCTAATTGAGGAGGAGCGGCAACGCATTTTGACGGAGTTGGAGGGGCGCGAGCGCGAGTTGGAGCGGGAGAGACAGGTAAAAAGCGGCGCCCGGGGGGGGGGGGGAATTGTTCATTCATTAGCATTTAATTAATTATCCGTCCGTTTCAGGAACAATTGGCCGTAGCAGCTAAAATCCGGGCCATGCAAAGCAAATTGCTTTCGGGGGACGGCAATTTGTTGGACAGGACACGACGCCAAGAGGAACAAGTCGGACGGGGAAAAGCGGGCAGAACTAAGCAAATTTAAATTCAAATTTAAATTTAGGCCTAACGAGTGAAGAACGCTTTGCGATTCAATTTTCATATACCAAAATCATTCAGTTGCGCCAGCGGCGGTCGGAACTGATGGAACAGCGCCGGAGGGAACGGGAATTGGCACAAAAATTGGAGAGTCAAGAGCTGGAAGCGGCAGAAATTCGGCAAACATTTGCAAATCTGCAGCAGGAAGTGGAGGCAAAAAGGCGAAAAATGCATAAACTGCAAGCAAAACTGCAGGTTAACTTGCATCTTTTTGAGCCCGAAAGTTTCCAATGCTTTACCTTTTTCTGCAGTCTCTGCGCTTGGACTTGCAGGACTTGGAAGATGCAAACGGTGCAGAACGCCATGGTCTCGAGCAAACGGTGTTGGAGATGAACAAAGAGTTGGCGCTGAAGTGGCTGATAATCGACAATTTTATACCGTCGACAGTAGCGGAATTTGTTCGGAGACAGGCCCAGTTTGACGAGGTGGAACAACAATGGCGTTTGAGGGGCGGAGGGCAGACGGCAACTTCGAGCAGTACATTCTCATATGACGAAGCGAGTGGAGGACGGTCGGAGATTTGTTAAATCGCTGAATTTGAAATTAAATTCTCCAAATTCAGCCCAATTGAACGGCTTAATCTGGCGCTGAGTCCAAACCCTCCCTCGGCAATGGCCGATTCGGGCCTCGGGAGCAGCAACGGCGGCAGCCATGGCCCTTCAACGACGGAGGAGGACGACCCGCTGCAAATTACGGCCACTTCCAAAATGCCGCAGGAACTTAAGCGACCGGTGGGAAAGGATTAACGGCACAATTTATGCCGCCGATAAACCAATTCTCGCCGGTGTTCTCAGATGGCCTTCGCCGGCGCCCGACGTCCGATTAGCGCTTTTGAGCTGTCCTCACTGACAAAACTTCGCCAGAGGTTGTCTCGTCAGGGGCCGAACAGCGGCGAACAGCGCCTTCCCAACCTTCCGGAATCGCTGCCCGAATTGACCATCCCCGAAGAAGTGCTTAGATTCGGATGCGAAAATCTGTAAAAATTTAAAAAGTAAAATTTAAATTACACTTTCCCCCCCCCCCCCCCCTCCCCCCCCCAGGCTCACTTTCCAATCGCTGCTCACTTTCCCGTCAGAAGTTCGCTTTACAACCGCGGCGGACGCCTCCTCCAGCCGCGCTTCATCCGTGGCGGATCAACAACGGGTGGTGCTGGACGCCTCTCGAATTCCGGTGCTGACCCATCGACGCACTTCCCATGGGGCAAGCCGACCCGGCTCAGCTTCAGGGTAACACTTTTAACGATAAACGGCAATTCAAAAATTGCAGCTTAATAATGACTTTAATTGTATTTTGTGAAGAACGCGACGGAATTCGACGGCTCGAAGTGCAATTATTTACCCACAACAAAATTCCCAAATTTGCCAACAAACTTCAAAAAATGTACGGGCCCGCAGCGTGTTCAGCTCGGCGTCGGAACGAATGAATTTGGCCTCGGAACGGACGGCGGTACCAATTTTTACAATTTATGTTTTCAAATTTGGCCGATTTAAGCATTTAAAAGCGACGAGAGACCAAAACGGAGTCCGCGAAGGGTCCGTTGTTCGGTCGGAGAGCAATTCGATGCTAAAAAGAGTCGTTGGCGGAGGTGAAAATTTTAAAAATAAATTTAAAAATAAAATTATAAATTTAGGCGTCGGAGGCGGCCAAATTCCAATTTCATTTCCAAATGCCCGGGGGGGAACGGTCGGAGGGGCCAATGGACGAGGGAATTTTTGAGGGAATTGCCTCAACAAAATGCGGGGGAGGAAATGGGGGCGCGGAGGCAGTCGAATATCGGCGGTAATCATTTGGGGGAAGCCTCTGAATAAACTCAGAATTAAATTAAGACGGCGGCACGGTGTGGGGGGATCAAATCCCCGCGGGGTCATTGCAAAGAGTTCGAATGGCGTCCCCTCCGGCGACGCGTCCAATCGCTTCAAAAATTGCCGGAGGGAATTTTTGCAGTGCCTCCGCCTTTCTCGCATCAATGGCCACCAATTCGATGAAACCGCACAAAAAGTCGCGAATTCCTGTGCTAATCACTTCGAAAACGCCGAAAAATTTGCCAGCAAAACGATTAAAGTCCGAAAATTTGTGGGGTTTTGAGAAAATGTTTAAAATTAAGCGGCGGAGACTGTCTAGAAATGGTGCCCTACTTCCAACTCCAAAGCCAACCCTCCAATTGGACTTTCCGGGAGCAATTGTCCTCCCCGGCGGATGGCGACGAAAAATCCGGTCTCAAAATTTTTAAATTTTTACATTTTTTATATTTTCTTTTAGAATATTTTCTGCGCCAAATTTCGAGAAGTTTTTGGTCGCCGGCTTTGAGTCGCGCAAATTTTACGCTTACAAAGGCGCAAAAAGGCCAAAAAAACTGCGCGCGTTTTCATACTTTGCCAGCCGTTTTAAATCCAATTTTGGTAAAATTCCTTTAATTTAATTATCATTTTTTTGAATTCATTAGAAAATGCCTCGGGGGACAAATCTTTGCCATTCGCCGCCGATGTCCGTCTCTTCCTCCGACGGGGCGATTAGCCATTGCTGCTTGTGCTTCTCCTCCTCCTCCTCTTCTTTGTGTTGGCTGAAAATGCCGAAAAAGTTTGTCCAAATTGTGCCGTTCTCTTTTTGCTTATATGGCCATTTCTTAATTTAGATCGGAACGCCCAATGAGAATTTTTGGAAGGATTCAAAAGGGACGCGTGCATAAAAAAAGAAGAAAAAAGTGAGTTGAAAAGATAGGAAGTGCCGTCCGAATTGTGTAACTTTAGTGGCATTTTGTCGACATTTGCCCGTAGGATCCAAAATTGCTCTTCCCCCGAGGCGACAAGTGCCGGAATCGACTCGACTTCGGCCGCTTCCCCCGAGGCGACAAGTGCCGGAATCGACTTAACTTCGGCACTCCTCCATTGGGCCATTCTCTTTGCCGCGTTCGCTCTCCTCCTCCGGCTTCTGCACGCGCTTCTCTTCTCCGCTATTTGGTCCGTCCGCGTTTTTTTTGTTTGTTTTTTAAGTGAATTCATTAGACGGGCTCCTCCCCAACTCTTTCGCCTCCATTGAACACGCTGCGGGCGGCCTTTATTCTCTTTGCTTTTTGATGTTTCAACATTAACGACAGTACAACCCGACAGGACTTACTACTGTAGTCAACAGCAAGCAGTCTCCACCCCCCCCCACCCCCTCGCATTCCTTCCAAGACTACCGTATACCGCAGGCATATGCCACAGTATCTGTACCCACACATTTTTATTTTATATTCTTTCAATTAACGTATTTTAGTCATTTCTATGCTTCATTGCCATTTGTCATTTGCTCGTTATGTTGTTAAATAATGTCCTCGTTTAACTCAAAAAACTTTCAAATTTTACATATTTAATGTCTTTCCATGTGATAAAACGTACGTAATTTAAATTAATGAAAGCATTTTCAAAAATATTATTTATTTGTTTAAACGAATAAAAATTCTGACATTAGAAATTTTGTGCGGGGAAACAGCGAAAAGGGCGGCGGATTTTTTAGATTTTTGGAAGTTCGATTAAAAAACCACCGAAAAATAGTGAAGGCCCGTGAAAATCCTAAAAAAATTCTAAGGGCCCTGGAGAAAAATAAAATATGGAAACGATCGGCGGAATGGACTAGTTTTGATGGGCTGGCGGATATGCCGGGCGAATCTGGTCACAGGTTCAGGATAAGCCGGTACTTCTCATCTGAAGATTAAATTTTCTAAAACGTAACCCCCCCCCCCCAAATGACCCCCCCCCCTTCCTCGAGTCCCGGTTTCCCCCCCCCCCCCCAAATGACCCCCCCCTTCCCCGGGCCCCCCCCCCCCTCCCTCGGGTCCCGCTCCCCCCCCCCCCCCCTCCCCCAAATGACCCCCCCCCCCCCCCCACTCCTTCCTCGGGTCCCACTTCTCCCCCTCCTCCTTCGGATCCCGCTTTCCTCCTCCCCTCCTTCTTGGGTCCCGCTTTCCCCCCCCCTTTTCTCTTGATCCAGCTTCCCCCCCAGTGACCCCGGGTCCCGCTTCCCCCCCCCCCTCCTTTTCCGGATCCCGCTTTCCTCCTCCCCTCCTTCTTGGGTCCCGCTTTCCCCCCCCCTTTTCTCTTGATCCCGCTTCCCCCCCCCAGTGACCCCGGGTCCCGCTTCCCCCCCCCCCCCTCCTTTTCCGGATCCCGCTCCCCCCCCCCCTCCTGCCCCGCTTCCCCTTCTCCCCCCCCTCTCCCCACTGACCCAATGTCATTTTGCCCTCCTTCCGCGGGTCCCGCTTTCGCCCCCGCATCAGTTGCCGCGCCTCCAGCGCACTCAATGCAAAAATATCGCGTTCCGCCGCGCCGTTCGAGCCGGCATTATCTGAAGAATATTTGAAAAAATGTTTTTAAAAATATCGTAAGCGCCGGGAATTTAAAAACTGGGCATTTTACCTTTTTGTTCGGGCGCAATCCTTCGCGATGAGTGCGACAACTCCGAAGACAGTGCAATTTTAACGTCATTCTAATTAATTAATTAATTAACTTTAATTTCCGACTTTTACAATTTGCCACCTGCGGCGAATAAGACGAAGGGAGCGTCGCCTCGGGGGAGTAACCGGCCAAAACATGTTTCTAAAAAAAATTTCCAATAAATTCGAATTGTTTTGTAGAAAAAACTGAATGGAAGGAAAGCGTAACGGATGTTTTAAATTATTTTAAATTAAGCAGCAAATTTCTGAGCTTTTCTTAACAGAAAATGTCTTAATTATGAACAAAATGTGAAAAGTGCACATAAAATATAAAAGAAAGCCCAACCCAAAGCTTTTTACCCCGTTTTGACGCTCGCCGGACACATTGTCCAATGTTTGCTCGGCTGGCGAATGTTGCAAAGATTCCTCCACCTTTTGTTAATTTGCTAATTTTCAAAAAGCGAAACGCCCCCCCCCCCCTCCCCCAAAGTGTTTATGCCGCCTTAGGCAACAAAAATTCCGAAAACTTTGCCTTAGGGCATCATAAAATCAATTTGGGGCCCCTCCCCCAAAGTGTTTATGCCGCCTTAGGCAACAAAAATTCCAAAAACTTTGCCTTAGGGCATCATAAAATCAATTTGGGGCCCCTCCCCCAAAGTCTGGATGTCGCCTTAGGCAACAAAAATTCCAAAAACTTTGCCTTAGGGCATCATAAAATCAATTTGGGGCCCCTCCCCCAAAGTCTGGATGCCGCCTTAGGCAACAAAAATTCCAAAAACTTTGCCTTAGGGCATCATAAAATCAATTTGGGGCCCCTCCCCCAAAGTCTGGATGTCGCCTTAGGCAACAAAAATTCCAAAAACTTTGCCTTAGGGCATCATAAAATCAATTTGGGGCCCCTCCCCCAAAGTGTTTATGCCGCCTTAGGCAACAAAAATTCCAAAAACTTTGCCTTAGGGCATCATAAAATCAATTTGGGGCCCCTCCCCCAAAGTCTGGATGCCGCCTTAGGCAACAAAAATTCCAAAAACTTTGCCTTAGGGCATCATAAAATCAATTTGGGGCCCCTCCCCCAAAGTCTGGATGTCGCCTTAGGCAACAAAAATTCCAAAAACTTTGCCTTAGGGCATCATAAAATCAATTTGGGGCCCCTCCCCCAAAGTGTTTATGCCGCCTTAGGCAACAAAAATTCCAAAAACTTTGCCTTAGGGCATCATAAAATCAATTTGGGGCCCCTCCCCCAAAGTCTGGATGCCGCCTTAGGCAACAAAAATTCCAAAAACTTTGCCTTAGGGCATCATAAAATCAATTTGGGGCCCCTCCCCCAAAGTCTGGATGTCGCCTTAGGCAACAAAAATTCCAAAAACTTTGCCTTAGGGCATCATAAAATCAATTTGGGGCCCCTCCCCCAAAGTGTTTATGCCGCCTTAGGCAACAAAAATTCCAAAAACTTTGCCTTAGGGCATCATAAAATCAATTTGGGGCCCCTCCCCCAAAGTCTGGATGTCGCCTTAGGCAACAAAAATTCCAAAAACTTTGCCTTAGGGCATCATAAAATCAATTTGGGGCCCCTCCCCCAAAGTGTTTATGCCGCCTTAGGCAACAAAAATTCCAAAAACTTTGCCTTAGGGCATCATAAAATCAATTTGGGGCCCCTCCCCCAAAGTCTGGATGTCGCCTTAGGCAACAAAAATTCCGAAAACTTTGCCTTAGGGCATCATAAAATCAATTTGGGGCCCCTCCCCCAAAGTCTGGATGTCGCCTTAGGCAACAAAAATTCCAAAAACTTTGCCTTAGGGCATCATAAAATCAATTTGGGGCCCCTCCCCCAAAGTCTGGATGCCGCCTTAGGCAACAAAAATTCCGAAAACTTTGCCTTAGGGCATCATAAAATCAATTTGGGGCCCCTCCCCCAAAGTCTGGATGTCGCCTTAGGCAACAAAAATTCCAAAAACTTTGCCTTAGGGCATCATAAAATCAATTTGGGGCCCCTCCCCCAAAGTCTGGATGTCGCCTTAGGCAACAAAAATTCCAAAAACTTTGCCTCAAGGCATCATAAAATCAATTTGTTTTTGTGATTTACGCATGAACATGCCTCCTTTATTTGAATGTCCGTTCGATTATCCGCCCGAACTTGGATTTGAACGGCTATCGTAGGCGGCGAGAGCGGGGGAGTTGCCTGAGGGCATTGGTGCTACACAACGACCACAAACGGAAATAGTGTGGTGAGCACAGAGAAAAAGACTGATCGGAAAGAATTTGTTGGAAAGCGAAGTAAAGAAAAGAAAACAGAAATAATGAAACTGAAACAGTCAGTGAAAAAGAAATTGAATTCGAAAACGTATGGGACAGTCGAAGCGGTGAGCAAAGAATTGAAATGTGAGTTTCGAAGCGAAAGTTACTGTGCGTACTGTACCGTACCGTATACGTGCTGGTTGGGGTGGGCGGACGTCCGTTCAGTGACATCCCTCGCGGGCGTTCTCCGTTTTTCTGAGAATTTTACTTTTGTTGGGTCAACTTTCAAAAGTGCCGTGGCACGGCACGGCACGGCACCTGCTCTTTCTCTTGCAATGTATTCGGCATGCCCGTGCCCTGTTGGCGCAGATTTGACGAGCTTTGCGGTTGGCCCTGCTGAAATAATGCGAATTGAATAAATGTTCCCAACGAATGAATTTGCTTCGATCATTCCGTCCTCCGATCAATTTGATCGGTCGAAAGACCGCCCGAAAATTACACTTTTTGTGCACATTCCGCCGCTGCCCCCTCCCCCCCTCCCGCCAATTTATGTGAATCGATTAAAAAAGAAAACGAATAAAATAAAATAAAACAAACATTTTTATTATTTATTTATTATTTATGTACGTCCCCTCACTTTGGATCCGTTGGAAGCCAAACGATTTCGACCATTTTGCAGCAAAGGGTCAAATAGAAGCAAATGATCGTAGGAGAACACTGAACGAACGAAGGAAGGAAGCAATCATTGCTTCTTCACCCACCAAACCCAACCAAACCAAACTGCCCCCCCCCCCTCCCTCCCCCCCCCCTACCCAGGCCATATTCGGCGTAGAATCTGTCTGCCTCCTCGGAGGCCACCAATAAAACAGTCTTCAGCGGGTCGCGCTTGATCAATTGCACAATTTCCTGATTAAATCGTGTTTAAAATTAATGATTTTGATTGTGAGACGCAAAAAAATATCCAATCGATCTTTTGTATCCCCGCCCACTCCGTGTTCACTTTCCGTGACCCCCTCATGCTTCTCCTGCATCGACGGAATTGGACGAGTTCGGGATGTCCGTGGTCCAAAGCCCGGGACCTCCCCCCCCCCTCCCCCCCCTCCCCCCAAGCCGACTCCCTCCTCTTCTTGCCCAATTTGGCCATCCCGTGGACACCAACCAGTACACCTTTCCTGAATATTAAACACCTTATGGGGCGTTTGCGCGGACACCAAACGGTCGTTGACGCCAACAATGCGTTGGCCAGTTTCAAGGCCGGCACTGAAAGTTTTGGAATTATAAATAAATAATAATGAAAATGAAAGTGCCAACGAACGCATCGGCGATGCCGCCTTTGTCGACGGCGCCGATGAAATGGCCTTTGCCCCTTTCGGCGTGCAAATTGAAGCCAAATTCTTCGACGGGGCTGCAACATTTAAATTAAACTTTGTGGAGGAAGGGAATAACCTCGGCTTTATCAAAGTGCACAGTCGAGGCTTTGGTCCGGCGGCCTTTTTATTTTTTTTATTTTTCAATTTTTGGAATTTAAAATTAATTAATTGACTTGAAGCTGTGCCGGAATTGCTGCCTCGACTTGACTGCGATTGTGGCGCGGAATTGTTGCCGGACTGGCAGCTACCAGCGGACAAAACAGAAACGGGCGGCGACAAATTTTCGGAGGCGGGGGACTAAAATAAATAAATTTAAAATAAATTTAATTAAAATTAAAATATGCCTTTGAAAGTTACGTCAAATTGAACTTTCAGTGAAAAATCGGAAAAGCGCATAAAAATAAATAAATAAATAAGAAAAAAAAGAGGGAAATTGGCCCAAACAAAGGCCGCCGCCGATTGACGGCCGTTCCCAAGTAAAAAGCGCGTGCCGTGTGCCCGAGGGGCAAAGTTATGAAAATGCCCTCCCCGCCTTTCCTTTGGACGGGCTTTTCCTCCTCACCAAGGAGACGCAGAACAAACAAATCGAAGCGACGGGCGGACTTCCCCGTCCCTTCCCCGTCCCCGCATCCCCGGCCAAACTCTCCCCGAGCCCAATTGGCCACGGCCAAACTCTCCCCGAGCCCAATTGACCACGGCCAAACTCTCCCCGAGCCCAATTGGCCACGGCCAAACTCTCCCCGAGCCCAATTGGCCACCCGTCCCCCCCCCCAAATCCTCTCATTCCGCATCAGTAGCCAGCTGTTGATGTTTAATGCTCACCAACCACAAACCATTTTTAGGCACATGGGGAAAAACAGTCACTAAATGAAAGGACAGGAATCGATGGGACGGTAAAATTGGGAATTTTTGGAAAAAGTTTCATTTTCGTCTCGCAAAGCTTTGTTTTGGCTTTGGTGTGGACAGCGAAATGCGCTTTTTGAGCCCATCAATGGATTGGATTGGATTGGATTGGATTGGATTGGATGTGCACCGATCGATTCCGACCGAATTGATATGTCCCCCCCCCTCCCCCCACGCAATTCCTGTCCTCGGAGAAGGGAATCTGTCCATTTCGCACACAAAAGTGGTGGGCTTTGGACTTTGGGATGAGTCAGACGACTGACAACCGAACATAAAACATAATAACATTGGGAATAAATAATATGGTCGAAGTCGAAGTGTACTCCGCATAATTAGAGAGGAATTTGCTTGGGTTGGAAGGGGGGGGGGGGGGGGGGGGAGAGGGGGAGAGGGGAGAGGGGAGAGGGGGAGAGGGGGGGGGGGGCTGGCAGAACGGAAAAAAGTTAGAATTTTGTGATTTTAGAGAGTTAAAAGAAAGAAACATTGGTGCATGAGGGAGCATTTGAGAAAATAGAGGCTCTTACATAATATTGGGGGGCGTGAAGGGAGGGAGGGAGCTGATTTGTGAGGACATTCATTTCTCGGCAGACAAACCCCCTCCCCCCTCCCCTAATGACTCCCCCCCCCCCTAATGACTCCCTCCCCCCCCCCCCCTAATGACTCTACCAAAATAAGGAATTCAAAAGGAATTCAATTCCAAATGGCACCAACGGCGGCGTCGTCGGAGACGTTTAAATGTATGAATAATTTAATTCGATTGGCTAAATGAACATTTTCCTACACCGGCGGGTGATTAATTTAAAAAATGAGTCAAATTAAATAAAGAAAAATTACGCGGGAGCGCAAAACAAATGCCTTAAAGGGTTTAATTTTATTTTGACGCTTCCCCCCCCCCCATTAGGTGCTTTGTTGTAAGCCTCCCGCCTCCCCCCCCCCCCGGTGAAAGTGACGGAACGGACGACGGATGAATCATTTTGGAAATATAACACAAATAAATGATTGCTGCTGGCTGATCACTCACTCGTCCACCCCCCCCCCCCTCTCCCCCCCCCCATCGATCACTTCCATCCCCTCCCCCCCCCCCCCACCCGACCGGAGAGATTTAAATCCAATTTCCGTCTCATATTCAATCCGTCAGCCATAATTTCGCATGCGCAACGAAAGCTGAGCAACTTTCGTATCAATGTTTTCCAGATTTTTAGAGCATTTTCCCGAAAAAGCTAACGAACGAACGAACGAACAAATGAATGAATGAATGAATGAATGAATGAATGAATGGTGAATGGGTTTGAATGTGCAAAGAAACAAACTTTTTTTGCGTGAATGAATGAACGGTTGGGGGGGGGGGGGCTTTTGGGGGGGGGGGGCACTAATTTGACGGACTGAAGGGACCGCGGGAATGTGCAACAACAACAACGCGGAAAAATGGACAAAAGGCTGGTCTGAACAAACAGAAGGTTGGGAAGATCCCGTCTCGCCTTCTTCTGCTTCTTCTGCTGCTGTTATGAGATGGATGGGCCCGTCATAAAACAGAAATAATAATCGGGGGCGGGGGCGGGGAGGAAAAGCGGGGATGGGAATGGAAAGTCGGGGAATACAAAGCGAAGACGCGGTGAAACCAAATTCCATCGAATGTTCTAAAATGGTTGGAATCTGATCAATAAAAATAACCCTTTGGTTACGGTGGCGCTCCAAATTCCAATGGTTACGGTAAATGGCCAAGAGCTCTCTCAATTACTATTTAATCGGGAATTAATCTCTGGAAAAGTTATTGGACGCAATCCCCATAACAAAATTTTGCATATTTTTGGCGAAATATTTCTGGTAAGGAAAGGGCTAAAAAAGTACGAATTACGATGCAAATAGCTGCCCCTTCGAATCGTGAATATTTGCGGGGTTTGCCATCGGCGGGGGAATTTGCATTTTTATCGGGGGATTTGGGATGGACGGAGAGGATTAGAAGAGACCACCCCCCGGGGGGTTTAGGAGATGAAACCGTCACAAAATCCTTACAAATTCGCGAGAGCCCTCTCCTCAAGAGGGAGGGAGGGGCTCATTTCTCTCGGGAGGGGAGGGGGTGAGACTCAACAGAAAAGTAAAAAAGGCTATCGGAGATGAGTTTTTGGGTTTAGGGAATGTTAGGGCAAATGGATGAAATGGAAACAAATTGCCCGAGGGGGGGGGACAAAAGGGCATTTGCCGAAAAGTACCGAATAAATGCCAGAAATCAATTGGCAGAATACAGCTTAGAATGAGGTAAAAAGAAGCTTTAAGCAAACACAAAATCCTGGGAAAAGCTGAGGGAAGTTGGAAGGAATTTATGAATTCTTCGGCTTTCACCTCTTCCAGTTGATCCAATGGCAATTTGTGCCGCCGGGACGCGCGTCGAGTCGGCGACAGTCCGCGTCATTTGCGGGCAGTGCAATTGGGCGGGAGCCGCCGCTTTCCTCGGCCAGCGGAAGTTTCGCCGCCTCCTTCCCAATTCAAAACAACCAAATTTAAGCTTTAGGCTTAGGCTTAGGGTTTTGGCCAAAATTTCGATTTAAGCTAAACAGAGGACAACAAAGCTTCATCGAACAAAGGCTGACAAAAACTTTTACTTTACTTTAAAGTCTTAGCCCACCTCTCCTCCATAAGTTCGGCCTTCGTTTTCGAGCTCCTCCAGCCTTCTGGCAAAGTACGCGAACATTGGCACGTTGTGCTCTTTGTACCTAAAAAATACCTAAAATTTAAAAATGCAAAGTTTTTTGCTACCATTGGACGCTGTCCTCGTCGAGCACCAGAAGAGAACAACGAGTCGGGTCTGACTTTATCCGGTGGACGACCTAACGACGAAAAGATCGATTAGAGGCTTAACGACGAAAAGATCGATTAGAGGCTTAACGACGAAAGATCGATTAGAAGAACAAACACTTCTAATCACCACCAACCTCCTTGTGGGAGAGACCCTGCGACGGCTTCTGCGTTCACATGCAACAATGTGATCGCCTGGCCTGAGCCCGGAGACCTGAAATTTAAAAATTCATCAAATTTTCATCATAAATTACGTCTGCCGGACTGCCAATGTCGACGGCACCGACAAATTGGCCCTCGTCCCCGTTCGGCGTGCAGATTAAATCCGTATTCGCAGTCCCCACTCGGTTTCTCCACAACGCACAGACGGGGCACCGGCATGGAGGACGTTCATTTGATTAAAGCAAAGTTTCAATTTCTTTTTCTAAAATAATTATTGAGATATTCTGGTGTAAATCATATCTTTTATAGTTGTTCTAAATAGTTAGTTGCTTTCATATTCTGAATTTTCCGATTGGTTACAGTAGTCGAATGATACGATAGGTTAAGTCAGAATTGATGAACGGTATTTGATCTTGGCTCACTTAAAGCACATTTTCGGGTTCAATCGATTAGCGCAAAAAGATCAAAGCGTGGGTATTGGGGCGATTGGACTGACAAATGAGTGAGTAATTCATTTGCCTCGATGGAAGGACTTTCGCAATTTCGTAAAAAGCGACGAATGTAAGGAAAATTTGAAATTTCAAAAACGCTTTAAGCCTTTTCACAATTAGCGCCCATTGGACGCAGTTTTTATGCTAAAAGCATTTTCCTGCTTTTTAATTGGTTACCTATTCTTTTTTTCAAAGACAATGGCCATAATTGAGGAAGGCCCCACCCCCCCGTCGCCCCGGGGGCCTTCCGATAAGAGCAAAGGAAATTGTCGGCGGATTGTCTTTGAGGAACACTTTTGGACCGACCAAAAGATGACACCGCCGAAGAGTTTTTTGTGGGCGATAAGAAGAGGGGGGAGGGGGGGGGCGAATTGTTGGGGGAAATTCGGTTGGGAATTGGAATTGGAGAAGCGGATAGTTCTGATTGCTGCAGCTAGGACAGGCGGATAAACGGCTTGCAACGGACAACCACCGAAGCCGCCCCCCCCCCCTCCCCCGAATTTAGGTAAAGTCGGTTAACTGTTACATAAGAAGAACTCTTCCAAATTCATTTATTATTAAACTTAAAATGGATAACAATGGTTTCTGTTTGGTTGCACATAATGCAATGATTCATCTACAAATCGCCAACAATAATAGCCTGTCCCCGAGAAATGAGGATGCCCGGGTGGGGGGGGGGGGGGGGGGGTCGAAAAAACATATCAAAAAAGCATTAGTGCATGTAAATATATATTTAGGGACTTCTTTGGCAGGTGGCCGCCCAATCATTGGAATTTTTATGGTATTGCTTATTTTATTTGTTTAGCGTCTGATTATGTCGGAAAGATGAAGCCAAAGTCAAGTAAATGAATGTTTGTGATCAAATCTGATCAATCATCCACCGACCGATGGATTCCAAAGCTATATAAAAACCGGTCGAGGATTGGTCTAATAAAAATATAAATGAACCAACAAAGATCGAACCCGGAGACAATTTTGTTGCATGTTCAACGATTAATGAGGGGAAGAAATGAATTGATGTTTTTTTGATAGAATATTTTGTGTCCCTCCCGTTTTTTATGTATAATTGAATTGCCAAATAAAATAATCTTCTGCTGAAATTGGGGGAATGCATTTCTCGGGGTGACAAATGTCCCGACGATTATGCTCGCCAGTCTTCGTCGTCCGATAGGCTGAGTTTGGTGGGGGTTTTTTTATGGGGGGGGGGGGGATTAAGCCTTTCCCCCCCCCCCCCCCCCGCCACTTCGTTTTTCAGTATAATCCGTCGTCGGTATGTTCACACGTCCCTTTCATCTCCCGTTGAAATTGTCAAAACATCCAATTTATTCGTCGGTATTTACACGAACGGCTGAGGTCAAAGAGAGAAGGCGAATTTAAATATACCGGGGGGGGGGGGGGGGATTTTGAACCTTTCGTCATGAAAAAGAGTTTTAAAAATATTTGAATTTAATTCTGTTTTAACGCTCTCCCAAATTGTATGAAATTGCGCGAAGGTAATTAAGCGGGTCGGCGGCATTTACGCGTCGTTCAAAGTGAGCAAACAGCCGCCACAGATTGTAGAATAATGTTTTCAAAATTTAGTCGTGAAATACAACCGTTAAACTGAGGTATATGGCCTCAAAAATTTAACAAAATTCAATGGCGGTGATAGTGTCTAACATCACTCTGTCTGCCGCAGTCATTAGAGTTGTCTGTTAATTTGTTTAAATGATTTTGGCGTTATGATTTGCACAAATTAATTAATTGCTCTCCGAACGATTTGGTTATTTCCCCGCTTTTTAACTTTTTGCCGTTTATGCTCAACCGTGAGCGCCCGAGTATATTCCTTTGCTTTTCGGACACTCAATTAGACGCTTATTCCTCAAGCGGTTCAGACTCAATCTCTTGTAGACAGCTTCAAATCTTTAAACCCCCATTTATGCATTTTAGCTTTAAAAAAAAGACATTCTCTCTATTCATAAATATTCTAACAAATCCAAAGACCGGAAATCAACATGGTATGTTTATAATAATAAGATAACCGTTATAGTTCCTAATTTTGTTTAGCGTGAAGTGATCTCTATTCATGTGGGACAAGCCGGCGTCCAAATAGGGAATGCTTGTTGGGAGTTGTACTGTCTGGAGCATGGAATCCAGCCCAACGGGAAGATGCCGTCCGACCACAATACCCAGGACGATTCGTTCAGCACCTTTTTCGCGGAAACGGGCAATGGACGTCACGTGCCCCGGGCGGTTATGGTTGATTTGGAGCCGACAGTGATTGGTTGGCACTTCGCTTGATTCACTCGGATAAAAGGGAACGTTTTAGATGAAATTCGCACTGGGGCATACAAGCAGCTCTTCCATCCAGGAGCAGCTCATCACCGGGAAAGAAGATGCGGCCAACAACTACGCTCGAGGACATTACACCGTTGGCAAAGAGATAATCGATCAAGTTTTGGACCGAATCCGGCGCATCGCGGATAACTGCAGCGGGCTCCAAGGCTTCCTCATCTTCCATTCCTTCGGAGGCGGCACCGGTTCAGGCTTCACATCGTTGTTGATGGAACGTCTTTCTGTCGATTATGGGAAGAAGTCGAAGCTCGAGTTCTCTATCTATCCGGCTCCTCAAGTCTCCACCGCAGTCGTTGAACCTTACAACTCGGTGCTGACTACCCACACGACACTCGAACATTCGGACTGCGCGTTCATGGTTGACAATGAGGCCATTTATGACATCTGCCGTCGAAATTTGGATGTCGAGCGCCCATCCTACACCAACTTGAACCGTTTGATCTCTCAGGTTGCTTTTGACAACACACCTTTTTAGTATAAATTTTGAATTGAAAACTTGAGATAGGTATAAACTATGGTTGTTCAAATCTCGGTTACGTCCAGCATTTAAGGTTGTCTCTTCAATCACCGCTTCTCTTCGATTTGATGGTGCTCTGAACGTCGATCTCACTGAATTTCAGGTTACGCTATCTTGCTTTGCTGTTGATTCTTGCAATCTCGATTGGTTTTAGACCAACCTTGTCCCGTACCCTCGCATTCACTTTCCGCTTGCGACCTATTCACCCGTCATCTCTGCAGAGAAGGCTTACCACGAGTGTTTGTCTGTTTCCGACATCACCAACATGTGTTTCGAGCCGTCCAATCAGATGGTCAAGTGCGATCCACGCCACGGCAAGTACATGGCCGTCTGCCTTCTCTATCGAGGTTTTTGCTTTGTTTATTTTTTCCAACTACGGTTTCCCCTAAAGGTGACGTTGTGCCAAAGGATGTGAACGCGGCCATTGCTTCTATCAAGACGAACCGCTCAATCCAGTTCGTTGACTGGTGTCCAACTGGCTTCAAGGTTTCAAACTTTTTCCAAATGGCGCCCATTTCTCGTCCTAGGTTGGCATCAACTACCAGCCCCCGACTGTTGTGCCTGGTGGAGACCTTGCCAAAGTTCCTCGTGCCGTGTGCATGTTGTCTAACACTACAGCGATCGCTGAAGCATGGTCCCGATTAGATCACAAGTTCGATTTGATGTACGCCAAAAGAGCATTTGTGCACTGGTACGTGGGCGAGGGCATGGAAGAGGGCGAATTCTCATGAAGCACGAGAAGATCTGGCAGCACTGGAGAAGGTCTGGGGCTGATGGGCTAACGGGATCGAAGTTTTAATTGGGATTTGTAGGACTATGAAGAAGTCGCAATTGACACTGTGGAGGGAGATGGAGGCGGAGACGATGAATATTGAGTGAGAAATGGCGAAGAGAATATTAAATCGGATGTTGTTTTTTTCTTTCTGGAGACTGTGGTGTTTTAGAATGACTGAAAAAAGCATATTATAATACTTGGAAAAATAGCGAGTTGCGGTAGCGGGCGGGTTGGGTAAATACCGGGTAAAAGGAATGACAAAAAATTCAATGTACGCAATCCTATAATGTAAAGTATGAGGGCGTACAACTCGCTTGTAAATACAGCTTGACGCTATATTCTTTCTGACCCAATTGTACAAAATGGGCACAAAGCGAATTCCGTATAACCTATAAACAGCGGTTTCCCATAGCGCGGTTTTTTGCTGTTCGACCAAGCCAACACCCTCCAAACCATTCGCTATTGTTTTTTTGAAAAATTTCGAATTTAAAAAAAATGTTCAAATTCGGGTCCGGGGTTCGGATGGTCGAAATAAATGCCAGATTCAGAACTACACCCTCTAATACTTTTTGATCGACTTTTAAAAAGTACGGTGACGTTATACAGTACATCGTAAAATTTATGTTTATTTTCAACAATTTATGTTCTTTTTATTCGCAAGTCGAAGTGGCTCATATCTTCCAAAAAGAATTACATTTTCTCAAGAACAATCCCTTTCGCCATACAATCTCCGCCAAAGGGATCGGCCTTCCACCGAGTCCCAAGATTAGTTTTTTTGTAGCGCTTGTCATTCCAACGCTGTTCTTGACGATGTTTTTTCAGCTTTTCTTGCGGTTCGAAATCCCTAAACATTTTTTGTTTGGTCATTAATTTATTTTGTACGGTAGCATAAGCGCTCCAAACGACTCCGAGACTCTTGCGCCTATAGCTGACGCCCGCCTATTATTCAAATGGAATAATCAGTGCCATTTTTTGACGATTTGTCCTCTTTTTGCGTTGTGCCACACATTTAAAACATCTGCTGGCGTGCCACCCGCTGGAATGGGCTGAATCGTTTGACATTTGTTGAATAATTTGGCCGGCCTCTGCACTGATTTTGCCCATCCCGCGGAAGTCGGCTCCCACCGAGGGCACTCTTAGCTGCTGGGGTCCGTTCGAATGTCGTTGAACTCTGCCGAACAGAAGCATCTTCTCGGCATGGGCCGCGGTGCCTTCCCTACGACGTCGGCACGTCCCACGACGCCAAGTGTCCGACCAGCTTTTCCTTCGTCTCAAAAATGTTCTGTCTGATTCTGGTTGGTCTCTTTGAAGTTCAGTCGCTTTACACAAAGGCTTCTTCTTGTCCTCAGATTCGGGATGGCTTTTGGTCTGCGGGATGGTCGGAAGTGGGAAGTCCGAACTTGTGACCGAAATTTTGTGGGAGAGGACCCGAACTGTGCTTCGCACTTCGTCGACCGCGTCCTTTGGTAGAGCGAATTTCGTTTTTGTTTTGTTTTTTCTTTTAAAATTAAATCCAAAGGGTCGCCGATCGACGTTTCATTCGACAGAATTGGAACATTTGGCGACCGACACACTTTTGTTGGCCTCACTTTTGTGTGCGACGGATGTCTCTGAAATTGCCAATGTGGGAAATAGTGAAACATAATTAATTAACTTGTGTAAATATAGAATCATTTGGACATGGGGGATTCGATTTTCTTAAAGAATTAATTTGAAGATTTTAATTGGCCCAAAACTCAAAATTTTCCTGACCGGATTTTTGTTTAGTGCGACGCCTTTTTCCCAGGCGGGAAAGGCCTTGGACTTGATGCCATCGCGAAGAGACTGAACGATTTGCTGAACGACCCGAACGTAAATATCCTATTTTTTCTGAAATTTCGGCTGATTTCTTTTAGGCCAAAACCCTTTTGGTGCTCGACGGAGTTCAAATGGTCGAAACGGTCAAATTCTTTGACAAAATCAAAGTAAAGTGAAGTCTTTATTGAATTTCGAATGATTATCCCAAATTAAGGGTCCAAAGTGTAAAATTTTGGCCACCAGCAGCAGCCGAACACTTTTCGAATCGTTGGAAGGCCTTCAAACGTTTGCAGTGCCATCCGACGGTTGCACCAGTGAAGAGTTAACCCAGATGGCACGGAACTACGGCATCAAGGTGTTTTACAACGAAGCCCTGACTTACAAAATCAAAAAACCCGAATTTTCAGGAAACTTTTTTGCCCGAACGAATAAACTCCATTCTTTGTCGAACTGGCGGAAACTTCGCCCTTTTGGAGAAAATGTTTACGTTGGCCCGAGGCAGTTCAGAAATGTTTGCATTTTTTGGATTTTTAGCATTTACCCCCCCCCCCCCCCCCTGTACAGCTTCGACTCTCTCCTTCGCCCAACTTCTGCACGGCCCGCTTAGCTCGGTCGGCTGTCACAGTGCCTATTACAATTTCAGCTTGGAAAAGTCACTTGAGCAATGCTTTGAGAGGGTCTAATTTATTATTTACCGAAAATTGTCAAAACCACTAAAACTTCAGCTTGGACAGACTCTCATCCGTTCCTTTGATTACTGCATGTTCATTGAGCCTTTTCAATGGACCTCTTTTGAGGTTTGAACTTTCAGTTTTGAGATTTTTGCAAATCTTTCAGATTTATTTTCTCATTTGGCCCCTTGATGTGTGCGGTTCCGAATCGGAGGCCGAACTTCGCGCAACGGTCGGCAACCAGCTGGGCACCCTCGAGGCATTTTTGTATTATTCGATTTGAACTGATCGCCGCTTCACTTTCAGGCTAATTCCCTTCTCGACAAAAGTGCGGAGGGTGCCGACGACAATCCCAATAACTTTTCTGCTTTTCGGTTAACATAATCAAATTATATTAAAAAAATTTCATTAAATTTAAATTTAGTTATCGCCTTCAGCCGATGGTTCACAATTTTCTCCTGCATAGCCGCCCCAATTCCATGGCAACTTTCAATGTTATTGGCACAGATTTACAAAATTTACAAAGGCATCTTTCTGAATTCAGACCGGGGGGGGGGGTGGTCATTGATACAAATTTGTGCAATTATTTTCTGTATCCGTACATCGGAGTCGGGGAATTACATGGTTTTCGGGGACGGTACTGTCGGGTATCGGGGTCGGGAAAGAATTTGTTCTGGATAGGATATATCCGCGGATATCCGTGACCACCCCCCTGGTTCAGACTGTCCAAAAGATGCTCTCTCTCAAATTGCGCAACCGATCTTCTTCAGCGAGTGATCAGAGACAAATCATCGCTTATTTGACCAAAAATGAGCACAATTTGGCCATCGTTCAGAAACATTTGGACCAAAGGGTTCGAAAAACGTGGAATTTTGAAAAATTGAAAATTCAGATCTCCCAAAGATGCATCGAAGATAAAAGTCGATCAGACGTTTGGTTATTTGGTGGGATTAACTCTGCTGATGGAGAAGGTCGGGGACTGATCAGATCGACGACAGAAATGATCGGACGGTGGTTATGGAGAGCGATTGGACGGAAGGAGTGATCGATCGATCGAAAATGAAAATCACTAAAAAGTGCTTGACGGAATTTAAATAATCGAATCAATCAATCAAAAAGGTCCACCCGATCAGATTACACTCGAAACTTGGGTCGTTACAATACAAATACAAACAAAACGGGGGCCGATCGGCCGTTAAAGGTTCAGGCCAAGCGCAAAGCCGTTGTTTGAGTTGAAGAGACTTCAGACAGAAAACCCCCGTAGGGTTATATTGTTAGAACCCAATATTTGTTCACCAATTGTTTCTTCCTGTTTGGCTCGTTTCCTTTATCCGGCGATTGATGCTGCGATACGTGTGGGGTGGGGTGGGGGGGTGGGGGGGGGGGGGGAGGGAGCTTGCCTCGAGGGGATGAGCGTGATTCTGGTAAAAAGTGACCTCCTTTCCCGCTAATGCGGTCAAAAGCGCCATTCTACTGATCCTCGAAGGGTTCCTTTCTTTGCTGATTCCGTTTTCATCATAACCTCATGGTCTGCCGTTTGCTGCTCGCCCTTCTCGTCCCTTTCCTCCTCCAATTGTCATGGGCACTTAAGCACGAAAGAGTGCCGGCCGGACTCCGACCCGCCAAGGCAGTGAATGAGCAGCGAGCGGGGGGCGAGGTGAGAGATTGGGAGGTGTTCGGGGGGTGGAAGGTGTTCGGGGGGTGAGGTGAGAGATTGGAAGGTGTTCGGGGGGTGGAAGGTGTTCGGGGGGCGAGGTGAGAGATTGGAAGGTGTTCGGGGGGTGGAAGGTGTTCGGGGGGCGAGGTGAGAGATTGGAAGGTGTTCGGGGGGTGGAAGGTGTTCGGGGGGTGAGGTGAGAGATTGGAAGGTGTTCGGGGGGCGAGGTGAGAGATTGGAAGGTGTTCGGGGGGTGGAAGGTGTTCGGGGGTGAGGTGTTCGAGGCGAATAAACCAAACAATCAGAATGACTTTTCAGCACCAAAATGAGCTCATTACGTCTTCGACAACAATCCTTCAGCAGCCGAATGATGCTAAAGTTTATTGTTTAAAGTCTCTAAATTTCAAGTACTTATAGAACAGCTCAAGGCCACTCATTTTCCATAAAAATGTGAAAACCGGGCGAAAGAATGACGGCGCATTCGGCGTAGCCTTTGTAAAAGCGGCGGAAAGATTGAATTTGAACATTTTAAATTAAGGCAATTAATGCGACAGAGGGCACACCGACAAAAGCGAGGGTTACGGTAGGGGAGAAACGGTAAATCGTAAATTTGTTTTATATTTGAAGATTCCGCCCCCGGCCGGAAAGGACTTCGGCGTGAATACGATACTCCAAACAAATTTGGTGGATTCTCGAGGGCGCGTGTTGAAAGGGGTCAAATTTTAAAATTAAATAAATTCTTTTTTATTTTTTTAGGTAAGTGCCGTCCAACTTCCGGTGCCGGATATTCGCAATTCAAAAGACAGGCACACAATAAAAGATTTTTGAAAACTAAAAGACCAAATATTCAGCCGTGCCTCGGCGAGTCAAGTTGAGGCGGAAGAGAATGCGATTCCGATCAAATTTAGTGGATAATAAAAAACCAAAAATTAAAATAAATGTCTGCCGAATAACGAAGTCCTGTGAAAATATTTTATCATTTTGATGGCAATTTGTGTCAAATAACTTTGTTATGTAAAAAGAACGATCTTGACAAAAACATTTACGGGGCCAAAGGGAGGACAAAAATTACATGTTGAAATATTAGGGCATTTAAATATTATTTTTTGTAAAAAAAATTCAAATTTTTGTTGCCTCACAAAAAACGCGCAAATTTGTCGCTATCCGTTGGATTTGACTGCACGCCCTTTTCGCCTCTAAACGCACTTGCGCCTGCGCGTCACTGCGCGACAAAAAATCCAAACAGCGCATCGAATTCTCCCGCTAAAAAAAATATATTTTTATTTTCACTTTAAAATTTTTCAAATTTTACCCTCAAAATTGCCAAAGCGCGGCACGCCCCGCAACGCGTCAGCGTGTCTTTGTGCTCTAACAGGCACAGAAAGCAGGCGGTGAGGTCCATCTGCAGTTCAGGAGAAGCCTTGCGAAGATATTTCTCTAAAAAATCACAAATTTTTGTAAGTTTCGTTTGTTTTTGATGCTTTTGACCGATTGGCCCCGTTGTGCTTTGTGTTTCCCCACTGGACAGAACCAAAGCGATGTGACGAAGGCTTTCCAATGGCGGGACGACCGGCACTCCCCGGAGGCGATCCATTACTGATCGAATGGCAGAAGCCTGACCCGAGGCTAAGTTTGAGTTTATCCAGGCTTAATCGAGACAATTTGGTGGGGAGACAATTTGACCAAAAAGCACCTTCATGGGAAATATTCTCGACAAAAGCAACAAATGATTTGCCGCGGAAAAGGCCGACAAATTGAAACACACTGATCAGATCGGAAAGTGTGTCGTGTTCGTTGATGAGACACATCAGCGAATCGATCACTTTAAATTATAGCAATTAGCGAATGGCCACTTCCCTTTTAGTACCGTTGTCCACCAACTTCGGGTAGCGTGCCCTAACGATCGGTTCACAAAGTTTGAGAAGTTGTGCTCGGAGAAGGCGCGACGGGAGGAGCAGAAAAGCGCCCAAGGGTCGCGAAAGCGTCAGCCAGCAGTCGCGGACGCGCGATTCGGCACCCAAAGTTGCCAAAACTAAAAAAATAAAATAAAATCTTACATAAATATGCAAGAAACAATTTGAAGGCATTTGGGATTTTTGAATAAACATTTAGTAGCTACAATCGAATCGCACCGTTTTCGGCGCTCGGTTGGCATTGCACCACCGCATTTTGCACCAATGCCAACATCGTCTCCAGCGCAATCGTCTCTATGCCCTGATGGCGTGTGTTTTTATTCATTGAAAAACAAAATTAGCGAATTCCCCACTTCCACACGGTACAACATTTTGCTGAGTGTGTACTCAAATGGGCTTTCTTGGACGTCGGAGACTGTCTGAAATGAACTTAAACCTTCCCAAAAGTTGAAATGCTTTGGACCTGAATGGCTTGTTGGGCTCTGTCCAAGTGAATGCCCAAACACCGGTCAACCTCCGCATTCCCGCTTGCCGCCGTCCCACCATTCGCAGGTCCCGCCACTTCCACGTTCAGCTCAAGAAAGGCGCCCAGAGACTTTCGTCGGTCCTTGGCATTTGACAGAAATTGTAAAAACGAAAAATGCCAAGAAAAGCACCGAAAATTGTTTTTGGGTGACATTTCCTGCGGTTGCATTGTACGGGGACTGATATTGGCGAAGTGAGTCGATGCCGCTATCGTTTTCAGAGCTGAAGCGACCAGAAATATTTTAAATTAAAATTGAAAAAAAAGAGGGAGACATTTGGTCGCAGAGCAGCCGATGCTGGTGGCAACTCCCTCCAACGCCGGCACTTTCGTCCGTTTCATCGGATGCCGTCGACGGACTGTTGAGACCCGCGCTGATGCCGTTTTGGAGTTGGTAAAGCGAGGCCCGGTTATTCGGCGAGGAGGAAAGGCCGCCATTTCTGAATTTTTGTTTTGTTTTTTAGAAGAAGCTCAGAAAGTACCTCAGGCCAGCAGATCCGCCGTTATGGCGACGAAGCACTGAGGATGGATGCGTGCCATTCAGTTCCGCTTCCAGTTGACACATCAAAGCCGCACGGTTTAGCTGAATTCATTTGTTTTTTAAAATTTTGACGAATTCACCTTCAGACAGGCCTCCCAATTGAGCATGGCAGCCTCAAAGCTGACTAATTCGGTGAATTCGGATGAGCCCCGCGATTTGGCCAATGCCGACCGAATTCGCTCAATTTGTGCCAACAATGCTTCTGCAGTCTTCAGGGCATTTTGTTGCTGCTCGATTTGGTCGCCGTTGGCCCGTGGGGGCTCTTCGGAGCACACCAAAGATGAAGATGAAGCAGAGGAGGAAGGATAGGAGATGAGGCTAATACCAAATAATAAATCAAAAATACGAAAGATGGCCAACCCCTCGGCGCCGTTCCGGCCCTTCTTCAGACTGCTCGGCTTGCTTCGTTTTCCCGCCGTTGTTGACGAATTTTTCGCCATGTCCAGTGGTGCCATCAAAAACTGTTCGTCCTTTCAATTTAAATAAATTTAAAATTATTGAAACTCCCCCCTCCACCCCCCTCACTTTGGACGTTGCGATCTGTCCCAAACTCGCCGACTTTCTCCAATCTTTCTTCTGGTCGGCACTCGCTTCGGACTGTCCGCGCTTTACAAAAGAAAAAATGCGGCGGGGATTTTTCTCCTCCTTTTTGCCATGGCCACTTTCGGAGGCGAACGATCGGTGACGAGGGGACGACGGAAAAGGGGCGAAGTTCGTCGGGTTCAGAGCGGTCAGCTGAAAGTATTTATCAAACAGTTAGTTAAAAGCCGAATTTAAATGACATCGTCAATGGTCGGGATGGACTTGGCCAGGTCCTTGTACACATCGTCCAGCAGAGTCGTAGATGAGCAGCGCCACTTCTCCTAAAAGGAACGAACAAATGTTCTGTTGACGAAATGAGTCCGAGTCTTGAAGAGTGTCAACAAAAGTGTTTTATTGAGCGCGTTCAGAAACATTTATTGTTTTGGGGTCCATTCGACGGGCTAAAAGTTTCCATCCAAACTTTGTCGAGAGCAAAATTGGAGCACGCAGCCACGCTGTTCCCGAGTTGAATGCGCTGTTCCCTCTGCCGCTTTTTGTCCCTCAGGCAAACTTTCACCGAAGTGCCGTCCGCCGACTAAAACATTTAGGTAACTCAAATAAAATGCCAATTTTCAAATTCCGACTTCAGTTCCGCTTCGATCCCTCATCAACTGCTCGCCATTGCCATTTTCGTCCGCCTTTTTCTCCTTTGACGGCATTGGAGGCAGAGAATGCTGAGAAGCATTTTCATTTTGCCAAGACCCATTCGCCTGAGGGTTTGTCCTGAACAAAAAATTTTGCAAAATTTCTGAAGTTTGGCCACCTTGGCTGCAGTTTTATTGGGCTATTTCCACTCTCGATGGACTTCTCTCTCGACTGTTCATTCGTTGAGTTTCTGCCGTGTTGAGGAGACACCATCGCTTTTGTCGACAGAAGAGGACTAAATTAATTATTATATTTTTAAATTCAAAATTCAAAATTACGTACAGCCAGGTGACCACCAGACGAAGTTTTATGCTTCCAACATTGTTCAGATTCATTGTGACTAATTGAGGCTGTGCTAATGCAAATTTTGCCGGGTCAAATTGGCGTTCATTCAAACAGCGCGACTTTAGAAACTTCATTTCGAGAACCTGGCGGAAAGGAAATTCGGGAGTCTGGAAATGATTAATTTGCGGTATTATAACGACTCATCATCTCTTTTAAACTTTTAAATGAGCCTTTTGAAAGGTCCCACCGTTTTCTGAAATTCAATAAAAATTGTTCATTCCATTCCATCGATGGCATTATGCCAACGAATGTGGCCAATGCACCCACCTTTACCACCACCGGAACATTCCACAGCACGTCCATCGTAACAGTACGCTGCTCCCATCGTTGGCTTTTGTCCGCCAGCGTTTTGCCCCTGCTCCTCCACCGTTGATGTCCATGCTTTACAACCACTTCAAACACATCGCCGGCGCAGAGTCGGGCAAAGCCCACGATGGCTAAACATTATATTCCAAATTAGACTTTCAGCAAATAGCCAACCCTGCACATCGAACTGAAGCCGTCCCAGCATTCCGCAAGCTTCTGCTTCAATTGCGCTCATTGTGGCGCGAATGCCGCGCAGAGAGTCGCACGGCTCTTCCGCCTCTCTTTCTGTGCCCGGGGGACTGCAAATGTTTGCCACGCTTTGGCTTCGCACCAGCCAACTTGGCGAGTCTGAATTGATCATTCAACAATTCCTTCTCGAAATCGACGACGGGATTGCTTCTGATATGCACTTCATTCTTTTGTTTCTTTAAACCAAGGCCCACTACCTTTAGTTCCAACTGCTCCTTCAGCCGATGTTATTGTGCAGAGTGAACTGCTTGAACGAGTTGAGTGACCCTGCGGAGAAAAACGTCGCGAACAGAGGAGGAATGGGTGGACGAGATGAAAAAGGCACGAGGAAGATGTAGGAGGATGGGAGGGATGAGTGGAAGAGGAGGAAGAATAAGGAAGGTAAGCTGCTCGATTAGAGGACGATGGGCATGGACTCGGGAAGAGGCGGGTGGCAGCTGAAAATCACCTATTAATGAATATTCGTAGATAGCCGACTTTTGGAATGAATTGACGGAGGAGGGTAAATTGGAGGAGGAGGATGAATTGTAGGAGGAGAAGGAGGAGGCGGAGGTAATTGAAGGAGGAGGAGGAGGATGAATTGTAGGAGGAGAAGGAGGAGGCGGAGGGTAAATTGAAGGAGGAGGAGGAGGATGAATTGGAGGAGGAGGAGGCGGATGGGGAGAGAAGAGAGTCTCTCTCTGTGGGGGGAGGGGCTGTGGCCTTGTCAAGTGACGGCCTGGGAATGCTGGACCAACCGACCAATCACTCCGATCACCCCCTCCCCTTATCAGTTGGGCAATCATTCCACCGACCACCGAACTGCCTCGGCATATTTTGTTGACTGACTTTGAATTTTTCACTTTTGGACACCGAAGTTTTCAAATTGAATTTTATTTTTATTCGATCAAAGACAGGAAATCAACATGGTATGTTTATAATAATAAGATAACCGTTATAGTTCCTAATTTTGTTTAGCGTGAAGTGATCTCTATTCATGTGGGACAAGCCGGCGTCCAAATAGGGAATGCTTGTTGGGAGTTGTACTGTCTGGAGCATGGAATCCAGCCCAACGGGAAGATGCCGTCCGACCACAATACCCAGGACGATTCGTTCAGCACCTTTTTCGCGGAAACCGGCAATGGACGTCACGTGCCCCGGGCGGTTATGGTTGATTTGGAGCCGACAGTGATTGGTTGGCACTTTGCTTGATTCACTCGGATAAAAGGGAACGTTTTAGATGAAATCCGCACTGGGACATACAAGCAGCTCTTCCATCCGGAGCAGCTCATCACCGGGAAAGAAGATGCGGCCAACAACTACGCTCGAGGACATTACACCGTTGGCAAAGAGATAATCGATCAAGTTTTGGACCGAATCCGGCGCATCGCGGATAACTGCAGCGGGCTCCAAGGCTTCCTCATCTTCCATTCCTTCGGAGGCGGCACCGGTTCCGGCTTCACATCGTTGTTGATGGAACGTCTTTCTGTCGATTATGGGAAGAAGTCGAAGCTCGAGTTCTCTATCTATCCGGCTCCTCAAGTCTCCACCGCAGTCGTTGAACCTTACAACTCGGTGCTGACTACCCACACGACACTCGAACATTCGGACTGCGCGTTCATGGTTGACAATGAGGCCATTTATGACATCTGCCGTCGAAATTTGGATGTTGAGCGCCCATCCTACACCAACTTGAACCGTTTGATCTCTCAGGTTGCTTTTGACAACACACCTTTTTAGTATAAATTTTGAATTGAAAACTTGAGATAGGTATAAACTATGGTTGTTCAAATCTCGGTTACGTCCAGCATTTAAGGTTGTCTCTTCAATCACCGCTTCTCTTCGATTTGATGGTGCTCTGAACGTCGATCTCACTGAATTTCAGGTTACGCTATCTTGCTTTGCTGTTGATTCTTGCAATCTCGATTGGTTTTAGACCAACCTTGTCCCGTACCCTCGCATTCACTTTCCGCTTGCGACCTATTCACCCGTCATCTCTGCAGAGAAGGCTTACCACGAGTGTTTGTCTGTTTCCGACATCACCAACATGTGTTTCGAGCCGTCCAATCAGATGGTCAAGTGCGATCCACGCCACGGCAAGTACATGGCCGTCTGCCTTCTCTATCGAGGTTTTTGCTTTGTTTATTTTTTCCAACTACGGTTTCCCCTAAAGGTGACGTTGTGCCAAAGGATGTGAACGCGGCCATTGCTTCTATCAAGACGAACCGCTCAATCCAGTTCGTTGACTGGTGTCCAACTGGCTTCAAGGTTTCAAACTTTTTCCAAATGGCGCCCATTTCTCGTCCTAGGTTGGCATCAACTACCAGCCCCCGACTGTTGTGCCTGGTGGAGACCTTGCCAAAGTTCCTCGTGCCGTGTGCATGTTGTCTAACACTACAGCGATCGCTGAAGCATGGTCCCGATTAGATCACAAGTTCGATTTGATGTACGCCAAAAGAGCATTTGTGCACTGGTACGTGGGCGAGGGCATGGAAGAGGGCGAATTCTCTGAAGCACGAGAAGATCTGGCAGCACTGGAGAAGGTCTGGGGCTGATGGGCTAACGGGATCGAAGTTTTAATTGGGATTTGTAGGACTATGAAGAAGTCGCAATTGACACTGTGGAGGGAGATGGAGGCGGAGACGATGAATATTGAGTGAGAAATGGCGAAGAGAATATTAAATCGGATGTTGTTTTTTTCTTTCTGGAGACTGTGGTGTTTTAGAATGACTGAAAAAAGCATATTATAATACTTGGAAAAATAGCGAGTTGCGGTAGCGGGCGGGTTGGGTAAATACCGGGTAAAAGGAATGACAAAAAATCAATGTACGCAATCCTATAATGTAAAGTATGAGGGCGTACAACTCGCTTGTAAATACAGCTTGACGCTATTTCTTTCTGACCCAATTGTACAAAATGGGCACAAAGCGAATTCCGTATAACCTATAAACAGCGGTTTCCCATAGCGCGGTTTTTTGCTGTTCGACCAAGCCAACACCCTCCAAACCATTCGCTATTGTTTTTTTGAAAAATTTCGAATTTTAAAAAAAATGTTCAAATTCGGGTTCGGATGGTCGAAATAAATGCCCGATTCAGAACTACACCCTCTAATACTTTTTGATCGACTTTTAAAAAGTACGGTGACGTTATACAGTACATCGTAAAATTTATGTTTATTTTCAACAATTTTTCTTTTTATTCGCAAGTCGAAGTGGCTCATATCTTCCAAAAAGAATTACATTTTCTCAAGAACAATCCCTTTCGCCATACAATCTCCGCCAAAGGGATCGGCCTTCCACCGAGTCCCAAGATAGTTTTTTTGTAGCGCTTGTCATTCCAACGCTGTTCTTGACGATGTTTTTTCAGCTTTTTTGCGGTTCGAAATCCCTAAACATTTTTTGTTTGGTCATTAATTTATTTTGTACGGTAGCATAAGCGCTCCAAACGACTCCCGACTCTTGCGCCGATAGCTGACGCCCGCCTATTATTCAAATGGAATAATCAGTGCCATTTTTTGACGATTTGTCCTCTTTTTGCGTTGTGCCACACATTTAAAACATCTGCTGGCGTGCCACCCGCTGGAATGGGCTGAATCGTTTGACATTTGTTGAATAATTTGGCCGGCCTCTGCACTGATTTTGCCCATCCCGCGGAAGTCGGCTCCCACCGAGGGCACTCTTAGCTGCTGGGGTCCGTTCGAATGTCGTTGAACTCTGCCGAACAGAAGCATCTTCTCGGCATGGGCCGGGTGCCTTCCCTACGACGTCGGCACGTCCCACGACGCCAAGTGTCCGACCAGCTTTTCCTTCGTCTCAAAAATGTTCTGTCTGATTCTGGTTGGTCTCTTTGAAGTTCAGTCGCTTTACACAAAGGCTTCTTCTTGTCCTCAGATTCGGGATGGCTTTTGGTCTGCGGGATGGTCGGAAGTGGGAAGTCCGAACTTGTGACCGAAATTTTGTGGGAGAGACCCGAACTGTGCTTCGCACTCGTCGACCGCGTCCTTTGGTAGAGCGAATTTCGTTTTTGTTTATTTTCTTTTAAAATTAAATCCAAAGGGTCGCCGATCGACGTTTCCATTCGACAGAATTGGAACATTTGGCGACCGACACACTTTTGTTGGCCTCACTTTTGTGTGCGACGGATGTCTCTGAAATTGCCAATGTAGGAAATAATGAAACATAATTAATTAACTTGTGTAAATAGAATCATTTGGACACAAACTGTGGCGGATTCGGTTTTCTAAAAGAATTAATTTGAAAATTTTAATTGGCCCAAAACTCAAAATTTTCCTGACCGGATTTTTGTTTAGTGCGACGCCTTTTTCCCAGGCGGGAAAGGCCTCGGACTTGATGCCATCGCGAAGAGACTGAACGATTTGCTGAACGACCCGAACGTAAATATCCGATTTTTTCTGAAATTTTGGCCGATTTCTTTTAGGCCAAAACCCTTTTGGTGCTCGACGGAGTTCAAATGGTCGAAACGGTCAAATTCTTTGACAGAATCAAAGTAAAGTGAAGTCTTTATTGAATTTCGAATGATTATCCCAAATTAAGGGTCCAAAGTGTAAAATTTTGGCCACCAGCAGCAGCCGAACACTTTTTGAATCGTTGGAAGGCCTTCAAACGTTTGCAGTGCCATCCGACGGTTGCACTAGTGAAGAGTTAACCCAGATGGCACGGAACTACGGCATCAAGGTGTTCTACAACGAAGTCTTGACTTACAGAATCAAAAAACCCGAAATTTCAGGAAACTTTTTTGCCCGAACGAATAAACTCCATTCTTTGTCGAACTGGCGGGAACTTTGCCCTTTTGGAGAAAATGTTTACGTTGGCCCGAGGCAGTTCAGAAATGTTTGCATTTTTTGAATCTTTAGCATTTACCCCCCCCCCCCCCCCCCCTGTACAGCTTCGACTCTCTCCTCGCCCAACTTCTGCACGGCCCGCTTAGCTCGGTCGGCTGTCACAGTGCCTATTACAATTTCAGCTTGGAAAAGTCACTTGAGCAATGCTTTGAGAGGGTCTAATTTATTATTTACCGAAAATTGTCAAAACCCTAAAACTTCAGCTTGGACAGACTCTCATCCGTTCCTTTGATTACTGCATGTTCATTGAGCCTTTTCAATGGACCTCTTTTGAGGTTTGAACTTTCAGTTTTGAGATTTTTGCAAATCTTTCAGATTTATTTTCTCATTTGGCCCCTTGATGTGTGCGGTTCCGAATCGGAGGCCGAACTTCGCGCAACGGTCGGCAACCAGCTGGGCACCCTCGAGGCATTTTTGTATTATTCGATTTGAACTGATCGCCGCTTCACTTTCAGGCTAATTCCCTTCTCGACAAAAGTGCGGAGGGTGCCGACGACAATCCCAATAACTTTTCTGCTTTTCGGTTAACATAATCAAATTATATTAAAAAATTTCATTAAATTTAAATTTAGTTATCGCCTTCAGCCGATGGTTCACAATTTTCTCCTGCATAGCCGCCCCAATTCCATGGCAACTTTCAATGTTATTGGCACAGATTTACAAAATTTACAAAGGCATCTTTCTGAATTCAGACCGGGGGGGGGGGTGGTCATTGATACAAATTTGTGCAATTATTTTCTGTATCCGTACATCGGAGTCGGGGAATTACATGGTTTTCGGGGACGGTACTGTCGGGTATCGGGGTCGGGAAAGAATTTGTTCTGGATAGGATATATCCGCGGATATCCGTGACCACCCCCCTGGTTCAGACTGTCCAAAAGATGCTCTCTCTCAAATTGCGCAACCGATCTTCTTCAGCGAGTGATCAGAGACAAATCATCGCTTATTTGACCAAAAATGAGCACAATTTGGCCATCGTTCAGAAACATTTGGACCAAAGGGTTCGAAAAACGTGGAATTTTGAAAAATTGAAAATTCAGATCTCCCAAAGATGCATCGAAGATAAAAGTCGATCAGACGTTTGGTTATTTGGTGGGATTAACTCTGCTGATGGAGAAGGTCGGGGACTGATCAGATCGACGACAGAAATGATCGGACGGTGGTTATGGAGAGCGATTGGACGGAAGGAGTGATCGATCGATCGAAAATGAAAATCACTAAAAAGTGCTTGACGGAATTTAAATAATCGAATCAATCAATCAAAAAGGTCCACCCGATCAGATTACACTCGAAACTTGGGTCGTTACAATACAAATACAAACAAAACGGGGGCCGATCGGCCGTTAAAGGTTCAGGCCAAGCGCAAAGCCGTTGTTTGAGTTGAAGAGACTTCAGACAGAAAACCCCCGTAGGGTTATATTGTTAGAACCCAATATTTGTTCACCAATTGTTTCTTCCTGTTTGGCTCGTTTCCTTTATCCGGCGATTGATGCTGCGATACGTGTGGGGTGGGGTGGGGGGGTGGGGGGGGGGGGGGGGAGGGAGCTTGCCTCGAGGGGATGAGCGTGATTCTGGTAAAAAGTGACCTCCTTTCCCGCTAATGCGGTCAAAAGCGCCATTCTACTGATCCTCGAAGGGTTCCTTTCTTTGCTGATTCCGTTTTCATCATAACCTCATGGTCTGCCGTTTGCTGCTCGCCCTTCTCGTCCCTTTCCTCCTCCAATTGTCATGGGCACTTAAGCACGAAAGAGTGCCGGCCGGACTCCGACCCGCCAAGGCAGTGAATGAGCAGCGAGCGGGGGGCGAGGTGAGAGATTGGGAGGTGTTCGGGGGGTGGAAGGTGTTCGGGGGGTGAGGTGAGAGATTGGAAGGTGTTCGGGGGGTGGAAGGTGTTCGGGGGGCGAGGTGAGAGATTGGAAGGTGTTCGGGGGGTGGAAGGTGTTCGGGGGGCGAGGTGAGAGATTGGAAGGTGTTCGGGGGGTGGAAGGTGTTCGGGGGGTGAGGTGAGAGATTGGAAGGTGTTCGGGGGGCGAGGTGAGAGATTGGAAGGTGTTCGGGGGGTGGAAGGTGTTCGGGGGTGAGGTGTTCGAGGCGAATAAACCAAACAATCAGAATGACTTTTCAGCACCAAAATGAGCTCATTACGTCTTCGACAACAATCCTTCAGCAGCCGAATGATGCTAAAGTTTATTGTTTAAAGTCTCTAAATTTCAAGTACTTATAGAACAGCTCAAGGCCACTCATTTTCCATAAAAATGTGAAAACCGGGCGAAAGAATGACGGCGCATTCGGCGTAGCCTTTGTAAAAGCGGCGGAAAGATTGAATTTGAACATTTTAAATTAAGGCAATTAATGCGACAGAGGGCACACCGACAAAAGCGAGGGTTACGGTAGGGGAGAAACGGTAAATCGTAAATTTGTTTTATATTTGAAGATTCCGCCCCCGGCCGGAAAGGACTTCGGCGTGAATACGATACTCCAAACAAATTTGGTGGATTCTCGAGGGCGCGTGTTGAAAGGGGTCAAATTTTAAAATTAAATAAATTCTTTTTTATTTTTTTAGGTAAGTGCCGTCCAACTTCCGGTGCCGGATATTCGCAATTCAAAAGACAGGCACAATAAAAGATTTTTGAAAACTAAAAGACCAAATATTCAGCCGTGCCTCGGCGAGTCAAGTTGAGGCGGAAGAGAATGCGATTCCGATCAAATTTAGTGGATAATAAAAAACCAAAAATTAAAATAAATGTCTGCCGAATAACGAAGTCCTGTGAAAATATTTTATCATTTTGATGGCAATTTGTGTCAAATAACTTTGTTATGTAAAAAGAACGATCTTGACAAAAACATTTACGGGGCCAAAGGGAGGACAAAAATTACATGTTGAAATATTAGGGCATTTAAATATTATTTTTTGTAAAAAAAATTCAAATTTTTGTTGCCTCACAAAAAACGCGCAAATTTGTCGCTATCCGTTGGATTTGACTGCACGCCCTTTTCGCCTCTAAACGCACTTGCGCCTGCGCGTCACTGCGCGACAAAAATCCAAACAGCGCATCGAATTCTCCCGCTAAAAAAAATATATTTTTATTTTTCACTAAAAATTTTATTTCAAAATTTACCCTCAAAATTGCCAACGCGCGACACGCACCGCAACGCGTCAGCGTGTCTTTGTGCTCTAACAGGCACAGAAAGCAGGCGGTTAGGTCCATCTGCAGTTCAGGAGAAGCCTTGCGAAGATATTTCTCTAAAAAATCACAAATTTTTGTAAGTTTCGTTTGTTTTTGATGCTTTTGACCGATTGGCCCCGTTGTGCTTTGTGTTTCCCCACTGGACAGAACCAAAGCGATGTGACGAAGGCTTTCCAATGGCGGGACGACCGGCACTCCCCGGAGGCGATCCATTACTGATCGAATGGCAGAAGCCTGACCCGAGGCTAAGTTTGAGTTTATCCAGGCTTAATCGAGACAATTTGGTGGAAGACAATTTGACCAAAAAGCACCTTCATGGGAAATATTCTCGACAAAAGCAACAAATGATTTGCCGCGGAAAAGGCCGACAAATTGAAACACACTGATCAGATTCGGAAAGTGTGTCGTGTTCGTTGATGAAGACACATCAGCGAATCGATCACTTTAAATTATAGCAATTAGCGAATGGCCACTTCCCTTTTAGTACCGTTGTCCACCAACTTCGGGTAGCGTGCCCTAACGATCGGTTCACAAAGTTTGAGAAGTTGTGCTCGGAGAAGGCGCGACGGGAGGAGCAGAAAAGCGCCCAAGGGCCGCGAAAGCGTCAGCCAGCAGTCGCGGACGCGCGATTCAGGCACCCAAAGTTGCCAAAACTAAAAAAATAAAATAAAATCTTACATAAATATGCAAGAAACAATTTGAAGGACATTTGGGATTTTTGAATAAACATTTAGTAGCTACAATCGAATCGCACCGTTTTCGGCGCTCGGTTGGCATTGCACCACCGCATTTTGCACCAATGCCAACATCGTCTCCAGCGCAATCGTCTCTATGCCCTGATGGCGTGTGTTTTTATTCATTGAAAAACAAAATTAGCGAATTCCCCACTTCCACACGGTACAACATTTTGCTGAGTGTGTACTCAAATGGGCTTTCTTGGACGTCGGAGACTGTCTGAAATGAACTTAAACCTTCCCAAAAGTTGAAATGCTTTGGACCTGAATGGCTTGTTGGGCTCTGTCCAAGTGAATGCCCAAACACCGGTCAACCTCCGCATTCCCGCTTGCCGCCGTCCCACCATTCGCAGGTCCCGCCACTTCCACGTTCAGCTCAAGAAAGGCGCCCAGAGACTTTCGTCGGTCCTTGGCATTTGACAAAAATTGTAAAAAATGAAAAATGGCAAGAAAAGCACCGAAAATTGTTTTTGGGTGACATTTCCTGCGGTTGAATTGTACGGGGACTGATATTGGCGCAGTGAGTCGATGCCGCTATCGTTTTCAGAGCTGAATGGACCAGGAATATTTTAAATTTGCAAAGAAGAGCAAGACATTTGGTCGCAGAGCAGCCGATGCTGGTGGCAACTCCCTCCAACTGCCGGCACTTTCGTCCGTTTCATCGGATGCCGTCGACGGACTGTTGAGACCCGCGCTGATGCCGTTTTGGAGTTGGTAAAGCGAGGCCCGGTTATTCGGCGAGGAGGAAAGGCCGCCATTTCTGAATTTTTTGTTTTTGTTTTTTAGAAGAAGCTCAGAAAGTACCTCAGGCCAGCAGATCCGCCGTTATGGCGACGAAGCACTGAGGATGGATGCGTGCCATTCAGTTCCGCTTCCAGTTGACACATCAAAGCCGCACGGTTTAGCTGAATTTCATTGTTTTTTTTTCGAAATTTTGACGAATTCACCTTCAGACAAGCCTCCCAATTGAGCATGGCAGCCTCGAAGCTGACTAATTCGGTGAATTCGGATGAGCCCCGCGATTTGGCCAATGCCGACCGAATTCGCTCAATTTGTGCCAACAATGCTTCTGCAGTCTTCAGAGCATTTTGCTGCTGCTCGATTTGGTCGCCGTTGGCCCTTGGGGGCTCTTCGGAGCACACCAAAGATGAAGATGAAGCAGAGGAGGAAGGATAGGAGATGAGGCTAATACCAAATAATAAATCAAAAATACGAAAGATGGCCAACCCCTCGGCGCCGTTCCGGCCCTTCTTCAGACTGCTCGGCTTGCTTCGTTTTCCCGCCGTCGTTGACGAATTTTTCGCCATGTCCAGTGGTGCCATCAAAAACTGTTCGTCCTTTCAATTTAAATAAATTTAAAATTATTATAAACCCCCCCCCCCCACCCCCCTCACTTTGGACGTTGCGATCTGTCCCAAACTCGCCGACTTTCTCCAATCTTTCTTCTGGTCGGCACTCGCTTCGGACTGTCCGCGCTTTACAAAAGAAAAAATGCGGCGGGGATTCTTCTCCTCCTTTTTGCCATGGCCACTTTCGGAGGCGAAACGATCGGTGACGAGGGGACGACGGAAAAGGGGCGAAGTTCGTCGGGTTCAGAGCGGTCAGCTGAAAGTATTTATCAAACAGTTAGTTAAAAGACGCATTTAAATGACATCGTCAATGGTCGGGATGGACTTGGCCAGGTCCTTGTACACATCGTCCAGCAGAGTCGTAGATGAGCAGCGCCACTTCTCCTAAAAGGAACGAATGAATGTTCTGTTGACGAAATGAGTCCGAGTCTTGAAGAGTGTCAACAAAAGTGCTTTTATCGGGCGCGTTCAGAAACATTTATTGTTTTGGGGTCCATTCGACGGGCTAAAAGTTTCCATCCAAACTTTGTCGAGAGCAAAATTGGAGCACGCAGCCACGCTGTTCCCGAGCTGAATGCGCTGTTCCCTCTGCCGCTTTTTGTCCCTCAGGCAAACTTTCACCGAAGTGCCGTCCGCCGACTAAAAATTTTCAACTCAAATAAAATGCCAATTTTCAAATTTCGACTTCAGTTCCGCTTCGATCCCTCATCAGCTGCTCGCCATTGCCATTTTCGTCCGCCTTTTTCTCCTTTGACGGCATTGGAGGCAGAGAATTCTGAGAAGCATTTTCATTTTGCCAGGACCCATTTGCCTGAGGGTTTGTCCTAAACGAAAAATTTTGCAAAATTTCTGAAGTTTGGCCACCTTGGCTGCAGTTTTATTGGACTATTTCCATTTTCGATGGCCTTCCCTCTTGACTGTTCATTCGTTGAGTTCCTGCCGTGTTGAGGAGACACCATCGCTTTTGTCGACAGAAGAGGACTAAATTAATATTAATATTTTTAAATTTTAAATTCAAAATTACGTACAGCCAGGTGACCACCAGACGAAGTTTTATGCTTCCAACATTGTTCAGATTCATTGTGACCAATTGGGGCTGTGCTAATGCAAATTTTGCCGGGTCAAATTGGCGTTCATTCAAACAGCGCGACTTTAGAAACTTCATTTCGAGAACCTGGCGGAAAGGAAATTCGGGAGTCTGGAAATGATTAATTTGCGACATTATAACGACTCATCATCTCTTTTAAATAAATGAGTCTTTTGAAAGGTCCCACCGTTTTTGAAATTCAATAAAAAAATGTTCATTCATTCCATCGATGGCATGGCATTATGCCAGCCAATCTGGCCCACACACACCCACCTTTACCACCACCGGAACATTCCACAGCACGTCCATCGTAACAGTACGCTGCTCCCACCGTTGGCTTTTGTCCGCCAGCGTTTTACCCCTGCTCCTCCACCGCTGATGTCCATGCTTTACAACCACTTCGAACACATCGCCAGCGCAGAGTCGGGCGAAGCCCACGATGGCTTAACATTATATTCCCAAATTAGACTTTCAGCAAATAGCCAACCCTGCACATCGAACTGAAGCCGTCCCAGCATTCCGCAGGCTTCTGCTTCAATTGCGCTCATTGTGGCAGCGAATGCCGCGCAGAGAGTCGCACGGCTCTTCCGCCTCTCTTTCTGTGCCCCGGGGGACTGCAAATGTTTGCCACGCTTTGGCTTCGCACCAGCCAACTTGGCGAGTCTGAATTGGTCATTCAACAATTCCTTCTCGAAATCGCCGATGCTTCTGATATGCACTTCATTCTTGTTTCTTTAAACCAAGGCCCACTACCTTTAGTTCCAACTGCTCCTTCAGCCGATGTTATTGTGCAGAGTGAACTGCTTGAACGAGTTGAGTGACCTCTGCGGAGAAAAACGTCGCGAACAGAGGAGGAATGGGTGGACGAGATGAAAAAGGCACGAGGAAGATGTAGGAGGATGGGATGGATGAGTGGAAGAGGAGGAAGAATAAGGAAGGTAAGCTGCTCGATTAGAGGACGATGGGCATGGACTCGGGAAGAGGCGGGTGGCAGCTGAAAATCGCCTATTAATGAATATTCGTAAAATAGCCGACTTTTGGAATGAATTGAAGGAAGAGGATGAATTGTAGGAGGAGGAGGAGGGCGGAGGATGAATTGTAGCAGGATGGGGAGAAGGAAGACGAGGAGGATGAATTGTAGGAGGAGGAGGAGGAGGAGGAGGAGGAGGAGGAGGAGGCGGAGGATGAATTGTAGCAGGATGGGGAGAAGGAAGACGAGGAGGATGAATTGTAGGAGGAGAAGGAGGCGGATGAGGAGGATGAATTGTAAGAGGAGGAGGGTAAATTGAAGGAGGAGGAATTGGAGAATGGAGAGTGAAGAGAGTCTCTCTCTGTGGGGGGGGGGGGGGGGGGGGCTGTGGCCTTGTCAAGTGACGGCCTGGGAATGCTGGACCAACCGACCAATCACTCCGATCACCCCCGCCCCTTATCAGTTGGGCAATCATTCCACCGACCACCGAACTGCCTCGGCATATTTTGTTGACTGACTTTGAATTTTTCACTTTTGGACACCGAAGTTTTCAAATTGAATTTTATTTTTATTCGATGTTATGATGATTGAATTTTCGGATTAAAAAGTATGGCTCGGGAAAGTTTGAATTCGTCAAGCTGTCCACGTACGCTCATAGCATAATTTCGCCTGATTCATTGAATAAATTGAATCTTTTTTTTTCATTTCAAAATCCGGAATCTGGGTCCGGTCCGATTTTTATTTCCGGAATCCGGTTTCCGGGCCCAGTAATTTCAAAACTCCGGTCTCTAAAATAAATGCGATTTTTGCAATCAAAAACTCGATTATCAGTTATAATGCCTATTACATATATTTGTTGTTTTGTCATTCTTTGGGGGGGGGCTATCAAAATGAATGAACGAATGTCCTTTTTTGTTATGGGCAGAGGAGGCCATAAAGTAGTCAGGCAAAGGCCAAACATTGCAGCAATAAACGCATCAAAACGTTTTTTTAGGCGGGAAGGGGGCAAAAAGTGATCAAAAAGCAGAGAAAAAAGTGATTGAATTGGGGGGGGGAAATCGCTGCAATTGGATGGAATGCCCGGACGACTAAGCGAACAAAAGCAAAACCAATGCGTAGAATAATCAGAAATTCTTCAGTCTTTGCAGTGGGCGAAAGCGAAGCGAATGTTAGTGCACATAATCGCCCTTTGGGGAGGGAATTTGATGGGAGGGAGGGGAGGGGGGGGGGGCTTTTTGGGGGGGGGGGGGGGTATTTTGAGGCGGGGGGGGGGGGGGGGGAGGGGATTCTGTGGAACGATTCTCACCACTAATTAGCAAAGGCAGCCGATCAAGTTATTCTTTCTACCGATCGCTGACAGATCTGATCCGGGGGATTCGGGCGCTAAAATGTAATCAAATCAAATAAACAATTTTATGGTCTTAATTAAAACAGACATTCCTTCGACAAAAAACGAATACATAATGTGGGGACAAATGAACGCATCAAAAAGTATTCAAAGACGGACAGAACAGGACAGAACAACGTTCATCGGGGGAGGGGGGGGGGGGCGTATTTGTACTGTACTTGATGAAGAGGTAATACGGTATAGCAGTAACATAAAACTTCGAAAAAAGTGTAAATATTTATCCCAGATTATTTTAAGATTTAATTTTATTTTGTAACATCGATCTTCCGAAATTCTTTGGATTTGTAATTTATTCTTCAGCAAAAAATGCACTAATTCCAGGTAGAGCAGAAGAGAATCCATTCACTTTCTTTGTCAATTATCAACACGGAAAACAATAAAATGTAATCGATCGGACGAAATGATCCGATCAAGCTAAAATCCGATTTTCCGACGCCGATCGTTGAATATAAAAAATTCAATGAATCCCCTCACAATTTGCGGTGAGATATATTCGCGGCGTCGGCTCTTCGCTCGGAGCGCAATATTATTTATGTTAGCCATCCATTTGCCACTTTTGTTTGTGTGAGGAAAAAAGCACGAACCAAATGTTTAGGGACAAATTTAGAAATGTTTTTGAGATGAGATTTTGAAATTTGGCAAAGAAAAGGGACTGACTGATCGATGGAATTCGAAGGGATAAATGAATGAATGATCGGCGGTGACTGAATGGGCTGAGGAATATGGAAATCAAAGCCAAAAATCCATTTCCCACAGTGTAATCCGTTGCCGAATGCATTTATTGTTCGGTGTTTTTCAACACAAAACGCGAAAATCATTGGCGGCGATTGGGGGGGGGGGGGAGGGGGGGGGGCAATGTCATTGAAAATGGCGTGAATTGGGAAGAGATTATGCACAAAAGCGCGGACAATGAAACGCGTCTGAAGGGCTTTGTGAGCGATTCTCGAAATGAAAATTGTCATTCAATGTAATGGATAGGCTTCGCTGTTTTCAACTTTTGCTTCCCCCGCCCGCACAACTAAACCCCCCCCCCCCCCCCCTTCCCCCAAAGCGTTTTGACTTTTTTCTCCAATTCCTTCCCCCCCCCCCCCCCCCCCTCTCCCTCGTTACAATGGATTAGTTGTGGCTTGTTTTTTTTGTTGCTTCGCTAATTGTTGAGCTTGTAAGGGCGCTAACATTTGGGACGAAAAGCATTCATTTGGAGGCGATTTGAGATAATTGCGGAGATTTACCCGTGGAGAAATTTTCTTCTAGATTTTTTGTCAATAATTTGAGGGCTAAAGGAAACTCAGCAGAATGAATTTTTTATTTTTTAAAAAAGAGGGTAGAAAGAAATAAATGTTTGGGAGGCCGGCGGTGTGTTTTTGGGTTAATTAACAAAACGAACGAACCACCCTTTCCCCTGGAGGGAGTCCAATGATCGATCGATCAGCTGCAAAGAATCTATCAGCGGGTTATAATAAATGATTCTGAATCAGGCAAACATCTGCGCATTCATCGGATTAAGCTACAATTGCAAGTTTATCTTCGTCAAATGGTCTAGTGGAAGGGGGGGGGCAGGTCATAAACAGTTTTATCCCTCTGTTCGGCAGGAGTTTGGGAGAGCAGAAAGGTTGGGACGAGAGATGAGCAAAGGGGAAGAGGGCACAGACAGGCAGACAGAAGGAGAGCTGCGATAAATTGACATTTTATTCAGCAGATGCGATAAGCATCTTGCCGCTTTTGATGGGAGCGCAACATTGGGGCATTTGAAGAGGGGAGAAAGACACTTCTGCTGCGCTGACTTGGGCAAGTCGCTCAAATGCCATTTGCGACATTACCCTCTCCCCCGAGGGGAAGGGCCGAGAATGAAAGAGTTGGAAGAGATTCTCTCGTAGCAAGAGGTTAAAATACTTAAATATCCATTGATTTTGTTCGATTATATTTTTGTTTTGTCTGTAGAAAGATCAACAACAAAACAACAAGATATGCACGATTGAGATGACACGGAGATTAGCCGGAAGGAAGGAAGGGCGGATGAAGAGGGTGAATGAAAGTGCACTTTAGGGAAGACAAGTGATGGGTGGACACGATGAGAGGAGGATGGATTGCATTTAACGGATGATGTGCTGGTGAAGCGTTGCCCCCTCCACAAAGGGAAGGAAATAGAACAGCTTGAAGCTAATGGGTAACTAATAACCTGGACCAACTCGTAAAAGCGAAGCAACGGCCGCTGGTTGGAGGAGGACGGGGGGAGGGGGGGACACCGATCGGATAATGATGGATAACATGATCGGTTAAAAGGGATTATGGGAAGCGGATCAGCAGGAAATGCAGCCGGGGGAGCGACGGATTGAAGAGCGGTGTGTGGGCAGTGCTTATGGGGGCGGGGAGTGATTGATGGATGAGATGCATTTCGATGGTCATTTTATGACGGGAAAATCGATTGTAGCTATCCATCCATCACCCCGCCCAACTCCGTAGTTTTGTGGTTGGGAAGGTAAAAACAGCGCAGAATGGTAGTTGGGAAAGGAATGGGAGGGAGGAAGTTTAGAAGAAAAGGGAGAGGAATGGAAGTTTAGAAGAAAGGGGATGGATGAAGAAGAAAAGGGGGAGGAATGGAAGTTTAGAAGAAACGGGGCAAGGAGGAAGTAGAAGGGGAAAGGAGGACGTTTAGAAGAAAGGGGGGGGGGGGATCAACGCAAATCTCGATCGTCCAGGCTCTATTTAATAGTATGGATAAATGGTAACTGAATGTTTACTTTGCAAAACCTTTAAAAAAGCAATGCTCAAGAGATTGGCATGCATTTTTGAGTTCGGGTGGTCAGTCAAGCAAAACAACCATCCGAGTTTGAGGGTCGGCGGGTGGGAAGAGGGAACTCGGTCAAGCGAACCAAGGAAATGGAAGGCGGAAGAGTGGAGGAGGGAGGGGAAGAAGGAGAATGAGATGATGCTGCACAAATACAATTGAATTGAATGGAAGAAAGTACGTATTGTTGTTGTGGAGGGGGGGGGGAAGAAATAATGCAAAAACGGGGGAGGGGGGCGAGGCAAATGAACACAAAAATAAATGGTTGGGTGGGGGGGGGGGAATGAACGATGTTTATGTTTAGGAATTGATTGGTTGGCTCTGTTGAATTGCGGGGGGGGGGGGGGGATGGGAGGCGGTGAACAGGTGCGTGTTGGCTGTGTTGGGGCGAGGGGGGCATTTTCTGTGCGGTTGTGTGCTAATCTTCGGTGGAAGAACATGGAAATATTAGAATGGATGGCATAATATTTGGAAAGAGTCTAGACAAATTCAACTCTCATGCGCCACTTTGGATGGTCGCTTCTGGCAAAATGACCTTTGGAATGCCCCCTCCCCCGACAGTGTCCTTGCCAATTAACTGTCTTCTGTGGCGCCTGTTTGTCTGTTTGGAGTGCCCCGCGCTCACTTTTGTTGTGTGCCTTTGGGTTGGGGTGGACGGGCGGCGGGGGGGGGGGGGGGCTTTGGAATTTGGGGCCTTGGGACCGCCCGGCCCAACTGAGCCCCCGCCCCACTCGCCGGTATCTTCCGTACTTTCTTTCGTACCAATCGGAGCGGTCACCGGCGGAGATTGGGGGGGGGGGGGGAAATGCTAAGCCGAGCCAAAGAGCGAGTGCACTTTTTGAGAATGAATTGTGGAAAGGCAACCCGAATTGAATATCGGTTTATCTGCCTGCATTTACAGCTTACAAATTCGAAAGAGATGTTTTTTATAGTATGTATGGGGTACAAGACGGGGGCAAATCCCTTATTTAAAGAAAACCAAATAAAAAAGAAAAAATTTAAAAAAAACCCTTCTTTTTTTTGTCCCTCACACCTTTTTTTGTCGCCAACTAGATCGTCCCGGTTCTGGGTGAAAGTCGGGTGTAATACCCACCCAATTTTTAACTGATTTTTGCCCGAGGGCAGACCTATAGTCTTATTTTATTAAAAAGCCACTTAAGGGACATAATGATGAATCTGGGTTTTGATTTTAGACAATAAAATAGCCTCCAGAAAATGGTATTTTTTTGACAGACACCGAATACTCGCAGTTCCCGACCCGCAACATTCGCAATACGCGTACCCGCATGCGGGTATTGCATCTTAGGTGAAAGAAGTGTTTGTTCCCGTCCCTGGCGATCGATGGTTCTTTTGTTTACATTTCCGATTAGACAATTTCCCGCCGGGGAATTGGCGGACCCGGCTGGCTCGAGAGTGGGAGAATGGACGGGGCGGGAAGAGGGAGTGACCGGTGTAAAATGGGGGGAACAGAAAAAATATTGGCCTTATTCGTATTATTTTACTTATACTAACTCTTCTGCTGACCAAAGTCCGCATTGTAAGTGGGCAAATCGACGACTAAATTGTTACAGAACGATGGGGTCAAAAGAATAATGACTGATGGACGGAATGACTTTGGGCCCGCTGATCGGCAAAGGTTGACAAAATGGACGGGTGACTAAGCATAAGCATCCCGTCGCCACACCCGGGCCAAAACGTCGCTTTGGCGTCGTCCTTCGCCACTTCTCTAAAACCCTTCACTCCGAAGCGACGGCCCTCAACCGTTTATCGGAAGAGGTCCCTCCCTTAAACAGGGACTTTACGATGGGTTCTGAAGAAATTCGGAGTTGGGGGAGGGGAGGGGAGGGGGGGCGGACTGAATGATCGGACGGTGAGATTCTTTTCCCACAATCGTCGATCGTAAACGTAAAGTGTACAACGGGGATTTTTGGTAGATGGGAAATCGGCAAATTCTCAATAATTAAAAGAAGGCGCATATCGTCAGAAAACTGAGCAAAATTTGTATAAGGAAACTCAAACTTTAGAATTTAATGGAATTTATCTGCTTGTCCTTATTAAAAAATAACTTAAACGCTAGTCCAATGTTTATGTTTTTGGCGGGAGGTCCAGCAGCTCCAATACGGTGGGTGGCCTCGTTCAGCGACAAGATTGCATGTTGCATGTCTTGCAAGTGTCTGCCGAAACAGAACACGTGATTGGGGGATGGATGGAACCCGTCGATGGGTGCAAAAAAACTGAAAATTACCGAAGAGAGACGGCGTTTGTTCAGTTAGGAAGAGGGCGATTAGAGAAATGTCATTTTTAACGATTTTTTTTTTGTCGAGGAAATCAACAAAAATGGGACAATTGGAGGAGGGGGACCTGAGAGTGCTTTTGTGGGCAAGGGGAGGGGGGGTTGGTTGCCTTCCAATGCATTGTCCTCGTCGAAAAAAGGGATGTGCCGGTGAGGGGTCCTTCTAATGGCACTCTGATGGGGAGGGGCGACTTGGCGAGGTTTTGAGGCACGAAAACATTGTGGAGGGAAGCAGAAGAGTGAGTGAGTGACCTTGATGGTCGTATTTATGCGTCAGAATGGCAATGAGAATGGGAACGCCATCCCTTAGGCTACAGTATTACTACAGTGGAAATTGTGCCGTTATTGGTAGCATTAAGACGGCATTAATTACTCGTTTTCCTTAGCTAACTAAACTAGGTATTTATTTACATATAGGGATAAAAATCTAAAAAAATATTTTTTTAAACCTCGGAAAGTCTCCCCACTCCGTCCTGTCCCACCTTTCTTCATCTTCTGGTGCCATCCATCGTAATCCCTCTGCAATTTGGCCAATCGTTGGGCATGACATTTGTATAGGCGGCAGTTCTCAAGCAGCAGCAAAATGCGACGCTGTTCCGACTGATGGAATAAACCCTAAAAACAGTGATTTATGAATCCTCCGGTCGGTCGGTTGGAAAGCCGAAAGCCATTGACGGTCTTTGATTTCCGAAAACGTTGGTCAATTCCAAATTTTCCATTGAAAGCATCGACCCGGATTTTTTGACCCGGGTCCGGTTCGGGTAAGCTGAAAATATCCGGGTAGCCGGACCCGGACTAGAAATTCACCTAACTATAAAGATGGTGTCACCGAGCAACAAAATAAATAAAAACAAAATTTAAAAAAAATTTTTAAAAAATCTTGTATTTTTTGACAGATCGCCAAACATAAAACTTTTGAATCAATTTTCACTTTTCAAAACAATCCGGGCCCAGCTTTTTCAAATTCTGAGCTCTACTTTTAGTCCTTTCTTACCGGCCGCTGCTGTCCAATTTGTTGCTCTTCTGCTGCGGATTGCTGCTGCTCAATTCGCAGTTCCGTCAGCGCAATATATTCCCTAAGGCCATGAAAAGACGGCTATTTCGCTCATTTGTCAGGGGAAAATGCCCTTTTTCACCTCCCCCCCCCCCCCCCCCGGCAATCAAATCCGAATGAAGTGGAAATTTTACAGCAATGAAAAAAACAATTAGGTCAATTTGAAAAGTTTATTTTTTTTAAATAAAAAAAATTATCAAATATTAACAAGTTTTAATTTAATTTTAAATCTTACGCATATCCGTTTCCAAACAGCTGAAACAATTGATTAAAACGCTGTGAGTGTTCTCGCATTATCCGCAATTGACGATGCATGTCCATTATCAAAGTTTATATGAATAATAAATTGGTCGGCATCAACTACTTTTTGATTTTCGAATTTCTATGAGTTCCGATACTTCGCACAAATGTTTGATGTGCAACGGAATTCAGTTTCAATGGTCACAAGTCAGAACGGCCAAGAGATTGAATTGGAAATCGATCGGTAGGAGTTGAAAACTGTTCCGTAATTGTAACTCTGATTTTAAACTCGTTTTATAATTTAACTTACTGATTTTCACGTTTTGATTGGTATAGTAATGTTAGAATAGAAAATGTGCACAAATCTTTGGACAAAATATGCACTCATTGTCCGTCGGTCTCTGATTGTGAGCCACTTAAGAAATCCTCCGATGAGCACTGACGGAGATATTTCCCACAAAGAACTGGTTTAGCCCACTGACAGTTTCAATTAATTTTTGCTCATTTCTTGGCATAACTAAACTTTCGGAAAGAGTGCTGGGATCACTCACTGAGCACTTTAATAATCGGCTGAAGAAAAAGCTAATTTTAGGCTTTCGGTGGAGTGGCAACACTCATTCATTCCTTTTGCACAAATTGATCACTCTCGACGCCTTAAAGTTTTCTCCTCAACATTAAATTGAATTGCTGTGGAAGGATGGCCTTTAGCAAAAAGAGAAGAAAAGAGATTGGAGGGCATTCGACCTTCACAGAGAATTTAGAAAAGTGAACAGTGACGATGGGAAATAGCAAATATTTGACAAAAATTATTTGCAAAAGAATAAGAAATTGAATGAGTGTTAACAATTTGGTAAAAGTTATTGGTCTAAATGCACTTTTATGTTTTCAGTATTGATCAAAAAAATAAAAACATGGAGCACCATCACAAAAACACAAACACGCCGGGGGGGGGGGCAGTGCGTTCCCAAGGAAACGGAAGAAATGGAATCGAAGGGGGGGGGGGGGGGGGGGAATTGTATTGGGTGGAATAGGGGAACAAATACTCCTCACCACCACCACAACAGGCAAATGCCAAATTTTGACTCACAATGAATGCCAACCGAGACCAGCAGCATAAATAGGTATGTGTGATCACTGATCAGCTTTTATCGCACATTTGGAGTTATTAATAGAGCCGCTAATTATATGGAAATCCATATTTTTTTTGCGCCCTCGGAACAGCGTATAAATGCCATAAATGATGTTTTTAGCTTTGGTTGGAGCTTCTAGAGCCCATTTTATAATCCATTTTTTCCATATTTTTCCATATTTTGCGATTTTAATCCATCTCCCATATTTTTTCCATATTTCGCCATTTTTTAAAAATTCCTTAACAAAAATGCAATAAAAACGAAAAATACACCCCTAAGGATCGACTTTTTCAAAAAATGCACCCCTAAAAATTGACTTTTTTGCACAAAAAAATCTGCCGTCAAAATTAAAATTTTTAAAATTCTTCTTATTTTTCAAAAATTTTTTCTGTTAATTTGCATATAAAAATTTTTATTGCTCTTTACTTCTATTAGGAAAATCTTGTCCATTTTTGCTATATTTGAAAAAAATTTTCTCCATATTTCGTCCATATTTTGCAATTTTGCCCATATTTTGCAATTTTTCATCCATATTTTATGGCCATATTTCGAGATTTTTTATCCATATAATTAGCGGCCCTAGTTATTAAATTTCTTTTGTACCTTCCTTCCTTCCTTCAGGTAAGCGTGGGCACAACACTCCCGCCCGCCCGCCTCACTACTTACTTTACCGCGTCTAGGATAATGTACGTCCGGACCTTTACATTAGAAATGCGTAAAACTTGGACTATACCGAATTGCCCTGAGGGCCTTGCCGAAGCCTTCTCATGGACGGTAAAAAAGAAAAAAAACGAATTAATGTTTGAACGAATTGTTGGTAATAATAAATCTTTGGCGTTCTGTCATCTGAAATATTTGGCATTATGATTTGCACAAATGAATTATAATTCGCTTTTTTTGCCCAAAAGGTCCACCAGCAGAGCGTACGTAAAGCTCAATGAGAGGAATCGAAAATTGAGAAGATTTGGTCAGTTTTAGCACCTTTGTTTTGGCACTTTTTGGTCAATAGCGGGACCGGAATCCCGTACTTTTCCCCTGTGAATCCTGTTTCCGCCTGCGCTCTAGCATTTATGTACAATAATTAACAAACGAAATAACATTTATATCCATTCTTTACAAGCCATACAATTCCATCCCGACGGTTCGTTCCATATTATCGCCTCTTAACTCTGCGGAAACATTTTGGCATAATGCAGAATAATGCCATTGCTTCGGAATTGGCCGTTAAGAATGCTTCGAAATTTGTATCGGTAGGGGAAAGCAAAAATTGAAATTGTTCGACGATAAATTACTTTCAGTCACTGCTCAACCATCCCACCGCTACCGTGAGAATGAGAGACGCCAAATCAGTCGAAGAAAAATTGGCGGCAATAGCGGGGGCAGGTTGCGAAAAACTGATGGCGAGTTTTCTTTTGAACTAATTGTAAATATTTTTTGAAGGCTGCGTTTACGGAAAAGAATTTTCAGGTAATTTCGGACTTCGATTACACTTTGACGCGCTATCACCGAAATGGCGAAGTCTGCAAAACTACGCACGGACTCTTTGTGCGCGCTGTCGAGAAAAACTTGGAATTCTTTGAAAAAGCGCGCGCTTTGGAAACAAAGTATGAAAGGCAGCAAGACAGACACCTTGGTGCCACCCCCGCCAACGTTTCCGAATTAGACTTTTAATTGAACTTTCAACAACAAAATCTGTGCCATCAATCTTTTTAAATGAACATTTTAATGTAATTTCAAAAAATAAGGTACAAGCCGATAGAATTCTGTCCGAAGATGTCGATGTGCGAGAAAATGTTTGTTGTTTTTTGTCTGACACAGTTAAGGTTTTCCATAAAAAATTCTGATTTAGCCCTTTCATGGAATCGTGGTGGGAGGAGTCTCATCAGTTGATCATTGAGGTTGTCGCTAATTGAGTGAAAAAAAGACTTTTCAGCATTTTGAATTTTTTGGGTCTATTCTCAATAATAAATAAATAAATAAAACATTTCCGGTTATATGCCCCGCACCGGGCCTCTCCAAAAGTTCAAGCCGGTTTTAAGAGATCAATGCCTTTTTGGAGTCATTGGTACTAATGAAAATTTGAGTTTATCTTTTTTTATGTTTGGTCATTTTCAAAACCATTGCTTATTTCTATATTTAACAAAGTTTATTTCTACATTTAGCAACGTTTCAACAAACAAATTCTGAAGAGTTTTGTTCGCCATTCGAAAATTCATCTTCGGTAAGTCCATAAATCACAATTTCCTTCAATGAATAATCTGGCTACAGTTAGTATTAATAACTTAATACCATTTGTATTGTTTTGACAACAAACCTCGTTCTTTAAAATATTATAATGTTATTTTTCAGTGAACGTTGCGTTGAATTGCTCAAGGAACTCGACTTGCTAAAGGTTCCACTAATTCTCTTCAGTGCTGGGATTGGTGTGTTTTTTGGTTCTGCTGATTTAAAAGTTTATATTTTAAGGTGATATCATAAAGTTTGTGCTCCGTGAAGCGGACAGTCACAAGTTGAGTAACGTTCACATCATCGCCAATATGATGGAATTCGACGAGAACGAAATCTGTGTGGGCTTTAGTGACCCGCTCATCCACACATTCAACAAAAATCAATCGGTGGTCAAGCAGGAGGCGCCCTTCTTTCATCAATTGGCCGATCGGAATTCCGTGCTTCTGTTGGGTGACAGTTTGGGAGGTGAGTTGTGTTGTTTGTGTCATTAATTATCCATGATGGGCTAATGGTCATTCAATTCAAGACGTTAACATGGACGTGGGAGTGGAAAATGAGTCTGTGGTGCTCAAGATTGGCTTTGTAAGTCCTCATTTAGTCAAGACTTAGCACTTTTTTTAACGGGTTTTAGTTGAACTTCAATCTGGATACTTTGCTCGACCGATACTTGGACGATTACGACATCGTGCTTGTTGATGACCAGACTATGGAAGTTCCGTTGTGTATTTTGGAGCACATCAGACAAAGCACGCTTCACTGATTAAGAAAAAAAGTCAAAAGAGATAGCAAAGCAATAATATTGTAACATTTGAATGTATAGGTTTGGCCATTAAACAGATCTTATTCCCTCGATTTCGTCTCAAATTCACCTATTCGATAAATTAGCTACATTATTCACTTATAAAATGAAAATAAACGTCGACGATTCCGTTTGTGCTATTCATTCATTAAACAGCTTGAGATGTTTCCCATATTTTAATGTATTATGACCGTTTTAATTGCAAATTTTGAGGATGCAATTGTTGTTTTGAGGATCGAGTGATGAATGTTATCAATGAATTTGGATTCCGACAAGATGCCCGGACGCCTAATCAAATTCGGAACATTGTCTACCAAACGGGCGTTTATTCGCAGGCTGACGGATCGGCTTACATTGAGCAGGGCGAAACCAAAGTGGGAAACTTCAAAATCAAATTGTATCCGGGGCGTATTTTTTATTTATTTGCACTTTGGTTAGTTGCAATTTGAACCCCTCCCCACCGAAGGTACTCTGCGCGGTGTACGGTCCCCACGAATGTCGGTTCCGTTCGCGAGCCAAGGAAGACGAGGCCATTGTCGTGTGCCAGTACAGTCAGGCAACTTTCTCTGTGCCCGATCGACGGAACCGACCGCGCGGTGATCGGCGAGGCAACTCCTTTTCTCATCTTTTGGAGAGAGCATTCGAATCCGTCATTTTCACAACTTTATATCCGCGAAGTCAAATTGATATGTTCTTTGAAATTCTCGAGGTTTTTTTTTTTAATAATTTACTTGGATTTATTGTATCAAATATTTTTGTCCCGTAAAAATTCTTTTGCCTATTTTGGACCGACCTTAGGCTTAAAAAGCAGAAGAGTTTGTATTGTCGATGTTTTCTTTTCAGGCAGATGGGGCCAATTTGGCCGCTTGCGTAAACTGTCGCGAGTTTGGCGTTGGCCGACGCCGGCATTCCCCTGCGGGGATTGGTGTCGGCAGTCGAGTGCGGCAGTGCCGACGGATTGCCTTGCGCGGATTTGAGCGCTCGCGAGCACAGCGAATTGGTGCCACGGCTTACATTGGCCACAGTTGGTTAGTGAACGGCAAAAAACGAAATACATTTGTTCCTTTGGCAATTTATTCAGGTGGTAAGGACGAAATCGTTCTTCTGGACATGAAAAATCTACTCCACAAAAACCACTTGCCTTCGCTGTTACAGCTCGGTGTCCAGGCGTGTGCCCAAGTGCACGCTTGCCTGGAGACAGCCGTTTTCCGGGTGATTGCGATTAGTTCTCGGCTCATTTGTCTTTCTTTTTTTCCATTGCAGCACGTCGAAACCTCTCATCATAAAGGCGCAGAGTTGAACAAAAACCGATTTCCAACTTAATTATCGATGGTCAATGATATTTTTGTGCGATTTTGTGAGAAAAAAAATAATCAAAATGTTTTTTAAATGAATGGCCGCCTGATTCCACTTATATTTTTGTCTCTTTGTTTAAATTTACATTTCATCTTTTTTAATTCTCTTTAAAGTATCGCCGACTGTTTAATGCTGTTGATTCGTCAGAGTGTGCGTGGTTTTTATGGTGTTTTGTGCGATGCTTCGTTACTGACTGTGGGAAAGAGCATCCGAATGCCTTTGTTGCAACAAATGTAATTTTTGATCTGCCTTATCGATCATCTGTCATTGTCCCCTCAAACTTTTTCGGTTGCCAATTTCGTCCACTCGGGGGGCTCTAACGGCCAATCAACAACAACCGAATTCTGTGGAAAGAGAGGCGACCGAACTCTCCCAATTCATCGATGAGTTGTGCAATTCGAAGCCACTTCAGAAGCGTACGAATGCCCCGTTTACACAAGTAAATTTAGTCGAAATATTTGTTTCTGATTTTTTTCAGGAACAAATTCGTGGGATGACTGTCGCGGCCGACAGTTATTTGGACTCGTTGAATCTGTCGGAAGAGAAACCGTCGGAAGAAGTCATTTCGCAGTTCAGCAGAGAGGTGACACTTGATCATTTTGCCTTTCCGTTATATTTTCATTTCCTTTTCAAATTTAAAGGTTTGCAAAATGTCCGCTTTGCAACTTGCACATTTGCTAAAAGCAATCAATCAGCGCAAAATCTCTCATCCGTTCTTGCCCAAACACATTTGCACCGCGTTGAATGAGTGAGTGTGTTCCCTGCCATTTTTCTGTAATATGGCCTAACCAGGTTGGGGGGGGGGGGGGGGGGGCTCTTCCGACCGTTTGCTGTCCGTTCGTCGTTCAATTGTTGTTCAGTTGCGCCCTGCCTTCAACCCTCTATCACATTTGTCTGATTGCCCATTCGCTGGCCAAACTTTCCCACCTGGACAAGCCGCTCATCTACAGAATTAAGGAGGAGTTTCTGTTGCGCGCTAAAACAGAATTTGTTTCGAACCCGTTACTTTCATTGGCTGTGTTCGCCTTCGGTCTTTGCTTTCATTCTCTTCTTTTACTTTTTGAATTTTAATTTCAGCGTCTTTTCGTTTGTCTGATCGACGCTTGTGGCGACAAATAATCGAATTAACCGAAACACGCAAACTTAAGTGGGTGTTTTTTTTAATTAAAATTTAATTCCAATCCAAGCGTCAACACTTTGTCGCAATATGTTAATTCGTTGGCGATTGTTAATGCGGACCCGAAGTTGGCGTCTTCTGTTCTCGAAAAGGCTAAAACTCTGAATAAAAGAGACTTATTTGTGAGGTTCTCTTCGTTTTTATTATTCGGATTTTATTTTTTTATTCAGACGATGGCTGCACTTTGCTCATTCTCTGACCATTCTCGGGTCCTTAAATGCGCCGTTGGCGGAGAGTGTTCTTAATAAGCGCTTTTTCGAACTCGTTTTAAATGCACACAAAAAAGAGGAGAGGTGAGTTTACTTTAATGACTATAACTTTTTGTTATCTCAGCAGAACTTGTTGTTGGGTTTAGCAATGCTAAATAAGAAAAGTTCAGCACTGAACATCTTGTCCAGTGGGACTTAATCTGTTTCCGGAACATCGCATCCGCTGCTCGGCTCGAATTGCCAAAAGACAAAGTGCCGCCCATCGACGATGCCCTCCTGGACAGCGGCGACCCAAGGGTACGGTTATTCCATCAGTCGACATGCTTTTGACCGACCGCTCTTTTTAGTCTTTCTCACTGGTTCGCGACATCAAACGCGGCGCTTTTGTGGAACAGAAGCAAAGTTCGTTGATGGAACGCTTTGAATTGATGTTCCGTTTGGTGGCTCCGCTCAACTCGCACAGCACCTCTCAAGAATGGTCGGCATTCATAGAAATTTAGAAGAACAATTCACATTTTTTTAGGCACAAAACGGGCGCTTTTTTGGAAGGCCGTTGTTTTGTGGACACAGCAGAACACCAACTGGTCCCTCTGAGAGAGGCAAACGACGCAAATTCGAATGTCCGGGAAGTGGCGGTGCTTTTGCTGATGGACAGACATTTCACCCAAAGCATCGGTCCGTCCGCAGCCGAGGAGGAGGGCCCCGACCGACCTACGGGCATCAATCAAATGTGAGAACCGAAATTCTTAAAAATTCGAGTCGTTTCTTCTTCAGGAATATTCGTCATCTAAAAATGGTTGGAATTCATCCGATTGTGTTCACCGAGCGACACTTTCGCGAACTCGGCGATGATGAGCGATCCCAAATCAAATTTATTCGTGAAAGGATTCTTTCATTATCAGAGGAATTTCACTACCACAGCAAATGGACAAAAGAGTAGGGAAACAATGGACTTTCTTTTTTGATGTTGTGTGTTAAGAATGTTTTTTTCAATTAAATACTAAAATTAAATGTGTAGACTGGTCTAAATTGGATGTCAAATTCAAATGTAATTTTTTGTTTCACGGAATGGTACCGATCTTTACATAGATGGCCTTCAAAAAAAAACTTCAGACAGAACATCGGAGCGGGGCAGTCGTTGTTCCCATCCATCTGTTTGGCGACCCTCGTCCGAATTTGATTACCATTCTTTGGTGAGTGATAAACCTGCGATGAATGGTCTGTTGTTCCCTTGAGGGAATATGAAGTGAAAGTGGACACACACTAATCGCTCTCCCCTTCACCAGCGCTCAGCAACCGATGGGGCGGGGGCCAAAGGGGGAAGGGGAGGGGTTGGTTCGCGATTCGAGGGGTGGGGGGGGACACCCATCCCCGGCGGGTGAATGAGTGGTCAGGCAGAAAATTTGGCGGGAAACCTTTTTCGTCTGTCTCTCCACCGTTTAGCTCTCTCTCTCTCTCTGAGCAGTCACATGTCCTTCGCCCCCTCCTCAGTCGGCTCCGCTCGCAGCAATAAACATTGCCCGCGGGGATGTCTCTGTCCGCCTGCCGGATGGCTGCGAAAATGAGGTCGGCGGAGGAGCTCCACTGGCCTGTTTTCACCACCTTTTGTACTTTTCTTCCATTTTTACATAATGAACATTTCTTTTGGGTTTTGAGCTTGCAAAATCTGTTGGAAATGTGTGATTGGGGTGCTATTCTTTTTTACTAAGAAAATGAGTCACCGCATGCCGTGCCATTCGATTAATTTTAATTCACCTTTTTGCTATTTAAAAAAACATTCTGACGGACTTAACAACGGATCCGCAAAATTTGCTTTGAGCTAACTTTTAAATGGTTAAAAATGGAAAAAGGGAAGAGAAGAATAGATGGGGCGATGTGAGTGAGTGGGGGGGGGGGACGGCGGGGGTATTTACATTTCTTCGATGGAGGGGAGGCATATGCAAATTGCGCATTTGACCACTTGCACTCCCCCCCCCCCCCTCCACGTGATTATATGTATATGTTTTAATGTTTATACATATTATACTAACGGAAACCGGGCAGTTTTTGGCACTACCGTTTTATCTCGATCTTAGTCATTAGGAAATTAAACAAGATTGATACCATTTAGAAGCGCTCTTGGTTAAACATTTGACCAATTGAAGGCTATCAATTCAACTCTTCCCAAAAAATTGTGGCTTAGTTTAAAAATCTATTTGTTCGTTACGTCTTGACGCCTTGCGCAATAACTCTTATTTGTTAGATAAGTCTTAGCACTTTTACACAATGCTTTCGAATGATACCAAATTTTTGATTTGGCAAATTACCAAAAGATACAGTGTTTTTTTTCTGCGCCAAACCGAAACACGAAAAGATAAAAATTAGAGACCGGAATTTGCCTCACCAAGGATCCGATTTTGCAAAAGAAGCCGAACCGGATCAAACGGGATTTCCACGTTTTTGTCCCGTAAAAATCCCTTTTAATTTTTCACGGGAATCCCGCGGAATGGAAAAAAATTTTGATTTTAACAAGGAATTTTCTAAATTTTTATTTTGAATCGACGACCGGCCGATCATGTCTTACTTCCCCCCGACAATAAGGTAGGAAGCTATTAGCCGTAAAGGTTGAGAAGCATCCCTAATTGTCCATTAAGGTATGAATATGCGGAGGAGTCGAACACTTCGCAGCCGTCGATGTACGCGGCGGACCCGCCCCTCTTCAAAGAGGATGTGCCGGACGAGGCGCCGCCGTATTTTCTGCACTCCAACAGCGGCAGCAGCAGCAATCCGTCGCTTCCCTTTCCGTCCTCCACAATGGTGCAGCAGGTGGGCAAATTAAGGGGAGGGGACAAATATTTTCATTTATCGATTGGAATGTTTCCATTCCCACCGACCGCTCATTTGTCAGGTGCATGACGATGAGAATTTGCCCCCTTCTGCTGTTGCGTTCAGTTCGTTTGGAATTGCCGATAATTCGCATGAATTCCAACACGTCCAACCGACGCCGTCGTCGTCGTCCGTCGATTATTATTATTGGCAGTCTGATGAAGCTTCGTCTTCCTCTGTCGGCGGAGATGAAAAGCGACGACCGACGTACGTCCAATACGACGATCGAATTCAAATGCGCCAATGCGATGGTGACGGAAGCGCACAACTACTCAACTTTCAAACTGTTCATCCTCATCAACGACACCAATTTGTGCACGGAGAAACAGTCTCTCTCCCCCCAGAACGGAGTGGCCCCTGGCACAATGCCGTCACTGACAGAACAGCTGACAATGAGAAGGGTCCCTTTGCAATCCATGGAAAATTCATCATTGAGGAGCAACCCAAAGGATGTTAGTCGTCAATGATTAAATACCGAATTTTCAATCACGACTTTTGAGTGTTTACCGGCATTCGTTCGAGAACGCGAAATTCGGTTTGGGGAAGGCCCGTAGCCGGAGGGCATTGGGGGCAGCTGCCCCCCCCCTGAACTGTTTTTTGAGAAAAAAACCATAGGGGGACCCTGGCCCTGGTCTCGGGTAAACACAAAAATTTGTTTTAAAGGATACTTTTATATTTTGCTTTTCAAAAATAATGCAAATTGTTTCAATCTTTTTTTTAGTCCGAAGACTTTTCTCCTACGATTTGTTTTTCGATTGGCAAGACGGAAGTTGTCGAAAGCATTCCCCAAAAACGGTTGGGTCCGCCTGCGCATTGGCGGGTGGAGGAGTCGGAGAAGAAGCAGAAACGAACCGTCAAAAAGGCCCCACTTACCAAGTCGACGACTTACGAAATCGATGAACGGGGGCGACAGGCAATTCTCCAAAATTGGCTTTATCACTCACTGATCAGTGTCCAATTGGCATCACTTGCCCTTTTAGCTGGTCGTTGTGGGGGGCGCCGGATTCATTTCGATTGAATGACGACGACGACGACGAGCGGACGGCGGACATTGGTGGTGAGCGCGCGTTCATTCAGAGAGGTTTTGCCTGAAACTTAACTTTTTCAGAACGCGCAGGGCCCTCAGTCGCGCGTAACGGATTTGTGAAGCCGGCCTATTCCTACTCGTGTTTGAATTGGACTTTCGATGAAGAACAGCGACACGGGCGAGCTGACTGTGTCCGAGATTTATGCTTTTTTGTGGTTAAAACTGCAAAATAAACGGACGATTTGTTACATTTGTTTTGTTTTTGTTTAGCCATCATTTTCCCTACTTTCGCGAGGCGCCCAGCGGATGGAAAAATTCTGTACGTTTTTTTCGTACAGAGAGGCAAAAACGGCTGATTTGGCATTGTTTAGGTCCGCCACAATCTTTCCCTAAACAAATGTTTCCAGAAAATTGAAGTTGAAACTCCCGGCAGTCATGGCAGAAAGTGTAAGCGTGCAATGTTTGGCCTAATTCCGTTCATTATTCATTTATTCTCATTTGGTCAGCGTGTCTTTGGCGAATGAACCCACAAAAATGTGCCAAAATGGACCAGGAACTGAGCAAATGGCGTGACCGTGACGAGGTAAAATGACAACCAAATTAATTGACTAAAACAATAATAAGCATTTCAATAATTTTAAAGAAGAGAATTTTGGACGCAATGGAAATGCCACAGAATTTGGATGCCCTTCAGAACGGCACAATTGGAATGCCGCCAAATATGAAGCCGCGTCGGTTTTCTATTCCGTTGACCGTCGTCGAATGCAACGTGATCTTTTGGGACAATTCTTTGAAATGTCCGTTTGTTCAGCACCAATCCGTCGACGTCCGTTCGTCGTCGTCGTCGGGCAACATGCAACAGCAACAAAAGTCCGTCCTCCATTTAGTCGGCACTTCAAAGCAAAGTCCACCGTCCGCAGTTTTGTCTCGACTCCCCTTCCCCTTCGCACGGGACGTTCGAGCAGCAATTCCCCACTCTGTCTGCCCCACAACGCTGTGTCGTGGACGTTCACTGCCAGCAACAACAACAACAACAAACATTCCAGCACGACCAAAACACTTGTGCATCATTAACGGACAGTGACCGACAAAGGCATTCGGCCCACGCGCAGGCGGCACGGAAATTGGAGAATTTGTTGCAACAGAAGCAAATTTCGTCTGATCCGGTGGCAGACGAAACGACAAATTATTTTGGCGGCTTTACGCTAATTGGAGGCCCCTCAGGCAGTGGCGGCAAAAAGCGACGGTCGTCGGACATTGAATTCATTTAACTCGTCTTCTTCTGCTGGGATGGTTTCACTGAGTGACTAGAGCTCTTTCAATGCTTTTTCTCCTTCCCAAAACTTTGTTCTTCATCCATTCTTTCATAAAACTTTGACAGCCAAATCCTTTCACTTATTACAGCCCCTTCCCCGCACATTCCCATGGATTGATTGATTAATTGTCCCTAAATGCCCTTTTTTATTCCATCATATCAATCAATTAGCTAATCGATCGACATTTTATGTCGCCCTTTCCTAAAATAAAAGTTCGTCTTTTAATACACGGGTTTTCTTTGCATGGTGGCAACAATTAGACGAGTTTTTTCCGAGGCTTTGTTCCTAACTTTTGTTGGATATTTTCCTCCTTCAAAGGGACGCCGACATTTGTGGCTCTGACTCAGTGTACAATGACAACGACAAAGTCGAGGGGAGGGGGGGGGGGGGGGGGGGAAGCGGCGGACTGAAATTGAAATGTCTTACCCCCAAACCTTCCGAGGACCAAATTTGTCTCTTTTTCATCACACTCACCGTTTTTCAGCAGCTTTTTACACAGCTGCCAGGCTAAGTCTGAAAAATAAATATCGGTCAATAAAATGTTGCAACAAAAATTTGAATAATTAATTAATTATGGCTACGCCTTCTTTTGCGTCAATTTGCACGGGGAAGGACAGTTTTGTGGAGAAGTGTCACATAACCGCCGACTTGCCGGCCTCGCGGCCCCAATTCCGCTGGTCGTCCCACTGAGCGACTGACCACCGCCATCAGTCAACTTTTGATGACCGACCGGTGTTCCTTTGACGCGTTGGTCTGCTCGAACTCGGAAGTGCGGTGCTTAGTTTAGTCGAGAGTTGGCCGGGACCGGGATTTGTGAGAAAAACCCGGGACCCGGGCCCGGCAAATTTGAAAGTCCGGCATCCGGTTACATCCCTACCCCCCCCCCCCCACCCCTTCACAGCTGCGCTTCGCTTCATTGGACAATTTGCCCGACTATCCGTTCTCTCTCCAGCTTCTCTTTGCCACCTCAACTTTCTTATTGGCGGCAATTGCTCTGACGGCAAATTTGACCGTTGCATGGTGAGAAATTAATTATAGGCTTTTTATTATTTAGAAAATGCCATTTCCAAGGATTATCCTCCGCCACCGCGTAATGCGACAACGTACGACCAATCGACTCGTGTTCAATTTGGCCGTTAGGCACAGTCCCATTTTCAATTCCCCCCAATTTGGTCACATTTTGTCCCCCCCCCCTCCAGCGATTTGTCCATCACCGTCTTCAACACGTTGCCCCTAGGCATTTACAACGTTTTCAATCGGTGGCTTCTGCCCCATTGGCTTTGTCCCGTCAACCAAATGCTCGGCGTAACACCGGCAAATTTACATTTTTTACTCCTTTTTTAAAGTTTTGTTTTTCCAGTTTTGCGCTTCGGTGTTCACAATGGTTGTGATAAGCATTGATCGGTAATCGTTTGTCCATTCCGAAGTTACCCATTATTTTCTGAAAAGGTATTTTGCCATCCTCCACCCATTGGAATGCCGTCCCTGGGGTAAGTTTATTATTTTGTGATGGAATGTTAAAATTTTGTCGATGAAAAGGAAAACGAATTCATAAAAAGTGCCATTCCGTTAGTTTGCAGGTACCAATAGCAATCGCTGTTGTGCATGGACAATTTGTGCCATTTGGGCAATTGCCTTTCTTTTCGGGGCACCCGCTCTGTTTGTTTATGGTATAATTAATTATGTGGCAATAAATTTAATTAATTGTTTAAAAATGCTTTGGACGCTGTGGACGATGTTTTTTTGATTCGAGGGAGGGAAGTGCTGAATTGGACGCGCACTCTTTGCGACGTTACCGCGCCCAAAAGACACCTGTTTTTGATGTAAGTACCAAATTAGCCGCTTTTTCTTTTCCTTTCCTTAATTATGTAATTAAAGTCCATTTGAAGTTATAACGTTTCGCTGGTACTTCTCCAATTTTTGTTGCCTTTCGCCGTTCTTCTCTTCACTTACGGACGAATTGCGCACGAATTGTGCAGGAAACGAACGCCGCAAAATCATTTAAAGGATTCATTTCTGAAGGCAAAACGAAGGGTAACAGCGAATCAAAAAACCTTTACAAAATGAAATTCTCCGAATTCAATCAAATTTTTGAGGAATTCCGTGAAATGGGAAAAACCCGACAAAGCTAAGGCCATTTGGCCTGAGACAGAAAAAGCTTTTTGAATTTGTTGAAGAAAGTTTGACAGCTCTAATAATTGGCAATTTCCTTCGTTTGAATATTCGCAGATGGCCAAACTCTTTGCCATTTTGGTCTTCTCTTTCCTGCTTCTCTGGTGTCCCTATGAATTGGTTTGTCCTTTGTCCAATCAAATTAGATTTGACAGAATGAATAATATGCATGGCTTTTCCCTAATATACAGTCAGTCTCCCCCTCCCAGCTGTTTGCCGTTTCCGGTGAGCTTTCCATCGGATGGACGCCCCTCCGCTTGAAAATTCTGCTGAACATCATTTTCCTACTCGCCATGAGCTCCACCATCGTGTCGCCCATAGTCTATTACCATATGAGCGAACGGTGGGGCCGTTCAATTTCATTTTTGAATTTGGCATAAAAACTCTTTGCCCGACAGATTTCGCGTCGGTTTCCGTTACGCCTTCCGTCGGTTTCTGCCGAAAAGTGCCCGCGTCTCCAAAGACGAATACCGTCAAATGTTCGCGTTGAGCGGCCCGCGCATTTCCCTCGTTTTTCGCAACTTTCACAACGAATGCGTCGGGGACGGTCGTCGACGGACGTACGAAACGACCGTCGGAAGTGCAAAAGGATCGCTCCAATTTTTCTGAGAAAAAAACATTCACTTTTGGTAAATGTTAAGGACCGGTGATCGGACTTTACCCCCCCCCCCCCCCCCCACCCATTTCATTTCTTACGGCTACCGGACTTTTCCCTTCCACTCGATTGATCGCTTATTCCCTCCCCCCCCCACTTTATGTTCATTAGTTCATTAATGCTTTACCCCCCCCCCCCCCCCCCTTTATGGGTCATTAATGCTTTGTCCGATCACTCATTTGAAGGAGTTGGTCGGAGGCGTTCCATCCACCGATCAGTGCTCTCGAGTCGAATCGAGTTTTATTGTTGAGGAATAATGAATATTTTCGCTGTCAAACTTGGAGAATTTCCCGAGCCAGAAGGGCCCGCTTCATTCACCAATTCGTTCCCATATTTCCACCGGGGTTCTTAATGATGCGGTCGAATTAATTAATAATATTTATGCAAATTATAAAAAGCACCATCAAATCGTTGCGCACAAATAAAAAGTAAAATATGAGCAATGCAAAATGAAAAATTTAGAGCAATTTTAAGTTCTTTTAAATTCCATTGGTGGCGGGTTAATTAATAAGGGGACCATTAAAAATTTGCCTATGAAAGAAAAACCCGTCAGAACCGATTATTTTTTTGTTGTTAAGTATGTCTTGAAGGCAAAATGCGTTTTCTTTCATTTGTTTTCATTGTTTTCCACGTGGTCCTCCGTTGTGCTGATTGGGCAACGATGCCGAGCCTTGGAAATTAATGGAATAAAGTATAAATCGGCAATTGCCCGGGGGGGGGCAGTCCTACGAGTGTTACCCCCCCCCCCCCCGGGGCCTGTCTCAAAAATAACTTCCATTTGTTTACCCGGGTAACGGACCGCCCGGGTCATCGGCTGGTGATGGCCAATCCCTCCGCTGCCCCGTTGGCCTCCGCCGACCCTTTTCTGTTGTTGACTATGCTGCGGCTGAGAGTGCCCCACGGCGTCGCCTCCCCCGCGCTCCCGCAATTGTTGCAGTTGCCGTTCCCTGTCCATCTCCAACTCCTCCAAACGCTGAGTTAACGCCAATTTCTGTTGGATGCTCATCTAAATTGGATTTATACATAATTATTGAAATAAAAATTGACCCTGAGCAATTGATTGATCGTCTTCTTCTCCTCCTCCGCTATCTTCAAAGAATCCTGCCGACTTTCGACCTGAAAATGGCGTTTCCTTTCAACTTGTTGAACTTCCCATTTAAACTATCCCCGACCTGCTGTTGCAACTCCTCACATCGTGCGGTGAACATCGCACGGTGTGAGGCGAAAGTGGCGGCGTCCTCCTTGAACTGCTTGAGTTGGTTGCGCAACACCTCAACAGACATTTCAGTCGAATTCGAATTGTTTTCCTTTTAACCCACTTCATTTGTCTCATCCTTCAAACGGAGCTCAGACTCAAACTTTTCCCGCAAACACTGGAGTACACTTTCAGTGGAACTTTTGTTTGAACGAAGAACGGAACGCAAGGATGAGACTTGTTCACTGAATTTGAATAATTGGACTGAGTAATGAATGAAATTTCAAAGATAATCAGTGGCCAAATGTCCCACCGTTTTATGGCCAATTGGGACTTCAGTTTAGAAATATTCTGGAAGAGGTCCGCCTTGTCCTTGTCCTCCAGTGCCATTCGTGCCGAAATGCGCTGTTCCGCCTCACCTCGAATCTTTAAAAAAGGGCAAATTGCTTTAGGGACTCAAACCCACCGCTCTCAGCAATTCTCCCGCCGCTCCATAGGCCATCTGAGCTTCGTCCGCTTCGGCACCGTCCCCTGCGGCGAGCAGAAGACGCTCCCGCATGTCGCTTTCGCTGATCAGCCCAGCCAGCGCAAAAAGTTCTAAAATTTTTTGGGCCTTATAAAACTTTTCCCACTGGTTGTTCGCCTTGTTCCACGCCGGTGCCTATTTCCATTGCTTCCAATTCTTTCAGAAAATGTTGTGAGAGTATCGGCCGGCAGAGGTCGGGGGGGCCGAGCAGTACAACACGTGGCGAGCGCGGGCTACGCTCAATCGCTTCGGCGGCAGGGATAGGCGAAGAAAAGTCAATCGGAGGCGGCGATTCACCGCCATTCAGAGGCGGAGAGCCGAGTCTAAAGAATGAACGGATAAGCCTAACTTTCCCACTGGACATAACCAAAACATTCCAAATGATCATGACTAAGACTGTCCTGTTCAAACCAAACCAAGACCGAAAACCGGCATTTTGAAATCGACAGCCTTAATCATGACATTATGTCCATGCTTAACCATTTCAGCTGCTCGATGATTCCATTTCACCCACCTTTTTGAACCATTGTCAGCCGACTGAATTCGTTCAGCCACAATACTGAGTCGGGCGGCCAATTGGTTGACGATTTGTCTCCGTTCGCTTTGGATTTGTCCCTCCTCCGTGCCGCTAAGCTCCGTGAAGAATGAGTGCAATGCTTGGCCGAGTTGGACTAACATTTCCTTGGCAATTGAAAGTCGGGCATCCTTTCGACCGGCCAGCAGAATGGCCTCTCTGAGAGCGCCTAAAATTGGAAAATTTTAACATTAAGCAAAAATAATATACTCCGCGTCCGTTCTGCCTTTTTCTCCAATTCCTTTGCCGCCTTTTGAGGTTCCATTCGTTCGTCAAACCGTTCCAACGCCAATGCCATGTACTCTTTAAGCTTTGACACGTCGCAACTTTCTGAAAGTGTTTAAAAATTGATAATCACCAATTTAGCATTAAAAACCAAAATTGCCGCTGAGATCCAATCGTTGAAACAGCGGAAGCAACATTTGGGCAAAAAGCTAAACGTTAAAAAGTTCCCTTCTCATAATGACTGTCCATTAGCTAATTGAGGTGAATTAACGGACTTTATGTTGCATTTGTTTAGCCTCTTTCAGTCGTTCGTTGTCCGTTTGTGCGACGTTCAGTTGATCCGCCAAATCCCCCTGCAATTCCGAGAACAAATCTTTCGGCTCTCTCGCGTTGTTATTAGCGAACGTTTCGATGGGATTGTCGGAAATGAATGAACTTTCCAACTAAAAATGGCCAAATTCGAATTAAAGAGAATTAAACTCGTGTTTAACCTGTTTAACGATGTCCCTGTCGGCCCCTTTGATGCCCAAGTAGAGACTGTTCAGCGTGGACAAATGTCCTTGATTACGCAATTGCTCGAATTCCTTCTTAAGCGCCAGTCGCTGTTCCCGTTCCTGTTGTGCAGCAGCCAAAGCCTCAGCTTCTTGACGTTCGGCAAGGGATCGAAGCTGCAAAAGTTGAAGGCAAAGTTTGAACGCCTTCGTCAAGTAGCAAAACAATGGCCGACCTTGTTGGCCTCCTCGGCCTCCGTTTGCATAATAATCACTTCCTCCAGCAGACTTTTTATTTGCAATTTCATCGACTCAAATTCAATTTGCGTTGATTTTAAGCTCGACACCTAAAAGGAAGAAAATGAAACCCTAAACAGTTTGGTCGGGATGTTCAATACCTGCTTTTGAAGTGTCACATTCTCTTCTTCAAGCTCCCCATTCTCATTCAAAGCAAATTGTTCGCGTTGTTTCAATTCTTTTAGCTTAAACACATCGAAACGAATTTATTCATACAAATTCCCGCACTTCCTCTCTCATCGACCGTCTCTCTGTCTCCAATTCGGTCACCCGATGTTGTGAAGAAGCCAATTCCAGTGACAAACGCTCGGACTCCAATTTGAAAATGTTCAATTGCTGAAAGAATGGCAATTAATTGTACACCCTCCCCTCAAACGAAAAATGCGGTAAATTTGCACAAAGGCGTAAAAATGGGCAAAAAGCTAATTGAATAAAAAATATTTTAATAAAAAAACGTTTAATTAAATTTCTCAGACGTGACCTATTGGCGCCGCTGGCTGATTTTTCCTTTTTTCCCAGACCCCCGCCTCTCCCTAACTCTTTTTGTTGCAAATGAATAAGAATCAAACGCCGTCAGAATTTTCAAAAATTAAAATATTAATAAATTTATTTTTTTTCAAAAGAAACGAACGGTTAATGTTTTTTGGTTTTGCTTCTGAAAAATCCCTAACAAAAAGGACCCCCCCCCCGGCGCAACGACCTCTTGCAATTGGCGACCCTCCGCCTCCAAAGTGGCCACTCTGTCAGTGAATTGCGCCTCCAATTTGGCCGAGTCTTCCAACAGCCCCAACTCGTGGTCCAATTCGGTTGCTGCCGCATGGCGTTGGCTCGAACGAACGGAGGCCAATTGCTTTTGGGTCCGCTCCAACTCCACGCGGACGGAGTCCAACTCTTTCAGAGCGGTCTGAACATTGTGGCAAAGTTCTATTAGTAGGTCAAACCCCCTTCAAATCAGTGTTCCCTAAGGCTAAATGGATGTAATTAGAATCGATTTCCCTAAGGCTAAATGGATGTAATTAGAATCGATTTCCCTAAGGCTAAATGGATGTAATTAATTACTAATTAGAATCGATGAAACAATAAAACCTCGTGGGCCAATTCCAATTGTTCCTTTTCCCTCAAAAGATGAAGCCCCAATTCGCCCGCCTGCGCCTTTTCTCTGTCCGCCACAGCCAATCGGTCGCGGAGTTTGGTGATTTCATCGCGTAAACTCTGCCGATATTTTTTATATTAATCGGCAAAGAAATAAAAAAGACCTGCTGAAACTTCCCATCGGCGGCATTCATTGAATTAAAAGGGAACAAATTGCCAAAAACGCCCGAGGCGGCAGAATAGACAACGCAAACAATCTGCCGAATCCGACCCTAAAAATCGACATTTTCCCGAAAACTATTAATATTTTTATAAAAATTCCAGAAATCATTGGCCTCGAAATTGCCCAAAAAGCAACAAAACCCAGATGTTAAGTTTTAGTCTCATTTTATGGCTTTTTAGATTTGTTTAAAACGTTTTTCTTAAACAGAATGCCAAAGAGACCCTGAGTTTACCAAATGCTAATTTCAAACAAAAAATGAAGAGAAAGGAACGCAAAAGCCGACAAAGACAAATTTAAGGAAGAAACAAAAAGGTGCAACGGAGGGGGGGGGGGGGGGGGGGAATCACACAACGGACTGTCGTCGCGTCGCGCATTCCTCCCCCCCCCGGGGGTCGGAATTCCGCCGATTACGCCTGCGGTTGTTACTGTGAATGAATGAAAAATAAATCAATGGGCGAGCTTAAATGAGAATGGAAGGGCCCAATTTATTTGTATTTACTAAAAATACAAGCTTTAATATGCTGAATTAAATGAAAATGATTGGGCCACTTGTTTGTTATGATGCTTTTTTAATTAATAAAAAGGTGTCTCTAATTTGTAAGGGTTTTTGGGGTGATAGAATCTAATGACCTCCGTTTCAACCAATCCCGAACCCCAAATTCGAACAGCATTTTCCATTAAAGATAGAAATTTTCTTGCCGTCCGATCAGTTTGTTTGAGCAGCCAGCACTCAAACCAGGGATTACCGCGAAGACCTTTTGTAGAATTGCAAAGTCTATTGGAACAACGCCAAGTCTTTATTCTGTGTCCATGCGTTATTATTCTATCTTTAAGAAACGTTTCATGGCCACAATTCCCAAGCAGGTCTCGTTGTTGGTGAAGCAGGCCTCGTTGTTGGAAGAACACCGGGGACTTGGACAATGAAGGAGCATAATTAAGGCCCATATTGCGGGAAATGGCAAAAGGCGAATTGGTTTTTCACCTCCTTTCATTCGTTAATTAAATTTGCCTTATCATAAAAAATGCAACGGTCAGCGAGATGGAGAAGTAACGGTCATATAATTTGTTATCAATCTGAAGAATGCACAAAGCAAATAGTCGTGCATTGCCTTAAGTGCTGGCTGCTCAAAAAGTTGTGCATTTTGACCATTTTTCTTAACAAATTCCATCAAAAATTCATAATCCGAAGGCGTCTACGCCCCCCCGCCCCAGAAGCCTACTAAAAACGGCCGCTGAAGCAAAAATGGGGCAGACACAATTTATTCGCAAATATGGACATATTTTTATCAAATTTCTATATTTATTTAGTTAATTGGCTCCCTCCCTACTTTAAATAGCCCTGCTGGGCATTCCGCAGAGTTTTTGACATTGACCAAAGTTCGGGAAATATTTTTTATTATTCAATCAACGATAATCGGTCGGTGTCAGAGGTCGGTGATAATGTAATTAGCCGAACAATCTGCTGGATGATTATAATTAATTTTAGGGGGGGGGGGGTTAGAGACGGAAATAATTTATTGGCAAAAAAGACAGAAAAGAAAATAGCGAATCATACAATTTACAGGCGGGAAGTTCGACCGGCATGGCAAATGTAAAAAATGTTGACCCTTTATTTATACACTTTCTCCGAGTTACTGATTTTGTCATCGCTGGGACTGGAACAACAGCTTCGGGCTGACTTGGCCATGGCCCTCTCCCACCAGCCGGCCCAAAACATTCACATAAAAGTTAATTCATTCCTCGGACAAATTGCCAAATTTGTGGTTGGTTGGAGAGGCCATCGTCAAAATCGACCCAACTCAGCTGAGCGAGCCACCCGTCAACCCGTCATTAGGGGGAATAGGGGGGGGGGGGGGGGGGGGGGGGGGGACACGACGACAGGGGTCCGCGTTTGGCCCAAACAATTTGAAGCGTCATAACTCCGAGCGTGGACAACCAAAGCAAACGAATTTTGTATCATTCGAAAGCCTAAACAAGGAAAAGCTAAGCGTTCTAAAAATTTACAAGGCAAAAGTGCCAAAACCTAGGCTTTTCCTAGTTCTCTTGGCATAACTTGTTTGAGGTTTGTCAAATGATCAGAAGATATTAATTATTTACTCAATGTTTCAATGGGTTTAGAGCTTTCAAACGATACAAAGTTTGTTTGGGACTTAGTTCGCTAAAATCGTAACCCGTCAGCAGATGGGGGGGGGGGGGAGGGGGAGGGGGGGACTGGACACCGGTAGGGGGCAACTCCGTCTCAGAAACGTTTAAATACGCCATTGCTCATTCCACAACCAACCAAATCAAAGAAAATTGGCACCATTCGAAAGCCCGCAATGAGAAGAAGTTTTTTTATAAACAAACGATTAAATAAAATTCAACTATTTTGTGGCCTAAAACCACGAAAAATTTTGCTTTCACATGTTTAATTTATAACTTTTAATCATTTAGAGCTTTCGAATGGCAAAGGTTTATCAAAATTGGTTTGGTTAATTATGCAAAATCAAAGCTGAGACGGAGTTGACCCGTTTCACTGCGGGGGTTTATACGGTAGCACACTACGGTATACAGTGCGAGTCTTTGGATCCGAAGGGACTGCTGTAAAAGTAAAAGGAAAACAGTAACAAATCGAGAATGGAATGCTTTGAACGAGAAGAAACAAAAAGTTGACAATCTAAAAAAGGGAAAGTAAACAAGAAGAATGCGCTACTGATTAAGGAATAACTCATTGAGACTATTACAGTACACTCACAATTACAGATACAGTAGTCTAATTTGCGGGAATTCGTATCTAGCAATGTTATGCCATTTTAACAATGTTTAAATAATTGCCTGAGGGAGTTTAAACAATTCACCGGTGTTTCTTCACAGGGTCAGCTTTGCGGTGTCTGTGGTGAGACTACAGTTACAGTACACAATACAGTACACAATATACAGTACGCGGCGGGGGGGGGGCAAATGCCTTTTGATGAGATAATCATTAAATAGTAAATGCTTAATTCGGTCGGACTTTCACTTTGATTGGCCGGCTTCACTTACAAATGTTAAAAATAGAATTATTAGAAAAGAAAAGGAAAAAGAAATGAAAAAACCATTGGCATACAAAAGAAAATATACAAAAAGGAAAGAAAGGGATAGACAGCAAAAACATTGCTGACACAGCTGGGGAAACGTTCCCATCCCAATAGGGACATACTGGAGGTGCAAACGCAGAAACGGCGCATCTGAGGGCAAATGGGGGGGGGGGGGGTCGGGAAGTTCGGGGGGTTCGGGAAGTTCGAGGAGTTCGGGGGGATTGGGTATTGGATTATGCTGCGCTCCGTTCTTCGTTCGGTTCGACGCTTTTGTTCAGCTTCACTCCATTGGGGAGGCTGATTGTTGGTGGAGAGGAGTAAGCTGTTGCTGAACTTGTTGGGATTGATGGTGCTGGTGGTGGGGCCTGTGGATCAGCGAATTCAGCACCTCCGGTCTACACCGTCAAAAAGCTTTAGAAACCAAACATTTTCGAAAATGACCTCAAATTGAGAAGAGTGGCAATTTCGCGCGGTCCCAATTTGCTGGTGGACGGCTGTTGCAGGACAATTGAGGCCGGGGCACCGGAAGAGGCCAAAATGAAACGGGCCAAATGTGCCAACCGGGGGAACTTAAAATGTTCTAAATTTGGCATTTTGACTGGACTGGCCAACCTGAGCCTCGCCGATGGAAGACCAAAATTCGAGAATGTCCCTGAAGCGGAAAGGCTTTGTTTGGCATTATGCCGTTCAGAAGACTGACTGCGTTTGGTCCTGAGTGAAAGATGTGCGAAGGTAAATGTCCAATTCGTCCTCTTCTTCCATTGCACAATCTTCCAAACGATGCAAAAAGTCCTTCCCTAAAAGAATTAATTTGTAAGCGCCGTCCGTCCGTCTTCAATTAAACTCGGTAAAACCGACTTTTCATTGCAGCCGTTTCGGCTTCTTGAAAGCGACGACGCTTTTTGAAGGGCTCATCTGAAAGTACAAATTATTCGACAACCTCTCCCCCCCCCCCCCCCCCTCCCCCCTAATTCCCCCCCCCCCCCCCAAGTACAACTCCCCTCCCCTCCCTAATCCCTCCCCCCAAGTACAACTCCCCTCCCCTCCCTAATTCCCCCCCCCCCCCAAGTACAACTATCCCCCCCCCCCCTCCCCTCCCCCCCCCTAATTCCCCTCCCCCATTCCCTCCCCTTTCTTCCCCCCCCCCCCACTTTTCATTTCGGCGGCCTCCGCTGGCCTCGACTTGCGACTCAGTCCGACCAACTCGCGGATCCTTTCGTACACAACGGCCCTTTCCCCCTCAGTGCAAATCAGCTGCAATTGTCGGAGGCGCGGACGCGGGTTCAACACGGTCTAAAAACGAAATAAAGTTTGAAGCAATTCACGCTGAGACACCGGCTTATCATAAGAATTCATAACAATGCAAGTCCTACTCATTGTCAGTGAGATCTGATCGAAATTGAGATCAAATATATGGCCCGGATCGAATCAGAATTGGACTTAATTGGCCAAATTGAAATTTGTTCCGCAACGGACCGCCACGCGATGTTCAGTCCGAAGATTGGTTTCCGCCCATTCACTGAGCCGTCTGCTGGCTGCCTGACTCACTGATCGGAGCCAAGTTGGGGTGCCGAAAGTGACCGATTGGGACGGAGAAAAGTGCTCCCGAGGCTGTTGTTGTTGTTGCTGCTTCTCCCCGTCAACGGATTTCTCCAAATTCATTTTTTTTGGTTATTAAAATTCCAAAGTCACTGACCTCTGCCAACTCTTCCACATCGTCCAGGACATTCGGCGTTTTTTGCCCCAAACTGGAAAATGTTCCGCCGGCAGACGACGACGACGGCAGTTCGTCCATGGACTGTTGCGGTTGGCACTCGTGCATAAGAGCAAACCATTCAGGCACAATCTGAACAACGAAAACACTGATCGATCGTGCTAATAAGCATGGAATATTTGTTACCCGCTGAAAGTGCGGCTGTTTCGAGTCCATGAATATTTCCGCTGTCTCATGGAACGGCTCCAAGAACTGCTCCAACTCCGAGCTTGTCTGCCAGTTGATTTGACGCAATTCCATTAGCAATTCTGCACCAATAAATGTGTTAATGATGTGTTAATGTAATGTCTTTCAAAGCAACGGACCTCCGAAGCCTTCCCTTTCGAGCAGTGCAGAAATTTCTGTTGCGTATTCCTTCACGAATTTCAACATTAAATAAACGTCGGTAGTGAAATTTAATTTGCTTTCATCGCCCTCCGCCGTTTCTGTTTGGTGGCCCAATGAATTCGCCTGAGGGAATTGCCCGAAGCGATCGCCGTCACGCACGGCACCGATTAGGCGGTAACAAAGTCGAATAAAGTCAAAAATGGGCGCAAAATCGACGCATTCCTTCAAACTTTGGGCCAAAATCTTGACAGAAAAATGTAAATTATGGTATTTGCACATAAAATACCGTATTCAATGCGCGATTTGCGTTTGGCATCAGCAGCACATTGTTGGGCATTTGTCCAATCACTTCCGGAATGTGGCCAAACTCCGAGGAGTCCAAAGTCAACAGAACGAGTTTGGCATCCGTCAGTTGGAATTCGACTAGCACATCGCGAACCAGCGGCCCCAACTGAGTCATGTTAGCCGCCTTCTCCACTCTGATTTATATATTTTTTGAAAATGTCTTCCGATGGCATTCCGCCAAAAGATTGTTTAGTCTCAATTTTACCTCAACGTCCGTCGCGTAATGTGCCAATCGTCTGTGAATGTAACTGGCGGCCACGGCCAAATGCCGTTCCCCGCCAAAGTTCATCGTTTGGCAGCTTAACGCTACACCGGCATCCTTCACCAGGGACAGGTCGCGGACGGTTGCCTGACGAACAGAAACTTCTTGGCTGACAAAAGTCTAAATTTGAATTGCCTTTGCCCATGGACAAAACGTAAAACCCCCCGGTTTGACCTGCTTGAGCTGTCGAGCGACAGGAATCAAATTTCTGACCGGGTCGAAAGTGTTAGCTGATGGGTCCCCGTGCGAACGGACGTCCGATGAACAGTACTGTCTCGATCAAATTCTTAAAGCCTTCGCCCTGGAAAGTAAGTGCGATCGATAAGTCAAAGTACTCCAAACTAAGCACCTCCACCACGTCGCAGCTGTGCATGTCCTGGGCACAGAACTGAACCATCGCCTGAACGAACAGCTGTTTGTCCGCCGGAGTGAAGTGATGGCCAGAGCCGAAGCCAACTAGCAGCGGAGTTCGCGTCGGAGGTCGGCGGGACGGAGGAGGACGAAGGAGAGGTCAACGTCGAAGGCGAAATTGAGTGAGACTGATTCGACTGCTGTTGGTGCTGAAACGGACTCAGCAGAGTTGAGGAGGCGGAGCAGGTCGGGATGGGATGTGCTGAAAGGCGAAACAGTTGTCTTAACCGTTACCAAACTCAAATCTGACCGGTTGATCCGGACGCAGTCGCAGCGGCGAATCGGCTCATCATCAACATTGGGGGCGGGCCCAGGTTCAAATGGAGTTGGTGGTACTGCTGAACTGTGCCGGACGAGTCGAGCGAAGTTGAAGCAGGTGTCGAGAGAACTAATTTTAAGTTAATTTTTAAGTTTAGTTATTTTTTAATGCAATTTTACCCGAAGTTGTGCTGCCCGAGAGAAACCCGCTGCTGCCCGATTGGGCGAAAGCCTCGCGAGCGGCGCCTACGGTCGGTGTCCTTGGGGCATTTTGGTGTTGGAGAAAGTCTCCACGGAAATGGACAATTTGCCCTCCGGCGACTTCTTCTTGGGGAGAGATGGGCCCGTGGGCGACCACTGAACAGCGGACAGAAAATGAGAACGGAGTGCCACGGCACTTGCCGGACCAGGACAAATTAAAATTAAAAAACGGAAAATTAAAACTAACGAACAACTCGAGAAAATTAATTTAACAACAAAAGAGTACCTGAGCCGGCGCCAATTCCACCGATGGACTCGAAGGAGGACGATGACTGATTGATGGAGGAGACCGACTCGTTCCCAACCGTGGTGTCCGAAGAAGATCTGCAGCATTCATTTTTGAAAATTGGACATTTCTGGGGTTTCCTATTTTGCTTGCGCACCTTCTCACCGACCTGTAGCTACTGCCCATGGAGCATCGATGTCTCGTCATGTTGCCAGGTGCCTCCACCCGTGTCCGTGTACAACACTTTGCACGCTAATCGATTAAAAGTGCCAATTTCATCATTTTGGCCTATCATTCTAACCGTAACAGGCCACATAGGGCAATCGTTGGCCCGTCAACATGTCGACCACTTGGCCGAACAAATTCCACACCTCGGAACGGCCGCGCTTGCGCACCAATTGGAAACGGCCCCGGTTCATGCGAATGTCCGTCTGAAAAGGCAACAAAGGCATCATCACTAACAATATGGATCAACGCCAGCACGTGAAGGTCGAATCACTCCGTTAATTTTTGGACATTTTCTGATCAACATAAGATTCGTTCATTGCATTTAATTGCGTCCTATCGTTTGCCTGAATGTCCTGCTTGCGCGGGATGCCCCCACCAGACTCTCCGGCACCGCCCGATGCGGCACTTCCGCTGGGTGCCGCGCTGCCTCCGCTTGTGCTGGCCGTGGATTCCGTCGATTGCTAAAGAATTTAGGGGTAAATTCAATGTTCTAAATGGCAAATTGAAGCTATTTCGTATTCGATCGAATCTAAAAGGTCAACATTTCTGCCGGCCGCTTCGAACAATCGTTGGATGTCCACTCCCGGCTGACTGTGCCGCCCGTCTGCTCCTCCTGGATGGACGCCAATCTCGAAGGATGGGCCAGCCGAAGCAGCGATCGCCGCGGCCTCCAGCGACAACTCACGCTCCCGCAAATCGCCCGAAACGGTCCCGACGGGACCCGACCCCCCGGGGGATTGCTGCTGCTGCATCTGTCAGAAATATTCGAAATTTTGCAGCACATTCTCGAAATGTTCCCACTATTGCGCTCAGACTGGCCAATGCGTTCATTGCGTTTTGATGTTGTTGCTGTTGTAACGCGGTGGCAGCCGCCAGAAGTTGGTCTCGACCAGCGGCGTGGGAATGTATCAACGAAGAAAGCATTTCCTCTCGACTTACTAAACGAAAAGCGCCCATTTGAAGTCCAAAAGGGCGTTTCGAGTTCGAAATTGTTGTCCCACAACTCACAGGACGAACTCGGCTGCGGCTCCATTTTCACCGTGGCCATCCCCGATTGGTGCATTTGCTGCTGCTGCTGCGGCTGTGGCTGATGTTGGAGCAGTGCGAGTTGAAGTGCAGCCGTCACCGAGTCGAGCTGTTGCTGTCGATGGACAAGCGGCGGCAGGACATTACTCCGTTGAGGCTGAAATAATTTGTTATTTTATGAATTGGCTTCCCCCCCCCCCCCCCCCCCCTATTTTATGAATTGGCTTCCCCCCCCCCTGCCCCCCCCACTCCTCTCCCCTTACCGACGGTCGCACAACAGAAGCTGCAGCAATTGCCAGCTGTTGATCAGCAGAGAGAAGGGCGGACAACGAAACGGGGGAAGGCTGATGACAGACCCCCGAGGGGGTGGCCACCGAATGCGCAGGGGGAAAATAACCCGAGGCACTGGCGCCCGACTCGAGCAACGGCTGCTCCTCCTCTTCCACCGCTGAACATGGCCAAATTCATGTGAATTAATCAAAAAGGCGATGATCCCCGGCCCCTTACCCGCATGTTTCCTCAATGCGCGTCCCGCCACTCTCTCCGTTCGTCCCGCCTCCGGACTGCACGCCGAAATTCCCTCCTCCGCTTGACGGCCTCCGCACCCCTCCGCCGCTTGTGGTTGCTGAATGACCATCTGCGGAGAAAGTCGGAACACGCCAATGCGGCCGCGGTCGTCGATGCTAACGCGTTGGACCTTAAAAAGACTTCAAGAAGCTGAAATTTCAGAATCGCCCAAACCTCGGCCGCGAATGGACGCAGCCGGAGACAGCTGAGCGTGGCATCTGTGCACATCGAACTGTTTCTGCGGCTGTTGTCCGAGGCCGCTTTGACCTGCGGCGCCGGTGCCGGAAGTGTCTGGGGAAGAGCTGGAGGGGTCAATGGTAGAAGACGATGATCGGAGAAGCGTCGGACAATGATGACGTTGTTGTTGTTGAGTAAGGCTGATTGGGTGATCAGCAGCGATGGAAGATGATGATGATAATGATGAAAAGTGGGAAGAAGTAGGAGGAGGAGACGGCGGTGAAGGCGTCCGACGACGGGGGGCCGTTGACGCACTCGTTTTGACTCACTTCGGGACCCTGGGGGGGGGGGGGAGGGGAAACTGAACGAGGGGACCCTGGGGGGGGGGAGGGGAAACTGAACGAGGGGACCCTGGGGGGGGGGGAAACTGAACGAGGGGACCCTGGGGGGGGGGGGGAACTGAACGAGGGGACCCTGGGGGGGGGGGGAAACTGAACGAGGGGACCCTGGGGGGGGGGAACTGAACGAGGGGACCCTGGGGGGGGGGGAAACTGAACGAGGGGACCCTGGGGGGGGGGAACTGAACGAGGGGACCCTGGGGGGGGGGGGAAACTGAACGAGGGGACCCTGGGGGGGGGGGAACTGAACGAGGGGACCCTGGGGGGGGGGGGAACTGAACGAGGGGACCCTGGGGGGGGGGGGGAACTGAACGAGGGGACCCTGGGGGGGGGGGGGGGGGAGGAACTGAACGAGGGGACCCTGGGGGGGGGGGGGGGAACTGAACGAGGCCAGCAAGCGCAAAGCACCAACCGGGTCCAAGCTGGTCACGTTGACGACGAAATTCGGTTGTTCGTCATCGTCATCCCCCGCGCGTACTTCTTCATTCCAGCTCCTCACTTCCGGAAGATGACGAGGAGGCCGATGACGCGCTCCAATCGTACAGAGAGCCCTTTTTTCTTTTGTGCTTCGGCCGCGCACTCTCTCTCCGCTTCCTCTCCTTCTCTGGCCGCCCTTCTCTCTCGTCGGCGTCTGCTTCTCCTCCGCTCTTCACAATTTGTTCGGTCTCTTCTACTTCTCTGATGGCGCCTAATTTTGTGGTGGAAGCAAATGATGTGGATGAGTTGCCGGAAGAAGCTGAACGCGAAAAGGTCGAAAGGCAATTACATAAATTACCCCCCTAATTAGGCGTCACTTAGAAGGCTTTTTAAATAGAATAATGGATGATGAATAAATATTTGGGGTAAAATGATCGGCCAAACGAGTTGGTGGGTGGTAACACTCATTCACAAAAATGGCTAAAATGGGGGGGGGGCGGAGTGAGTGGGTCGAACTTTCTTCCAAAAGGGTCTCTGACCCGTCGTCCGTGTCCCACAAATTTATTTTCAGGGCTTTTGCTTGCACAGCCTCTCCCCGCCGCAAATGACGTATTGTGGCGTCACCCCCCCCCCCCCCCCCCCCCCCCCCCCCCAACGACGACAACACCCCCCCCCCCCCACCCCCCCACACAGCTAAGCGGATTGCCGTCCCGTCCATTGGCACTTCCAACTCGTGCCGTTCCCCCCCCCCCCCCCCCTCTCCGAGTCCATTTTCCATTGCGACGACGCACTTTGCTCAGGGAGCCAATGGACACATTTTTCAGTTTTTCAACTCTGTCTCCCCCGGAGGGGATTCATCCCACTAAAGCTTTAGCATCCCCCCCCCCCCCCCCCCTCTTGCTGCACAGTCTCTCAGACCCGCCGCGTCATCAAGCCGAAAGGATTAGAGGGAAAGTTCAGTTACAAATGCAAAAGGACTTACTGTATATACCCATGGGTTACGGTATTTGGGCATAAATTGTGGCATTCTGCACAACAACTATTTTTGCCCTCAAATTTCATGAAATGTATAGAAGATATTTAAGTAATATTATTTAAAATTGTTTGACCGTTACTTCTTAAAATCTTTTTGGGTATTCTTTTCTATTCTAAATTACTACACAAATTTCGACAGCGGAACCGTGGACGGACGGATCGAGCCGTACATTCATGCCCTATCATCATTATGCTTCACTTTCAATCACTTTGCTCTCTCTCTCTCTATCCTCTCTCTTACTCTCTCTCTCTCGCTTCCGGTATCCCCGTGGGCGATATTCCCGACAGTCCCATTACAACAGCACAACAACCCGACGAGCACACTTCACTTCATAATGCCACAACGGTTGTTTTATAACTTCCGCCGGGTCCCGACGAATGAATTGAGGGGGCAAAGGGATCGGTCGGATTCTTTTGAAAATGCATCCGCCGATTGGGGGGGGGGGGAAAGTGAAAGAGAGGGGGGGGGGGGGGGGGGGGGGGGGGGAATTGGATGACGGAAGGCCGGGCCGACTGATCTTGCATGACTTTGTGCTGTTGTTATCGACGGGTTGTGTAACTGTTAATGAGAGTGAGTGAGGAAGAGCCCCTCAGGGGAGGGGGAGGGGAGAGGGGGGGGGGGCCTCTGTACAATTCAGCGAACTGATTCAGTCATTTGGGAATCAGAATGTGGGAGATGATCGACTGCGACGACGTTGCCACAGTTGAACAGTCAGGGAGGGCGAGGGATACATAATTATTATTTATGATCTTGTGGGGGGGGGGGGGCGAATGCAAAAAGGGGAGAAGTTCCGGTCATTTTTAGAGAATGAAACCCACCGAACAGCTGATCAATTTTATTCAGGAACAGTGCCGGGTGACGATGGGCAAAAGCTGAGGTGAACTGCTCCAACAAGGATAAGGGACAGATGGGCCTTCTCCATGCTTGTGGATGGCAGGGAATAGAGGGCAGGGGAGGTGGGGGAGGGGACGGTAATGGCAATGAATGAGCGGGAATGAATGAGTAGAGACGACAATTTGAAGGGCGGGACAAAGTCCGTCCCCCGAGGGGATTCCCAAGAAAAGGCTTATGACCGCCAAAGCGGATTAACCTCGGCAAAAGCCACTCGCCCGGCGGCGTCGGTTTGAGGGAGGGGGGGGGGGGGGGGTGGACGATCGAACCCCGCGCAAAATGAAGCAACAAAAAAAAGAATCCGCCGGGTGAACTCTAAAATATAACTGGCACAAATTGTGACGGATGAAATGGTGAAGGATTTACGTGCGTCGCGTCGCGATGAATGGCGGATTAATTATCGGAGGACGGCGGGATGGACAAAGCTTTGAGGCCAAAAACCGAACCGGTGGGAGAAAAGAGGGCTCTTAAAAAGAGAAATCTGACAAATGAGGGCGTTAGCATTAATTGATAATAAATAATCGCCGGATGCGCCCACCCCCCCCCCCCAATTTTAATTTGTTCGAATCGGCTGGCGTTAAATGGCAAGTGAACGTCCTCGCCCCCCCGGGGGCCCCCGGGGGCAAAATGTCTTTTAATTATGGGGGGGGGGGGCACTTTTGAGAACTTTCGCTTTCGCAAAAGGGGGACGGGCCGCCAATTTGAATTTTCTTCGCAGCGATTCCCTCCCTTATTATTTAAAAACATAAATCGCCCAAAGCGACGAATGACTTTTGTATCAAATTTACGGATTATACTAATTATAAATAATTTAAAAGAAGATTGGAAAATGAATTGAAACTCACAAAATTCTCCGATGTTTTCATACATTTAGTTCTTTCTTTTCGTTCACTTTTCGTTCAATTAAATTTTGATGTTCGAATTAGAGGCGGCCGTCCCTTATCAATTTTTGGCCAATTTTTGGCCTAAAACGGGCGCCAGGGGACGGGAGGGGAGGAGAGGGGAGGGCGACCTGCAAAAAGAGGGGGGGGGGAGGGGGGGGGAGGGGGGGGGGGGGGGGATAAATAACATTTTTCTTGCTGAACGCAATGAATGAATATCGATGAATGAATTGGAGTCATTTTTTGTGGCAGGGGTAAGACGACACAAACGTTCGTTCACTGGGCGATGAGCTGGCGCTTGGGGGGCATATCATCGCAATTTGCAAGAATGGGACGAGAGGGGTGGGAGGGGGGTGGGAGGGGGGTGGGAGGGGGGGTGGGAGGGGGGGGGGGAGGGGGGGGGCGGGGGGGACATCTTCAAAATAAAATGGAAAGGGGCGGGGGCGGGGGCACATCGATTACGTGAGTGAGCGAAAGTGGGGGGGGGGGGGGGGAGGGAATTTCGAATCAACGACAATAATTTAGAGTTTAGGACAATTTCCAAAATTCCTCAAATTCAAAGTTTTTCAGGCGATTTGGCCACAAAGTTTTAAAGGGTCGAAGTAAACGGCGGGGGGGGGGGGGATTATTAAATTGGGAATTCAAAGGGAAAAGCGGTGGAAGTGAAGGCGGCGATGTGTTGGATGGTGACGACCATTTTTTGTTTGTTTTGCCAATGCTTTTGCATCAATGACGGCGGTTAAGACGCTTCCAATTCGAGTCAATTTAGAAAAACGTTTTATTTACGCAAGAAATGAGCGATTCAAATGCGCGGGGGGGGGGGGAGGGGAATCGCTGGGGGGGGGGGGGGGGATTGGCCTGGCCAAAGCCATCCCGAAACGGGCATTGGCATTACGTTGTCCACAAAAGCGGGGAATGAATCATTCACTCACCGGCTAACCCCCTCACAAAGAATGAACGAATGTTTGGATATTGGCGGGTGAATTGGGGGGGGGGGGGATGATCGAACGAATGCTCTCTAACTTTATGTCCAAACGAAAGGCTTCAAAACGTTGGCTAACGGCCAATGGAATTGCAATTTGACATTGAATTGAGTGTTCACGCCAACTTTTGTCATTATAAACCGATCGATAGCAAAAAAGATGCGAATTCGTGGGCAAAATGCTTGATCAAGAGGACTTATGATCGCCTTTTGTCGGTTCTTTTGGCGGACTTTGACTTTTCGACCCCCCAAAAGCCCCAAAGGCGCTGTTCGACTTACCCTCTCCAAATTTATAAGCCTTTCGGGCCGTTGACGGCATATTTTTGCTTTGGAACAAAATAATCGGCGGATCAAATGCCCTCCCCCCCCCCCGCCTTCTCCCGCCCTCTCCCCCCATTCGAACTCGTCGGATCAGCTGGCGACTGAAGGAACGGATCCATCGATCATCCCGCCAACGAGAGATCAGCAGGTGATTTTGGGACGGGCCCCCTTTAGGGGTATGAATAAATTCGAAGTAACAATAATAAAAAACAATTTGAAGGGACAGGTGACCCGGACGACTAGATCAAAATCAATTTCTGTTTCGAACTGATCACATGAGGCAATGAGTGAAATTCGAAGACAAACTTTCCAATTGGGCTCCTCCCCTCTCCCCCTCCCGCCATTAAATCGATCTTTAACCCCTTTCACACGACTCCAAAATGTGGAATAAAAAGTTTAAGAAATTTTTTGGGTATCGTTGGGGCAGAACGCGAACGACGGACGAAATGAGCCCGAATGGTGGGCGGGCGGTGGGGGTGGGGGGGGGGGGGGGGAAGGGAGGGGGAGGGAGGGAGGGAGGGAGGGGAGGGGGGGGAAGGGGGGGGAAGGGAGGGAGGGGGGAGGGGGGTGGGGGGGAGGGGGGGGGGGGGAGGGGGGGGGGAAGGGGGGGGGGTGCAGAGTGGGGGGGGGGATGGGAGGGGGGTGCAGAGAAAGTCAGTCGGTGACTGCTGATTGGGGCTCAGACTGTTGATCCGAACTTACAAATTAGCCCAAATTCATCAACACGTCATTCAATCAATCCAATTAGCACTTTAATTGTTTTTGCCTCGGGACTCGGGTGCAGGTGTTGTGCCGCTTTTGTAATATGCAAACGACGGCTTTAATTTGTTAGGGCAAGGCTTTTTGTGAATGTTCTAAAAAGAGAGAGCGCGGAAGCGGGCGGCTGACTGACGCGGGGAAAGCACAACAAAATGAATGCGGGGAAGGATTTGCGGGGGGGGGGGCGGGGGGTGCGTGAAAAGGGAGGAGAATGGGAAGAACGGAACAGCAGCAAAGCTCACTCATCCACCAGAGTCGTCGACTCAATTCTGAGTAATGGCGTACTGAGCGGGGGACCGGGGGGACGGGGGGCGGGGGGGGGCGGGGGGGGGGGGCGGGGTAAAGGCCCCTCGGGGCTTCGGGCCCAAAGGACCTCCGCTCGGTTGAGCTGTCCTGTCCCGGCCGGCCGGAAGTGGGCGGGAAATGTGTGGGAACGAACGTCTCGCACGGCAGAGACGGGCCGATAATCACTGCCACTGGCTGAGTCGAAAGAAAAGGCTTTTGCATGCGTCAGCAAACATCCGCCCGCCCTCCGCCCACCAATCCCCGGCACATTTTTATCCTTTAGCCTCCTCCTTCGGCTGGCACAACCCCTGAGGCTCTCTCCTGAACAACTTCAGAAAATGGACCAAATCGAACGACGATTCTGAGCATCTCCAAGTCAGAAGATGCGTAAGCATCGGAAGGAAAGAAGATATGAACGGAAGGGGAGGGGGGGCGGGGGGGGGGGGGGGGGGGAGCGGAATTATTCATGGGGGGGGGGGGGGGGGGGGGAGGGGACGGGTCGTCGAGAGGGTGACGGCAGCCATTCTTTCAATATTCCGTCCATGCCCCCCCCCCGCGAGCTGGTGACAGCTGCTGGGGGCGGGGGGGGGGGGAGGGAGGAAGACAGCAGGACACGTGGAGAGAGGCGCCAAGCGCCAGACGGACAGACGGACGGCAAATAGCGGGGGAAAGAGAGGCGAAAGTATTCGCCTCGACATCCCCCCCCCCCCCCGGCGTCTTTTGTGTCCGCACCGCACCGAGCCAAAAAGGCCAGAGAATGTGACAGCCGAATGAGTGAGTCAGCCCCCGAGGGGACGGACGCGACGGCCCGAATTTGCGGGGCCAACAAAAACTCGGCTGCTGAATTGTTCGCTGAACTCTTCCCCACGGCGGCCGAAGTGAACGCACGGACGGGAGGGAGGCAACGGAAGGGCAACGATTCACCGACTAAAACTATTCATCCACTCGTCACAACCCCCCCCCCCCTCCCTATCCGGGTGAACGAACGGACGACGAATGAATCTTCGGTCCAACCTCCCCCCCCCCCTCTCCCCCCCCTCCTCTCCCCCCCATCCTCCCCCCCCCCCCCCCCCCCCTCCTCTCCCCGATGTCCTTCCCCGTCCCCGAATCTTTCATCCCCGTTCGTTCAAACTATGCAGCCCCCACACACCCAATCTTCCATCCTCGAATCCTCTCCCCCACCTTCCAACGCCCACCCCCCTCATTCCTTCGTTCCACTTGCATCTCCCCTCGTCCATTCGATCTCGTTCATTGGGGGGGGGGGGGGGGAGTGATCGAATGTTCGTTAAGAGAATTAAAAATGTAAAAAAAATCCTCGTCCAAACACCCTCTCCTACACCTAAGCATCGGTAGCAAATATTCACTAAATATGTCAATGTAAAAAGCGGAGGAAAGTTATGTGAATGATGCCAATGCCGAAGGGAATATGCCCAGCAGACATTGCGGGTTCTTTTGTATTGCGTTGTTATCATAATGAATGAATGAATGAACTAATTAGTATTAATGAATGCTTTTCATCTTAATTAAGCATTGATCCCTCTCTTTCTCTGTCCGTTGCCGCCGCCGTCTCCTTCCTTCCGCAGCCTCTGAATGAGTGCCATCAGCTCCTTCTTCACTTTCAGTGCCGTGTGTCTGCTTCGCGGCTGTTCACTCCAACATTCGGTGATTAGAAGGCAAAGTGAACTCATCAGGGCCTGAAATGGCGCGCCAACAATGGCCGTGCTTTAATCCATTTTACTTTAATTCATTTGTCAGGGTTCGTATCGCAAAGGCATTGGATTCAAGTACATACATTTGATTTTCAAGTACATAACTAATTTTTCTTGTTTCCGTTTACATTTTGTGCATTTCGCTAATTATGAGTCAAAAATGAAAAGCATTTCGGAAGGTTACGAACCCTGCTTTAACTCACATTGGCGCAGTCAGTCCATTCCGATTCCATCGGAGGGCGGAGTTTCTGAAGGTTTGGGGAGTTTGGGGGGGGGGGAGGGGAAGGGGTCACCTGAACGCACACAATTTGACGCATCTGCTCAAAACTGGGATCTGAATGTGCTTTTCCAGTTTCAAAAACCAAATTTATTTCCCTTTCCCTACCATTGTCCACCATTCCCCGGTAGGGCAATGCATGCTCTCGTTGTTGTTGTTGTTGTTGCGATTGCGTCACGCTCTCGCTGCTGTCTGCCCTCCACTTGCCGTCCTCCACGCCCGTCTCCGTCATGACGACCAGCTGCTACAAATTGCCAATTCCAACTCAAAAACCCGAAACCGTTCACCCGTCCCTGCTGCTGCTGCTGTACTGCTCCAAAAAGTTGCTGATAGTGTTGGAGATGCGGTTGACAATGTTGGCCACTCATTGTCAGTGAATTAGTAAAGGGGGCAAAAGTTCGGTCGGCGGAGCACCCGCTGGAGGCGAATCCGCTGGAACCGCCTCCGGAAGGAACGGCTGTTGGCTATCCATTGGTGACGAACCCCTCCGGGGACGTGCAGCGGAAGTGCCGTGGGGGAAGAGGGAAAGACAACGGACGACGCCGGAGGGAAAGCGGGCGGAATCAAAGCGCAACTCGATGAGTCTTTCATCTAATAATTACCGCTTTTAATTTCAAAAACTACAAAATTAATCTTCCACCTGAACACGATTGAGAATTTCCCAAAGAACGAGGGCAAATGAGTAAATGTCGGCACTTTTGAACCCATCAAAATTTTGCACATTTAGCGTCCCGAGAAGCAACTCTGGGGCCATGTAACGCTTAAATTTTGAGAATTTTGTAATTTTAAATAAATTTACGCACTTTAGTGCCAACTTTGAATGTTCACTCTGCTCGGAATGATTTCGCCTTTTTCGCTAAAAGATTATTTTGAGTAAAAAAGGGCGGTTAAATGCGGACAATCTAACGGCCAATCCGAAGTCGGCCTAAACAGCAAACACCGCGCCGTTTGACCAGCACATTTTTGGACTAAATTAAAATAATTAAATGTTTTGTTTTTTATTTTTATGACTTTTATGTCCCTATGCGCAATCTCCGGCTTTGTTCGACCCGCCGTCCCTCTGAGTGCGTTGTGAAGATGTTCCAATCCGGAGATTGAGCTGAACATCTCGAACTTGTGTAATTCAGCCTCATCACTTTCAAACACCTCAGGGCAAGTTGGAGAGCCTCGTCCAATTCGATGAGAGTGCCAGGCACGCAAATAGTCGTAGAGAGAGCCCAAATGGTGGAAATCAGTGATCAACATCCTGAACAACACTGATTAAGAATCGACATTTTGATCAGAAAACTCCCGTAACAAAATCCCGAATATTCCAACAATTATCGTTTTGTTAGCGATTCAATCGATCAATGTCCAAAAGTTTAAAAAAGTTCGCTGCCTCACATTTGGGTAAGTGACTCGACGCTGCTGAGAATGTCGGCCGCCACATATTCTGAAAGATTCAAAAAAGGCCACAAAATTGAATTCTCACGCAAAATGTTCTCGTGGTTAAGCATTTGGCTCTGATAAATGTCGCGTTCGTTAAGCCACGACTCTTCCTCCGTCGTGTAAAAGACCTAAAGTGAATTAAGCTTTGAGATAAAGCGGCCTAAAGTGAATTAAGCTTTGAGATAAAGCGGCCTAAAGTGAATTAAGCTTTGAGATAAAGCGGCCTAAAGTGAATTAAGCTTTGAGATAAAGCGGCCTAAAGTGAATTAAGCTTTGAGATAAAGCGGCCTAAAGTGAATTAAGCTTTGAGATAAAGCGGCCTAAAGTGAATTAAGCTTTGAGATAAAGCGGCCTAAAGTGAATTAAGCTTTGAGATAAAGCGGCCTAAAGTGAATTAAGCTTTGAGATAAAGCGGCCTAAAGTGAATTAAGCTTTGAGATAAAGCGGCCTAAAGTGAATTAAGCTTTGAGATAAAGCGGCCTAAAGTGAATTAAGCTTTGAGATAAAGCGGCCTAAAGTGAATTAAGCTTTGAGATAAAGCGGCCTAAAGTGAATTAAGCTTTGAGATAAAGCGGCCTAAAGTGAATTAAGCTTTGAGATAAAGCGGCCTAAAGTGAATTAAGCTTTGAGATAAAGCGGCCTAAAGTGAATTAAGCTTTGAGATAAAGCGGCCTAAAGTGAATTAAGCTTTGAGATAAAGCGGCCTAAAGTGAATTAAGCTTTGAGATAAAGCGGCCTAAAGTGAATTAAGCTTTGAGATAAAGCGGCCTAAAGTGAATTAAGCTTTGAGATAAAGCGGCCTAAAGTGAATTAAGCTTTGAGATAAAGCGGCCTAAAGTGAATTAAGCTTTGAGATAAAGCGGCCTAAAGTGAATTAAGCTTTGAGATAAAGCGGCCTAAAGTGAATTAAGCTTTGAGATAAAGCGGCCTAAAGTGAATTAAGCTTTGAGATAAAGCGGCCTAAAGTGAATTAAGCTTTGAGATAAAGCGGCCTAAAGTGAATTAAGCTTTGAGATAAAGCGGCCTAAAGTGAATTAAGCTTTGAGATAAAGCGGCCTAAAGTGAATTAAGCTTTGAGATAAAGCGGCCTGGGGGGGCAACATTCCAGCCGCAGTAGTTCACCTTTACTGCGACCACCGTTCCCCTGTAAAGAGCCTTCCTCAGCTCCCCGTAACGTCCGCGGGCGAACACCTCCAACATCCGGAGGTCGAGTGCGATGCTGCGCTGGACGAGCGCCAGACCGCCGGATCCGGAGCTGCTCTGCTCGAATCTGAGGGCGGGAAATTTCGTAAAAAGTGCCAAAAAGCCTCTCCTCGGCAGCCCACCCACCCACCCAAGGGTTTGTTGTTGTTTTAAAAATTGCGAATTGTCCTGGCACTTCTTCAACAGTGTCCCTGACTCGGTAGAAGATGAACCGATATCGTCCACCAGAATGCCTTTTTCTTTGCCTGCACAATGAAAGATTTTATTATTGCAATATATTTTTGATTTTAATCCAATTCCCAAAAATGAAATTAAGGTGTCCTGGGCACGGGGGAACAAACGAACTGACCCCTCCCCCCCCCCCGGGGGGTTTACGTGCCGTTCTTTTTTCGAAGCCAACATTGGATGGGAACAGCGAAGGCGAGCAAAAGGCACAGGCCAACAAAAAAGCCAAACAGAAGAAAGGCAAATGGGGCGGAAAATGCCGTCGAATGGCCGTGCCGAGATGGAAACTTGAGAATATAATTTATTTTAGGAAAACATTTCGCAAAGAATGCCGCAGGCGCACACATTGAGATCATCGGGGATTAATTCGAGGGCGGGCAAATCGGGCAAGGTCAGGTTCTCATTGCAGAAATTGCCTTCGTAGCAGCACGCAATTGTGCGAGGGCTCGAATGGATGGCACGCCATGCATTGCACTGAAAATCTTTCATTTTTTTTGTTTTGTTTTTGAAAACACCGTCAAATGCGACGCGTCAGAGCCCCGCTCGAGCGGCGCACAGCCAAAAAAGTGATATCGTTGCATGGAGCCCGTCTCCAAATTGTGCTCCTGCAAAACTTCAGAATTTCACCAAACCAAAAGACCATCCGACCTGCAAAATTGCATGAAAACAGGCAGCCCTCGTGTGCTAAAAAGCACGAAAGTTCAAAAACATCCCACAAAACCTCCCGACTTTTATGCACGTGTCCTCCAATTCACAAACTGACGGGCCGTAATTGCAAAAGCACAGATTCCGCAACGGCACTTCCGACAAAGTGCCGTTTACGTCTCCGTTGGACGACAAAAAAAGGGAGGAGGAAGATGAAGAACTCATGCCAAACACCGTCACAGCTGAAAAAGGAAGGCACTGAAAGTCTTTGACTTCGAGAGCAACTCAAGATCGGGTTGAGGGAAGTACGCGTTTTTGGATGGATGTCCCCTATGTGTCAGTGTAAAGTAAAGATCGGACTTGAGGACCGATCGATCGATCGAGAATCTCGAATGTCCGATCTCTAGGGTCAAGTTCGGGATCAAACAATGCCTCTCGCTCACTAACCGGATACAAAACACCGCTACCGTACCTTATCACTCGTCGTCAGCACTTTGTTTTGCTGTTGCTGAGGGCGAGAATACACGGAAGCGCCCGCCGATATTGTTATGGTGAGCGCCTCTTTTCGAAATCGAAACAAACATTTGTTAGTTTAGAAACTTAATAATCAAAGAATCGTCATTCGATACGACTCAAAATTGGGTTAACAGTTGGAAAGAACATTCATTGCCCCGGCGGCGAATGAGAGGAAGGAGGTATTGGTAACCCATCGGGTGGGCGGCTAATCAGAGAGGGGGGACGGGGGGGGGGTGATGGACAGTCCCTCTAATCAATTAGGGAGGGAGGCACCATCAAAGAGCTTCCACCACCACCCCGAGGCACTCACTCACTGATAAAGCATTGATTGCTGCCGTACTACAAAAAAGGTCTGTACATATATTATATATTAATTCTGAAACTCGACCATTAAAATTGGCAAAAACGGGATTAACGCTCTGGTGCAGTCTCTGTAAACCTTTGCCCTCCCAAGGCCAAATTTTGACGTTTCAACTCGTGACCAAGGAAGGGAAACTCGTCGCAAAATAAGTGATATGATAAAGCAAATAACTGCGCGGGATACGGGGCAGATGACGTCAAATTTAGGTTTTCCATTCGTGGAATGAATGTCGCCGCCGGGTATGGGGGGGGGGATGCGAAGTGGCGATGGGCGCAGGCATTTATCGATCGAAACCTAAGCATCGCGCGACCCCATCTTGATTTTAAAAATTTGATGCCAGAATTTATTGTCCAGCAGTTGTCGTTATGTTTAGGCCTGCTGCATCAGCGGGCACTCTCTTCTGTCCTCCCCTCAACTGTCGATGATGTGTGAAATGGAACAAATGTTCTCCCCCCCCCCCCTCCCTACCTCCCAACGGTCGCGCCATCCTGGAGCCACATTAGCGATGCAAACGAAATGGGGAGTGGAAGAAAGATGAGGGACGACGAATGAATTGGCGAATTTGGGCTGAGGGGGATGAGGGGGGTTGGAATTCGCCGCATTTTTTGGAATAATAGGACCAAAGCGGCGCCATTTTTTGCTATTTTCAAAATGTTTTTCACTGTCCTTGGAAACGAATAACAAAAAGAATTGGGGGAGTGAAATGCGACGGTCAAAGGTCTTCCAAAGCGGACTTTTCCGGAGGCGGACCGCACGGCTGAACCATTCGACAGAGCATGTTGTACTTTGTGCGGGCGCGGCTCTCGTTCTCGCAGATGGCCATCATGCTACACAATATAAGAGCAATTAGAACAAATCAAAATTCTTGAAGTTGGTGGTGAACTGACAACCTCAGATGGTCGGGATGACCAATGATGGAGGCAAAAGTGTCACGATGCTCTGTGTAAAGGAAAGTTAGTTAAGTGAGTGCCTTATTGGTTTAAGCAGTCCATCCTAACCGGACTGAAACGAAATTCGATTCAAGTACAGATATTTCTCGGTCCAAATTTGGTTCCACCGAAATTGTCTAATATCTCGATACTAATCGTAAAACCCCGGAAATTCCATTTAACGGGGGCCTTATATAACGAGGAAGTGACACAAACTCTAAGTGCTTACGGTTAGTAATCCAATCCCAGCGAGAGCTATCGGCGTGACCCGTACCGGTGTACTTGGACTGCAGATGTTCCAACTGCGCCAAAACATGGAATCTGTTAACAGACAAAAATTGTTAGGTTACCCACCAAAAATAAATCCCAGCGATATTTTACAACAAAATTGGTTAATAAAAAACAATGTTCCCATTGAGTCTTTTCCCTGAAATTCACTCCCAATTTTCAACCTAATTACCCATCCCGGGTTTCGTCGGCCCTCACCTCGGCTCATTTGCTCCGCCAGTCGTCATCAGTCACAAAACTATTTTCTTTAACTAAAAGAAAATAGGAAAAATTCACCAATTAATGCATAAAATAACACTGTAAATGAACAAATTCCCATATCTCATTGAAAATTTTAGTAGTCGATTTAATAATGCTAAAAGGAAGGAAATGTTCTTGGACTAGATCACAGACCAGAAAGCAAATACATATAAAACGAATGAAGCAGAAAAGCAATGAATGGCGAGAAGAATGAGCAAAAAGCGAACAATCACAGGTCCCATAAATCTTAAATTATCCCGAAAATTTGCACCCGGGGGGTTCACGAATGTTTTGCGCATTATTCCAATGAACGGAGGATTCCATGTCACGAAGAAATTGAATGGAATGTGAATAATAATCGTTATAAATCCATTTTTGTTATGAATAAAGTTTTCAGAATTTTATTTAAGATTTTTATGGGACCCGGATTTTTTAGGATTGCATAAAGCGCAAATGACAGACAAATTGGGAGAGCAGCGAACAACAAACACTCAGTCGGCTGGTCGCCATCCCTTCGCCTTCCACTCATTGGGCGCGTCTGTTGAATTGTTCCAGCCCGGCAATCTCCTCCAAACTAAACGAAAGTGCCAATGGTTTCACCCAAATAAAGGGAGTAAAGCGGCAATTTCCCGTGAATAAACAAAAATCAAAAAATATTATATTATTTTAAAGTTTTAATTTTTGTTAAAAAAGAGTTGGAATTACGTATGTCCGTATTTCAAATGCACAAAAATGAACACCACGCCGAGACACGCACAAAGCACACCAACGGAAATGTAAGCGATCCCTGCAAAACAAGACATTACTATAATTTTACACGTAATAATGTGTCAAACAACGGACCAAGAAAAGGGTTTTTGCCGCCCATCCAACTCGTCGTGCTGATGATGAAAGACTTTTTGCCGCCAAATTCGCTCACGTTGTAATTGTTCTCGACCACCAATTTGTAGTCTCCGGCAGGCAACCCATTGGCGTATTTGTTCAAATTATTCTCTCTGTCCAATTTTCGATAAGGCTTCCGAAAGTCGGGCAGTGCAGCAGTGCGCATCCATATTATAAAGTCGGCATTTTTGAAGCCACTGTTCTGCACCGTATTATTGTCCAATTTGCAGGGATCCCTTTGCCAATTGGGCGGTCTGACAGTGCCCTCCGCCTGCGAAGAGAATAGGACAATTAACTCCCGAATCCGAATAATTAACTCCCGAATCCCGAATAATTAACTCCCAATCCCGAATCAGAATAATTAACTCCCAATCCCGAATCCGAATAATTAACTCCCAATCCCGAATCCGAATAATTAACTCCCAATCCCGAATCCGAATAATTAACTCCCACCCGAATCCGAATAATTAACTCCCAATCCCGAATCCGAATAATTAACTCCAATTTACGAAAGGAAGCTTGGTGATGATGATAAGTATTATTATTTTTCGAACACTCAATGCGTTACCAAATAAGTAATTTATTAATATTATAACCAAAAATGCGTCGCACAATGCTGCGATTGAATTGCATTGCTGACCCCCACAGAGTGGGTTCTTGAACTTGGATGCCAAATCGACCGGCCACACGAGCCCCTCATGAGTCCAGGCAACCTTTTCATTGCCAAATTCGAGTCGAAATGTATCTGTAGGGGATTAATGGAAATTGTAAATATGAAAAAATTGACCATTAAAGAGGGAATTTGCTATCGCTCCACAGGGGGCGATTGGTTGACCGGCGTCATTCCTTTCGAAAGGCGTGCAATCCTTGAGGTTGTTCTGTAAACAAAATTTGAATTAAATAGTCCGTCATTGTCTTGCCATTAGATTAACGCCCAACAATTGTTCATCATTTCTGCTCTTCATATATCGCCGATGGTTTTGGAAATAATTCTCGAGACCGTAATAAAAGTAAACGTCACCCTAAAAACAAAATCAAACGATGCAATCGAAACAAACAAAAACCTCAAACGACTCGGCCAGCGTGAAGTTCACCTCGCATAGGCCATCAGAACGGGGAAAGATGCAATGATTGTTGGTATCATTTGCATAAGAAATAACATATTCTTGAACTAAATGAGGGGAAAAAACCGCAATTCAACATAAAGTTTAGGGAAAAGTCAAGAATACTGCCAATCTGACTGAGGTTTTGGTTCATTTTTATTTACCATTCGATCCTCTCGACAAAAAATGTTATCATTTTTCTTCTAAAATACGGCGGCCAGGATGGTAGTATTGTTGAATTTTATCGAAGTTTATTGCACTAACCCGATTGGCTTGTGTGTAGGAGAACGATTCCTATAGGAATGAAGAGAATGCTTATGCTAAACACTATCGGAATGACTGTCTTTGCGGTGAGAATTGGTTGCCTAAAAAGCTCAACTTATATTAGCGATCGATTTAGGCAAGAAACCATGCCACAAGCCTCTGTTGCCGTAATCTCGTGTCTGGAAAGTGAAAGAAAAATCAGTTAAAAAGGAAAATTAAAAGAACCTTTTGGTCTATGCTTCTTTATTTGTGCTTCGCCTAATTCAGTCGCCATAAGATTAACATTTTGTCGATTCCTCGCCATCTCTTCTCTAATGATGAAGTTGTTCAAATGGGATTAAATGTACAGAAAATTGGGTTTTTTGACACCCCCCCCCCCATTCAATGGCACTTTGGTTTGCAATTTTAGTCATTTTTAGGACCAACTTTCTTAACAAATTTCGTTAAAATCTTGGGCTAATTGTCTGGGTTAACTCCCAAAAATTAGGCGAAACGCCAAAATTCACGCAATTTTACCACTAATTCAAAGAAATAACCATGCGGCAGACGGACACTGTATCCCCCCCCACCATTGAATTTTCTTTAGATTTTTGAAACCTTTCCGAATCGCTTAGCTTTTGCTTAATGAAAAATTCTAGAAAATTTGAGCCTCCTAATGATACCATGTATATTTTATTTAATTGAGTTTGAAAAAAGTTATAACCGTCGCCACATATTTGCACATTAATTTTTAGCTTAAATGAATTGGCCAAAATTTGGCTTTTCCAGTTTTCTAGGCATAGCTTTCAGAGAGCTATATCGACTCCGCTTGCTCTCTAATGCACGAATCTGATAAAGTTTTTCCCACTTTTAAGAAAGTTATAGCGTTATAGGCAAATTTCAATTTGATTGGCATTTGAAAATTTTCGGTGAAATGCCATCATTAGGGTTGCCCAAAATGCACCCCATAAAATCTACTTTTTTTGCACAAAATATACCCTTAAAAGACACAGACCGACACTCAAACATTGCCTGAGGCAACGGAAGGTTATTTTAAAAGAATCAATTTCCATCAGTGTAAAAATCAGTTCAAAATTTCCACTCCCCGCGTACCAAATGCTTTATCAGCCACCCCCAAAATATACTTTAAACGAGCAAAAAGGCACAACTGATAAAATTGAGTGTGGAAAGAAAGAAATTGATAAGGGGGGGGGGGGGAATTTTGGCATGATAAATAATATCTTTAATAATCTCAATTCGTGCAAAAAGCCTTTCTCTCCAATAAAGTAAGTTTTTAACACTATTACGTCCTAAAAGTTTTGCATTTTCCTTAACTTTTAGGCTTATTTCTGTTGCTGTAATAGGAACAATTAGACAAAATGGTAACCCGGGCGGAAGTCGAACCCACGACCCTCATGATCAACTTCACATCCAAGCCAATGAATGCTCTCTCCGTCCTAGCCACATTAGCCGTCCCTTTTAAGCTCTTTATGCCCCCCTCCCCCTTGAGGCATTTTAACCTTCCAATCAGCCTGAGGCATTTTAACCGTCCAATCAGCCTGAGGCATTTTTAACCGTCCAATCAGCTGATTAAATATTTCTGCCCTTCCATTTCCGTCAGCAGAAGCGATATGTTCGCTGCTCTTTTTGTGGCTCTGGTTGTCCCGATCGGCGCGTTTATTGCCTTTTACAATTGTTACTACAAACGGAAGAATTTGCCGCCAGGTTTCCAGGGCTTGAGGGCGGGCGCAGTCGACCGGCACTTTTTGTGTCAAAAATCCCATATTTTCGATTTCTGGACCCCTCCCCCATATCCTCCCTATTCCCCCCCCCCCGATATCCCCCCCCCCCCCCATATCCCCCCTATCCCTAGGTCCGATGCCATTGCCTTTTTTCGGCAATTCTCTTGCTCTGATGAAGCGACAGCCGGGCGAAGATTTGTTTTTGGAATGGCGCCACAAATTCGGCAACATTTTCACCTTTTGGTTGGGCGAAACGCCAATCGTATGCATTGCGGAATACGGAAAAATGGTGGAGCATTATCAGAGAGGTGGCGAACCTTTTTCCGGCAGACACGCCATTGAATCCTACGAGAAGATTATTCGAGGTGATCAGAAAATATTTGAACAAAAAGACTGATCAGGCAATTAGTAAAAAAATTGTTTAAAATCTCAGGAGGCATTTTGGGTGTGCTGCAGACGGAGGGTGACATTTGGCGAGAGTTAAGACGCTTTACACTTCATGTTTTTCGCGATTTTGGTGTCGGCAAAAATTTGCAACAAGAAAGGGTCTGGTCTGATTGAATGAAGCTGATCTGATGGATAATGAAAGATATTTAATCCAGATTTTAACCGAAATTGAGGCAATGTTCAAACAGTTGGACACAGACATTGAAGTCGCGGCTGAAATTGAAATTGTGCAATATTTTGAGCGATCAATTAGTTCAATTATCAATGCGCTGTTGGTCGGATTCCGCTTTGATGAGGTTTTTCGATTTACTGAAAATCAAAAAACGGACTTTCTATGGCCACCGAAAAATAGAAACGGGTCGAGTCTCGACGACACCCATAAGGGATACCCCTAAGGGATAAAAACAGAATTAGCCTAAGGCAATTAATCACCGATCAGACAAAAGAAGCACAATACCACCAATTAAATGGTCAGCTGTGGCGTTTCAATAATCGCATGCAAAATTTCGCTACCAATTTGTTTATGTGGAAGCCAGATTGGTCCGGGATTTTGCACAATTAGGCTTATTTTTCTGTTCAGGTTCAAGTCCATGCCGTATTGTCGGGATGCCTTTGCACTTGTTAAGGTAGGTGATCAATACGATCAGCTTTGGTTGGTTGCGATCAGAATATATTAGCTGGGTTGGGTGGCTGATCAAGATTTTTAGATGAATTAAATGTTGTTGCGTTTTTAATGAGCTATGTAATTGAGTAGTCAGAAGACTGATCAAAAGTTAGATAATTTTGTGATTCTTTTCATTACCAAAAAGGAAACCCACAATTGTTTCTTCGACTTCTTTGACGAGCAAATTCGACGCCATATGGAGCACCTGGAGCAGTTTGGGCCGGAAGAATTGGATTCGCCTCCAACAGACTTTATGCGGGCATTTCTCAGAGAAAAGCTGAAGAGGGACAGAGCGGGGGAGAAGCATAATTACACGTTAATTACTGCAATTAGTTAAATGGTCTTAACAGGGACATTTCAGTTTTGAACAGCTAAAGGCAACTTTATTCGACCTTTGGATCTCGGGACAGGTATACGGTAGAGATGGCGCCCGCCACGTCAACGCTTTTTTGGTCCGCCCGTTTTATGCCTCCATCCGCCAAATGCATCCCTAATAATGACAAAAACATTTTAAAAACTATTTTAAATCTAGAGGAAAATTCTAAATGATTTTTCAGAAAAATTTCCGGGCTTATTGGCACCGCCAGAATTTTTAAAATAAAACCGGGGGCTTTTATTTGCTGCGGGCGCCATCTTTGGTATACGGTAGCATTTTACGTTCGAATAACGTCTACCAATCAATCCAATCAACCAATCAATCAATTCAATAATCAATCCAATCAATCAACCAATCAATCAATCCAATCAACCAATCAATAATCAATCCAATCAATCAATCCAATCAATCAACCAATCAATCCAATCAACCAATCAATCAATCCAATCAATAATCAATCAACCAATCAAAGGAGACAACAACCACAGCGTTGGCATGGGGAGTCGCCTATATGGTGCACAATCCGGATGTGATGGAGAAGATACACGAAGAATTGGAAAAACAAATCGGAAAGGAACAGCAAATATGCTGGGCAGACCGGCTCAAATTACCGTACACAACGGCTGCCGTCAACGTAAAGATGGACAGGGGGGGGGGGGGAGTCCGGATGGAAATTGGCATAACACAAAGATCTTGGCATTGAAGTCGCGTTGAATAAATATGATAGGTAGATCCGGACTAAGACTGATCGGACACAGCAATTAGCTAATTGCAAATTAATCCGAATCGACCTTATCTATTATAAGAGATTGATAGATGCTTTTGATCGGTCTTGAGTTGTATGGACAGTTTGATTTGGGGAAATTTCAGGAAGTGCTCCGTGTCGGCAATGTGGTGGCTCAGGACTTTCCGCATCGGATGATGCGAGACACGCGCGTGGACAAATGGACACTTCGACGGGGCCAGCCAATTGTCGCGCAAATATCTGTTGTACTAATGGATCCCGAGGTGTCCTGTCCTGACATTATTTTTAAACATTTAATTTTCTTTTTAAGATTTTCCCGAATCCAAAAGCATTTCGACCGGAGCGATTTTTGGACGAGCATGGAAATGTGCGTAAGACGGACGAGTTAATTCCATTCGCACTCGGAAAACGCCAATGCTTGGGCGAATCGCTGGCACGAATGGAAATGTTTCTGTTTTTCGCCAACATTTTGAACAGATACAAAGTGAATGAGAGGGGAGGGCTTCCTCCCGGAAAATGCGTCAGTAAGTCGAAATTAAAAGTTGAAAAGCAATTAATAATCTAATGATTGGTGATTGAATTGCGTAACCCCTCTTATTCAATGGTTGAACCTCCTCATTACATGCTAATAAAATAGGTAATATATATTTAGTAATTATAATTCTTTCGGCATTTTGCACTTTTCCGCTTCTTACTGACGCATTTGCCGCTAACAAAAAGGGAGGGGAGGGTAAATGGTAAAAGCATTGCTTCCATCCCATTCCATCGAAGATCTCGGCAGGACATCAAATGCCATCGCTGGAGCGCCGAATGGGAATTCCCGTCCTATGTCCGAAGTTCACATGCCGCGTAGAGAAAAGATGCACGGCATAAGATTTTTAAAAAGCAGAAACTTCAGTTTTAGTGATCGGATTTTGTTGATTTTATTATTTATTCGATATATTTTGATATGGTAAAGAAACGACGCCTCGAGGCGAGTGAGTCTCGACAGACCTCATCTTAACCGAAAGCATTCCAATCTTTTTTTCCAATTTGAATTTTAAAATAATAATTTGTGACCGAATGGAACTCATCTCAACGCATTGTCTGACAATTTTTTAAATAAAGCTAATTGTTCCGCCTGAAATTCCTATTAGCCGCTAAACGTTCCTTATTAGCAGCCATAGTACGAAAATCGTAATAAGACGTAATTTCCCTTAATCATAAAATCTGGAATCAGAAAGGGAAAATTGAATTTTTGGATCAATTTTTGGCGGATTGGCGTTTTTTAAAACATGGCGCGTCTTTTTTTGTTTGAATAATTTATTTAAATTTTTAAACTTTTTAAATTAAATAAATCAACATTTAATCAATCATTCGACGCTTACAATAACTCAGTTTATATTTTCAACTCATTTAAAGTCGTTCTAGACCCTGTCAATTTTAAAGTATTTATTAAAAATGGCTGGAATTGACATGGCCGAGTTTGAGGGTGCCGGTGAACGCTACAAGTTTTTGATACAACCGGTGAAGGATCTTGCTGCCAATTGGGATTTGGACATTGCCAAAACGCTTGAGGATTATATTCGAAAGGTTTACAATTTATTCTTTTAATTAGTTAAAGCTTCCTTTTTTTAGGTCGTTGAGCAAACCAATCGAATTGATGCCGACCCGCGGGCTGATGAGGACGGGCGGCACAAAGTGTAAATGTTGGCCAATACTTTCTCCAATAGTTTTGTTCTTTCTGAAGCTTCAATTTCGCGGAGGCCGCGCTGCTTATTCACGGGACGACGACAGTTTATGCGCGAAAAGTGGAATATGTGCTGCTCCAGGCCCAAAATTTCTTTGATCAGCTGCGGGAGGACGAAAATATTCACGAGCAGCAACAAAAAGGAAAACGCCGAAAAGGTTTTTTGCCGAGTGAATGACGGAATGGACGGCAGCCTTTCTTACATTTACTACTCGTAGATGGGGCAGTAGCGGTAGAAGGGGCTGAACCAATTGAAGAAGAAGCGGACGAAAATTCGGAACCGAACCAGCGACAGGAGAAGGCGTCAACCGAAAGTTTGTCGTTCTTTAAAGCCGATGGGCCCCAAAATTGAGCATAATTTGGACGGACTTAAATATTGAGATTTTATTGAAAAGATTTATTTATTTAATTGTATTTTAATTTAAGCTTAATTATGCAGCCTTGGGACATTTTCTGGAGCGTCTTCAACAGCGCCAATCACCGCTTCTTCCGGTGGTGCCAATTGCCTTTTTTCCGCTTACGGACTTTGAGAAGCAAAATGTGCCGCTTTGCACGCGCACAAATCCAATTGAAGTTTTCGGCAAAAAAGAGGACTTCAAACTCAACTCTTGCCATGTCCACGAGGTATTTATTTATCCTCCGATTTTTGCATTTTATTAAAGAGTTTTTAGTCGGTTGCTCTGCTCGATTTCAAAAACATTGCGATAGTCAACAAATTTTCCTATTTGACGTGAGTATTTTAGCGTATTTATTCTGTTTGACCAACTTTTGTTTAGCCTTAACTCCCAGAAAAAGGGTCCAAGTCTAAATCGGGCTGCGTTGGAGCCACTAATGGAGCAAAGCGAAGAAGATTTAAATGGTAATTAATTATCTTTTACAGAATTTGAGGCTTCATTGGTTTAAAACAAAAGGTCTCCCTATGGTTTTTCTCAAATTCATTTCGGGGTGGAGGGAATTCCTCTCCTCCCTCTGGCTATGCGCCTAATTGGTTGTTAAATTTCGTATTTTTAGAGGGCTTGGATTGTGGAGCCGAGTCTTCCATTCATACGACGGAATTCCGCCAAACTGATCTGGAGACCGGAAGGCGTGGAACGGAGTCGTCAGCACCTGGGGCGACTCCAGGACTAGCTCCGCAGCACCAAATCGTTTTTGATGAATTGTGCGGGACAGAAACAATTCCGGAACCGACGCCGAGTTTAAACGAAACGCCCACTCCAAACATCCCCTCCCTGGTATGCTTATTTATGTTGCTGCATTTTATTTTGGTTTTTTAGGTATTTTTGGACCCGACTGATCTGGTCAATGATCAGAGTCGTCCATTCCGTCGCAGCAATTGTGTGATGAAAGCCGTCAAGCAGATCAAGGCTCGTGACCGACGGATCGAAGTTAGTGAATTCGTCTTGTAATTAAAATATTGCCAACATTTAGCGAGACTGCAGGGAGAAGGGCGTCCTGAATGTGGCGACAGTCAAATGCTACATCGACACGCGCATTTACTTGCATCAACTGAAGAAAACGCGAGTACACACTCGGACTCTTCAACACATTTATAGCCGATCAGGTTGGCCACTCTTGAGATTTGCAATTTATTTATGGGGGGGGGGGGGATATTTTATCAAATATTCATTCCGGTCTGTTGAATCTTTTAATTGTTAGGCTGTCCTTGCCCTCAACCCGCTGATCCACAAAGAGGAAAAGCGCCGTGCTGAATTGCGGAAGAGGCGCCAAAAAGAGTTCCAGGTGTTATTTGTTGCACTCAATTTTGTGTTATATTTTCTAACAGAACGCCGAACGCGCTGAGCGTGCGATGCGTCGCGCAGTGCAGCAGCAAGAAGAGGAGGACTCTGTGCTGGACGACCATCTCGAGGGGGCGGCGGAGGATTACGTGGCAGGAATTGTCGATGCTCAAAACGACAATGAAATGAATGATTTCGACGACCCGATGGACGAATTGGTTGCTGAAGAAATCATTAACTGTACGCTGAGAGATATACAATTTGACCAAATGTTTCTTTAATTGCAGTGCCGCCAGGTGAGGATTGGACGAACGAATTAGACGAGGGCGAACATCAGAATTTGGGGGACATTCTCGAGGTTGAGGACTTGGAGAATTCATTTGGCGGAGTCCAGAATTTGTATGCGGGATTCGAAGTAAACAAACAAATGATTTTGGAAAACAAATTAATTGAATTGTTCCGTTTAGCATTTAAATGCCAGTCAGAGAAAGCGGGCCAAGACTCTCGCCCTTCAGGTCCGTAAACTACTTAAAAGCGGGGCTAATTCATTTGTGATCATTCTCAGCGCAACTTTTACGATGACACAATTTTTGTTGGCGGCGAAAATTTGGACGATTTGCCTCCCCGTCCAATCTCCCAAATGGATTATGACGAAATCATCGCCTTTCATCTGCGAAAGTGCTTTAACTGACGTCATTCACGGGGATCGGTTTCGATTTCAGATATTGGACGGCCTCTGAACAAGCCACTTCCGCGTTCAGTGAGAATATTCAAAGATGGGAGGCGAAGATGACTGATGGTGCTGGAACGGGAACAGTTGCACCGTGAATTTTGCACGAGTACTTACGGCGATGAATTGCTGGAACGCTTTGGGGGACAAATTGGTTCTGAAATCGATCTCACTAAAGTATATCGCCCAAGATGAAGCCTTTTTTATTGATGTAATTTTAGATTTTGGCGGAATTACCCAATGATTACGACCAAAGTCGCTTTTTGCTTGTCTCGTTGATATTGGCCAACATGGGCAACGTGCACATTCTAACGGATGAGGACGGTGTTGAAGAACAACATCACATCCGACTACGTCTTCTGTCAGCCAAAAGGATGGAATTTTCATTGTAGAAAGTCTTTTTGCACATTCACTGCGTAATTGAACTTGTGCTTTTTCATCGTATTTTTGTAAATTCTGACCATACGTTATCTGCCGCATGGATATCTCTTTGAATTAGTGGTAAATTGCGTAAATTTTGGCGTTTCGCTTAACTTTTTATCCATTGGGCCTGAGTTTAAGTGGTTCAAAACGCATTTCCGCACTTAGCACTTATTTTCCGGTCTCTGCGCGTCGAGACAAAGCGGTCTGTTTATCATTTATGCCCTTTTGAAAGTGGGCGCTCACTATAATTCACCCACCAGTTTTGCTTTTTGGTTACGAAAACCCCAAAATGTTTTTTAGTTACTTACGAAATTTCCGACTAAAAACATGTTCGTGCATACATATCTGGTCAAAACAAAGCAGCAGAAAAGATAATGAAATAACTAAAAATCCGAGCCTTAGTAATTTGTCGATGAACAAATTTATGTTGCTTGAGGCAAGACTAAGAAACGTAATTTTACTAAACGAAAATTATGTGTTGGCAGATATGGACTTTCAAAATCGAGCTGGCGGCAAAACTGGAGGTGGTGGCGTTGCATCTGCAACAGATGCTAATGTCGATCGTCGGGAGCGGCTTCGTCAATTGGCGTTGGAGACGATCGATTTGCAGAAGGACCCTTATTTTATGCGCAATCATTTGGGCGGCTACGAATGCAAACTTTGTCTTACACTTCACAACAATGAGGGCTCGTATTTGGCACACACCCAGGGCAAGAAGCATCAGGCAAACCTGGCCAGACGTGCCGCAAAAGAGGCTGCCGATGTGCCGTATATGCCGTTACCGCAGCAAACAAAAATTGAGCCGAAAAAGTTTGTCAAGATCGGTCGACCCGGTTACAAGGTAAGTGTTTTTGTTTAGTTTTAAGCTTTGTTAAAGTAGCCTTCTCCGGTTGAGGAAATTAAAATGTTTTTTCGTTTGAATTCGGGGTAATCCCAAAGAATGGGGGTTCCGAATTAAATTTTATTTTTTGATCTAAAAGTTAGTCGGGGATGTTTTTATTTCTTGAAAAAAATTCGGGACCCCCATTCTCTAGGATTACCGAATTCGGTTAAAAAGTCCATTTTTAATAATTCTTGCGGCTTCAGGTGACTAAGGAACGTGACGCGGCTTCTGGCCAGCAAGCGCTGCTCTTCCAAATTGACTATCCGGAAATTGCTGACGGCATTGTGCCACGTCATCGGTTTATGTCCTCATACGAACAAAAAATCCAACCGCCGGACAAACGCTGGCAATATCTTTTGTTTGCTGCCGAACCGTACGAGACAATCGCGTTCAAGATTCCGGCTCGGGAGATTGACCGATCAGAGGATAAATTCTGGACTCTTTGGAACAAGGAGAGTCGTCAGGTGTTCATTTATTTCCACTAAATTTTACGAATCCAAATGTACAAATTTCAAGGGAAAGAAACTGACCAAAATCTCTCCGAAATAGTGGAGAAAAGGGTATTTCTAGGGGTAATTCGGGAGCTTAGAACCCGAATCGACCTGTCTTTTTCGAATTTGGAAAAAAAAGTTGAGGGGCTACAGGCCGAACTATTACCAATAATTGGATTATTATTCAGCCCGTCTAAATTTCCGTTTAGTACTTTATGCAATTTGCATTCAAACACATTCACGATGACGCAAATTACGCGCGGAACATGCAACAATCGGCCGTCTCCGCTGCTCCGCCAATTGCTCCGCCGCCGCCGATGTTTCTTCCTACTCAATACTGATAATCGAGACCTGACATTTTTTGTTCATTTTCTGATAAAAATTGACTTTGATGAGTTTAGATTTTTTGAGGTGCTTGAGATCTGTCAAACAAATGTGACTAGGGTTGGCGGTTCCGAACCGAACCGTAGAACCGGCATTTTTCAGTTCGGACAACCGAAAAGTTCAGTTCGGATTAACCGAATAATATAGGAACCGCCAACCCTGACCTGAACACTGTTCGGATAAGTTTGCAAGGGCATCGTTTGCGTATCCCTTCACCATGTGTGGGTCAACTTAGGAATGCTCGAAAGTGATGTGTGTATTTAACATTTATAATTAGGGCTGCTGTGTATCCGCAGAGATAATGCGGATGCAATTTTGACATTGACAAAGTTATGAAACTGTTCTTTATTACTCAATCAACGATAATCGGTGTCAGAGGTCGGTGGAATAATATGGATCATTTTTTGAGACTTGATTCGTGAATCGTTGCTGACGATAATTTTTCCAGTATTCGAGAAGGTAGCTCCAACTGTTTTGCAAATTCGAATCTCCATTATTTGGGCCATCATTGCCAACTGCTGATTCCAATGGGTTTGTCGACCAACGAGAGGTTAACACGTCAAAGAGGGTTGAAGCATTGGAAGATTCAGCTTTCTGGAAGTTGATGATACTTTTACTTATTTTACAATGCTAAACGATTTTTGCGTTAAAAAAAGGATCCTATTTTTACCATATTTGCCAACGCTAGTTGCTGATTGGTTGAGGAAGCAGAAGACAGAGGTCGTGCGTACCCCTGGCGCCTTTCGCTGATGTTCTTCTTTGGACAGAATGGCTAACTCTTCCGCATTGAGCGAAAACTTCACTTCCCCCTCAACTGTTATCGGAAGAGCCGGAGCATACCCAGACTTTCTACGGTCAACTGATTGGCAATTGGAACTGTTAGAAGGCGAAATCGGAGAAACAAGCCGGTGTGTGGGATGTTCACCCAATACAGCTATAAAGTAAAGCATTTATACAGAGCACTACTACAATTATTCAAACCTTTCTTTTCCCGAATTGCCTCCGCGCGTTTTTGCCACACGTTTGTAGTCGGAGAGTTGAAAATTTGGCTATCTGACTGCGACACGGACTGCGTCTGTGATGCAATCAATGGCGATATTGGCGCCATTCCAGCAGCACCCACAACACGAGAACCGATTGAGTGAGATTGCAACTTTTTTAGTGCTTCCTCGGGTGCCTTTCCAGCATTTATGACCATCGGTGAAGACGGAACAGATGATGTCAGAGTGCCGGCGGGCTGCAACTGTAGCGGTTGGCATGAGGAAGTTTCGGAGGAAGATGAAAGCGATGGAGATTTCCGTTGAGATGCCATCACACGGTCGACGATCTCGTTGATCAACACATTGTGATCTCTCATAAGTAGATCAATCATTCGCATGGCATTCCTGAAAATCATTTTTAAGAAATTACAAAGAAGCAAAACTCTTACCGAACGGAGTCCGCAGGACCTCTGAGTGTTATTTTTCGCGTGGTCTGCTCTTTACGCGTACTCTGTTTCTCCACCTCAACATGTGCTCCAGTCGCTTCTCGAATTGCGTTCACATTAGACCCGCCGCGTCCGATCACTCGAGCAATCGCATTGGCAGCGATGTTCAACACTTGCAGAGAAGACCGACGACCTGCCAGCACGGCAAGTTCGGAAAACAACTGTTCCTCCGAAGAAGGTTGGGACACGTTGTTTTGTTGAGTGGAGCTGGCGGATGAGCTGCTTTTCGCACTTGACGAATTGCTGCTAACACTGATCGCCGACGCAGTCACTTTATTCGATTCCGTCATTTTTATCTGTCAATTTATTTTCCTTACAGATTAGGTTAATTAATTATAAACTATAGTACAAAAAACCAAAACAAAATTTGTATATTAAATGTTGAATGATGCCCACGATATCTCTTTTGTACCCCTCCTTACACTTGCAAGTTTCTTGTTCATTCTGAGCCATTCTTCCTCCTCAACGTTTGCAAAAATGCAAGAGCTCTGCTGGCCTAAAGTTGCCGCCGCCAACGCTTTCTTTGTGTTATTTTTGGCAATAGGCTCGACAGGCGAGTTTTGCGTTCTGTTAACTTGTTGCGCAATTGCATTCCGCGATGTCTTTTCTTTTGTTGAAGAAGATGAGCATTTAGGTTGTCGGCTATTTTGCGTTGAATTAGGTTTTCGGTGAAGATTTCGGCGAAATTCGTTCTGTTTTTATAGTAGGTTCCAACTGTTTCGGAATTATTTCAGCAGTTTCTGCCTTCTTATCAGCGGATTTGACAATCTGTCCTTCAAGAACAGTCTCGGCGTCCATCTGCTCGAATTGGTCTTCATTCTGTCTTTTTGCCTGCTTTCTTTGCCTTTTTCTTCTCTTTCTGACGCTGTTTGCTCCGTTTTTTGGACTCTTCAAGAGCTTCCTAAATGAAGTTATTTATTTAATATTACATCATAATGAGATTGACTTCATGAGCCAACAATGCCAGAAGAGATTGTGCAGCCTTGTTCGCTTGTTCGGCTTGTTTTTCTTTTGCTTCCGAAATAGTATAAAACAGATTGACGACACTTTTCTATCAATTCCTGTAAAATAATTTGAAAAAATTACTAAAAATTTATCGAGACTTGGTCCGTCAGAGTGGAAATAAAGCGCTGACAATCCGAATCGCTAGGAAACTGGGTGACGTGTTGTAGCAGAAAATGGACAAGCTGCAAGCAGAGAAATATTCTCAAGATTAATCAAATTGTTCACTTTCGAGTGTCCCTTGCGAAAGGCGACCATCAATGGCGTAAGCTTTCGATTGTCTTGTGCCTCGTTGTCCGCTTTGTAATCCACCAACACATGTACGGTGTCCAAATGACCGTTGTTGCACGCCTATAAACAAAATACCAATTACTAGTACTATCTCCCTATATCAAAGAAAAAATGGTTAAAGGACCGACCCACCAGCCTGTATTTGTCTGTTAGAATACAACGGAGGGGCCTCGGGCCTCTGTATGTTTTTCTGTAGTTTTGTACAGCTACTGAGTAAGACTAGAGTTCGGACCCGAAATAGGTAGGAGTGCTTTTATTTTTGTGTAAAAAAGTAGATCAATCTTCCATTTTAAAAATCGAATCCCTGGCAGTACAGACGCCATTCCAAAAACAGAGACAGAAAGAATACAGGTGCAGAATTTTCGAAAAGGTTGAATTCTAATTATTTTGTACTTACAAGCCATATGGCAGTGCAGCCTTTTTTATTGCGTGCATTTATTTGCGCTTCATGTCTCAACAGCAGGCCAACAAACGCGGCATGTCCTTTGTCTGCGGCAATGGTCAACGCCGTGTCACGACTCGTCGGAACTGGCGATGTGTTCACGTCAGCATGTGCCTGGAGCAAAATAGTGCCAACATCCACATAACCCCCGTTAGCCGCTTCCATCAAAGGAGTTAAACCGGTCTTAAAAAGCAGGATGTGAAATGTTATGTAATAAAAAATAAAACCTTCGCCCGATGCTCGACATTGGCTCCATATTGTATCAACAGTCGGGTAACCTCCGTTCGTCCTTGGAAGCATGCGAGAGTCAACGCAGTGTTTTTGTTGGTCTCAATTTGCGCATTTATGTCTGAGCCATTCTCGAGTAAGAGTCGCGTCGCCTCCTCATGTCCGTTCATGGCCGCCAGCATCAGCGGAGAAATTCCCAATTTTGAATTGGTACGTGAATTTATTTCTGCACCGTTGCTCAGCAAAAGTTGAATGATGTCCACGTAACCGCCAGAAGCGGCCAATGAAAGAGGCGTATAATCACTCAAATTTCGGTGTTCCTTGTTCGCTCCATTTTTCAGCAGCAATTCGGCCACCTGAATGGTAAAGTTTATATATATTTAATAATTAAAATTTACGGAGTCAATTCATCTCATCACCCACTCATCACTAATCAAGACCGGGGCAATAGCTTGCTTCAACCTTAACTAATTCAGAATTTTTAAAGCCACTCAAAAGATATCGAGATTTGAAGCTAACATTGGTGACGGATTGGGGGAGAATCAAAATTTACATTTTTTCGTCCACCAGAGCAAGCAAGTGAAAGAGCAGTGTCTTTGGTACGATCGGCTTGTGCATCTAATTGTGCTCCAGCATCGATGAGAAGTTTGCAAACTGCAACGTGGCCTCCAGTTGCGGCGAGGAATCAGCGGGGTAAAGCCTTTTTTGTCACGGTGTTCGATGTGTGCGCCGCGTTTGATCAGCAAATCGACCAGTCCGGCATGGCCTCCCACACAAGCAAGCGTGAGAGCAGTATCTCAAAAAATGTTATTTCATCTAGAGAGACGGACGATCGAGAATTTCAATCGGTCATCAAGTCCGATCGCTAATTTCATTGACTGATTTATTTTTAATAATACTACCGTTGTTTTGTAAATCACTAGTTGTCGAATTGTCCAACCAGGCGCTTGGATCTGAAAGGGTGGCACTGCTGCTGCTCGTGCTTAGCGATCGTTGCGTTTTGTTAATAACGGTTGCATTGTTGGCCAATGGAGTGGCAAATTTGCTTTTAACGGACGTTGTCGTACTTTTGTTTTGGTTAGGCGTGCTGCTTCGACTCGGTGCCGGCTTTTTAGCAGCGTTTGGATGTCCGGTCGTGAATGGCGTTGATGGAATTCCGGCAGCGGTACACACTTCCTTCGCATTTTTCTTCAATGACGGAGGCACACAGCAAGGACACTTAAGCGTTGGGCAACAGTCCTTTTGCGACAGCTTTTTGGAGCTTTTGGATTTGGGCAGACCGACGTCGACGTCCTTACCCACACAAGGAGAAGCAATCTTGTTAACCTAAAATTTAAAATTAAAATAAAAGGGAAATGATAAAAATACGTCGGCTCCTTTCTTGATCAACAACTCGACAACTTTAGTGCAATTCTGACGAGCGGCCTCCATCAACGGCGTTCTATTCTCCTTCGAAAAGCAGTCCTAGCAAAATACGATTAAGATTTTCAATTTGGACAAGGCTTACAATTTGAGCGCCGTTTTCAATAAGCAAATCGCAGATGGAATCGCTGTCAATTCCAGCAGTACACAAAAGCGCTTCGTTGAGATCTTTTTGGACCACCTGCAGTTATACCAATGCAATTTTGTTTTTTATCTCGCAAATTGAAATCGATGGCTATAAAAAAGGTCAAGTAAACTGACCTGAAGAGAATAAGATTTACGCAAATGTTGCACAATGAACTGAGCAACTTCCTCATGTCCTTCCTGGCAAGCTTCATAGAGTGGCGTGCGCTCTCCGATGGTCAAATCGCCGCCTAGCAAAACAAGTAGCTCAACCACATTCCTTAAATTTATGCAATAATTGGAGCTTTTTTTAGCACGAACTTAAATCCCCCCGAAGCTGCAAGTGTGAGCGGTGTTTCCAACCCGTCCTCAATTTTCGCGTTCACATTTGCACCACGATTTAGCAGCAATTCCACCACGTCGAGATGACCCTCCCGACTCGCCTCCATCAGTGGCGTGTATCCCTCATCATTCGGTTCTTCAAGATCAGCACCAGAGTCCAGCAACAATTTCACCTAATATGAAACTTTTATGTACAAAATCGTTAAAATTAAAACAATCCAATAAAAAACGGGTAAAATATCTGCATAAATAGTTGAAAAATGGCAAAATTGAACTCATAAGCAAAAACATTTATGAAAAAAGTATGTAAAACAATACGGCTTAAAACATTTACATGGTAATATTTCAGATATGTAAAAAAATATTCTAAAAAAGTGTTATAATTTTGCAAATCTAAAGGGTATGGTTTTTTTGCTCAAAAAAATTTCGGGGAGAGGGGACCCCTTTGTTCATATGGTATGACTTATTGTTTAAATTTGTTACCATTTCGGTATGTCCTCCACCAGCTGCTAAAGTCAGCGGATTCTCAAAAGACTCGTTGACCATATTGACTTTGGCACCCGCACTCAAAAGCAATTTCGCCACCTCAACGTGACCATCCATTGACGCTTCTATCAAAGCCGTATAAAGTTCCTCCTCCTCCTGCTCATTTTTTGTCTCCGACATTAGCGAGAGTAGGTATTTGGCTGCATCGTAATGGCCTTTAAATGCCGCGAGAGTGAGTGGCGACTCCTTTAACAAAATAAATTAGAATAAATGCTAAAAGAGATCATTGGGCACTTTATACTCAACACTTTCAACCACGCATGTGACTTTTGCGCCATGTTGAATTAATGCTTTCATAATTTCCACGTTTCCAATGTTGGCCGCTTCCATCAGAGCACAGTGACCCGCTTCATTGCGAATGGTCAGATCACAACGACCAGTTGCCAACAATTCTCTCACGCACTAAAAAAGGATGCATTTTTTGTGTTTAATTAAAATGCGACCTCGATGTGGCCGGAAGCGCATGCGTAGATTAAAGCTGTGTTTTGGGTTGAGCTCAGAGCATTCACATCAGCACCTGCCTGGACAAGGATTCGAACGACGTCAGAATGTCCCGCCGCAGCATGCCTGAAAAAAAAGAAATTATAGAAACATTTGTGTTCGTTCAAGTACCTCCATCAGCGGAGTACTGTCACTTTGCTGAACAAACTCGGCAGAATTTCGCATGGAGATGAGAAGTTTTGCCAAATCGTCGTACTTAAAAAATTACCTATTAATTCGTTTAATTGACTGCAGCACTTACTCCTGCAGCGCAGACATATCTGAACAAACTGTCGTCCCCCTCAATTTCTTCGTCCACTACGGAGTTACAGGCGCATTCGTCGTCATCGTCCAATTCTGCGACAGTAACAATTGAACTGTGCGAAGTGTTTGTCGTTGGGTTGGATTTTGGAGCGGTTAAGCTAATGTTATTGGTGATGGCAGTTCCATTGTATTTGGTGATGTCCCGACCACAGGACGAGGGTCGCTGTCGAACAATTTCGGTTGGCATTTGTTCAGCAGTCGTCTTGCAAAGGGAAGCAGACCGTTTTATCTCTCGCGAAAGCACCGGGTCCGTGTCGGAAGTGTCTTCATCAACCAGTAATGGATGTCCATTTTCCTAAAAGAGTAAAAAAGTTTTATTTCCAGACGTAATTACTCAATATAAATACCGTTAATTCTACCAAAACCATAAATCGACCTGGGACGTTTGCATCAAATTTTCCACATGTTTGGTAGGAGGCTTTCGCAGAGTCGCGGAGGCAAATGCAGCCAAAGCAGCCGCTGCAACTTCATTGGAAATCATTGTCATCAGCATTTTTCCCCCATTCATCTTTTGCATGATTTCTTCCATATTATTCGACATCATCCGAAAAGTTTTGGATGCATCGTCAAAGGCCGACTTATTAAGATGTTCAAGGACCTGAAAAAGCGAATGATGTAAGCGATGCTTATTTATGTTTTTCACAAACACAAAATTTCTGTTCGACAAAAAAGCCGATTTATCTAACACGACTAAAAATTATAAGAAAAAACGCAAAACAACGAAGTCAGCCGACCTCATTCACATCGAAGTCCTCAGGAAAGGTCTCATCAGAACCGGTGTTATCGACTCTCTTTTTTGGAACCTCACAAACAAATTTCTCAAGAGAAAGTGCAGCATTCACTCCAGCAGAATACAATGCTTGAACGTAAATAATGGCACTTTCAAATCGTATATAAAATTACCTTTGTGTAATTTCTTCTGTTGATTCATGTCCATTCCGCAAATATCAGGCAAAAGTTGCTGGAACGGTTCCAATGAAGGGAAGAGATTGCCGTTCTTTGCCTTCGAAGTCGAAGAACTTGAACCGGGCAAAACCCGAGTGTCTTCGGCAGCCTCAATTGGAACAGCAAGCTTTTGATTGTCTTCAGTCACTTTGTTCCGATTTATAAAGGCATTCTAGAGAAAGGAATTTAAATTACGATTAAAAAAAAAGAAACTGACAACTAAACAAAAAAGGTCCTTCATTGCCATTGTTTACTGAAAACCATAAGCAGTCGACTGAAATTTTTGTCAAACAAATAAAAATCTAAATGTTATAAATATTACAACAAACAATTTACATGAACTGTATGTATGTACATAATAACATAATTAACGCAAAATTGAAGAGAATCCAGAAGAGATAAAGATAAAACTCAGGAATGGCAAAAGCATAATTCGCACGAGATCCACACAGAAGGAAGCAGAGGCAACACATCACGATTGCAGAGATTTTGAGGAACTTACTTACAATAAGGGCAAGGTCAACTACGTCACCAAACTGCATCCCATAGAAATTTAAGATGTTGGCGTCCTATCAGAAAACGTTTGGCCCGAGGGGGTGTTAGGAAAGAAGTACAGGCAGATCACCTTTGTGAATTTTTGTGGCGTCTTAGGGTGCTTCACTTCTGTAATTTGTGATTTGTGGGCATCGAGTCTTTATTTGAAAGATTTGGCAAAACGTCATTGCTAATTTGAATAAACTGACATTATTCACTTGAAATTTCCAATTGCATCCCGCTGCGGGATTTGTTTTCGAAATCTCGTCCGGGATCGGATTTGCGGGATTAATCCCACAAATCAAAAAATGCGGGATTGCGGCGCGGGATTCCGCAAAATCCGGCGCGCCGGACTCTAGTTGACACCACATTTATCCCGATTAGTCGAGTGACTTCTTTTTTTAGTTTAAATTGCCAATGAACAATGGGCATTCGATAAGACAACGTCGTGGATACAAACAACAAGCTCATTCAATTGAATCCAAATCGTCAAAAGAAAATGCAAAATTATCGGCAAAATTTATTGTTTTAATATTTTGCGTCATTTTTGCTGTTGCCTTCTTTTTTCTATGGGGCAATTTTTCCAGTCAGCACGACCTGCTGCAAAAATCAACACTTCCATTAGCCTTAGTCGAAGACCTTTATAATCAGGTGAAGCGTGTTAAAGTTCGGAAATAATTACTTTTGCGTTGTCCATTCATTCCATAGACCAGCTGGAGCACATACAGACCGCATCTTTATTTTGGATTAAAAATAAAGCATCCAGAATCCCCTCTTTTCGGTCTTATTTGGTATCGGCAGCCGAATGGGGAATTTTCCCAGGAATTGACACTTCGGCATTGGTGTGATCATGGTACGGTTAAATTAGTCGGGCTGGTTCCACCTGTTTCTAGCCAATTTAAAAAAAATTAAGTTTTTGAGGGCATTGCGTCTGATTATTCTGAAAATCATTTTTTTGTTTCATGTTGTTTTAGGCGATAATGTGAAATTTTCATGGCTCGCTCATGATGGACGATCTTTCGGGCGCGAGTTAATTGAAGACAATGACTTGGGAATGCAAGTGGACTGGCTAGCAAATGGCAGAAAATCCTGGAAAGTGCATCTTTCAGCGAATGCCACTCAAACCCATGCGTTGGTATTTTACTTGGCGCTGCAGGACCAAACGTCACAACTTTTGCCACGCAATCTTTGCATCGTCGCGTATCTGATGGAGTCGACTATATCTTCGTCGATGGGTACTGCTCTTTACTCGGCCAATTTGGGATGAACCTTCGTCTGTCTGGAGATTTTCCCTCCGAAGCCGTATCCAGCATTGCCTACAAAATTCCACCCTTTATGGACATGCGGCACGTAAACGAATTGTTGAAAGCTTCGATAGGGAGAAAGGAAGAGAGGCTCGAGCTTGTCTTAGTGCAGAACGAAGGGATCCCCGGTTCAAACGATGGGGAGGCCAATTTTGCGGCTGTCCAGATTACTTTTTCAAGTTACAAAATATTTATGAAAAATACGTAAAAGCAAACTTAAGAAAATATTACTGTTGAATTGGAACTACTTGCTGAAGATGACGAGAAAATGGAAAACTTTGAAAGTAATTTATTCAAAAGTTGGAGCAATTTGAGCAAAAATTCGATGAAGTATTTCCTGTTGACTACCAAGTAATTTAAATCTTTTACGATTTATCTGATGTAATTAAACTTAGAATGACTCGAATTTACTTCGTCACCTCGGACGGGTTGCTTTGTCCAGTTTGCTGGGAGGCATCGGTGTTTGGCACGGCGATTCCTTAGTAAAAACAGACAATTCCGACCAAATTCGTCCGTATGGACCCCTCTCGCTGATCTCTGCTGTGCCTTCTAGACCTTTTTTTCCTCGTGGATTTTTGTGGGACGAAGGTACAAGTTTACTTTTTGAAATGGCAAATATTCAATTGGAAGGTTTTCACAATTTGGTAATTCGACATTTCGATCCACAGCTTACACTTCAGGTTAATTTTAATGGAATTTTGATAACAAAGAGTTTTTGGTTTCCGACAAAGTAATATTTTATTCCTCGAAAAATTGGATTGTTAAAACTGACCGATTAAAGCAATCCGGCCCTAAATCAGTCCCTAAAAGCCCCCCGACGTCGGAGGACCAACCCTACTCAAAATTTAAATTTGAAATCTCGGGGTTGAGATAAATTTGTTTGTTAGATTTTTGCTTCTTGGCTTGATTCGATGAACATAGATGGCTGGATGCCACGTGAAATGGTATTGTAATTAATTATAGTAAAACAAATTTTATTTTAAATTAAGATTTTGGGTCTCGAAGCCCAAGCCAAAGTGCCATCAGAATTTCTTGTGCAGAGTCCATTCGTTGCCAACCCACCGATGTTTTTCTTTGTCCTCGAGAAATTTCTCCGCGACAGCCCGGTACATTCGGAAAATTGCATCATATAGCTACCAGACTTCTAAATCACTCAAGACCAGTTTTGTGGGTTTTCTTAAGGTAGCCATACTGAATTCCATTGGGGACTGGACTTTCGAGAAAACGAAACAGCTTTTTTGGCCAAAAGTACCACCGATTTAAAGGCGGGAGCAACAAAAATTTATCCAATCTTTCATTTAGTTGTTCAACCGCCATTCGACTCGTCTTTCTCTGCTCTATCCACGCATTAAACACTTTTACCTTTGGCTGCGCGAAACTCAGAAAGGGCCGAAAGTGGGAACAATGCAATGGCAAGGAAGGAACAGAACCACGCAGACGGAGCTGAACCCGAAAGTGTTGCCGAGTGGGTTGGACGACTTCCCTCGTGCGACCCATCCATCTGCCGAGGTCAGCTGAACATCTCGCCATGAACACACCTCCATTCCCGTCAAATTTGATATTCTTGATTCCAATTCTTTCCAGGAATATCACTTGGATTTGCGATGTTGGATGGCGTTAAGCAGTAAAGTTCTTCGTCAATTGGCCGAAACTTTTGGCGACTCGGTTTGGGTGCCGACCATAGAAGAGGACGTTCGACTGTACAACGACATAAATGCTTTGGATAAATTGCATTGGTCAGAATCGGCTCAGCAATATGCTGATTTTGGACTGCACAGTGACCGTGTGCAGCTGTTTCAGGCATTCAAACATATAAACCCGTATAAATAAATAAAAACCAGGAAGTCGCGGAGAGGCGCTCTAAAACAAGTCCAGGCAGTTCGCAGCGAGTAGGTCAAGAGAAGATTTTCAAACGGAAAACGATTGGGCAGCCGCGTCTCCGGCTCGTCGACGATGTGTTCGGATATGTGAATTTGTTTCCGCTGCTTTTGCGCCTTTTGCCTCCTGACAATGCTAAAATTGGCATTATTCTGCGTTCCTTAAACCGGACTGAGGCATGAGGAAAGAATAGCGTAAATCCAACTATTAAATTACAGCATCTTTGGACACCTTTTGGCTTGCGTTCGCTTTCCACAAAGTCGCCTTACTATCTGGCCCGCAACACTGAACACGACCCACCATACTGGCGAGGGCCTATTTGGATCAATGTATTTGGTTCCGTATCTCCGATATTTTGAATTGCAATCAGATTAATTATCTTCGCGCTTGATGCACTTCGCCATTATGCCAGCTCCGACGGTCCATTTGCCAAAATGAGTCTTGAGTTGTATCATCGACTGAGGGCCAATGTGATCAACAACGTTGCCGAGCAGTATACGCGGACTGGCTTTTTATGGGAAAGTAAGAAGATAGGCTGGGACCGTCGGAATGCGATTTAATCTTTTGAGACTTGCAGATTACAACGATCGGACCGGTGAGGGAATGGGTACTCGGCCGTTTACGGGTTGGACCGCATTAGTGGTAAACATTCTGGCTGAGAAATTTGATTAAATGCATATATTGTTAAAACACGATGATTTTATTTATTTCAATAAAAAAAATGATTTTGTTGGCTAAATGGAGGGGGGGGGGGGGGGGGGTGAAACGTCCAGTGAGACAAATACGTGAAGGGAAAGAAGAGAGTATGATAGTTACAAAGACGTGCCACAAAAATTTTGTTTTAAACCAAAATTTTCTTGGCGTCACTTCAAAATTCAATAAAACCAAAAAACGTCCCTAAAAACTCGCACTTTTTTGAATTAGCCCCCCCCCCCCCCGAAATTTTCAGGCTACGCCTTTGAATTGTTACACCATAACAGTTAGAATTCATCAATTTCGTTCATTCATCCGCGTCCGGAAATCGTTCCAAATAACGTTGATCACGCACATACTTGGCAGTGAGCATATTACCTTTTGAGGAAATAATTAGGATAAGAACAAACAATGGCATACCGTTAAACCAATGTGAATGAAATGCGATAAACTGCGTCCTTTGCATCACTCAAATTCTGAAAGTAAAAAGCCTGGCTGTGTTGAATTTTAAAGTAAAATTTTGTTATACGCCAACCTTCAACATAATGTAGACAACACTTTCCGTACCGCTGACGAAGCCAATATGTTTCGGAACAATTGGACGCAATTTCCCCAAAAGTTCCCTTCGAATGGAATCCCTCTCGGCATTACTACGACAGTTTAGCGGGTGTGAACTACACAAAGATTAGAAATTGCAGAGCTCACTTTGTCGAAAAACTAATTCCGCGCAATTTCAAACAACGCGTCAATGCTTGTTCAGGAATCCGAGCCATCGGAGATCCTTCTAGAACGGCTAAAATTCCGATATATTCTTCGTAAAAAACTGATTTATTCCACAAAACAAAAAAGGCATCAAACAATAGAGATTATATTACTGAAGGCCCGTAGCCGGCAGCAAATATTTAACACTGAAAATTTTTGGATTGATTTTGTCCTCGTAGGGGCTACGTGCCTTAAAATTCCATCAAATTGCAGAAAAGGACGATGGATCAAATTACATTCAGAATTAAAGACGCAAACGATAAATATTTAAGTTGAATTGAAGTGTATTCGTTTCTTTTTTTGCGGCCGGCTTTTGGTGCGTGTCATTCATTCTCTATTCTCATTCAATTACCGGTGCCCTGCCAGTGCTGTTTGCCCGCTCCAACCCAAATCCACACATTGCATTCAGTCCCATCTATCAAACGAATTTCCTGTACGAATACGCGAGTCCTCGTTGTTGATGAAAAGAGCCGCCTCCTGCCAACGTTTGGCATCAGCTCCCGAACGCCTGAATAAATAAATGATATAACCCCGGCGAAAAATGGATGCTTCTTCAGACTTATAAACAGCCTAGAATTCGGTGCTGTAGCCTTCATAAGGCATCCCATTCCAGGCTACTCTCTCACTTAGTAGGCGGCATGATCATGTCGCGCACATGCGGCTCGGCCACTCCGGAACTGCCCGAGTCGTAAATGATGTCCGTTATGCGTTCCACCAAAAGCATAAGCTTCCTGCTCTCTTCCGCCTTCTGACGGTTGCGATAGTCCGCCAATTTATAGACGCCAACAACGAAAAGCCCAACTAAAAAAGGAGCAACCGCATTTAAAAAAAATAGAAATATACCGATGAGAACCACGACAATTGGAAGGATGGCGTAGTTGTAGAGAAAGTGGAAGGTTGTCGCTGCAAAACCTGGAAGTTTAAGAAATTATCTTCATCCCACGAATAAAACAAATTCCAATAAAACAGAAACGTCTAATTCAAATATTTAAAGATTTACCCGCAGTAGCAGAGATTCCATTAGAGATCACCTCCGGATGTGCTTTGGCCACATACGCAAAGAAAAGGATAGCAAAAAATGCGACTAGCGCATGAGAAATCCAACGCGAAATGTCGGGCGAAATCTTTTTCGTGTCGAAGAACCGAACGCCTCCCGAGTCAAAAGAAGGGGGCGAATGGCGTTTGTATTTGTTGGACGCGTACCCAACATATTTGTTGCCGGTCTAAATTTGAATTAAATTTACAGATCAAATTAAATTAAATAAATTACATCAGAGCACGGCGTTGAAGTGCCAAGCGGACGCGAAAAGAAGCCCCAGGCCAACTTTTTAAAATTCTCCACTGGCGACGCTTTTTTTACACTTCCGCCATATGTTCCAACTTCATGCGACGTAAAGCGATTTGATTGTGACAAAATGCGTGAAGACTCGGTGTGGTCGTCCTCTTCCTCATCGTCATCTTGTCCAAAGTTTGTTCCAAAAGCTGGCGTGCCAGACACATAACGTCTAGAACCTGTGGTCAAGCGGTGAAACTGCTTCGATGCGTCCAGTGCCGAAGCTGCTTCTTGAGTAGCGGATCGAACCTAAACATTTAGGAACGAACATACACAGTTTGGACTTGGACTTAACATACCACCCGACGCCGATGAGGTTGATGAATGACCAGCCGGGCCTCCACTCTGCACAATTCGTCCGCTTCCTGGTTCAGTTCCCCCAGAAATCGCTTGCTGTCGCAGCGGAGTGCGAGTTAAAGCCGTCTGCTTTCTTGGTGGAGTGGGCGTTCGGTTTTTAACAGTGGTAGAGTCGACGAAAAGAAGTTTTGAAAGAATTTGAAGAAGGTGTCGGCGTCGTTAAGGAGGGCAGATGAAATATTGGAATTGAAACGAGGGGACTCCATCTTATTACTACTAAAAAAGACAATCTTTTTTCCACTTTTTGCAATTTAGAACTTACTCCTTGGCTTTCAATGCCGGAGCATTTACCGTTTCTGTTCTTGTCTTCTTTCCTGAGGTTTTCGTCTTCGATAAAGCGCCTGAGCCGTTGCGAAAAGATTCCAACTTCTTCTGCAAAATGCTTCGGGTAGTCCCGGTTATTGGGCCCGCCATAAATCCAAACGATGACAATTCCGCCTTCAACTCTTCGTTGGTAAGTTCCGAGACCGACTTCATGTTGAATTTTTCAACCGATAGAAATGATTAATATCAATTAAATTCTGTGCTTTTAAAGGAACATTACAAACAGAAAAAAGTAAAATGTAATATGAAGGATTAAACAAAATGGACGGTAATAGTTAGGTAAATTGATTTTGGTCTCAAATCTCTAAGACACAAAATTACAACGAAAGAGCAAGTAATGGCTGTTCTTCCGTATATAGCCGGGGTCGTATCTCTGCTACTTTAGCATCATTTTGGTTAGAAAGTCAATGATTCTAAAATTTTAAAATGATGTTTTGATACTTTTTGGGTGTTCATTAAAACTTTTGTTAGGTTTTTGGGAAGTGCGCTGATAAAATGTAAATTTTCTCTTAAATTTTAAATATTTGGCGTAATGATTGTATACGAATTCAAATAATAATTCTCTTTTTCGGGTGCACGTTTCAGTGCGGCAAAGTTTGGAACGCTATAACTTTTTCCAAACTTAACTAAACCAGTCGTGCTTAGTACTTTTTGAAAGCTCTAAGTCTTTAGAAGTTTTATTAAGAAAAAGCTAAGCGATTCGAAACATTTCAAAAAAGTTATAGCCGCACGAACAAAATTAACCCGAAAAACCCCTTACTTTTTGTTTGTTTGTTTGTATGGCTATAACTTTTTTGAACTGTTTCGAAATCGCTTAGCTTTTTCTTAATGAAAACTTCTAAAGACTTAGAGCTTTCAAATAGTACTAAGCACGACTGGTTTAGTTAAGTTTGGAAAAAGTTATAACTTTTCAAACTTTGCCGCACTGAAACGTCCCGCACTTTTTGCAAATTCCGAAAACCCGAACCCGAATTCAAACATTTTTAAAATTTCAAATGCGGGAAAAATTGTTAATGAATGAAGCCAGAAGGAAGGCTTAAAATCTTCAGAAATGCACGAAAATGTTTGAACTTCGAACCCAGTCAAAAAGTCGCAGTAATGCCAGAGAAACGACTCAAATTCTTGACCCGATTCCAGCGAGTGGCTTCGTCAAAGCCTCGCATTTTTTGTCTGCACTCAAAAAGTCAAATCCGGGACTTGTCAAAATAACAATAAAAATATCAAAAACAACAAAATCCATCCATTACGAGTTCATAACGCAGTTTTGCACGATAAGAAAGGCGCATTTCAACACATTTGTTGGCTGGTGAATGTCTAGGGTACCACCGACCGACCACCTGAGGCTATTGCTGTTGAATTTGAAGAGAATGTTCGTATGATGTACTGGAAACAGTTACCTAGTTTGGCTTCACTCAAAGCTTTATATCGCTTCTTTTTTATTTTAAATGTAACTTCTTCCTCTTTTTTTAATGACGATAATCGCAGTGTGAGAAGGCGCGATGGAGAGTTGTTGTTGATTGGATTGGCCATATCCGCCCCCCCCTTCCCAAATTCGAACCCACCGACCAGTTCCCTCTATTCTATGAGGGGGGAACACACACTGAGATCGACACTCTCGCCCTATCTTCCTTTTCCCATCGACAGTTATGGAGGATCGGAAGCGAAGGAGTGCTGGTGGGGGGCGGGGGGGGAGGGGGGGGGGGGGGGGGGTAAGTTGGGAATTGAATTGGAAATATCCACTTTACCGTCCTTCCCCCCCCCCCCCCCACTGACTGACTCCGAACAGACGACCCGACCCTTCCACCAACTCCCGACTTGGACAAAATACATCAATCGTCGTCTCTATCTCATCCCCAGTCCTCTCACCCCCACCCCCCCCCCCCTTTTGTGGTTCTTTTCGTTTGGAAAAAGTTGAAAATGTTTGTCCCCATCCAATCCCCTCTTCCCGTTAGAGCCCACAATTTGGCCTTTTAAATGCATTATTGTTGTTGATAGAGAAAGAGTGGTTGGTGGGTGGTTGGGTGATTCATCCAATTGAATTTCATTTGATCCAAATTGGCAAGAGCACCCATCGGCGCCATTGGGTTAAGTCAATGTGAGCGATTTAATCCGAAGCGGTCATTTACTAATCAGACCAAAACATTTTATTCATTTTGCACGTCCATTAGCATTGCCAAACCTATAAAATAGTCGGAAGACTTTGTGAACGGCTGAGCGGCATTATAATGGCGAATTATTGGGAACAGCGGGAAAGTTGTCTTCTCGTCTTTTTTTGATTATTATTCTTTGTGATACGTCCGTACATTATTTGGCCATTCATTTTGTTTGTCCCCCCTCCCCCCCCCCCCCCCCTCTTTTACCGTTCGTATTCAATTCATTCGCTTTTCCCTCTGGGGGTATTGGCCATTCATTCATTCATTCTATTGCTTGAATGTATTTATTGTGTACGTTTCCCGATATAAAAGGTGCCCGAGGGAATGCTTCTCGCCACCTCCGTCGTCCTTTTCTTCCTTCGCCATCCCCCGAAGCGTTCTTCTCCCCTCCTGATTGACCACCATGTGGAGCCCTCTCTTCTGTCTGGTGCTTGCCGGTCTGACGGCGTGTTGCGTTTGTGAGACTTTCGCTCATTTTGTAGCTCTTTTGTCCGTTTTCAGCCCTTCCCCAGATTCAATACGTCAACGACAAACCGTACCATCTGATGCAAAACATGGAATGCCGGGGAGGCAAAATTTACGAGATCGACCAAGTCCAGGTAATTTGCCGCATTTGGAGAATCCCTCAAACGTCCAATGCCACAAATGAAGGACATCGACGAGTGCAAAGCGGCTTGTCTGCACCGGAACTGCAGGGCGGTCAACCTCTTCCAGCTGGGCGAATTCCAATTTAAATGTGAAATTTTGGGTAAGTCTCCGTTTTTTGTGCCGTTCGTTTTATGGGCTTTTCCCGTGTTAGCCTACGTCAACGTATATTTGCCGGCCCAAGGAGCCGCTTGCTACATCTCCTACGCTTGACAATGAAAAAGGACTGGCTCCGACGACGATTTTGAGAGCTCAAACTTTTCGAAGTGTCTCATCTCGAGAACCTTTTGTCCTTAATTTTGTTCGTCAAATTCGATTTTTTTTTCGAATTCGAATTATTCGTTTGCATATTTTGCAATAAATATAACCAAATTAATCGTTAACCTTCATCAATTTTATCCGCAGTGAATTAATTGAGAGTTTCTTTTCTGGTGCCATTGCAATGAATGGATTTATGGGGGGCCCCCGGGGGGTGGGATGCCTCCCCCCTTCACTCACCGACCGATCGCCCCGGGCGGACGACTGATCCCTCCCTCTTCAAATGAGACAATTGACCCCTCCGGGGGAAGGAGCGAATGCGAACTATTGAATGGCAGCCAAAAGTCGCCGTCGCCCTGCCGAAGTGAGATGAAATGCTTCTTCCCATTCATTCACTCATTCCCCAAAGCACCGTAAGAAAATATTACCGTTTTTGTCCCTTTTTAAACATTTTCCATCATCGAAACTTATGGCAATGATTCTTTTGCCAAAGTTTTTGACTATTTTTTCCATCGTTCTTCAATTGACCTTTTCCACTCCAAAATTTGGTGACAGTTTTAACGATGTGACGCCGAAGGAAAAAGCCAACGGCGGCACTTCCAAAGGGAAGATGGCCAAAAGGTGATCATTAATCACTGATCAGAAATTAAATTGGACAAAAAACGCATTTAGATACTGTAGATTACGATATGTGGAGGAATATTTGGGGTTCGTTGGGAATGAGGCGAACGCGCAAAGGTCGACTCCGATAAAATTGGGGCCGCCGTTGGCTACGGCATCTGTGCCACAGGAACCAAAAGGTTTAAAAAGCCTCTAAAATCAGATCATTTTCTGAAAGCGTTTAATGAAAGTTCAAAAATATTCAGAAATGGCAATGGCCACTCCGAAGCGGCCAATTCGATCGCCGATCAGAAAGGTGCCGACTCGTGGCTTTTCTATGAAGCCGCCGCATTTGTTGCGAATAATAAAATTGGACCAAAACATTCGCAAAGAAAAGTTAATGAAAGAAATTCGAATAAAATACGATGAACGTCGCCGGGAGGGAGAAGCGGGGAAGGAACGTGCGTTAAATGCCTAATTTCTGTTTTTTTTGAAAATTTTGTCTTCAGAAAATGTTCATAAAAATTGGTTGCGGTCCGCCGCTGGTGAAGCAGCAGCAACAGCAATTAAAGCGACACTTGCTGCGCGAGTAAAGCTCACAAATTCTTTGATGTACTCGCCGACAACGACGGGGTTGCCGAGCAGTGCAACGACCACGAGCTCGTCACTTTTGGTCTACGAACGACGGAACAGAACGGTTAACAGTGAGCAGGGCGGCATAAGACCAGCAGTTGTGTACAGCACGAAGTCGGAGACAATGGCCCAAAATGCCAATTCTGCGTCGATGCTAAAGGCTTTCGCGCCAGTGCCCATAGCAGAGGAGCCACTTCAAATGACACAACAAAACTGTCGGAAGATGAAAAGGTTCGGAGGCATTCATTACAACTCCAACGAAATGTCTCAGTTACGCGACAATGTTCGGTGTGTCCGACCCTCGCGGATGGGTGAAAAGCAATTGCTTCTTCCTGCAGATGTACGTACGCGCGTCCTGCGAGGACATCAGCACGTTCGTCTCCTCATGCGCAAATTACGAACAGAAAGAGACGAATGGGGGGAACAAATAATTGGCGATTTTTACAATATACAAAACTGATCATTGGTTACGAATTTACCTATAGAAAATAAAAATTGAGAATTTAAAGTAGATTTTTGAAAATTAAGAAAAAACGAGGGTTCTAGTTGACTTTACGCGTCCCATAAAAGTTTACGCGTCCCAAAGACTTTTACGCGTCCCATGAATGTTTACGCGTCCCATGAAAGTTTACGCGTCCCAACACTTTTTTACGCGTCCCATGAAAGTTTACGCGTCCCAACCAACTAAAATGGAGTTTAGGTAAAACATTCAAATATTCAAAATGCGTCAACTCATATGCCAATCGATGTCTCGTATCGAGCTGAACACGAATCAGTTAAGATTTTTGCGCGAAAACGACTCTGCCAAAAGTTATGGCTCCTCAAAGGGCCCTTTTAGTCAAAATTTGTGGAAATAAGTAGGTAACAATTCAGGTGTGGTTCCATATAAGTGCTTTAACCTTGTTTTAAAATTGTTAATTGAGTAGTTTGGGTACTTTTTTGATCCAATTTTTTGTCACAAGAATGTGTTAGGACAACTTAAATTCTTGGGACGCGTAAAAATGTGTTGGGACGTGTAAACTTTCATGGGACGCGTAAAAAAGTATTGGGACGCGTAAACATTCATGGGACGCGTAAAAGTCTTTGGGACGCGTAAACTTTTATGGGACGCGTAAAGTCAACTAGAACCAAAACGAGTTTTAAGTAATCGAGATTTTTTTGAGGTTTTCGAGATTCTCGATCGATCCTCAAGTCCGGGCTCTATCTCATTTGCGACCTAATGAAAACTTTCTAAACTTTTTTAAAGCAAATATTTTTAAATATATTAATAAAATAATTTTTTAAATTCACTTTGAAAAAAGTTCCGTTGTTTTAGGCAGTTTTTTCCGTTAAAAAAATCTTCCCGTGTTTTCAAAATAGATTTCAGCCCATCCCGACTCGGGATCCCGGTCCCGGCCAACTCTACCTGAAATAAACACAAATAATATTATTCTTCAAACAAATTATTATTATCTGACTTTTCAAATTGTTAGTATCGAAACGATTCCATTATTGATCTTTAATTCTTTATATAATTTTTAACCATGCATGAAAAGCGAGTGCGCACATTGTCATTTTTTTCTTTTTTATTTTCATTGAATTCCAAAGGAGCCTTTCCCTATCCATCCAGAAAACATTTCTCTTCGAAATGGGCATCTCCGACAACGATGTGCAAAAGCAACTTCGCCATATGATGGCGTTTATTGAGCAGGAGGCAAACGAAAAGGCGGAAGAGATCGATGCCAAGGCGGAGGAGGAGTTCAACATTGAAAAGGTCGGTTCGCCCAGACCAGAGATTGGATTGGCTTTGTTTAATTGTTTATCTAATTTGGAAATTTCCATATTTTGACTGACGATGAGACACTAATTAATCTTTAATGCATTTAGGGAAAATTGGTGCAGCAGCAGCGGCAGAAGATAATGGAGTATTACGAGAAGAAGGAGAAGCAGGTCGAGCTGCAGCGCAAAATTCAGCGCTCGAACATGCAAAACCAAAGCCGACTTAAATGTCTGAAGGCGCGAGACGACCACCTGAACAACGTGTTGGAGGAGTCCCGGGCGAATCTCAGCAAAATTTCGGCGGACAGAGAGCGCTACCCGGCTATTTTGAAGGGGCTTTTGTTGCAGGTTTAGTCAATGACTTTCGACAAGTGGCTTTATCAAATCTCCCGGCAGTGTCGTAGTCGGAGAAATTTTCTGTGAAATTGTCTTATTGGTTAGAAATTTTCCAAAATTTTTTCGGCCCCCGGGTATTCCTCGCCCCCCTCCCGAGGAAAACCATTCTGCATGATTACTTTTTGCTGAATATGCAAAACTTTGTGTTAAGGGTTTCTTCCAACTGCTCGAAAACAAAATCGTGCTGCGATGTCGCAAGAAGGACGAGGAGTTGGTCTCGAGGATTTTGCCCGAATGTTTGGAAGAGCTTCAGCGGACGTGGGGAAGTCGAAGCGAAGTAATCGTCAGGCCCGGCTGTTTTTTAATGCGTTCTTTCAGGTGAAAGTTGACAATGAACATTACCTTCCACCGGACAGTGCTGGTGGCGTTGAACTGCTCGCCAGGGATGGTAAAATCCGGGTCTTGTCAACGTTGGAAGCGCGTCTCGACCTCATCGCCGACAAGGTCAGTGCAACAATTCCGCCGTTTGCAAAAAGATAAATTTGGCAGCACTAAATAGCGCGGAATTGAAGAAGCCGTGGAAAACTCAAAAATATTAACTTATTTTAGGAAAGTTGTAAAAACTTTCATTCCAGATCACGCCTCAGACCCGGACCGCACTGTTCGGTCCCAATCAAAATCGCCGATTCTTCGATTGAGTGAAAATGTCGCCAACCCCCCAGCGGATGGCCGGCCGGCTTCTGTCTTCGAATCGCCCTCGATGAATGTTCTCCCCCAAATCAGTCAAAAAAAACCTTTAAAACCGAAAGTTGTGTTCTTTCCGACTTCGATTTCTGTTCACTTATTTGCTAGCCAATAGCCACCAAATGGAGAGCGATTGTGTGATAATTGTTGTGATCAAAGCAAACCAATCCTTAGCCGAAGGACGTCGCCGCTTTTCCTTTCGCTTGTCGCCCAACAATTTTTCTATTTTAGACATGAAAACCCCCAATAAAGCGTATAAAAGGTACGACGAATTGTGTTTTCGGTTGTTCCGGCACTGTTTACGCTTTCATTCGTCCTCCTGTCGCTGTTTTCTACCCCTAAGCAACCAAATATTTGCTTGGATAGTTCATCCCTCCCCCCACCCATTCTTATCACTCATTACCTCCCTCCCCCCCCCCACCCCTCGCCGGTCGTTGCCCACCATCGCCAACCTCCGCCGTTATCCGTCAGAACTGAATTGCCTCACAAACCACCGGCCGACTGCATTTGGATGGGTGTGGTTAACGGTTTTTGATCCAAATTGGATGCTCAACTATCTTCTTCATTCGCTGTTTTTTCCATCGTGAAGTTGCCTTCGTTTTTGCTAAACCCTCTAGGGGATGTGTTATGAGTCTTTAATTTGTCCGTTTATTCGAAGACAAATAATTTGCCGGTTTTAGCATTATTGCCGACTGTTCCTTCCTTTTCGACCAGTATTTCTACTGTCACCGCCTCTCCTCAGCTCAAAAAATGGGCGAAGTTCGCTTCCAGTCCGAATACATTTCCTCCACCCGCGGCATCACAAAAGTCATTCAAATTGTGCTCGGTTTTGTCGTCTGTTCAGTGCTTTGCTCAAATTGGTCAGAGAACTGGACGGACTTGTTCAGTTTCATTTTTTTTACTTAAGGTACGGCGGGTACAGCTGCTTCGGCGAGGGTCGTCTCGGCTATGTGAGCGGGCTGAACTTTTTGTGTTTGCTGGTCAATATGTGAGCCAATTTGGGCTAATCAAATATTTAAAAAGGACAAAATTGGGGTTATTGACCATTTTGACCGGCCACTGCCATTTCAGTGTCCTCTTCCTCCTCAATTTGTTCAACATCCGCCCATTGAAGTTGGAGCAGCTGTACAATGTTGTGGCCGCCATTCTGTTCCTGGTCGCCATTGTCCTTCTGCTGTGGTTCATGATACAGTACAGCTACTGGGACGTTTGGATGATCATCGCGGCGGTAACACTTACAAATTAATGAAACTCAAAACAAGAAAGCGGGGCCTTTGATTTGAAAGATTTAGCAAAGCAATAACATCCGCCAAAGTGCGATTGAAGGCATAATTAAGTTAATTGGGCATAAATTGTATATATTTAAGGTGTGCGTGTTGGTCGTCTTTCTGCTTTTCCAGTGGGACTTCAAAGGGAACCGCACAATGTCCGATGGACACCTTCCCATTTGATTGGCTGGATGCTCTGCAGGGGAAAGGGGGGAAGAAGCAACCGGAAACATTCGCATTGAATTTGACGAATATTTTTATTCTTTGCATTTCCATTAATTCCATCTTCGGAAATGCCCCCCCCCATCACTTCTTTTGCCCATATAAATGTTCTTTTGCTGTCCGGCAGTTCCGCTTTAGGCGAGATAAGATCGAGTAGGGGAGGGGGGGGGGGGGGGGGGGGGGGGGAAGCTGAACGTGTCCAGCCCCCCCCCCCCCTCCCACACATTTAATGCACCGTCAGCTCAATTCAAGAAAATCCCCTCCCCCCGCTTCCCCTCATTCTTGCACGCGTAACTAATTCATTCCGCGTTATCTGCTGAAGCTGCTGCGAGTATTTCGTTCAGCAAATGTCAGAATATTCGAAGGCGTTACTGTCGCAGGACGGAGACTATCAGGACCGAGAAGTTCAGGGCGAGCGCACTGTGGTCAGTGTAAAGTCCCGGTGCCCTTCGGCATTATCCAAGGCAAAATGCCCTCAGGCGGTTGCCCGTCTCTTTGTTCTCGTCGACGCGGCCATTTCCTTGGCCGTGTTGTCGCTTTCTCTGCCCTTTTCCCTGCCCCTGTGGCCCCTTGTCGGTGTCATTTTCCTCTCCGCTTTGTACGCCTTCCGACGGTCCAACCCAACGGCACTCCGTCCGATGCTCATTCTGTTGGTAACGAGAACCTGACCCCCGTTAATCCTATGAATTCATGAACATTTACCCCCCCCCCCCTATTCAAATGTTCGCTCTGACGATGTTGCCCACTCTGTTCGTTGTGCTGCTCGTCTCCTGCTTGCGAGAACCTGCTCGTACAGTGCACGTCCTCTCGGGTTTGCCCAATCCTCAAGATTCCTATCCCAGTGCTAATTATCTAAGCTCTGTTGCCGTTCGTCCCTCCCCATTCATCGCCCTTCTTTGTACTGCTCCCCGCCAACTTCGTCCTCCTTTGTTCCGTTCTGTGCCTTCTTTCTTGGCAGCTGCACACCCTGCGGCGCTGCCAGGAACAATTTAAACTGGGATGGGACAGTTCAACTGTGAAAGGATATGCCGAATTATGTGAGAAGCAACCGAATGGTCGCCGCTGAAAGGTTTTTGGCCTTCAGATGTGCCCGACCCATTCCTCCGCTGTGAGAAGCAGCCATTGAAGCACCAGTGAGTTAAGCACCAACATTTGAGCCCGGGCTTTTCATAAAAGTCATTTTAATAAACAGACAAAGGAAAAAAGAAGCGCAGAAAGTCGCTGCTGACGAGAAAGCGCCGTCCAACTCGGCAAGGGTCACTCTGAAGAAGGTTTTGCCGGACTATCAGGTGAGGGGGGGGGGGTGAATGGTACCTTTGGGCATATGACCGACCCCCTCCTAAAATGTGAATTAAAAGACCTATTCCTACCTCTTTTTTGGTGTGCTGATTTGTGAGCACGAACTTATTTTCTTGATTACAATGTTCGAAAACAAATAATTTTTGATGGAATTTGTTAAACCGGACCTTCAAAAACAGTACATTCTTTAAAATAAGTGCACCTGGCAGCCTTGCTTTAAACCATAAGTACCGGGCGGGGGGGGGGGGGGGGTTTCATCCGGCGTTTAGGTGAGGGAGGGAGGGACCAATCAGTTCAACGATTAAAGGTGTTCACTCTGAATGAGGACGAACCGAACGTGAAGCAACGAGACGGAGGGATTGAAGGGGAAAGTCAACAGCACAAACGGCAGGAATATGCGAAAAACAGCAGAAGCAGGGTCAGTGGCTGAAGAGCCGAAGAAGAGCGACGCCCCCCCCCCCCCCCAACGGAGGAAACAATTAAAAAAAAGCCTTCACTTTTCTAATATATTTATAGTACCCAATTCCACCAATTTTTGGTTATAGTAAGCTGGGATTACTTAATAATGAAATACATCATCTGAGCTGTGTTACTAGCAAAATTCAATGGCGGGGATATTTTTTTCTTTTTTTGCCGTCCATGACATTACTCTCATAACGGAAAATTAGCCTGTATTTTGTTGATATAATTGCAAATGCGATTAATCGGGAATCAAGAAATGTGGGGGGGGGGGCTTGGCGAGAGTGCTTTTTGATGAGCGCCACCGACACCCAAAAGACGGCAAATACGCGTAAAATGAGTGATGATATATTTATTGTTAGCCAAAATGGTGAGGAATATATTACAAAACATTGGACATAATTCATACAACAACCGCCCAAGGAATAAAGTCGGCTTGGAGAGATGTTTTGTTCGGCAAAGAGAGGAGATTCGGGAGGAGAATCGGCCAACGAAAGATTAGACTTTGATGGGCAATAGGAAGAATTGGAAGGAAAATGAAAACAAAATATTTAAAAGGGGTACGTTTTGTTGTCCTGATTTATTTTTAACCGTAAAATCCACGCTTAATTATAATTTCATTATTTAAATTCCAAAATCAAGACCACAAATGCTATACACAAAATAGGTAAATTACAGACTGATCCGATAAGTTATGGACGGGTGAGAAACTTTCCGACGGGTTCAGAATATTGCAAAAAAAAAACATTTTAAATTAAATATCAGAGAATTTTTGTCCACATTGGCGCATTCCCTCCGTTCCCCTCCGCTCGTTCCCTTCGCAACGGCCGAGCGTTTCCGGAAGAATCTTTTTTACTCGAAAATTGTTATACGGAAAGCCATATAAATGCTTTATATTTAAATAAGAGGCAGCGTGGAAGGGATTGTGGAAAGATGATGAGCGTGGAATAAAAGAATGTGATTTTATGGTGAAAGTTCCACGACATCGTGGACTTTAAAGTCATTGTGGACGAAAATGGAAAAATGGAACAGAAATGAACAAAATGTAATACAATACAACAAAAAGGAGGTGAAAGGTTATCTTTTGGTATTTTGTTAACCGATGATGACAACAAAACGGACAAATCAGCAAGAGATGGGAGAAGGGCCGATGGGAATGTCACCCAATTTGGTTGAAAAGACTTTTCTGGAGCGAAAGATGGATGGAAGAGAAAAGGAAGGGGGAGAAAAAGTTAAGAGGACATCAAAACCCCGGAGGGCATGGGGTGAGACAAAGACTGGCCGATCGGCAAAGGACGGCCCTCAAATCACTTGAGGATACTGGAGGAAAGCAAAAGGGCACTGTCTGCTGTGTCAGGGCCAGAGCCGGCGGGAGGTCGAGGTAAACGACGTCTGTTAAAAAAATGAAAATTGTAAAGAAATCCATCCCACCGTACCTTAGCCAAGAATGTTTGAGCGCCTGTCCAGGTGTCATCCTGGCTTCTGGGTCCCAATCCAGACACCGCTTCAGAAAGTCCAGAAAGAGGTCGTCGCCCTGAAAATGTGTGCAAGTGAACTAACAGAACGTTGACTTCTATTTTAGAAGTTGGGCGCTCCTTCCAATCTTCAACCAATGCCGCCCCCCCACATCAAATACCTGATTTTTCAGTGCGCTTTGCAGCGAACGTGAGCCGGGCGGTCCCCTCAGTTTTCCCCGTTTCGAAGCGTCCCCCTGTCAGTACAGTTGTGCCATCCAGAAGCTGTAAAATGTAAGTTTTAGGAGCGCAAATGTTGTCTTCGTAACCTGGGTAACTTGGCAATAGCGGGGATGGCCCTTTTGACGAAAAGAAATTCCGCGACCGTTTTGCACCCTCTAACAACTTCGGATTGGGCATGCCTAGAAATTCGACGATCAATGCCAACTGAAAAGAATATGATCAGTGTTCGGCTAAAAAGTTTAGAATTGAAATTTCCGTTGACCCAATCCCTAAAATGCGTGGTGGAGATAACCACAAACGCGTCAATTGACCTGATCATTTTCGTCTTCACCAGGCAGCAACGGATAACCGGTGAGCAATTCTGCCAAAATGCAGCCCAACGACCACATGTCAATTGGCATTCCGTATTTTGCGCCAAGAATAACTACAAAAGGAACATTCAAAAATGCAAAACTTTCAACATTTATATTTTAATTGCAAATTACCTTCTGGGGCTCTATAAAAGCGCGATTGGATGTATGTGTAAATTCGCTGGTCGTCAAAACACGAGGAGCCGAAATCGATCACTTTAATGGAAGACCGATTCGGCATTTTCAAAAGAACGTTCTCCGGCTTCAAATCGCAATGAATTAAATGATTCCTATGCAACAGTTCCAAGCATTGAAGCATCGAATGAGCAAATTTCCTGACGAGCTAAATAAAGAGAAGTGTAGTGATAAAAGTATAAATTAATACCTTATAGGAAATTTGGAAGATGTCCCAAATAAATTCATTTGAAAGCATTTTAATAATGAACTAATTTAGCCAGTTGCTCACATTGCCTCTGTTTACGAGACAGTGGTGTTTAAAACTCACGGTAAGATTGAATCCCTGAAACTTGTTCTTCTTGATCAGCTCGTACAGGTTGATGCTCATCAGCTCGAAAGTGATGCATTTGTGGTTTCGGAAGGTAAAATGGTCGAGCATGTGGATGACGTTATGTGCCCCTTCAATGTCCTGCTTCTTCAGGTGGTCCAAAATCCGAATTTCCTCTTCCGCCTGCCGATGAAAGCGTTTCTCGTTGCGGACCAGCTTCAATGCCACATAATGCTGGTGCTTGTGGTCGTATGCTTTGATCACCTGATTGGAATATAAACATTAAATTAAATCTAAAAACCACACCTGCCCGAAGCTGCCCTTGCCAATCACTTTCAGAATTTCGTATCGATAGGCGACGTGGTCGTGGGAAACCAAAGCGTAAGAACCGTTCTCGTCATCAAAGTTCGAATTGTTCGCTCCACCCGCCACACAAATGCGTTTCTTTGCTTGTGATCCGACGAAATATACCTGTAATTAATTGCATAACAGGTGAAAACACCTTAACTAAGGAGGGAGAGAGAAGGGGTCGAGATTAGGGTTGGCAATTAGTTGTTCGGTTTAGCGTTTTCTCCTTGGTACTCTCAAAGCCTCACTCACCCGTTGATAGTTGAATAATTCAGTATGTTCATAGGGGGTAAGTTTGGAGCCGAAAATCTTGAGCGCTTCATCCGGACGATACCCTTTGTTGCCAGATGCGTTAAGTCCCTGAAAACAAAGAACGCATTATACGTCTGGTTGTGAAAACAATAATTAAGGATTTAAAATGCAGAAAGAATCTCGCAGCGCTATCCTTCCCTATGTTCTCTCTCTCTCTCTCTCTCTCTCCACCTGTGTCGAGGTGGATGATGCTGATGATGTCGAGGATGATGTCGTGGGTCCGCCCGGTGGGGGCTCATAACCGCCGCTTGTGGCAGCAATTGTGATCGGACCCGGGGCGGGAAGTACACCGCCAAAACTCGTGGTCAAATTGGCTGGCAGAAAGGAAGCCGTAGTAATGGACAAGGAGGGCAGTCCGTTGTCGGTGTTGTTGGGGCAGAAGAGTGTGTCCTCCCCGTCGCTGCCGTATTTGGTGGGATAACCACCAGTAGCAGCGGCTACAACCGTCGCAACTTCATTTTTAAATAAAACAAAATTCATCGTAATTAGAAAAAGTCTTTTTAACTGACTCTAGAGGTGTAATCTCAAAAGCCCATAATGAATTCTCAAAACTAACAAGCCAGGTTGCAGGGTTCGGCGGCAGTGGTGGTGTACGGATGTTGCTGTTCCCCAACGCTCGGCTTGAGCGATTGGACTGAGGATGTAGCAGCTGTGGGATGCTGGAGAACGGCCAGGAGGCCGGACGAGTCTGAGAACTGACGCCGGAGGGGCTGTGTTGAGATAGCCGGTGACTGATGTGAGATAGAACCCGAAGAAACGGCCGAGGAGGAGCAGGGCGGGCCGGGGGCAAGGCAACGGGGGATGAACGCGAGCGGACCGGACCGGATGGTCAGCGTTAGGCTGCGTGTGGGGACTACGAGCGGAGGAAGGCGCGATGGCCGCACTGTTGAACAACAGAGAGGAAGAAATTGACCTAAAAGTGAAAAAATTAAAAAACAACAACAAATAAAATAAAAATAAATTGCGTACTTCGAAAAGATATTCTCAAAATCAGGGAGAATTATTTCCTGGCTCATGCACAGAAAATAAATAATTAGCGCACTTGTTGAATGGGTGGATTGATTTGCCTATCAAGAATTTAAACAAAGCGTTTATTTTATTCAAACTGAAGATACCGAAGGGATGTGTTGTGAGGGGGGGGAGGGGTGGGAGGGTGGACGATGGACGAATGGTTGAGGGGGGTAGGGGGGGGGGGGGAGATTATGGGGAAGTGGAAAACGGTGGGGGAGAGGAGGCGCGAGACGATTGGGGTGGTGGAGGGGGGGGGGGATCGATTTGTGGCGGACCATAAAAGGGAACGAATTTTATGGCGACAACTAAAATAGCCACTCCGGTGTGCGCACAGCAATAATGCGTTGGAAATGGGATGGAAAATGGGAAGGGAATGGGAAGTTTGGGCTGAAGTTCGGACAAACTTTTGCGTAGACAAAAAAAAATGGAGGCATTTGATGCTTTAGCCCTCATAAATTTCAGAATGTAAATTGGTTTCATACAATTGAGTAATCTTTGGAAAATAAAATCACGGAGGAATAATAAGTAGGACGGAAACGCAACGAAGTGTTGATGAGTGAGTGGGGGTTATGCTTCTTTCCTACTCCGATAGTGCTGTGCAGTGCAGATTTTATCGATGTCGATGGTTCATCTTCCTTGTCGAAAGACCACCGTCGCTTTTGGGCTGTTTACTTTACTCGCCCTCCTCCCACTTCGCCTCCCCTACTTCCTTTTCTCTTCGTGACTCAGAGAAGCGAAATTTTCGGTCGATAAATTATTCTAAACATGGAATCGCAGTCAAAATTTCAAATTAAGGCTTTGTCCTCCACTCATCATCCCCCACCATTTATCAATTTACAATGCGTGATGGCAAAGGGAAAGATTGGGAGGCGATAGACGGCGCCTTCTCGACTCGAAAATAGCGGAACGGATACAAATAAAAAGGGAAGAAAATGCAAAATGAGTGAGTGAGGGATGGCCGTGGCAGGCACTGGCGAAGAAAATGTGCCCCGTTGGGAGGAGCAGCAGCTGATGCTGTAAGTATGCGCTCTTAATACGGGACGGACGGGCGGACGAAGCCTGCCAAAGGCAAGAGACGGAAAAGCCGAAGAGGGACGAAGCAAAGCCACCACAAAAAGCCGGTCCCCTCTCAGGACAGCGATGGGTGAATTTGGAATGGAAGACGAAAGAACACAGCGACAAAACGGGAAAGAATGCGTTTTTGGCGAGATTTAAACAATTCCGGACATTTTTGGGTTCGGAATTTCGGGACTTTTTGGCAAAAAAATCCCAATTTTTATAAAAATTGGCGGATTTTTCGTGTGCCGATAAGCGCCGCAGAGAAGATTTTTTGAATTGCTGATGAAATTGTTAAGAAAATGGTCCAAAACACCGCATCGCTTTTCCGGATGCGGACTTTTTTGCATCCGGTTACACTAAGTCCAAAGTTCGGGCTCAAGTTATTGCACAGAAAAAATCGGAGGTGTAAAGAAAGTGGATCGATACAATCCCAATATCCTTACAAACACTTTGCCTTTCCGAGGCTTGTCGCCAAATTATATTTAACGTCGCTTTTCTTTCCTTTTGCCACACCCAGGGCCAAACCAAGGAAGTTGAGAGGTCGTCGATGGCAAAAAAAGGGAGAGAGAAATGCATAACCATCCATTCTTCCCTAGAAAAGCTACGGCACTCTAAGTGTACTCGCAGCGATGGCTGAGCACAGTCAGGCAAAAGAACTTGGTGTGTAAGAAGAATTATGTTATGGGTGAGGAAATGAGCGTCAGTCAGTCACCTCGCTATGACGGTGAGGGGTGAGGAGGGAAGGGGAGAGGAGGGGAGGGGGAGGTCAGTCACTGAATGAGTCAGACAACTGACCACCCCACCACCACCACCACCAGATTTTGGGATTGGGAGGCAATGAGAATGGATGGAATAAAGGGGGGGGGGGAGGTTACCAAGAGTGTGGACCGACTGAGAGAGGCTCTCTTAAACACACAAATCAAAGCAATACCCACAAGGAGCAACCGAGTGAAGGAGAGATGTGATGCCAGTCAAACTTTTAAGCTATGTTATTGTAGATAATTTTCCCGAAGTCAAATGATTCACTTACTGCCAACAACAATAGAGCTAAAAGAGTGAAAAGAAGAAAAACGTCGTTTGACCTTCGTCCCCTGTCCAAACTTATTTGAATTCATTCAATTTTATTGCTCCAAATAGGCAAAGGAGGGACGGGGAGTCCCTCGGGAGGATGTGTGGGCGGGACAGATTGAGGAAAAGATAGGACGACGCATTGAAACAGCAGCAGCAGCAGCAAATGTTAGTTGGTTATTTGCTGTTGGTGTCACTTAGAGACAGGAAGGGGAGGGGGGATGGTTGTGGTGTTGGATGACCACCACCGTCGCTCACCACATCCAATCGATGCCCCCCCCCCCCCCCTCCCGTCGGACGGAATAATGGCGGTGCCGGCCGGATGCCCGTCTTCCACACTAAGAAGGAAGAAAATATCCACCATCCCCACTATCCATTCGCCTCACTGGTGCAGAGTGGGTGGTCGCTGGTCTAATGTACCCCCCCCCCAAGCGATTCTTAGATTAACGAAGAGCTAAAGGGAGAGAAACATGGCGAGTGATAAAAGAATATTATTTCGCAGTTGGCAATTTTCTTTTTTTGTCTAAAACCTTTAGAATCAATTACTCTAACGTATCAGCAATGCTCTTTTTATTCACTGAGAGGAAGGGGAAGAGGACCGGTGATGAGGGGACAAAGTGAAATGATGGGATGAATAGGGAGCATCAAGATGGAGCAGGCAAACGGAGGAGGATGGCGGAGCTAGGGGCGAGTCAAGGCCACCACCGGTGGTGGAGACTGAAGATCGATATATTCGGTGAGGACAGCGGAGCGCGACCGAGTTGAGATGGACAGTAGAGGGGGGAGGAGGGAGAGCCTTGCGCTGGTAGCTAAGGGTTGGGAATGGTTGAAAGTAATAATGGCGTGGACGGGATGGCCGGGGAGGGTATCTAATTGCATTTGTGAGACAGGAGGGGGGGGGCGAAAGCGTGGTTTTAATTTGTGAAAGATAGGAGAATGGTAGCGACGGATGAATAATCCAACTTGTGGAAATAAAAAGCGCGAACGTCGTTTCGTGCGCATCGGTGCCTCCCCCAATTTGCGTTTAGTTTGTAAGAATAATCGATGGAACATTTATAGAGGTAAAGAAGGGTGTGTTTGTCGGTCAGTGCGAATCGAGGGGTTTGTGTGGATAGACGGACGGTGGAACAGCGATAGATGGGAGGGACGCAACCACTGACAATAAATAACCCCAATCTAAGCAAATGCTGAAGGGATTAAGTGTCACTTTTGGATTTCCCCTCGGGTGAATAGAACAAATTGTTTTTTTCTCCCCAGACAACACATCACACATTACCTCGCTAACTTCACTGCTGCTGGTCAAGTATCCCTTTGCTTTGCAGAAAAAAGAAGGTCAAACAAAAGGGGCGAAAAGGCAAATCGGGGGTAAGCAGACAAACAACCGCCCGCCCTTGCACAAAGCACAAAGAGAATCGAATCAAAAGTGATCGGATTGCAGCAGAGGTGGCCGGCCGGCCCTTCACAGGGCCGGAGGAGGAGGAGGGGGGGAGGGTAAAGAACACATTATGATGAAACATTAGACAGGTAAGTGACGAATGAACAGATGCTATTTCCAACCCATTCGATCAAAAAACGATAAATGTGACAAAAAGAGAGTGACTGATGGTTCAATTATAGTCGCGCCTTTAATGCTAATGGCAAAAAATGTAGCGTTGGGGGGCTTTTTAAGAAGACAAACGCATGAACAGCTGAATCATTCCATGACTTGGGAACATTCCATCCCACCACAAGGACGTTCAAGGCCATGAATTTAAAGCGGGAAGAGTGAAAACTGCGCGGGATTGGCCCTTTTGTTCCCAAGGCAACGGACTAGGGGAAGGGGGGGGGGAGCACGCCGTCTTCCCTCAGAGGCCACATTTTTAGATTAACTGTCTCGACAAAATCCTATAGTTAGCAAACCACCACAACGCACATAGAAACGACAAAACAGTTTATAAATTACAACTCTGGGGAATCCCATAATAATGATTCAAAAAGCAAACCAACTTTTCCTGGCAGTTGTCCTGACTGTGAGCCTTGTGCTTTCCGCTTAAGCGACAATTGGTTAACCAGTAAAGAAGGCATTTGCGGTTTGTCGCATCGGATTGGACTGTCTTGCCGTCCTTTTCCCTTGGAAGTGCTGCTCAAATTGTTGCTCGGATTTTTCTGCGGACGGCATCACCGCTTTCTCTTTCCTGTACCCACACATGTAAAGACACAACAACCTTAACAACAAAGTATTCCACAAAAACCAATCGCATTTAAAAACAACATCAAAATGAATTTGTTATTTATGTTGCCATCGCAAAACTGGAAAAGCGCAAAAGAATAAACCTAACACGAGTGGGTCTATAATGTAATCATAGGGTCAGAAAGCATGAATTCGATCATTACTTGTCTTTTTATTTAATTTTGTGATTTCTGAATGCTTTCGAGGCCAAAATTGATTTTTTAAAATTTGAATTCGGCAAAATGTTAGAATTCGGGTCCGCGTCTCGGAATTGTTCGAAATGGGGGCAATCCTTAAGAATTGCGGTCCCGACGGAAAAAAATCTTAACAATTTCAAATGTATATTTTCTAGGGTAAAAATATGCGTAGAACACGAATCCGAGCTCGGAATTTGCGAATGTCAAATCCCAAACCCGAATTCGAACATTTTTCGAAATTTCAGCCCCGTAAAAAATAATTTATGTATGAGTCCAAAAAGGTTAAAATTAGAGACCGGACTGGATCTGGATCCAGACCTGGATTTTTCTGGATCCAGATCCAGAAATCCAGGTATTCTCCACGAACCTGGATTTTTCTGGATCTGGATTTTTTCTGGATTTTTAATCCAGAAAATCCAGATCCAGGTCATTTCCAAAATCCAGATCCAGATCCAGGTGACTCAGACCTGGATCCAGATCCAGATCCAGAATCCAGGTAATCGGACCTGGATTTTCGTTTTGTATTGGATTTAGGACCCCAATTTCACATACGACCCGTTAGTTTAGTGGTGAGTGAAAGGGACCGGAACCCGTTTTGGGTTGGGGTTCTAACCCCGACCTATGTAAATGGTTTTTTATGACTTTTCGGTGAGCATCTATAATCGAGTAACCAATTTCTAAAAATTTAAATTTTTATCAATTTTTAAAAAATATTTTGGGCGGAATTTACAACTTTTTGAAATTTTCATTTTTTTTTCGTTGAATGAAATCACCACTATTTAAAAAATCATACGTTTGTCAAATGTTGAGGGGTGACCCTTTTTGTTTTGTAAGAAGGTAATTAATCTTGTTAAATCTTCAAAAAATTGCCGTATTTTTAAGTCGAAATAGAGGTCAGATTTCGATCCTACGCCCCCGAATATCCCTAGTAACATCTTTTTAGCTACTTTGAAAAATTTTGATTTTTTTTCAAAAAATCTTAGATGTTGAAATCATAGATTAGATGATGTGGTATGATAAATCTGATGTCATATTCGTGATCAGCGACCTCGATAACCCCCGGGTACTTCTCAGAATTGCATAAAACCCATTTAAAAAAAAAAAAAAATTCGGGACCTGTAAACTACAGGATTACCGCTATACCATACTTGAATTACAAATATTAATCAACCAAGTATAAATTTCTATTGTTTCATTTTATGTGTAAAAACCAGCAAGGTAATACTAGAACGACGTTATTTTAAGCAAAAATCCTTATTAGATTGCATATCACAAATATGGTTTTCAAAAATTTAATAAAAATCCAGATCCAGGTTTTCTGGATCTGGATCCAGAGTCTGGATCCAGATCCAGATCTAGATCCAGGTCGGCATAAAGCACTCTGGATCTGGATATCCTGAAAACCTGGATTTTTAATCCAGGTAAATCCAGATCCAGGTCATTTCCAAAATCCAGATCCAGATCCAGGTCCAGGTTTTTTCAAAATTCCGGTCTCTAGTTAAAATCTTCTAAAAATCCACGAAAACGTTTGTATAATGGGAAAACAAAACAATGCAATTAATAACGGGGTAGAAATATGAAATATAAAAAATTGGTGAGACCAAAAAAAAGATTATTATTTGTAATTTCGAAAAATGTTCGAATTCGGGTTTGGGCTTCGACTTCGCAAAATCCGAGCTCGGATTCATGTTCTATGCATATTTTTACCCTAGAAAGCATGTATTTAAAATTAAAAACACCCAAAATTTTTTTTAAAAATTTCCGTCGGGACCGCAATTCTTAAGGATTGCCGAAATGGGGGTCAGATTCGGAATTACGCCCAAACAGAAACTCGGAAACTCTACAATCAAGACCGTATAAAAAAATCGAGTTTAAAATAATGCGAAGCAAATCGTTCAATTTTAAATTTCTTTGTTTTGTGGCGTACTGTTTTGTTTACAAATGCATCCGCAAACCACGCAAAACTCACCGCAAAGATTCTTGACTTGAGCATTTCTCGTTGTTTCTCTTTGCTGTGAATTTGCTGAGCAGTGTTGGAGCGGCCAAATCGATTGCACTTGATGAAAGGGTGTGCCGCGGAGACCGTGACGAGAAAAGTGTCTCCGACAGCTTTTTCTTGATCGAGAATCTGCCAGCCGCTGTTGGCGAATCTGCGCTGCACAAATGGGAGATAAGAGACAACGCTGAGTAATTGGAGTTGGTTGTGCTGTTGTTTGTGTTAAAAGTAGCATTGCGGTCGATTCCTTGAAACAAATCAAGAAGTGCTTCCAAATCAAACCTCCGGAACAATTCCGTGCCGAAACCTAAGCTAACTCATTAACTTGCCTCCGCTTGTTGAAATTTCAATTGCCGTTGCATTCTCTGCGTGCATTGTGAAGTAGACAAAGCAAACAAAATTGTGTTAGTTGGTGACGACCTATGTATATGTGGAGTGGGGCCTAAGCAATCCGTCCGTCTCCCCTTTTTTGTTCGATTGTTGCTGTTCTGTTGGGATTTGATGAGAAGAGTCTCCCACGGGGATTAATTGATGCCGGACGCCGTTGTGTTTTCCCTTCTGTTTATTAATGTATAATTCCGCAGCCAAACATTGGCTTCTTCTGCCAATGTGTCGATAAATTGCCACTGCGAATTGCTGACAGGACATTGCAATGATAAAGTGACGAGGGGGGGGGGGGATTTGAATGGAAGAAAGGACAACCAACGAACTTAGCCATGGGAAATCCGCACTATCAGGGTTGCCACCGAAAGTTTCCGAAATAAAACATTACTGACCAAAAATAAGATTTTGAGGTGAATGTACCAAATAAGAACAAACTTTAAACGTTCTAAATGAATCCTGCTTTACTTCTGGAGGGGAGGGGGTCGGCGGTGCCGATAGGCGCCGCCGAGAAAATTTTGACTCAACTGGCAACCCTGCATACTGGCCACCGCACTTTTTCACCAGTAGCGGACTTTTCGACAGTGCGCCATATTTTAAAAACCGAAATTTTAAACCAAATTAGGTACTTTCCTGTTACCTAACCTCCTCCAAAAATGTAACAATATTGCTGAGCTTAGATTTTGGGGTATCAAATGTTTGAACTATTACATACGAGATGGTCACTTATTCTTTTAACGGGGAGACGAGGACAAACAAATCTTGTCTCTTTAAATTGATAAGAGAGAGTCGTGTCATGGGTCATCTCAAGAATGCGTACTCAAAAATCCATGTTTAATAAGTTCCACTGCATATTTAGCATGAATATTTCAATTTAAAAATATTTATTGATAACAGCGATTAAAAAAATATATTTTTTTAATTTTGGTTTAAAAGAAATTAAATTTGTTAAAATTTGGCGCACTGTCAAAGTCCTATAGTGAAAAATCCACAATCGAAGTCCGGACATCCCATACATATACTAGGGAGGGATGAGGAGGTATTTCAGGTCATTTCTTTTGGTGTCCTCCCATCCACGTCTCGTCCAAGTGGTTTTGGGCAAAAATTCTTAATGAGATGGACGGCATGGGGAAGAAGGCAGTGATGAAGGACGCGCGAGGGGATTAAAATTAAATGTGGTGGATGGGAAACACAGAGAAAGGGGGGGGGGAGGGTGTGGATGAAAGGTTGGCTGGGGAACGGATGGATGGGGGGAGGGGGGGGGGGGGGGGGGGATAACGCTGGAGGGGCCGCGACGGGGGGGGGGGGGAAATTCGGGATCAGACCGGCAGCGAAGTCGGGCCGTAAGGTGCGGGATGAACAAACCCTCCGTTTCACATTCGCCCTGTCCGTCCGTATCCATGGAAAAGCGAAAAACTCAATCCGCAAGAACTAAGCCTCGTTAAAGCCACTGAAAGGCCTTCCTCCCGTTCAAAGTTATGACCTTTAGTGTCCACCTTCCTTCCTTTGGTTGTAAGTTAAATTGAATTTAAGGGCTGAGGAAATGGGCCGAAGGGGGGGAGGGGGAGGGACCGAGGGGGGGGGGGGGGGGGAGGGAGGGGGGGGCAGAGGGAGGGGCCGAGGGGGGGGGGGCCGGCCAAATATGCCGAAACGATGAAGAAGCGGATGAGCGCCAGCGCCACACACTTTCGCGCCTGCCCGTTGTCCGCACGCGCAAGCAACGAATAACTAAATGGGCTCTTTCCCGACGAAAGGGAAGGCCAAAGCCCCTCGGGGGCACATTGGCCAATGGCGAATAAATTGTCAACCTGCTCAAAAACCCACACAGCAAAACTCCCTATTTCCTGCCGTGTTCTTCAGACGAGTGGATGGAATGGCAACTCCCGAGCAAAAGCGAACCACCAAGTTTCGACACCCAAATACAATCCGAAAAACAAGAAACAAATAATGAGATTTTCCCTCCATCATAAAGCGAAAGTGTCAGTTTCAAACGACAATAACCCCCTCCCCCACGCTTTGGATTGGACCATAAAAAACCACAAAAAGGTCTTTTTATGAAAGAAAGATAAATATAACAAAAAATATCATTGAAGAAAATAGAAAATAAATTACTGTGAACAAAATGCAATTTAGTCCAAGTGTAAATGGTCAGATTCCTTTTGTCCAACCAGAGGTTTCTAGCAAACAAATTGCCGTCTTATCTCTTCATCGGCCATCGCCGCTTTTCTCATCTCCATCATCATCGCCCCCATCATCCTCCTCTTCGTTGTCTTCGTCATCGAGTGCCTCCACATCCGGGGCAAGAAAATATTGCAGCGGATTCGGCCAAATATCGTCTTTGATCACCTTTAATAATATTTATAAAATGAAGCAAGGGCGTAGCCAGAGCTTGGGTCCGGGGAAGGCCATTCAAAAACTCTATTTATAGGTGTATAAAGCAACTTCTAGGGGTGTAACTTTTTCCCTAGTTTTTTTTCGAATTTCGGGGGAGGGGGGGGAGTAACGGCCCCCTCTAGCTACGCCTCTGATATGAAGCCAGAAAAGAACAAATCGTTGTTGGTAATGCGATTACTTCGGCAATTTCGTCAGAAACGGGCTCAATGTTCTGACAAAGCCATTTGAAGAAAGATTGTTCCTCGCTTCCAGTTCCATTCGCCAACTACATTAAACAGGTTTAAAAATTTAGACCAATGTTTTTTCTAAATATAAATTATTGAACCATCCATCCATCGCCAGTTTATTTAAACTATTTCTCTTGAAACTTCGCTCCATTTAAAAAAAGACAGCGGTCTCGTTAGTCCGAAAATTTGAAAAAAATATTATTTAAAATTGACCACGAAAGGACAAACGAGCCAAAAACGGATTTTTTACAATTTTCTACTGCGGCGTCTATAGGCACTGTTGGAATTTTTCACTGACTTTGTTTTTTCCTTGTTTCCACTTGATTTCAGTTGTAATGCTGTTCGGTTCTGCAGCTGTCCAATTGAATTCCTTGACAATTTCCGAATTCTCGAAGAATGGATTTTGGTCGAAAGAAAACTAAATCGTATTTGTTTTCGTTGGTAAATATATTAATGGTATGGTAATCCTTTCTTACTAGTCCCGTTTTTTTTATATGGAGGTTTTCGTCATTACTTGCCTTTTTTGTTGAGTCGTGTGCTTGATTTTGAGGCCAAATTGATTTTCGAAAATTTTTTAAATCCCTAGAAACCAGAATTGCATGAAAGCTCCATTTGAAAAAAATCGGGACCAGTAAGGATTACCAATGTTATTAAGTGTCGATTGATTGTTTGACCCTTAAACTTCCTTTTTTAGGTTCAACAAACGGATGAATAAAAATGTAAGGAGGCCTCACCCCAAACTATCAGTCTCCCCATACCTTCAGCTTGTACCCAGCTTTAATGTCTTCGTTCTCTTCAATCTTAAATAAATTTCCCAAGTTGTGGCTAATCTTGGTTTTTTGAAAACCTCGACTTGAGTCAAGTAGTGTAAGCACTCCTCCTCTTCCTCCTCAAGGATATTGCTGATTTGCGGGTGATTTATGAACTAAAAATTACGCGAATAACCATGCATCTTCTATTGATGACTCACCACTGTTACCCAAAAATTCGGTATCTGTTTAATGAATTGCGTTCTTTTCTCGAAAAAGGGCTTCCGCATCTGATTGTATTTCTGCTCAACCTTTAGGATCTCATCGCTGGCCGCTTCGTTTAGACCGTCCAGTTCAGTCTGCACCTTATCCAACTCTTCTAGTGCTTTCTGTGACTCACTGAGGCAGTCCTGAAAGTAATTATTTCAATACAGATTTCGAGCAATGCTGTAATGACAACTAACAGCAGAATGTTCTTGTTATTAGTGTTACCTGTGCTGGATTTCCGATGTTTGAGTCGTCATTTTTAGCTCGTTTGGGAACTGGTCCATCATCACTCATTTTGTGTGTGGTTTTTAAATTTAATTTATGAAGAAAAAGAAAAAATACCAACTAAAAAAAAAGAGATTATGGATTAAATGGAATCGAGTTGGCAGCACTTCGAAAATATCTGCAAAATTTGGTAGCAATACAACCGTTAAACTGTAGCAAAATTCAATGGCGGAGATGTACCTAATTCTAACATCAGTCTGTCTGCCGCGTCGTTAGAGTTGTCTGTTAATTTGTTTAAATGATTTTGGCGTTATGATTTGCACAAATTAATTAATTCGCTTTATTTTTTTATTTTTGCTGTTTATGCTCGACCGCGAGTCTCTGGCAAGTGCGTTTTTTGAGTTCTCTGTTTGTCTTACATTTAGGTATACATAATAAAGCTAATTAAGCATAATCTGTTCTGGCTTCTTACATCGATGGAGTCTGACTCGATGGACATTTCATCATCATCTTCTTCATATTCTTCATCGCCTGCACCTTTGCCAGATGTTCCATACTCATCACCTGCTGTTAAAGCGATCTCCTCTACTACAAATACGATCTCCAAACTTCCTCTCCAGGACAATGACAATAAGCGCGGGCCGAAATTGAACACTGCAACGGATAGACGGTCTCCATCGACAAATGTAAATCGCCAAAATCTGATTCAAAAGCAGGTGAAGCCTAACTTGCGAACACTAGTTAGTTGTGTCTATGTCAACCCGGAAATACGAGATGAAAAAAATTGACTTCTTTGATAAATTTACCGCAAATTTTGTCATAAAAATGGGATTTAAATTAAAAAATAATAATTACGTTTTTTTAATTTTGCCGGTCATTAATAGTAGAAATGTTGCATCAATACTTTTAGCACAGTGTTGCTTCTGAAATGTTTCTAGCAACTGATCCAATTTTGATGGATTTACAAAAAGCAAACAAAAAAATGGAGACTCAAAAGCGAAAATTGACTGAAGAAGAACGGGATCACAATTCACCACAAACGAAGAGACCATTGAGAGACAAAGTCGACACGAAGAAAATGGATCACAACACTGTGCCTGGAAAACAATTAGATCACTCTACTTTGATTGGACACAGAATTGACAATTCGATCTCCCACAAATCGAACGGAAGCATTTCGGTCATTCTATATAAATTTTGAAAAAATGGGGTTTAAAAAGTAAGTTCAGATAGCATCGGATAATAAACTTTGTGTGCCATTTACTATCCCAAAATTATCGACTTCATCGGAAACGTCCAAATCTTCCCTTCCATCGCCACCCATAAAGGAAGACAAAGCTGAGCCGTGCTTGTTACGTGTTGACGATGATGGATCTAACAATCAGCTTAATTTGACGTAAAATTTTCATTAACTTTTGATTTTATTGCTTTTCTGTTTTCAGAATAAATAATGACGAGTTAGTGCAAAAGGGACAGAGCACTTCGGCGGTTAATGGAGAGAAATCGACTGATAGAGCCGTTTCAAGAAACAAAAATAGAAGAAAGAGGGAAACGAACAAATTGCCGAAGAATTTCCGAACGGGTGGGTGTTCGACTCAGATTAAAGCGAATCATTCATTATAATAAAAAAATCATATATTCCGGTGCTGACTAGGAACACTGTCAGAACCGGGCTGACAACTTCCCGAATCGAACATCACTCAACCAAAAATTTGACTTTATATTTACACCATGCTCTTAGTTTCGTCGATTCATTCACATTGAAACCCATTCGAATGGAGGGGCGAGTGTTTTGCGTTGTGATTGGCGTCGGCTGAAACATGATCTGAGCTCTGAAGAGCTTAATGAATTTGCTGAAGAATTCATTGAGTTGGGGTTTTCCGAACTTAGCAAAGTGCCACTGTTCGTCATGTGTGTCGTTGAACATGCCATTGAATATTTGGAGGTGAGCAACAAATGGTTTAACGACTCATTTGTCTACTTGCACAATTTCTTTAGGACCTTCTCGAATACCTTGGCACTAAGCACCCATGTTTGCCTGTTAAAATGGGCTCATTGCAGAACAAACAGTTGGTGGAAACTGTTCAGCTTGGACATTATTATGAAAAAGTGGTTTCTACTTATCAGCAAGGAACTTATCGGTGAGGCCATTCATCTTGTTTGGTTTACAATAAGTTTTTTTTTATTTGTCTTTTCAGCTGTGGCCCATTGAAGGAAATCACTTTGGTTGGAAAGAAGCAAGAAGAATGTGGCGCTTATTTTGAGGTTTGGTTCACTTTTTGTTAGACACTACATTTTTACAACAACAAAAAATTAAGCACCTAATTGAGCGTTTGGAGGAATGCCCATTTCTGAGGATATTGATGCCGTGGAGTGAACGGACCATCTGTTCTCATAAGATGCCATCCGGTAGGGCTGTTTTTTAGAAGCTTTTCATTTATAAAACGCTGTCTTTAGAATCTGACGATGGCCCCATTTATTGGTGTCGGCCTGGCGAACAATTGATTAGAACCGACGAAGCCAAATTCGATGAGTTGAAGCCCAAACAACAAAGGCGTGGAAGCGCAAGCACTAAACAGAACAGAAGTGCCGGAATTGCTCTGAAGTGTGATTGCCTTCCCGCGTTCTCTCACTTAATCTTTTTTTTTGAGGGCTTTGGAGCGGAGAGAAATTTTATTCGAGGATCGGACTCCTTGTCATGCCGATCACGTGACGGACGAGAAACAAGGCACTGCATACTACGGCCGCAGTCGGACTTCTCCAGGCAGTCAGAAATCCGTCGGAAAGGGGGTTAGTCCTCTTCAGAATCTCCTTTTTAGTCGGATTGACTCCACTTGGGAGAGTAATAATCCGAAAACATTTCCCTAGGAGAATTGGCGATCGAATAGTAAAGGATGTGATTTGCTTTTCACGCCGCCGATTTTGAAAGAGTCACCGATATTTTACAATTGGATCTGTACGAGCCGCCCATGTCACAGGTTTTATTCTTTCAGTTATGCAAAGCTTCTTAAGTAAGAGCAGTTCTGTTTTGTACAATTCTCTCAACGCGTCACTGGACTCATAAATTCTATTTGGAAACTATTTCGTCTTTTCTATCCTCGGGCCTCCCTTCAAGTTTTAAGCTTAATAACTACCGAGAATTTTTGGTTTTGAGAGGATTTTTTCGTTTAACTTTTTTTGGTCTGAACCTCTTTTAAGCAAGTTTGTTTACATATGGTTTAGGTTGTTATTATAATCAGCACAATGTTTTTAGTGCACTCAATGGGTCGAGGAAGCCAAACTGAACGCATTACGACGGGACGGGATTCGCTACGCGAGGTTTACGGTGCGTTCAACACTAAAGCTATAGACTTTGTTTCAAGCCCTAACAATTCACTGTTTAAGCTTCGCGAAAACAGTGTCTATTTCATGCCACGCAAAATTATTCACCAGTTTCGAACAATTTCCGCCTGTGGCTCTGTCGCATGGCACGTCAGACTGAAGAAGTATTATGACAACGAATGAACCGAGCCTTTTTCTCCCAGTCAGTCTAGTCTTCCTCCCTCCCGCCCCATAAGGAGCATCTCATCGAATTTCTGATCTTATTTTTGGACCTTTAATTATTACACGCAATTATCATTCGATTTAATTTATATATTTTATATGCTTTTTTAAGTTCCAATATATTTTATTAACCGAAACCAGATTTGAGGGCCAATCAACATAAAGTCTGATAACGGGGTCCTATGTAACCCGGTCGGACCAAAAAAATACCAGGGTGGAGGCTTAGCCTCCCCGCTGTCTAATAAATGATACAGAATCTCATAAATGGTCATCGTATGAGGCAGTACAATACGGGAAAACACAACTTTTATCTTTTTGCATCGAATACTGTCCTGCATATATTTTCGGAAAACATGGGATTTATTGATTATAAATATTCCTTCAAAATAGAAAATGATCATTCTTTTTAATTTCAACTTTTTAGGTTCCAAAAATGCTTGGGTCATTGTTTCCTTTTGACCGATCAAGGGAATCCTAATTTAATCAAAAAAAATAGAACAAAAACAATTACGTGTCTGAAGGCGCAATGACAATTTTGCTGCCATAAAAAGGCTTTAATGAGCGGTTCGATCTATGAAGTGGCGAAGATAAAATAAAAAGTGTCGACAAAAAGTTGTGTTAATTGGGCATTCTTTAGGGGATATGGGTGAATATGTTCAAGGCTATCTGATCAAAACATCGCACAAATGCGTCGTCGCCCACAGATTCAAAGGCCAGCCATCCGAAGGACCTGTTTTGGGATGATTCAGAAGTTACTGTCATCCCTTCTAATTGTACTTCTTCGCAGATTTTCTTGTAGGTGAACGCATCGCCCTGTATCCTTTTCCGCTTAACGCCCACGTAGCCCATATTCTCGATGGCCACAACCTCCAACTCCACCGTCGTTTGGCCACCGCCTGCCACATTCTTTCTCGACCCAAAAATTTTCCACCTGTAATAATTTTAAACCATTTGTTTGCACAGTGTTTCTAGTCTTCTGATCAACTTCCCAACGTTGTACCGTTACAACAAAATGTTGGACTTTGCCCGACATTTTTCTTAAAAAACATTGAACAAAGCTTGAACACCTCACGTTTATAATGATATTCATTCTCTGAAAAGACGAACCCATTTTGCTGCGGTATCATTTCGTGTTTCCTCAACACATTCACCAACTCGTCCCGCACTTTGGCCGGGTCCGTGGACGACGTGACTGACACATTTACCATCGTCTGACAAGTGGGAAAAATAAGCGGTGTGTAGCGTATAAGTAAGTGACCTTTGTGCATTTCAATTTCATCGGGGCATCTAAACGTTCCTTTCGCGGTGTCAAGAAATTAACAATTTTTTCTTTTTTGCGTTCGAGAGAAGAGAACATTCGCTGTCTCAGTCTGCCCGGCGATTTCAGCTCATCTCTCGTGTCAAAGCGTGCCATTCGCCGTTGTTGCTGTGGTTCAGCGATAGGAGATGATAGTTCCAGTAGCAAAGACGGCATGAGGGAGGGGGGACGGTCCGTCGAATTAGACCGTTGCTGTTGCTGACCAATCAGATGTTGCTTCTGCACGCCCGCCGCAGTGCGGGAGGGACGGTCCACAGAATTGGGTCTTCGATGTGCTGATGAAGAACAAATAACAGCAGGGACGGCACGTCGTGGTGTTATGTAAATGCTTTTGGGACGTGGCGTCTCATCGCCACCGCATTTGCCACCGGGAAGAGGAGGTCCGATCGGGTAATAGTTGCGAATTCTCGGCGTCGTCGGCTGGGGTCGTTCATTTTCCTTGTCATTTGCATAAATGGAAACGTGTTTTTTGACAGGCTTTTCCAACTCCAGCGAAGACGACGTCAATGGTTGGTCGTCATTCAAATGCTGCAAGAAAAGTTCCAACAATAAACGCATTGAATAATAAAAAGATTCTCTTTCCCCTCACTGATGACCTGTCTGGGAATTTTTTTCTGCGGCGAAAATGCCAAAATTTGTGAAGGGCACAATGACAATGCTTCCATTTTCTGAAAAAAGCGAAATTCTCAGGCCTCCACCCCCGTCTGTTGCCTTCTCCGTTGGCGTTATTGAGTCATCGTTTCTGCGAGCTGCTGTCCGAAGAGAAGTCCCCAATTCCCGACATGTTCAAGTCGTGCTCCAATGAGCCGTGAATTGTCAATGCTGAAGGCTGCTTAATCGCCTAAAAATGAGTCAAATAATCAAATGCGGGCAAAATCACTCTTTTGTGGGAGAGCAATTCGATGTTCTGCTTCCGCTCTTCTGAACAAATTTGAGATTAAGCCAAAAATAAATTGTCTTACTTTTCTGTAGAAGAATCAAATAATTAGCGGTAAAGTAGTCAAATTTCCACTGAAACATAAGGGAAACCACTAAATATTGTCGTGAGATTGATATCCGGAACTACCTGCTTAATCCGCGTCATCACCTCCTCCAATTTGCAATCGTAAAAGAGCGCGAGCTCACAACAAACATCCTCGTCCACAAGGTCCCGCTGAAAAAAAAGAAGTTGAAACTACGGGACAACATAAAGACCATTAACATACATTGTAAATGCTTTGCCACTTGATCTGCTGCCTGTACGATTTGTTGAGCCAGGGGTGTGCCAAAATATGCTTTATCGTCGCACGCTGCTTTGGGTCAACGGTAAGCATGCAGCGCAAAAACCTGGTTTTTAGCATTAAAAGCATTAGACACGCTTGTTACCGACGCACTCTTTGGTATCCGAACTGAGATAGTCTGGCTCCAGGTAAAACCCTCTCTTAAACAATGAGTGTCTTTATTAGAAGTTTTTTCGGTAAATTCACCTTAATCTTCTGATAGAGTCTCGGATAGTTGTCATCGTCAAAGGGCAAACACCCGCAGAGGAGCGTATACAGCAAAACGCCCATCGACCAAATGTCGGCCTCGTTTCCAAAATAACAATTGTTCTTAATAATGTCTTAAAGTTGGAAAAGCAATAATAAAGTGATACTTGGATTAATTCAGGCGCGGCGTAGGCGGGCGAACCGCAGCAAGTTTCGAGCACAGCGCCGAGCCCCTTCAAAGGCCTCGCGCAAAGGCCAAAATCGATCACTTTCAACTGCTGTTCATGGGTAAGTAGAAGGTTCTCCGGCTTAAGGTCTCTGTGTGCAAAACCTGAACGAATGAATGACTGATCAAAGTTGGTATCAGACTGGGGATGTTCCGGAATCTTTTGCATAAATAAACACCAAAAACTCGCAACACCGAAAGAACCAAAATTTCCGCGTTTTGATTCTAACCCATCGAATGAATGTATGCAATAGCTTGGACGAGTTGACGAAAGAAGTGCCGTGCCTCCGGCTCAGTGAGCCTCTCCTTCTTCACAATGTAATCGAACATTTCACCACCATTGCAATACTAAAAGCGATGTCCGTCCTTTTTATAAGTTTAAAATTTTTCTTTTTCATGCAAAAAGCAATTTTATAAAAAGAGGCCGCTGGCAAAAAACAGCAATGTTAAAAGCCAAAAACAATTGTGTTCATTTCTGCTGGTTGCGTTCGAAATCGGTTATAAAGGAGATAGCGTACTCACCTCCATGACGACATAGAATTTCTCTTCAGTTTCAACGTATTGAAACATTCGGCAAATGTGCTGATGAGCTAATTGCTTCAACGCTTCTAATTCCGCAGTGACACGGGGTAAATCACGCTATAATTACGGAAATATCTTAAAATTTTTGAATCGAATTTTTACTCCGATCGCTCTTTTGTCGATTATTTTAATGGCAACTTTCTCGTTTGTCAATATGTGAGTGGCCAGCTTCACTTTGCCAAAACCGCCAGATCCAAGTTCCTCGTGAAATTGGAAGCACTTGTCGATACAATTTGGGTCCGAAGAAAAGTTTCCATTTATTTTGTTATTAGCACTTCCTTGCATTATAGGAATAATGTGAATAGAAGATAGGTAAATAAATACTAAAAATGCATACATTATTTATTAGAAGCTATTCATGTTGAGGTTTATAACTAAATTAGGATGGACTGTTAATTAAGGAAGTCAGTGACTGGCTTCTACTTGCAAACCTCCATTTGTTCGGGGTTTCGTTTTTAAATTTAAAGTTTACCCAAAATTTTTATTAAACAGATTTTCTTTTTTTTAAATACCTTTTTGGAAGACACTAGAGTCCCCTACAAATTAGCTGGAGTAGTGGTGCGTCAGGAAGTCAGCACTTGCTTTGCATGGAACTCTCAGAGCACACTTTTGTTGAAATGGGTTTTTGTTCCTATACCGCGAACATTCAGTAAATGGTCAAATATTTTTTTTTGCTTTTAAGGAGTGAAATTTTATTGTTAGACAATGAACAGTCGACCAAGAGGGCGTGGAAGGGGAGCGACCAGACCTTCGGCAAGTCCTTTTGCCTGGGCTTCGACGCCACCCACCACCTCCTCAACAAGCAGTGTTAGTAGAAGAGCCATTGTTCCAAACTTCGCAGCAGCAGGACGACTTGTGGAGCCAAAAGCCGAACCGAAAACCGAGCCAGTCTTTTATTTTTTCTATTTAAATTCAAGTAAATCAACCGGTTCAGGATAACATCGCCGGCGGGAAAGGAAGCGAACAATTCGAATTCTAATCATGTTAACAACAGAGGACACAATAGAGGCAGAGGCCGACCGAAAGGAAAGGGGACGCTTCAAAGGGAAGAGCAAAGGATCATCAAATCCGAGGGCGTATTTTCTCAGGGTTTTGGGGATGCGGACGTTTTGGGCAAACGCAGCAAACTCAAGAACATCAAAGGCAAATTGCTATTATTCTGTAAATTAATGAAACATATATTTTTAGGCGATGAGACTGTCGTTGGGCATTTAGAAAGTTCCATCAATTGCGTTGGTCGCGATTTAAAAACAGAAATAGAGGACAAAAAAGAAGTGTTAAAACGGGCACCAAAACGAGAGGTCGGCGGCACTTTAAATGCTTACGAGGAACTCTGGCAGTCGGACGAGGAAGTTGACAAGGAAGAGCTGGATGAGCTGCTCAGAGACGGCGTAAGTCTAATTCGGTCAGAAAAGGTTCTTTACTTTTTTCTAAAGTCGGAAGGGTTTCTTCTCTTTATTTTTTCTAAATATGTTATATTTATTTAACATTATTTTTGCTTTTTAGTTCATATCCAATCTGAAGAAAGTCTCTAAAATGCCATTCGTTTTACCGTCCAAAGACGAAGCTCAATTTCGAAAGCTGGTAAACAAAAAGGAGAGACGTGAAGAGCTTATGGACGAATTGATGGAGGGCGAACGGTTTGTTTATTTTTTTTATTTATTTTGTCATTCTTTTTTTTAAGGAAAGACACGCAAATGGTCAATAAATCTCACGAAGCCAAGTTTTTTGCAGCTGGTGATTTATTGCGACGCGCAATAAGTGGTGGTAAGTGAACCGTTTTGTTGTTTGTTGCAAGGACGTGACAAGAAAATTTTGGGGGGTGGGGATTTATCAAATTATTTAATTTTACTACAGAAGGTGCCAATTCTATCATGTTCTTCCAACTTCCTCCCACTTCACTTCAAAGAGTATCTGCAGATTCGCTACAACCGGACGTATGGTTCGAATAAACGCCAAACATGGGAAAGTGGGCGGACCCCCTCCCTTTCCCACGCCAACTTTCCACCTCCAACTTTTTAAGCTAATGAGGACAGGCGGCTTTTGAAAATTAACGTCTTTTTTTCGGCAATGACATGTTTTTTTTCTCGAAAAATCGCAGAAATGAAAGATTGACTTTTTATTTTGGCCTTTCTTTAACTCGTACCATTCAAGCAGTTGTCGCAACCCCTCACTTCGTCTAATCCGCCAAATCTGACCAAAACACAACGGCATTGTCTCGATGGAATGCCGACGGGCGTTCAAATCGGCAAATTGCAATTTTATCGCAGCGGTCGCGTGATGATGAACATCGGGGAACAGCGGATGGATATTGCCGAGGCAATTCAAAGCAATTGTTACGAGGTTTTTTGCAGTTAATTCTGAGGTCCCCATTTTTTGATGTTTTTAATAGGCTTTACTGAGGATAGAGACGGAGTCGCCTTCCCAGCCGTCCGCCTCCGCCCCACTCCCTACGACTTCTCTCACCGGGACACAGCACAAAAGGCAATTCCCCGAGATCAACAGCGGCGCTCCTTTCGTCAATCCTTCCACCGCTTTTGCACGGCCTTCTAATCGCATTGGTAAAAGTCGTCTAATTGCTTGCGGCTTGGGAGTAAATTGGGGCCTTTTTTTTTTGGTAAATTTATGGTACCGTAAATGGTCCGGGAAGTCATAATTTTCCTGCAAAGGGGCGAAATTTTTTGGGTTTGTAAGAGATTGTCCCGAAATTTCCGAATAGGTATAACATTTTTCTTAACCGTTTTTAACTTTGGTTTCTTGGTTCTATTTTTTTAAATAAAGTCTCCATCCATCTTTATGCATGAATTATTTCGTATTAAGCAAACAACGCACAGCTTCTGGGGGAGGTGTCCGGCCAATTTGTGTGTTTATTCGATGTCCAGCGATCTTCTATAGACAACGGGTACTGCTAACCGAAACATTCCCTTCGATTGCAAAAGAAAGTATTGTTAAATGTTTGCAAGGACGTAGTTAATTATGAGTTGATTCAGAAATTATTTTTAATGATACCGATTTTAGCGTCGTTCCCCACGGACTACGTCATTGTATTCATTCCATTGTTGTAGATGAACGTGTTAAAATAGTCAACTAAATTCCATCAATTTGAGTTGGGTTTCGAATTTAGCGATCTTTTTTGTTATTTGGTTGGGTATCTCTTCACGGCAAGACCGTTTTTTGTTGTTAATGGTTGGTTGAACTAACACAATTTCTTAGAAATGGGCACCAAACAAATTTGACAAAAACATCAAAATTTCCAATTTATCAACTATAAATGGTTAAAAGAGCAATTGAAGTGAATTGTTCATTTTGTGCGATGTATGCCAAATAAAATTAAAAGGTTATTCAACAAACTCTTCAAATAGAATTCTTTCCGTGGCGTAAGAGGAAAAAAATAAGTTGCGAATAAGGGGGGGGGGGAGGGGTAAATGGTTGCATAATAATAATAATAGCCGGGGGTCGGTGAGCAAAAGCGATATCTGCTGAACATTGGGACATTTCTATGAACATAAACCTGCCGAGTGCACTAAAAATATCATTTTATCGGAGATGCTGCGATTTTTAGGCTAACACATTTCAGGCAAAAAATAATTACTTGCGAGCGATCATTAAATTGATAGTCGAGAATTAAATACAAATTCTTTTATAAAAGTTATTCTATCGAAAAAGCCGCGTAAAAATGGCGAATCCCAAAAATCGCATCTTTTCTTGCGCATAACTTTACATTTTGAATGCGAATGACAACAAAAGGGGGGGGGGGGTACCCGCAAGATCGGACCCTGGAGGGGAAGAGGTTATTCCATCGCAGAAAGTCCTCAGACATTTTCGCCCAATTGTCTCAAACATTCTCCTCATCCGTCCAAGGTCGAATAAATTCAAACATCGCCCGGGGGGAGGGAGTAGCAAAAGCAGCTGAATTGGCCACATTCGGGGGGGGGGGATTCGTTATGCACATGGAAGCCGATGGGATGGTTGGGAAGGGTTTTGTCTGATTGCTTCGTTTTGTGTTAAGTATTTTCATGCTCTACCAAAAGGCAACGACGGGAAAGTGCACTTTTCTTCGCAAATGGAGGGATTGACGGAGTCGGGGGTAATCAAATCCCCGCCGTCGAGGAGGGCCGGTGGCAGCGGCAGTTTGGCTAGACAAACTTCAGGTCGGTTGATTTGGGCTTCTTCTCGGGATCCACAGCTGAGGGATTGTAAGCAATGGAATTGTGCCGTGCCGTGCCGTGCCGTCCTTTACTTACCTCGTATGGGTCCACGCGAGCGTAATTCGTTAGCGCCTGAAAAGGAAATTCGGACTGTAAAATTAAGCCAATTTCTTTTATCTTTTTTCGCATGTTTTGGTTGTGTGAGTCCAATCACAGCGCGTACGTGTACAAAAGGCCCCTTTTGTACAAAATTTCCCATAACGGAAATCGTTTAAAATGTCATTAAATTTGTGTGCATTCATTTGTCAGTGTGTTGTTTCATTAATTTGCCAATCGTTTAATGAATGAATGGCTTAACCCCTTATTAAATTAACAATTATGCTGCTTTAACTCTTTCCACAAAATGCTTTGATTGGACTCATAAACTGCAACAGAACCACCCACGTTTTGTGCTTGGTGTGCGTGCCGGTCGGTCAGTTAATTAAAAAACAAACAAAAAGCGTTAAAAAAACTTGGAAGGAAGTTCAAAATTTAGCGCAAATGTGCCAAAAATCACACGGCAATCAGAAAAGACAGATGGAGGGGGAGGACAGCAAAGTTTTGACATTTTGGCAAAATCCTACGGCATTCGCTAAGTAAAGGCCGCGCGGCACCCAACACCACGCAAAAGTGCCCAAACGTTCAAAAAGGCTAATTATGCTAATTATACGCACGCTCTATTTCTTTGGCAATCCGAAGCCGTCGATAGGACTGGCGGAGACGGTCACCCGCCTGGAGAGTCAGCGAGGACGGGTGGGAATTCTGCAGCGTGGACTGGAAAGCCTTCACTACCCTCATCTGAAGGAATTGAAAGAGAATTGGTTGTGCTGCTGGGCAACGAAAATGCCGGGGGGGGGGAGGGACCCCCCCCCCCCCCGAACTTTCATTTGTTTGAAAGGATTGCCCCCTAAATCAGTAAACGAAACTCCGAAATAAAGTAAAGACGGACGGACGGACATTTGCCCATTTGTCAGGTCGAGAGATTGAATAAACAAAAAACAACGATTTGTTGAATTGAGATGATCAATTTCCCACCAGAAGCTTAGCACAAAAATGGGACCCCCCCCCCCAACTATTGAATGAAACACACAGCAACTTCGCCTTTCATCCAAGTTTAAACGCCTAAATTTAAGTTCAAAAGTTGAGGTGTCAGAAACTCAAAAATTGAAATTTTGCTATTTGCTAAAAAAAAGTCGGAAAAAATATTTAGAAAGGACCAACGAGACGAAACATTGGCAAAAAAGTTAAGCCATTTACAAAAGAGTGAAGGAATGTGTGGTGAAAGAAAGTGAAAGAGACAAAACAGAAACGGAAAGGGCGACGGACTGAAACTGACCTGGGTTTGGAGACGGGTTAGCCCCAACAACCACAGAATTTGGCCCGGACGCGCGGCGGCACTCGGCGCAGGCACTCCGCCAATTTCACGGCCCCCCGTCTGACGAATCTTTAAAATGTTTTTTTTGTGTTAATTCCGTTCCCCCCCCCCCCAAAATTGAAGATGAACTTTCTGCGGCACTGCTCACCTCCGGAATGTCGTATTCGCCGGTTACCAGGATGGAGGTCGGCTGCACTTCGCCACGACCGAATGCAAAAAATTTGGGCAATACATTCGATGGGATGGTCACAATGATCTGATTTGTGAGGGTAATTCATAACATTCAAAATAATCGAAAGGTTAGAGTCCTCTCCTACCTGACCCCAGATCAGTTCGAATAAACCGAACAGGAAGCAGTAGCTCCACTGGATGGCCGTCAACGGGGCGGTGGAGAACCACCGACCGCCGAACTGGACGATCAGAATTTGTGAGACCAACGTAATAATCCAAATGGCACAGAAAATCGGGTTGGCAAATAATCCCTGAACGGGAGAAAGGCCGTTTAAAAGCTGCCGCTTAAAATGCCTGCCTTGAACACGTTCCGCTCGCCGTGAATTTTTCGCGAATTAATCTCGTTGAAAAGAGTCATTCAGCACGAACGTGTTGAAGATGATGGTGAAGTGCATGGTGGGCGCTGCCTCGTGCGGCAATTCACGCGCCCTCTCCTGCTCCAAATCGGGAATGAATTTTTCGCCTAAAAAATGTTGTCCAAATCACAAAAAAAGGGGGGGGGGAATCAAAATGACCAAAGAAGAGAAGTCCGAAGAGAACGGCCAACTGATAAATGCCATGTCCAATGATGTTCTTCACCATTGTCCGTGAAATCAACGACTTCGTCCGACCGTACGGTTTCCGCTTGAGCAAATCCTCGGTGGGCATTTCGGTGGCCAACGCCAGAGAGGCCAACGTGTCCATGATAAGATTCACCCACAACATTTGAACGGCCTAAAGACCGGACAGTCTTTGCAAAAAAGCATTATAAATGAATGGCACACCCTGAGGGGAGAGTCTTTGGTGGCACAAGCGCCCACAAAGGCAATTGTGACGGCAACGACATTAACCGTTAGCTGGAACTGCAAGAACTTGGCAATGGAATCGTACACATTCCGCCCCCACATCACGGCTTTCACAATCCTTCAAAAGGGCCAAATTAAAAGCAAAAAGCAATTTTAATCCCCAACGATGTGAAATTGTCGTCGGTCAAAATAATGTCCGACGCCTCTTTCGCCACATCGGTGCCCGCAATTCCCATGGCAAAGCCAACGTCCGCTTTCTTCAAGGCCGGCGCGTCGTTTGTGCCGTCGCCGGTCACTGCAACCACTTCCCTACAAAGCGGCAAAGTTAATTAACTTCTTCAAAATCAAATTTCGTACATTTTTCAACTCAAAATCCCCCTAAAATCTTGAACGGATCTTGTCATGGCCTATCATTTCAGGGATTGTTGTGAACAACGACCTGTTCTTCGTGCATTTCGACTCGATAATGCCCTTGACGAGCACATATTTGTCGGTCGGCTGGGCACGGGCCAGGACTCTCAGTTTGGGCCAAATTTGGTCCAATTTCCGTTGGTCCACAACTCCGTCGGAATCTCTGGTGCGCGCGTTGAATTCCTTCCCCTCCAGCGCTAAAAAGTCTTCTCCAGGCCTCAAAATGCCGCATTGAGTTCGCGATTGAACGGGCGGTGTTTATGTTGTCCCCAGTGACCTAATACGGTACTGAATTTCTCGGACAGAAAAGGCAATGGCACTCATTTGATCACCGACCATTCGTACGGTAATGCCGGCCCGTTGACACTTTGCGATGGCCTCGGGCACTTCCGGCCTGACCGGATCCTGAATTCCCAACACGGCAACGGCCGTCATTCCCTCGCGCAGACTCTCCTCGTCGTCCCAATTTACATCGACGCCATCGAGCGGAAACTGAAGATGAACACGCAACAGGAACCTCGTCGAAACAATAAATTACCTCATTAGGCTCTCCATTCACGGGCACGTAGTCTTTGTAGGCCAAACCAATGCTGAAAGCAAAGAATCCGAAGCCATCCCAAAGCAATTCAGCAAAAAACGAACGTTCGGAGTCCGTCCGATGCCATCGGCTCAATCACTGTTTGGATCAACTCGCGCTGTTGACGCTCTCCAAAAGGCTGTCAAATGTCCCCCGGCACCCAAAATGTAAGTGCACCTAAAGACGGCACCTCTTTCCGAGTGTAAATGCCAGACAAAAGCAATTGCCGACCTCGACAGAATGATTTCCGAGGCGCCTTTGGCGTACAAACGAAAGCCGCCGCCCTCATTCCGTCGGATAAGCGTCATCATCGACTTGCGCACCGAATTGAAGGTGAACACCTACAAGTTGAGGGCTCTTTCCAACAGAACATTCGAAAACCACCGGACTTTGAGCAAAGATTCTTCGGGGAATTTGCGGCGAAATTCCTCATAACTTTGGCCCAAGTCGAGCACAAAGCCAAGCAAGGCACATCTAAACGAACGAATGAACTGGAATGGAACAAATTGCCATTCTTTTGGCCATCCGGCCATTCATTTACTCACTCAGTTTTGTTTCCAATTTGCGTCTTTTGCGTGCCCTGCGTCGTCGGCAGCATAACTTGCGTATTATAGCCGCTATTTACGGAAATGCCCTCCACCAAAATGTCGCGCGTTCGGAGGTCCAATTCGGCCCATGAGGGCGATTTGTCTTTGTAGAAGCGGCCTTATTTATTAGGGACAAATCGCATAAAGCCAACAAGTTCAGTAAGTTTAAGTTACTCACTGTTCACGAAGCTTTGGACGACAGTCATTCTCTGAGGGGGGGGGGGGGGGGAGGATTATTTCATTTGCGCATTCTTTGGCAGACAACAATTTACGAATTCCGTTACTTACATTTGTAGGTGAGAGTACCTAAATAAAATAAAATAAATTAAATGTAATGTTTAATTAAACAAATGCAAATATTCGCTTACCCGTTTTGTCGGAACAAATGGACGTCGCGTTGCCCATCGTCTCGCAGGCGGCCAAATGTCGGACCTTTCGGGGAAAAGGGACTTCCAAAAACTGTAACAAAGTGGAGTAGACCAACCAGGTTGTTGTCCTTCATCATCTTCTTGACCGAATAGGTCAGCGCGAGAGTGATGGCCAAGGGCAATCCCTCGGGGACAGGCAATTACCAACACAGTGACGCCGATGATAATGGAGTCGACGAAATTGGTGATGTCTTTGGCCTCGAAATGGCGTTTTTCCTCGGGCCCCCAAACTGAAAAGGCAATTAGTCGAACATTTCGAAGACAAAAACAGCAAATTTACCGTATTTGTGCAGCTGAAAATTTGACAATAAGCACCAGAACAGTGGCGGCGGCCACGACGGAGCCGATATAGCCGATTTGGACGGCCAAATTGGAAAGCTGAAGAAGCCCCGTCGATGTGTAATAAATCATTTATTAGGCATTTGACTTGCCTTTCCCTGCAAAACCGATTTGGTCTTCGAATTGTCCTCCGCCGGCAACGGCGCCGGCGCCACCGATGCGCCGTTCGAATTAAGCGGCGGCGGCGGCGACGGCACATCGGCGGGCATCGAAGCGGCGACCATTTGGCCATTGGCCACAGCTTTCAACGAATCGCCGTTCAGAGCTAAAATCCAAAAAAAAATATTTAAAAATGGAAATAATTTGCAGACGTTGGCCATTTCTGTTGGCACTCTTTGCCGCAATGCTGGACACGGAATTCTGGGTGTTCTGCGTGCTGGAACTGCTCGTTTGGGCTTCCCCTCCAGCGCTTTTGGTCACTCCCAACAGAGTCCTAAATGTATTTTTGGGATTCGAAAACTGAACGTTCCATTCCACCAACATTATGATGCCCGTCTGAGAGTGCACCCCAACCGCAGTGACCACCATCCTCCCACTGCCTTCCATCGCATGAGTGCCTGAATTCAAAATTAAACAAAAAGCCCAAAAGGCGACCCACCGGACAGAAGAATTGGGTCCGTCTCGGGACTCTTGCGGATGTGGTCGGACTCGCCCGTCAGAGTGGACTCGTCGATTTTGAGGTCATTGCTTTGGAGAAGAATGCCGTCCGTCGGCAACAAATCGCCGTATTTTACCCTCGCAATGTCTCCGACGACCATCTGAAGGGGCCGGTGATTTGTCGGTTGGTGTCAAAGCAAAAGCTTTCGCTCTAATTACCTCACTAATTACAATGTCCAAAGCCCTGCCGTCCCGAATAACGGAGAATTTGTGCTCCGTCTCAATTTTGCTCTGCAACCCCCGAAACTGTTTCTCCTGCAATGCAACAATTTAATTATTAAACCATTCATTTTGGTGCCATTCAAAGAATAAAATTCTGTGCCCACTTTGCTCCAGTCGTTGAGCGCAGTGACCAGCACGACGACAATAATCTGAGGCAAAAAGGCAATAATTAACAATCCCCCCGGGGGGCGGTAGGATTTGCCACTCCGTCCGTCCGAATGCCTGCCCTTTGAACTGACCGCGATCAGAATGGCCGCCCCTTCGATCCATCCGGCGTGCTGTTCCGTTAAGCCGCTGCTTTGATCCCCGCCGCCGCCGCCGCCGCCATCACTGCTTGGCGTCGTCGCTGCGACGTGCGCCGAAAGGGCGCTGAATTCGTCCTTATTCGGCGGCTTGTAGAAGGACAGCGCAAGGGAAATGACGGCCGCCGCCAAAAGAATGAGCTAAAATTGAAATTAAATTGAAATTTAATTTAATTTAATTAATCAAATTTATAATAAAAGTCACCAAAGTGACGTCCTGAAGAGCCTCCCAGGCCAATCTGAAGAAAGATTTGGGCGGCACCGGCGGAATTTCGTTTCGTCCAAATGCGCTTCGCCTGCGTTCCAATTCGGCCGCACTGAATCGGCAGTCCGTTCACCGGGTCCGTCTGCAATTTGGCACATAATCCCTCGTGGCCGCCGTAATCGGCGGCGATCTGAAGACAAACCAAACGCTTTGAGGAATAATTAATTGATTGATTGATTGATTGATTGATTAATTGATTAATTGATTGATTAATTGATTGATTGATTGATTAATTTAGCTTCCTCCTTTTCAGAAGGCCTTACAAAAGAGAGCCAAAAGTCTTTGTTAAAGCCTAAAGCCCACCTTCTCCAGTGCGGCTGCCCCACGAAGTTCCATCAGCGAGCACAGCTCCTTCTGTGACACATCGAAGCCGCGCGCGTTGGTGGACGTTTCCTTTGCCATTTTCGGTGTTTTTGCAACAAGTAAAGGACGAAAGGACGTCAACGGCAAGTCGTAACAGAACGGTTAGTGCCGTTCTTCATTCACAGCGGTAGAAACGGGAGGAAGGGAATGTGCCGAACGCGATTTGGGCTGGGAATGGCGGAGGGGAGAGCACCGGAAGAAAAGAAGAAAAAAGGAGGGGAAGAACGACGGGCGCTGGGGGGGAAGTCGTTATAGACGGTGGGAGTGGACGAATGGAGGTGATTAGTGATTAGTAATTATGATAATGAGGACAAAGGATGGTGAGGATTTTTGTGGCTTGTCCGTCGTCTGACCTTCGTTGAATGCTAACTCTGCAATTGGAAAACGCGAGAACATTATGAGATGCCAAAATGGGACAATTCGGAGGCGGGGGGGGGGGAGACGGATGGAACAGCAAAGTCGGTCATTGATTCGCCCACTGATCTCGTTGAACGATCCATTAACGCTCACACAGACGGAAAAGTGAGTGATCGGAGGGGGGAGAAGAGGGGGGGGAGGGGGGGGGGCTCGTCCATTTGTTCAACTCTCTGCTGATTCATCGCTTCTCTTCCCTTTCTCCATCAACTAACAACCAAAACAAAACATAATTTGTTATGTTATACAGAAAAAAGGGCGTATGAATATTTAATTTCTCATGGGAGGGGGGGGGGGGGGGGGGGAGGGTGATAAGAGGGGACGGGGGAGGGACGGGGGGAGGGAAGGGGATGATACGGCAGGAGCACCAGCGGTTCAAAAGAGGAAAGATGAAATGTGATGGGTGAGATGGGGAAGGGGAAACGCGGGAATGAATTATAAATTGGAGGGGTGGGGGGACCCGAAAACGCCTTGGGGGAGGGGGAGGGGGGGGGGGGGGGATCCCGAAAACGCCTTGGGGGAGGGGGGGGGGGGCCGAAAACGCCTTGGGGGAGGGGGAGGGGAGAGGGGGGGGGACCCGAAAACGCCTTGGGGGAGGGGGGGGGGCCCGAAAACGCCTTGGGGGAGAGGGAGGGGGGGAGGGGGAGGGGGAGGGGGAGGGGGGGGACCCGAAAACGCCTTGGGGGAGAGGGAGGGGGGAGGGGGAGGGGGGGGGGGACCCGAAAACGCCTTGGGGGAGAGGGAGGGGGGAGGGGGAGGGGGGGGGGGGATCCCGAAAACGTCTTGGGGGAGGGGGGGGGGGGCCCGAAAACGCCTTGGGGGAGAGGGAGGGGGGGAGGGGGAGGGGGAGGGGGGGGGGGGGATAATGGGCCATGGACCCCGTCACAAACATTCAGAGAGTTCATCGTCCCCTGCTGGAGAATGTGCGGATGATGGACCATTTCCTTCCTCCAAGACGAACATTCGCTTTCCTTTTCCGTCGGAATTTCGGAGGGTTCTTTTGGGTGTTATGGACTAAATGTGTTTTCATCCCCGCGAGGAGCAAAAGCATTTTACAAACTTTGGAGGAATAAAATGGGGGGGGGGGGGAATTGCGTGAACTAACCGTTAAATTATTCCAACGCATTCATTGGAAACGGGAGGACCAAAAATTGAGATTATCGAATCGATTTTCGGTTAATTAAATGACCAGGCCCCCGGGGGAGGTAAACACAAATAATTATAATTTTGCCCTCCCTCCCGCCGTCCATATTAGCGGGGCTCTCTCATCTCCGCCCATCCCCATAATTTGTGGGGTAAATTGGGAAATGGAGGGGGGGGGGGGGGGGTGGGGGGGGGGGGGGTGAGAGGAGAGCATTTGATGCTGAAGAGGCAACCACCAACCGGGGGGATCAGACCCGTCCAATCCCATTTCCTCCCGCATTTTATTAGCACGGAATTTGTGCCCCGGGGGGATAAGAGCGAATGCACGTTCAAAGTGATAAATGACAGCCATTTCCCATCAGCAGACGAGGGAAATTGCGCAGTTGCCATGGTTTCTCTTTTCTTCTTTCTCTCTTCGCTGGCATTGGCATTCTTTGGGCGTATAAATTGGAGAAGCGACGCCGGGGGGGCCTCAACCTTCCCTTTCCCCTCATTCACTTCCACTCACTCCCGCCCCGCCCGCTGGGCTAATCCCTCATCCTCCCGCCGGGATTTGCTCAATTTCCTCCAGGCTCCCCCCCCCCCCCCCCCCCCCCCCCCCCCCTCCTATTCCCATTGGCATCATCCAATCGCCCCCCCCCCCCGCATAAAAGGGGGGGGGGACTTCCTGTTAAAATAAAACAAAAACTGATTTTATGGAGAGGGGGGCAAGTTTTGGGGAAAGGGGTTAAGTGAAGGCATTTGTGGGAGAAGCAGCAAGCTTCGGCGAAATGGAAAGTGGCATTTGTCTTAAAATGGGAGCGAGGAAGACGCATTGGTTGAGGTGTGGAAGAAAGGAATGAATTGCCCTCCTCTCGCCGCCCTCTCCCCCCCCCCCCCACGTCCGCCTAATACGGATGCCGAATTTGGAATGCTAATTGGATTAGGCATTGGGTGAAAATGGCATTTGTTGGGAGAATAGGCCCCTCAGGGGAAGAGAAAGACCCGACCGCGCAACGCCCGTCCATTCCCGGAAATACCGCACTCAGACACCGAATGGTTTGATTTGAGACACAAATCCTTATAAATAAGTGCATCAACAAAGTCCACTAAAGAGGGGGGGGGGGGGGATTTGCATTTGCATCACTCTTGATTAGGGCGAGTGTTGGTTGGCCTCGGAGGGCAAAGACAAATCAAACTTTTGATTCGTTTGCCCACGTCAATGGAAAGAGTTGGGGGGGGGGGGGATTTGATCGCCTCGGGACTTTATTCACTTCAAACGCCCAATTCCATTTCATTTCCCTTCACAAAAACAAAACTTCGGAGCGATCGGCGGAATCGGCGGCCGGCGACGGCCGCCACGGAGCGGGACGTTTGAGCCCCGCGTTTGGCCCGAACAGTTTGAACCAAAGCAAACGAATTTTGTATCATTCGAAAGCTTTAAAAAGAGAAAAAATTATATAAGGCTTATTTATTCAATGCTTCTATTGATTTAAAGCTTTCAAATGATTCCAAACTTATTTGGTTGATTTGGCTGGCTGTGGTGCTCAGAGGTACGGCGCTTCAAAGTGTTCGGTGCCCAAACGACCCGCACTCGCCCCACCCGCGGGCGATTGCCTTTTGCGAAGAAAACAACGAGTTTAAATAACCGTCCGATCACTTCGATCACTCCGCCAATTGCGTCAATTGGCCTCGAAAGATGACATTTTGTGAGAGTGAAGGGCCAAATTTAAATGGGAGGGGCGGGGCGTTCACGAAAACGCCCAAGCATTGGAGCAATGAATAAAAATGAAATTCAGGCAAAAAAAATGTACGAAAAAGGAAAAAGCGGTGAATTTAAGTTTAAATTGGGTGCATTTGTCGGGAGGGGGGGGGGGGTCATTAAGTGGCGGTGGGAGATAACACTTCGCTTGTGAGAGAGTGAAATGCAGCCGAACATAAATAGGTAAATGCTTAGCAGATTGGGGCGTCGGGGAGAGAAATGATCAAATTTTTTGATAAATGGAGTAACGGATGAGCGGGGGGGGGGAGGCAGTCAGTCGATAAACACAGAAGGGGGGGGGAAGGAGGTAACCCCCGAGGGGATTGCTAAAAGAATAGCTGAAGGGTTCCCAATTAAAGATTTGTTCGACATTCGCAGGAAGGGTATCAAAGGGCGGTTAATAGGCGACATTCCCAATAATCACACATATTTGACGCACAATTACAAAAACGCTCAACCGCGAGTAGGGGGGCGGGGGTGAGGGGGAGGGGAGGGGGGGGGGGGGAGGGGGGGGCGGAAACCTGAATTGCCTGGGGGGGAGGAAGGGGGAATATCGATGTGGGGAGGGAGGGGAGGGAGGGGGTTATTGGCCGATATGTGAGGGCAGTGGCCGGATAAACGGCCGGATAATTGAGCAGCAAAGGTTGGGACGGGCGGGCAGAAGGAGAACAAATGAAGCTCAAAACGGTCACATTGATCAATGATCGATCACCAACAATATGACCAAGTCAAACGATGATCAAATGCAATTGATCACCAACATTCGTTCATTTTCCCAGTGAAATCGATGGAATTGTTGTTGGTAAAGAAATTTCGTCAAATGGCGGATGAATGGCTGGCTGGACTTTGCGGTGGCGATCACCGTCCATCGGACGGACAAATCGAATTGAATTGAATTGAATTGAATCGGAGTGTCGGGGAGGGGGGGGGGGGGGGGGGGGGGGAATAAACAAATGTTGGACGAATGGACGAAGCAAATTGAGGAAACGAATGAATGAATTGGACAGTCAGTCCAAAGATATGTATTTGCGCAACTCATCGGCGTCGTCGTCGTCGTCGTCTCGTCCATTCTTCCCATTGTGGCCACTCCGATCAAAGAAAAAGGATGTCCCTTATTATGATGACACCCATTGAAAAACTGCTGCTTAATCTGAGATGAGTCCGATCGCAATGGACGCTTAAAAATTTCTAAAAAGACTACCGCAATGAAAATGATCACGCCGAGAGTTCGATCTAATCCCAAAAAGTTGTAGACTTTCTTTCAATTGCTGGCACTGAACCGAGTTACCGTTTTGTATTTTTTGGTCCGAATGAATTTTTTCCCGCTCATCATTTTTTGCATCTCGCCAATGTGAATAAAAGCATTTTGGAGGAGTCCGTTCGGCGCTGATAAGCGCCACCGAGAATTTATTTTGAAATTTTAGCAATTTTTATTTGTGGATTGCATTCAAACTGTACTTAGCGTCCAATTATATTGGGAGCCCTGCTGGTTAAGGAATGAGGACAGATCGCCGTCGAATGCAAAAGTCCATCAAGTCCTTATGGCCATGGAGCCTAACGGATGTTCGGTTTCATTTTCTTTACCATTTTTCTTCTTCACTTTGGAAAATTGTACCACATTTTATTCCGGTCATTTTTTAACCGCAAATACAGTGAAAATCAACAAACAACCCAAAGAACAAAGGTTATACGTTAAAATAACAGAAAAATTGCAACAATCGCAAAGAATAAATAATAGAAAAGACAGTGCGAAAATGAACGGATGACACGACCAAAATGGATGTGATGAATTATGAGGAAATATTGAGGGGAGGGAGGGGGGGGGGGGGGGGGGAATCGAAAGGGGCAAGGGGAAAAGGAAGATGGGGGAGGGGGGGGGGGGGGAAGGAGATGGGAGGGGGAAAGGAAGATTGGGGGGGGGGGAAGAACTTTGCGGGTAAACGGATTTAACCATTTATGGTTGTAATTGTAATGCAAAAGGGCCGGTGCTAACTGCTAAAATGGTGAGATGAATGAATAATGGGGCGGGGGGGAGGGAATTTTACACATCGGCGGAGGTCGGAAAGAATGAGTCGAAAGTCAAAGAGTGAACCCGCAAAAAAAGGAAAAGAATTCAGTGTCGTTGTTCAGAATGGAAATGGAAACGCATTCCAAAGGGACGAAAGATTAGCTTATTTTCCATTCAACCGACGCTCAACGCATTCCAAAATTATTTACAAAGTCATTTCGGAAGCCGTTTAAGTTGATGAATAGTGAGTGTGTTTAGAGGTAAATTTGGCAGAATCCAAATTGAAAGAGAAGAGAACGTAAAGAATCGTCAAAAGGTAAGTTAACGTTTTGTTTGATTTCGAGACCATTGCCACAGAAAGGAGGGGGGGGGGGGGGGGGACAAAATGAGTCGGCAACCAACAGTAATAAGGCCAAGAACATTCCGCGTGTTGTGTGTGTTCATTTTGACTAATTCAATTGGTTTAATTTCCCATCGTTGTCCAATTTTGTGTTCTCCGGTGGGAGATGTGAAGAAATAACGGCAAAATTGAAAAGAGACATAACATCGCCGCCGGAGAATGGGAACGGCGGGTCGACGGACGACTGACGCAATTGGAGCGGGCGAGCGAGCGGTTCTCTGAATACTGCCCACAATTGAAGATCAAATTATTGTAAAGAAATCAATAATTGTTCAATTCTAAGAACCAAATGAACCACCAACTAACTACCCGAGAAGGCTATTCTGTATATACTAAAAGACCAAACCCCAAGAAAGTGCCTTGAATTAACGTTAAAAGGGTTTACCCCTCCCCCCCCTCCTCCCCCCAAATGTGCCTGCCTTTCAGTCCGTCCATGCCCCCATTCGTTCATTCGCATTCAGCAGTTGTGCCATCCCTTTCTCGAGCCGTTGTTTTTTCCCAATGTTCTTCTCTGACTAACGCATTTTGTACATCGTCTAAGTTGGTTACGTAAAGATGCCAGTTCCGAGCGGGCAGGCCCACTTTCGACTACGCATTTCTCAAAATGTCCACAATCAGAAAAGAACCGCCACCTAAATAAAAAACAAAAAATGCTGACGAGCACGTTCGGAACCTGTCCTGAGCCAGCAATTTGTCACAACGAGCTTTTAATGCTCGAAACTGAGTTTTTTCGAGTTCGGACACTTTGGCCTGGCGAAGACGAACCGCTCGTTCTCGAATCTTTGAAGCAAATTTTCTAATTTAATTCTTTGTTGGTTGTACGACTCCCACCAAAAATCACGATTCTTACCCCAATTTCAGTGAGACGAACTCGCAAAGAAGGTCCAAGCCCTGCACCGATATGGTCGGAAGGGCTCAAAATTGTCAAGAACGGCTCAACTAAACGGCATAAGCACAAATCCGTGGAGAGTCGATTGTAAACACTAAAAATGATAAAAATTTTAAGTCTTTTAGTCTTTAATATTTTAATACGGAAATTGATGGTAGAGAAGTTCGACAAGTGCGCAAGTCTGGACCTCACGAAGAGGATGGATCCGAAGAAGAGCCCAAATTTTATCGACAAATGCTGTAAAAATGTTCCAATCGTTGTGCGGGGGAGGAAGACACTGTTGGCGTTGCAGAAGGACTCAAACAGCGCGAGGACAATGGGCCAGGAACAAAATCAGAGGACGCCGAAGAACAAAAAGTGCTCCTCAACTTCACCGCCACCTGTCTTTTAGAATCCGACGAAGGCAAAGATGACTGAGTTGGATGGGCATGGACATTGCCGGCGGCGACGTCTTCAGAACAACACTGCCACCTAATCTTTGCGGAGCTGGCGATTCCTTCAGAGCATTCGCTTTGGGCAATGAGAAGTGACCGGACGTTCCGTCCAATTCGATTGCGAAAGGGTAGAAGTTGAGTCCGACAACAAACCGTCCCTTTTCACTAGCAAAACCAATAGACGGAGTGCAGCGAGAAGATCTCCAGACATTCTGCAAATTGAATGGAAAAGTAAAGAAGTGTGATGATGAAAGAAGATTCTCTTCCTGAATGCACATACAAATGTGCCTGAACGGCCATGAAATTGAGCAGCGGATGTTTGAGAAGGAAGCGGGACAGTGTGTTAAGCGCTAATTGGTTGGCATTCGAAAACACTTCGCTTAGCTGTGCCTCGTTGGGAATCGCTTAAAATCTCAAAATAAGCCGTTTCCGTTGAGTATATTATCACTTTGTTCTGTGCGTTCAGTGAATGCCCGCAGTCCGGGCACAATTGAAGGGCGTCTCAACGGAATTGTCCACCGGCAACTCTACACTCCGCTGCGCTGTGCCTTTGTCCTGATTTAAGCGCAATCTTTCGAATTTGACCAGGCGCTTTCAAAGCCGTCGGCCCCAGTCCCAATTGCAATTTGTCGTTTCGTCCCCACACAAAAATTTTCCCTTCGACCGAAACGGCAGTGGTGAAATTACGAGCTAAACATATATTTTGTTTGTTGAGGAACTGAAACATTTAAACCGACCACAAACAACTTCGAACCATCGAACTTCCTTGGGGAACTTCAACTTTGGTGGGTTGGACTTTTTCTTTTCTGTTCAGGTGCCCCAATTGCATTTCCAATGACTTCCCCCATGTGAACAGCTCGCCATCGACCGTCAACAATGCGGAATGGTTAAAACTAAACAAACAAAACGTCCATAATGCGTACATCCTTCAAAATCACCAAAGACCCGTTTATTTTCAAAACCATACCCGGCACTCAAAGCCTTCACTGAACCGTCGTCCCATTCACAAAGTTTTCGAATGCGCAAATGAACTGGCGGTACATTGACCATTGAAGTAACCGGCTCACCCAATATGGTGGCTATTTGCGCACTCTCTGCCATTGACGGATGTTCATGTTCACCTGTTTTGCCCTTTGCTTCTTACAAATTATGGACTTTGAATTATTACAAATATTTCCATTAAACCGAACTTTTTTGTTTTGATCGGAGCCGTCTTTTGCAGAAATGTTTTCATCTTCAGCGACTGCGGCGAATCGCCCCACTCAAACAGCACCCCTTTCTTTGTTTCGTCGACACCCAACGCAATTCCATGAAAATATTCTAAAATTACCAGAATTATCTATGCAAACAAATCGGTAGAACAATATAATTATACTTGAAGCCAGCAAAGAAATAGGCATTGGAAACGGCAACTGAATTGGATTTGTAGCTTTGATTGGATTTCCTTCCAAATGGCGAGGGTCAACGCCCAATTGGCCATGGGACAAAGCGCCACAACCGAAGACGCGCCCGTCAAAGCAAAGCGCCAATGTGTGGGAATAGCCAAGACTGAATTATTGATTAGAGAACGAATCAGTCGCGACTAATTTACTTTTACCATATTGTTTTGACACAACCCAACGCAGTAAACGGACGACTCTTTGTTGGTCGTCTCAAATCGGCGATTCCGCCATTTCCAAGCTGTCCATACAGTCCCCAGCCCCAGAGGTAAATCTCGCCACTCTCAGAGACAAATCCCGAGTGGTAATGACCGGCGCAAATGCTAACAATGCTCCCCCATCTGCCTTTTATCTCCTGCAATATGTAAACGAATTGAAATTAAAGTTTATTTTTTTCGAAACAGCATACAATTGGCAAAACGATCGGGCTTTTCAGTCCCATCGCCGCATTGGCCATATCTATTCAGTCCCCAACTAAAAAGTCGGCCAACGACGGTCAGAAGAAGAACATGTTCAGTGCCACAAGAAACCGCGCGGATCTGCCAGAATTTCGTTGTTCAAAATTTGATAAAACAAAATATCAATTACACCTCAAGACGCGAATCTGGCAACTTCACAGCCTGGGGAATTGAAGTGTGAACAAATGGACCCGCCCGTTCTTTGCCTCTCGGCAATCTCTTTCTCGCTGGAAATGTGTCGGCGGCACTTTCTTTTGCGTCCTTTGTTCCCGTAGATTGAATGGCATTACCACGGGCCAATGTCGAGCACTGTCCTCCGCTGGCCTTTGGGTGTTCGGTGCGTAGCAACCGCTGAGTTCCAGCAGAGAACTCACCCCAGAAAAACGGTCGAAATCCCATGCCGTCGGAATTGGCACAACTGTTCACAATTTCATATGCATCTTCGCCAATTAAAATAGTACAGTTGGGGCCGGAATCGACTGAATTCCTTTGCAATTTCGATTCACACTTCGATTGCTCTTCCTTTTCCGTGGCAAAGTGAAAAAGACGCATCAAACACACCAATTGAAGGGAATGTGCACAATCAATTGACCTTAATACCAAAGATTCTTCGTTTGATACTTGAACAGTCTCCATAATTAACCTTTCTGTCAACAGTTTGGCAATTCTGTTAACCATTTGAAGTTGAATAATATCAAAAAACGGGACCAAATTAAACAACTTGGCCACGACAGTTCTGGAGTACGAGTCAATGGAAGGCCAATGCATATAAGAGAGGCATTTGAGCAGGCTTCCGACCAGTTTAATGGACTTCCAATCGGGCCATTCAAGCAAAAAGCGCACAACCGTCGGACTGTGCACGGACGCATTGCGGCAGAGAAGCACACAAACGCAAGACAAAAGCGAATAACGAAGCAAAACCAGAAGGACTTCGGCTTCATTCACATCAAATTTAATCAAAAAATTCCTAAAATGTAAGTTGTAGTAATAAACCCTACAACAAACCTCCCCCCCCCCCAAATTTTTAGACCTGAGTTCGTATTCGAGAGCATCCTTTTCCACTTCCAATTCCTTCCGGTGTCCATTTTCCTCCAGTTTAGGTGTCATCTTCAGATATGTGAGCAATTCGGGCCAAAAGTGCACCAAGCAGCAATTGTCGCAGTGATTTATCACCCGAGTCCTTTTCAATCTTGACCCTAAGAAAAGGCAATAGAAGGTCCTCTCGACTGCTCTCCTCGAGAACAGAAAGTAAGGCACTTGGCTCAATCTGAGAGAGAAAATACCATCCATGAAAAAAGAAAATTAAAAATGATGGACAGTAATAATCCCTATGGCGTATTTAGGGACAACGAATCAAATCTGCCATTATTAATTGTCGGCAATCTGGTGTTTAGAAGAAACACCCCCAGGGGATTCGGCATATCGCTTATTTCGCCTTCCATAATTACGCCATGTTCAGCCCATTTATTGGTGAAGTGACTTACTTTACATTTAAAAGCAAGAGAAATGATGCTGTCAACTTGGGGAACGTCAACAGCGGAGGGAATTCGAAGTGACCAGCGAAGGAGAGAAGGCAAAGTTTTAAAGGCGAAATTTGCAGAAAGTCAGCAACAGTAGAGAGACAATCGGTAGAGTAAAATTTTGAGCTGAGATGATCAAGAACGAAGTCATTCAGTGACCTAAATATTAATTTGATAACGGATTCTAATTTACGCATTAAATGTCACTTTTGAGTCCGCACTGTAAAAAGCCCTGTTTCTGTAACAATTGAGAAGCATTCCAGCGGCTCCTCACCACTTCTGTTAGCATTAGCAGAGGCCGATGGAATTAAATGCAAAATTTTTGCGTCGGCTTCCAACGGCGCATTCGATGTCAAAATGGCCTTTGTTGGTTCATAACGAACAGAAGTTCCAGCCGGCTTTAAAACAAAACAAAACAAATGAATGGGGCTGATTTCAAAGAAAAAAATACTTGAAAAACCCGAAGGTGAATAAACAAATCGTTTTGAAGAGTCAGCACAACAACCATTCGTGGCATGCAAAGCACTTGGCGTATGTTATCGGTTGCAAAAAACTCCAAACAAAATTGTGGCGGAGCTGACGAAAGAGTTTGAAAAGAGTCGAAAACGGAGAGCTTAAACCTCAACATTTTTAAATTATTGATTTCGACGATGTCAAAACCTGATTTTTGCAAAAATTCAACACACAAACGGACCCCCCAACTTGCGGTAAAATATACGATTTTTGGTCGACTTGGTGAATTTGAGATGTTGTAACTCGCATCAAAGTTTCTCGAACAGAAGTATCATTGCTTTCAAGAGGCAACATCAATTGGGTCCTATCAGAAAAAGAAACCTAAATTAACAATTTCACAGTTTGATCAGCAAAAGCACACTTAAAAACCAAGCGATTAAATATTTTTATTGGTCGAACTCCTAATTCTTAAAAAGCACCATCTATTTCGGTAATAGTTTGCCCCCACCCCCATTTTTTATAGATTTTAAAGTAAAGAGCCTTTTCATTGAGTTATCACGACTGATTTCGAACCCCGAGCCCAAATTCAAACATTTTTTCGAAATTTAAAATTTCCCAAAAATCAATTTTGGTCCTAAAAAAATTCAAAAGACCTAAATTTGACCATTACTTCCTTTTCGTTGTACTTTTTAAACGAACAATTCACCAAAAGGTAATTCCTGCCAATTTGCGACAAGGTGTGTAATAAAAATATTCCGGCCTTGAGATCAATTTTAACATCAATCCTTCGCAAGTTCAAATTCACAATATATAAGGAGCCACTCTAAATGCTAAGGTTGTATTAAATCATTTATTTGTATTGGCAATACTCTGTCGCCGAATATCAAAAAGGTGTGATCAGTCGAAGAATGAAAGCAAATTGCTGTACAGACTGGCGAGATATGTTTGTGTTGTTTTTCCTCCAGTCCATAAACTTCTGATTCCAAGTCAAATAGTGAAAAACTCGTCGGGTTGACCACCGAAAGAGTCGATTTTTGACCCCACGTAACATCCATAAAGGCACGAAACTGTTTTTGAGAATATACCATTAATAAAGGTCAAAAAGGGTTCTGTAAGGCTAGCCGATGCTTACAGGGACGAGCAATATTGTTTGTCCATCAGATGATATGAAAACGACCACAGAACACTCAAAAGCAATTGCTGTCAAAGCCAATTGTGAAAAACTCTGCAAATCAATACTATATAATTAAACCTCGAATTGGTATTATTAAATTTGATGAGTGCACAAAAAGTATTAAATTATATTTCAGAATAACCTTTTCAGAAAAAAGGCTTCTAATCGAAAACGACGTAAAGCGCGAAGAAGCGCCGATTCTGTAGTGCACAATTAAATCCTCGTTCGAAGTGAGCAGCAGAACAAGAAAGAAATTCTCACACACAATTTGAGCATGATCAACAATTTTGCTTGACTGTTGCTGTTTGACAAATTCTTGCGCAGATTTCGTAAGCGTGTCATCGCATAATTTGAGCTCTATGGTAGGCAGAAGCTAAATTCTAAGTTAATTTGTAAATGCATGAAATTTTTCTACTTTTTTTTTTACCTTTCGACCCCCCCCCCCCCAATCATTCCCCTCCTACTCCACCCAAAAAATTTTCTGATTAAGGCTGTGACATAACCAACACTTACATTAGAAGACATTGCATCGTTTCTTCGGATCGCAAATGTTAACAGTGCATGAACTCCAAAAAAAGAAAAAAAAGCGAATTAATTCGTTTGTGTAAAACATAACGCCAAAATCATTTAAATAAATAACTCAAAATATTTGAGCTTAAACTAGGGTATACGGGACTGGTGCCGGGACGGGATTTCCCGGGTTTTTCAGGTCCCGGTCCGGGCGAACTTTTTGAAAAATGAAAAGTCCCGGTTCCGGTTTTTTGGTCCCGCCGGGACCGGGACCAACCGGGACTAAAGATGTGGGGCCCGCGGGCCCAAACCGTTCCCGTCCCTTTTATGGCTATGAAAACATTAACTTTTCGTTTAATGTCCCTCCCCCCCCCCCCACGTCGTCACCCACAATTCCATTCCATTTCCCTCCTTTCCTCAGCTATCTTTGCCCATTTCTCATTTGTTGCCCATAGCGACAAAGTAACAAATAAAGCAGCAACTCATTTGTCAGCAGGAGACCAATTCCCACGTTCAAAATATATGCTTCTCCTCCATTTTTCTTCTTTTTCTATTCAAGCAAGCTTGAGCCCTTTCACTTCGTTTTGTTTTCTCTCTCACGGTGTATGAATTCTTTTTCTTTCTTACTCTAACTCATTCACCCAAACATTCTTTAGCCTCCTTTCCACCCACCCATCTTTCTCTTCTTTCTCTATCTCCCGTATGCGTCGTCTTTATGCCTCAAATTCATTCCCGTGCTTCCCCCCCCCCCCCCCTTCGGTCGGCATTTCATCCACACGAGCTAAAAATCGCCGGTTTTTCCCCATGTGCCATTCCATTCTCTTCATTGCTTGCGGCAAGAAACTATATTTGGGTGTGTAATGTAAATTCGAAAATTGCCAGTTTTCGAAATTTTCGCGCATCCGAACCTCGAATTCAAACATAATCCTGCATTAATCAGCAAATGGCCCACAAGCTCATGCCAATATTATTATTGTTATCTTTTGCCATTTCCTCTCACTTTCTGCTCCCTCAACCATCTTCCACCGCCACACTTATGAAAGATCCGCAGTCGCAGAAGAGGAGCAGATATTCGTTCACTGAAAATTGTGCCGATGCGCATGACAAAGTGATCATTATTCTGAATCTTTTTGAGAATTCACAATTATATTTTAAAGGATTATATATCTTGCGTCGTATCTTCCGGTGAGCATTTTGTGAGTAATTTAATGTTGAAGCTCGCGGTTAACAGATTTTTCTGATTTGTTCAATTTTTCAAATGATTTCAGTTGATTGCAACATCGACCTGGAAAAATTGTTCCCGTCTCCTACAGAGAGTTCAAAATCAGTTTATCCAAGCGAAGCGCACGATGTACGCATTGAAACATTTGCAAAAGCAATGCCGACGAGGGCTAATGGAGACGGACAAACTCACCAACTTCTGGTGGACATATCTTTGCAAACGCCTCCGAACAGTGGGAATTTATTTCATTTGAATGTTTAAAAATTCTGTCTGAAAATGCAGGATATTTTTTTGTTTTATATTTAGATTCCACCCATTTGTTGAAGGCATTTCTTTTGGAAATCGAAGGCGAAAGTGGACGTAAGCACGCTTGTTTCCTACTCAATGTTTCGGGGACTGAATGGACACCGGAAAAAGTGGCACAAGTCGGTGGGTGGACAAATGCAATTATTGGCACAGAGATTAAACAAACAAATTTTGCATATTTTAGCCTCGCTTGCATTTTGCCAGCAATTCTTTGTTCAGTTTTTCCCAAAGTTACGAAGTCGAATTGTACAGGTGCAGTTTTGCTTACAATTAGTACCTAATTATAAGTGGATTTTGCAGCCTTCCCGAAAAGAGTGCCGGCACCGGGGCGTCCGTCCACACTCGCCTAATGACCCCGCACAATCCGAGCGGAAATTCGACGGTTTCCGCTGACTTTGTGTCCGCCAATTGCTCGAAACGCTCCAACCAATTTGCCTCAAAATGGACCGCAGGATTTCGTCACATTTACGTGCATTCGGCTGCTCGCGTTATGCAAGTGTAAGAAATTTCAATTCATTGGGAGCAGGGGACGTAGCTATTATAAGTACCCTTCGGCACCGAATTCTTTTCAATAAAACTTATCCGTTCAACTCGGGCACACCATTTGATTATTTAGGGAATTTGTTGGTGCACCGCCTCAGTACTGTTTTGAGAGCTATGAGGTGAATTCTCCGATATTTCAGAATTTGGCATTTTTGCGCACAAATTTTAGGTGCGTCTTTTGGATGAGACGGGGCTCGAACTTCTCTTTTCCGGCACAGGTAGGTAAAATAAAATGCTCAACACTGGAAACGCATTTGCATATCAAAATGATAAACCAAATTTTTACTTTAGTTCTCGTTGAGGAAATGCAACGGAATGGCAAAATGTTAATCGGGCAGTACAACTTTACGGATTTAGAAGTTTGGCTTACAAATTAGCGCTGCGTACTTTTTATAATATTTTTGTTGTTTTTTGCAGTATGATCGGATGTACATCCCATCGGTGATTCCGGTTGAGCGGGCGGCTGATTCGCGATGTTTATGTCCAGTATTTGGCATTGACCCTTACGATGTCAAAGTTGTGTGTTCTTGTGTGGCGGCAGACTGGAGACCTGTGCGAATGACTCGTTCGTTTGTTTCTTTGATATATTTTTTTTTGTGAATGTATGGGTTGAGAGGTCTTGTACGACGTACGGCCCGTTTTGTTAAGAATATTGCGTCTTGAAATTTAAGTTGTTTTGTTAAAAAAACTTTGCTTGGAGAGGGGGAAGGGGGAGGGGGCTAGTTACAGCCACCCTTTGTTTGTAACATATGTTTTCGTCAAGGCCCCGATGTTGTAAAGTTGTGCCCTGGTTGCATAGCCAATCAATCGTTCGGCTTGTTACCTCCAACGATGGATTCAAATGCGCCGTCACACAATAAAATGAGTATAATGTGGTGGGTATTGCTCAACATATTGCTTTTCCTTTCACTTACAATAATTTTGTTATCTTCAGGCCTCTGTTCGTCCTGTTCAACACTTTTTTTCTGCTGCTGTTGTGCATTTTTATCGTCGGATACATGCACTTCCATTCCAGCGAGTCCATTCCGCGCAAAATTCAATTTCAAGCCGTCCGATTTGTGCCGCCTTCGCGAAAGGGGGACGCAGAGCAGCAAAAAGACAGCGGGGGGCTTCATATTCCCCGCTTTTCGTCATCCGTTGCTTCGTCACTCGCCGTACGCACCAATTTGGGCCTTGGTACGGTGTCAACCGCTTCTCTGACGGCTGAAACCCCTCTAATTTCGGCTGATGACAAATTTGAAGCGGCGATGAGTGACATTCGTCTGCAGAATGTGCTCATTGTCTATTCGCACGACGGCGAAGCGCACGAACGTGCGGTGATTGCTTTGGCGGAGTTTCTTCGTGCCGTTTTTAATTTGAACATTTCTGTAAGTGGGGGTTCTTCTACCGCTTGACCTCCACGAGAGCTTTTTTGTTTAAGCTTAATTTGCAAATTCTGAACAAAAGCGTCAATTTTGTAGTAATTTTTCTCTGACGTTGCCTATTGATGCCATTGGCATTTTTTCTAAAAAAATTACTCGGCCTTCATACGTTCTTAGCTATTAAGTGTATGGACTTTTTATTCTTATATTATTTTTTTTAGTTGGACCGTTGGGATTTGAAGAAAATTGAAAGAAATCTGATCGATTGGCTGTCCTCCTCTGTTGTTGGCGCCGACAAAGTGTTGGTGATCAATTCCGCCGGCACATGGGAGCGATATCATGCAAAGGCACTGTGTGGAGGAACCCATGTTGTGGAGAAAATCGAATCTGATTATTTGGATGGCATATTCATTGCGCAAATTGACATGGCACTTCAGTTTGTTTGTAGAATAGCTCTATTGGGGTTTGTATTGTGGGTGTCGATCTTTTGACCTCCCATAATATGAGCCTAATTTAACCAAATTTAACTGTTCATTCAGACACCATTCTCTGGTTTCTGTCCGCTTCAACTACACTAAGCCAGAACAAACATTGCCAATGCTGAACGGACGACTTCAATACATTTTACCTGACAACATTTGCCCACTTGTGTCGGCAATCTTTGGACAGAATATGCGGCAAGACGAACGTTTGGCTCCAACGGCGCTTTCTTCATGCGCGAACATGTCCAAATTATGCGAATCCATCGACAAAATGGCCGATCTTTGCGTGCGGGAGCCTAATTGGCTAGTTAAAACTCACCAACGCCGACGCATTGTTCGCAGAAACAGCAGAGAAAACAATTCGACTAAGCAGAAAATGACAGAATTTAATGAGCAAAACAGAAGCACAAATGTGTCAACGGCTGACGTTACAGCGACCAAATTTGCGGATGAAAGGACAGCGGATATGGTGGAGTTAGTGCCGTTTTCCATCATGGGACAACAACAGAACGGCGGAAAGATGGACAGCGGTTGGAAAGATGCAAAGTCGAAGAACCAAATGATCGTTTTTTTTTTGCTTAGGGATTTTCGAATGGAACGGAAGCGATGGTGACTCTGGAGGGATGACGAGTGTTGATCGGGATGACATTGAAGCATTGAACAGCGATAAGACCATCAAGTGAATGTGCTAAGGGTAATGAAGCGACGACTGAAGCAAGGTGACAGGATTTTTGGATTCTCTTTATAATTATGCTCATTACTCCTTTAAGAACAATCAATGTGCCGATTTTCACCGAGAAAACTGCAGCAGAATTTGTGGAACGGGTCGATAAGAACGATGGAATGGATTCTGGCTTAATAGCTGATTCGTCACAAGCGGCAGACAAAACGGAAGAAATTTTTCAGGCGGTGGCGGCTATTTGATCTTTACTCACATTTCCAACATTTAAACAGATTACCTGCTTTATTCATTATTTACTGTTTATTATTTTACAAATTTATTACCCGTCAATAAAATTTTTGATTGCGTTATTGTCCCCAGCACCTAAGAGACCCTATAAGTCATTTTGGGCAAATTCGAGTATGCCGCTCAGCTGACGCAAATTTTTTCTTAGAATTTGCTTCAGAATTTCGCACTAAAATGTCATTATGGACGTTACAATTCTAAGATTTACTAGCTTGATCAAGCAAGCCGTTTAGTTTATTGGCATAATTATTCAGAATGAATTTGGATACAATGAATAAATGCGGATAATACAAACTTAAATCATAATTTATTGCCTAATATTGTATTAAGCGATTATTATGGTCAATTTGGGATTACAATTCTTATAGTTGTGAAGATGATAATAATGTGAATTAAAGGAATTTGGTTTAAAAGTCATCACAATAAAAGTAAACAACGCTATGGCTGTTTGAATGGAACAGAAAATTAAATAAATGAATTCAGAGATTGTCAATCAATACAAAACTACCGAAACTATGCTTATTAAATCCATCAAAAAATCATTTTCAGGGGAGGGGGGGGGGGGGTATTTTCCTCCATTTATTACATTTTCTTAAGCAATTTTTCCAACTGAAATTTTTCTAAAGATTGGAGTACAGTGTGTTTGTAAGTAGAACCATGACGGTAATTTATAGGAAGTTAAAAAAATAAGAATCCTTTTTCGTAACTAAAAGCACGCTGATGTTTCGTAGGTTGCGTTACATATAAAGCCGTTCGTTTGAGGTTATTCAGGTGCAAATTACTTCGGTTTAAAGAGCTCGGCCAACTGAGTGAACTGATTGCCGATATTGTGATAGAACGCGGCTTGTTGTGCTAATTAAAGAAGAAAAATGATAGAAATCCAAACAATGAAAAAAAGCCTTACAAAAGAAAGCGCCAAATGCAATTGAAAGGTCCAAATCCCTCTCTTCTTGCTGGTGGGTCATTTCAGCAAGCCTTACAAATTAACAGAATATGGTCGGCAAAAATCAGAAATTTACATGGCATAGGCGCACACATCCACCCGACTTTGAATTGCCTCCGCATCACTGTCAGAAATTTTGCCTTCTTTTTGTAAACGTTTATTTTCGTGCATTTTTGTGAGGACGGTCTGTGATTTAGAAATTCATCATTTATTTAACAAGCAAAACTGACTTTAAAAATGTTCACAGTGTCCGGGATGGATGCGTACACGCCCTTGCTGACGTAGAGGAAGTCCAGTAACTGTTCCAATCCCTTCTTCCCGTGTTCTTCGTGTTGTGAACCAATTCTGTGCAAATTGTGCGCACTGATCTTTATGTTCTGTTTCACCGGAGTATGCACTGTTTGGTGGAATATGTAAACACAAATCAAATCGACAATGTCTTCACCATTCCGCTGCGACTGGTCCAAATCGAGCGACTGTCCCACCGATTCGAAGGCTTGTCCCAATTTTTGCCAATTACTTTTGTGGGCTTAGGAAATAATAATTAAACATTGAAATCGGTGTCACTTATGAAGCTAAAATTCACGTCCGATCAGCCGTTTCTGCGCCTCGGCGATGCGTTCGTACAATGTTTTGCAACTTTCCTCCAAACTGCGCGAACTTCGGGTAAAATTGTCAATTTGTTGTTCGCTGAAAATATTTGCTTTTCTGTAACATTTAATCATTTTTTCCGGACAAATTATGCAAATCCAATCGCTCTTCTGGCGCTTTTATGCAATTGAAGAAATTTCCCCCAACATATTCGTCCTTCTCGGCCAAACGTTTCCCTTTCTTCCATTGGTTCTTTAAAACATTTTTAATAAATTATTTAAAATCAAAAAAAGGGAATATGCCTCATCAGTGCAGCTCATAAAATGCCGCCACACTCCCGACTAAATATGCGACATTTACAACACATTGTCGGCAAAATAAATAAATAAATTTTGTTTGACCTGACTTAAGACGGGATGACGACAAATTTTGTTCACCCACTAATTGAAGAATCGCGCGACGATGCTGGATTAAATCCTCCTCGTAAAGACCTTTCAAGTGTAGATTTAATGCTTTGCTTTTTCAAATATTTTAGTTTAGTCACCCGCCACTTGTTTTTCCGGCAGTGGTGGAATTGGAATCGGCAAATATTTGCTGGCCAACTGTTCGTGTAGCCAATCGAAGTGTTTGTATCGACGGGCAACTTGGATTCCCGTCACGGAGCAGGTGAGGCTGTACGCGATGAAACTCTTGGCAAACATTAAGTCATTAATGAGACAAAAAAAGGACCAAAATGATCAAGGATGGACAAGAGAGGGGTAGGGAGCTTGTGAAGGCGTAAGATTTTTTACTGAACGTTTGATAAAGACCCTTGCGGTAGTGGGTCTGACCCTCTCTCCCCACTCGTTGTCCATGCATGAAAATGTGATAACCTTCAGCCCCTTAAGTTTGGATTCCTTTTTCGGCTTCGAAACCATACAACTGTAGCCGTAATCGCTCGGACACTTCCATTTCATTTCAGAGGCCCACCTAAGAAAATGGGAACATAAATACTCTTTCCTAATTCAATTATTGTAAATTTGGCCAAATCCAACCAAAACGATCTCGTGCATTTCTCCGGGCCTTCCGCTGAACTTCGAAGTGGCAAGAATGTACGACTCCATCCCACTTTTCACAAAATTGGAGAATCTGAGGCAAAAAATTTGGGATTAATAGTTTCTGAATATGACAAAGACCTGTTGATATTTTTCATCTTTGCCGCCCCTCCAGCGCCGGCTTGCTTATGACTCGATATCGAAGTGACCTCCGGCCCCGTGGATCGACTGCGAATGACTGCCCCCGTCTCTTTTTGGACAGTGTCAAAGGAATGTGCGCTTGTAAATTCCTAAATAATGAAACATTCCCAAAATGCAAACGACTTATTACTATACAACTAAGCAGAAAGACCAACCACATTAGGCATAACTTAGTTTTTAAATTTGGGAGGAGAAATAATCGAATTGACCGAACGACAAAAGTCACCACTGCTGTAAAAGGAACAAACAACGCTTTGAACATCGATCGACCACAAAACAAAACGTCTCCAAACATCGACACGCCGAACCTTTTCCGGAACGGTCTTCGGCTCAGTCATTGTCTCCAAATCGCTTTGCACTTCAAGCGACGGTTGTCTCTTCAGTTCAACTGCCATTTTACCCTCAAATTCGGAGGCTGTCGTTTCCTCTCCTTCTTCAGATACGCCCTTCAGCGGCTGACGTCCGTTTGGAGCCTCCGATGGATACGAAAAATTTAGCACAAAATGCGATTTCTTGTGTTTTTTGTACCCAAACTTATAAACAGGCTAAATGTGTAAGCCCAAAAAATTACTGCCACTTCCTCGTCTTCATCGGACCAATCGTCGTCAAAGTCGTCGTCAAGCGGTTGGGCACATTTCACTGCCGTGTTATATCCATCTTTGGAAATATAAAAATATGAAAAGCATAAAAAGAATTTCGCAATGATTACGTGCAGAGCCAATCGCATTTGGATCATCCCATGCATCAAAACCAGGTAGAGATGGTGACGGCACGGCCGACTGTTTCGTGGCTGAATGCATTGAAGACGATGGACCGGTGTGGTGCTGTTGAGGATGAGCGCAAGTCGGCGGAAGTGAATACATTGGCGCGGTCGGAACTGGATGAGAAGACAGCGACGGCAACGGTGGAGGAGCCATTGGAGGAGGTACGGAATTCTGAAAATTAGCGAAGTATTTAATTGTTTCAAATCATGAATTTGTTAGGTATACGCCTGGTTAGCCTAACCACAAGGGCGGGACTAAGTGTTGCCAATGCGACACATTTGGCCACATTGGTCACCGCCGTCCTAGGTTGGGAACGCGAGAGTCGTCTCTGTGTGGCCGAACGTCGCAACGCCGGTGCGGACGGCTTAGAACAAAAAAAAGAAATTTTTCTGATGGGACAACATTGATAGAAAATCGGTGAGCGGAGGAAACCAACCCCAACGACACAAATGCTCCCCCGGGGAGTTGTCATCAGAGACTTAACGACGGCGGTTTGACCCCCGAAAGGGACGAGCAGCGCGGTCTGTGCGGCCATTTTAGTGGGGTCCAACACTGAACAAGTGTGCCGACGGACAAGAAGTGAACGACGACGGACATGGACTTCTGAGGATCGCGAGTCGTTAGGACCGGAGGTTGACGTGTTGGAACACTTTTCTAAGCCCCGACGTAACGAAGAAGTGAATAGCATCGGTAAAGAATGGACTAATTTACGAGACCAGATTGGACTTGGACTGATATAATGTCTCAATTATACGAACTATCGACATTCAAAAAATCTCTTACAATGTCCAATTTCCAAAAATTGGAAATGAAATGGGAATTCAGCGAGCAAAGAAAGGAAGTGCCTCCAAACGAACTTCCGCTTCGCCAAATTAGGCATGGCCGAAAACAAGAAGATGCAATAAATGAAAGAAAGTGGAGGAAAATTGGAATGGAAATGCACGCAAAATGAGTGTATACGATTGTTTGCTTACTTTACGCATCTTTGCAAATTGTAAGCAAAAAGTGACAAGAAAAGCACCAAACAAAGGCGTTACCAATATTCAATTATATCGTTTAACTGCTAATTATATAATATAATTGCTAACTCACGCTTTGCACGGATAGTTGTGAGTGAATGCCGGCGTTGCCATCGGCTTTGATCTTTTTGACGTAACTCGCAGGAAACAGTCCGACTTTGCCCTTTGAATTTCTTCCTTCCACCCACCCGCCTTCAATTCCCTGTAAAAAACAAACAAATTTTCTAAAACCGCTTTATAATTCGGTAAATGCCTGAGGATAAATATGGTGGAGACGCAAGTAAAACGAAAACCATAAAATGCAAAATTTTGAATCAAAGTTGATTTTAAAAAATCAAGGCTACGAGATCAACATGCCTGAAAACGTCAGAATATCAGATTTGGTATAACAAAACAAAAAAATGTTTAATTTTGTTCAAATCTTTCAAACCAAGGACAGGTTCGGATTCTACGACCAGAAAACGCATTTTTAGACGAAAGATGGTACATTTTTTCTTTAAAAAAGGAGGCCATTGTCGGCACCGTTACCCTTTCTTTGAATAAACTTTCGTTAAGAAAAAAGTAAAATAAAAAATTCCACAAAAAATCCCAAAACCAATAATGGGAATCTAGCCACTGGCCTGCTAAAAAGCAACAAAATACCCAGACCTGGGAACCCTGTAACATTTTTGTTCATGCTTAGTTCTCGAACTCTCGTGGAAAACATTAGCAAAAAGCAGAGGACACTTACCTCCTTGAGGATAGTCAGCACTTCGCCCGTTTTTATGGCGAGCTCGCCGGTGCCCGGCTGTGCTTCAAAGTCGAATTCCGCCTTAACCTGGCCCAACTTCTGAGCCATTTCTGTAAATCAATAAGAAAATAGCACAAACTGCGGAAGAATCAATATGCGAAATAGAAAAATCTAGCACATTCACCAGTCAAATTATTTTGAGAGTTTACCAAATACAATAAAAAATGGAAAATAAAATACATCCGTCAATAATAATCTTGATATGCCCCCTGCATTCGCTCGTAATAGTCGGCCTTTTCAGCTAAATGGGTGAAATGTCTGTAAACGCGAACAAAAAAAGGTCCAATGAAAGAAACCTTCGCTCATTTTGGAGAGAGCGACCTCATCAATTTCTTCAATGTTGACAAGTTCGCCCTGCACCCCCACAAAGAAAGCATCTCCCGGTGTCAGCATCCCTTCCGGCGAAGTTTTCTTCAGGCAACGCTAATTCATTTTCCTCTCGATTTGTCTCTGTTTTTGCTGTTTCATCCTCCAACTTCAACAGAGTGGCTATTTCTTCCTGCTTTGGCCTTTTTTGGCCCACAAAATCATCTTCAGGTTTTGTCGATTGTTTTTCCTTGAAATTCATGCGGTAAAATTGTGTAAAACAGACCCACCGATTGGACAGTCAATGCCAATGAAGCGGAGATTTCTTAAACAATTTGTCAGAATCATTGTTAAGCAAATTAAAAAGCTCATCTATTTTTTTCACCTGTAGATGCCAATTCTGCATGGTTGCGTTGTTGTAGCCATGGTATTTCCGTCTTGGTTTCTGGTGTCACTTCGACATTGTCTTCTAGCGAGACTGTTATACTGCTTCCATACAAATCTGACCTGGGCACTCTCGAAAATGCCCGATGTCCAAGCTTAATTATTGAACTAAAATGCCAAAATCAAGAGGAAACTTTACACTGGCCACAGTTTTTGTGTTCAGATCGATGGTTTCTCCTTCAATTCTTGGAAGTGACGTTTTAATGACCGGTTCAAGCAATTCGTGCGAAAAGCGTAAACCATCCACTTGTTTGAGAAGCATAAATATGCCGGTCATTTGCTCGTTGAATTTTGCCTAAGGCATAACTTTTTGAACTGAATTCTAACGAATTAAGAAAAGAAACACCATCGATGATCGCGTTATAGTTGACGGTCCGCCTGATTCATCCGGTTCCACCGGCGCTTTACATTGCCAACACCTTGGAAGATTATAAAATCAATTCCACACACATCAGCCGACCTCATTTCTTGAGAGAATGGATCATAAATCTTCCCGATGTCCATTGCATCATACTGCCGTTTGCAGTTAATCCCAGTACAACGGTAATGAGCTCTTAAATCGGGCTTTATAATCAGGCACTTATCTAGTGGGGGGGGGGGGGGAGCATTCTCACCCCGAATAAATTAGGGATTAAAAAACAATTGGGGAGGGGGCCTTTCAAATTACGTCAAAATTCGCCTTTTGACGCCGCTGGGATTTTTACTACCTTTTTTTTTTGTTGCTCTTCGGACGACCGCCGACACTAAGCTGCCCCCCCCCCCTCCCGATGTTTAATGCTTAACTCCCAAAATTATCATAAACATATTACCTATTCACATCATCTTTCTCGCGTACTTCCAATTTCTGCCGAATGTGATCAATTTTGTACTTGGCAACATTAATCACAGCTTTGTAATTAATGAAAAGGTAGTTTATTTTGCGTAATTTTCCATCAACTAAACTTTTTCTTAAAATTGGAAATAAATATCAATAAGTAGTAATATTTACCTTCTTCTGGAACGAGTCGTTCTTTCACTATTTTATCTACCTAAAAGATCTTAAAATGTCTTTATATGTGTCAAAATAATTATTAAACTTTAAGCGTAATAAGCAACTTCCTCAACTGCCTTTGATCAATTTTACAGAGATCACGCAATTCGTCTTCTTTGATGATGACCCTCTTTTGTATGTAGTCACAGAGAATATAATAATCAGTTCCGTAAAAATTTTTCACCAACACGAGGACGAGATGCTTCAGATTTTCTGGGATTTCTGTTAGCACTTTTTTATCTTCCTTTCTGATTTTATTCGTATTCATTGTCTTCCTTAAATTTGAAAAATTGCATTGTCTAGGCTCGAAATGAGCGAAAACCGCTTTCACAGGTTTAATTAGGTGTTAAAACCGATAGAATTTATTGGGAAAAGCATTTAAACCGGTTTGAACAACTTAACTTGTCCCAAAATGGCCCAGTGTAAAAGGGACACTTCAGTACCCGGGAAAAATTATGCCTTCGGGTTAAATACTGCCAAAGTACCCGCTTTTCCTTTTTATCTCTAACATGTTCTCTTCCTTTGGCGTTCTCTCTCACCTTTTTTAATCAACAAAAAAGCATCCCGCACTTCGATCCGACAAACTTCCGTTACATCCGACAGATTTTTCTCAAATTTTCACCATCCCTAGAAAATAATATAATGCATCCATTAATACATCAATTTTTTGATTAATACATTTTTTCATGAGTTATAGTCAAAAACGTTTAAATTTTTCAAACCAAAATTCTCCAAACTCAACCAAATTTTGGTAGGGGTAAGAAGGGAGCACTAGAAGCAAGTCTGCAAAAATTTGTCATGAAATATAGCTGTTAGCCTGGTTACAAGCTTTTGAAAATCGAAAGAAAATTCAATGGTGGGGGATATAGTGTCTAACCACGACTGTCTGCCGCATGGTTATTTTTTTGAATTAGTGGTAAAATGACATAAATTTTGGCGCATTGTTTATTTTTGTCTGTTGCTGGAGTTGACCCATAGTGTATAAGTATAAGTATCAGGGTTTCGATCTCATAATCTTTATCTGACATATTTGTCACGTACGACAAAAAAAAAAACGGAAGCAATTGTTAAATTCAGGATAGGCGTAGCCCCCCCCCCCCCTCCCCTCCTTTCCCCTCCCCTCCCCTCCCCTCCCCTCCCCTCCCCTCCCCTCCCCTCCACCCTGAAGAAAAACAAACCCGATCAAAGTCGGAGTTTGGACTTGCCCCCTCCCCACATCCAAGATCTGTCGGTAATCTTAAAGAACATTGGTCCCGATTTTTTTTTGTTTTAATGGTGGGTTTAAGCAATTCTGAAAAGTACTCGGGGGTTATCGAGGTCGCTGATCACGAATATGACATCAGATTTATCATATGACATCATCTAATCTATGATTTCAACATCTAAGATTTTTTTTAAAAAAATCCAAATTTTTCAAAGTTGCTAAAAAGATGTTACTAGGGATATTCGGGGGCGTAGGATCCGAATTTGCCCTCTTTGTTGTAGTTTTGTTCGTTTTTAGATCATTTTGAAACCAAAATTGATTTCCAAAAAATTTTGAATTTTTGATAATTGTTCGAATTCGTGCCCGAAATTCAAAATTAGTCGAAATAGAGGTCAGATTTCGATCCTACACCCCCGAATATCCCTAGTAACATCTTTTTAGCAACTTTGAAAAATTTGGATTTTTTTTCAAAAAATCTTAGATCTTGAAATCATAGATTAGATGATGTCATATGATAAATCTGATGTCATATTCGTGATCAGCGACCTCGATAACCCCCGAGTACTTTTCAGAATTGCTTAAACCCACCATTAAAACAAAAAAAAATCGGGACCAATGTTCTTTAAGATTACCAGATCTGAACCAGACTCTTGAATTACAGATATTTCGATTGACACAAAAATAAAATTTGAACATTATGTCGTTTGGACAGAAACCGAATGCATGGGCGCGTCCCCAAGGTTTTTTTAGAATTCTCGAAAAACTTAATATTCACTATCTCTCAGGCACATCTCAACCACAACAACTCAATCCAAACCTTTTCATGGCAACAGCAGGCCAAGCATTTTCAACTCTTCCAGGAATGCCTATCAATTCGGGGTTACTCGTAAACCAAGCAGCTTTCACAAACATGAACACTGTGCTGGCACAAGCTCAGCGCCAAATGCTTCCACAGCAACTTCAACCGCCGCAACAGCAGCAACGCGCGACTCCCACAAACACTCAGCCAAATCGTTCGCAACGTACATTTATCGGTGTCGTCACAAAACTAATGGAGACATATGGATTCGTAGATGAAGATGTTTTCTTCCAGACAAAGTTTTTCATTAAAAATAACAGTTTTATGTTGTTTTGATTTAGTGTTATAAGAGGTTCAATACCAAGAGTTGGCGATCGGGTAATGGTCGAAGCGAATTACAATCCATCTATGCCGTTTAAATGGAATGCACGGTCGATTGAAAAGATACAGAATGTGGAGTATCGACAGGTTTTTGTCTTCCCATCCTCATTTTCTTAATTAAATAAATCAAATAAACCGCGTGTGATAAAACTAAAAGCTCCTAAAAAACATATTTAGGAAACAGCGCCTCAGCACACTCAGCAGTATCAACCTCTTCAAAACCGTCAAGTTCAACAACAAAACGGGAACTCGAGCCGTTGGAATGATCGGACATCTCGAGATGAGTTTCCTCGCGAATCGAGACGTCAGGCGCCATTACCTGCTCATAGAACGCCTCCTCGGGACGCTATTCGTAAATCTCAAGTGAATGGGGTATATCAATTACATTGTATTTAGAAAAGCGTCCTCTCTCGCGCCTACGTTCACCACTCCCTCGCAGAAGTCCTGCACGTCGTCAAGAAACCGCTGCAACGAAGCGAGAGCGAGAGGTCCGTGACGAGGTCGAAGGACGTGAACGGGACCGCGACTCAGGTCGCGTTCGGTCTCCTCAGTCGAGTAAGCGCGACACAGCCTCGCCTCCACGCCGTCGACAGCGCATCATCCCCCGTTATCATTGTAATGTACCGAAACAAACGCTTCACAGGTTTAACGCGCACATTTCCGAAACGTGTTTAATGACGAAATTTAAGTGGAGAGCTAAAGTACGCTGAGTTGCGAAAGCGTTATACCAGTCTTTACATACCATCCGACTTCATTCGATGTAAATTCGACTGGATTGAGTCTATCAAACTTGAGACACCTTTGCAATTTTCGCCGCATCCAATCAAATTCCATGTGCTCCATAAGGACGTAGATGTGCCGTTGGGAGAAGGCGAACAATTACCATTGGAGAATCCGTCAGATGCTGATAATCGGTTTGTTGTGAAGGTATGGACAGTTTTATTTTGCGATTGTCTTTGTTTATTTTATTTTGGTCTATGCTACCTTCTTTCTGATCAGGTTCTACTCATCTCGCATCCGGGCCTTACTGCTCTTCGTCGAAAATTGAGCGGACTTATGCCGGATGGGAGCATTGACGAATCCACAGAGACTCAGCCCTTGTCTAAGAATATTCAAATTCTCGTCGGTAAGTTTCTTATTGGTTAAGTCGTTTGCTTCATTGTCATTACTGGTTGTTAGGGTATCGTGGAAAGGGTGAGTTTATGTGCATTGGTGGGGCGTGGTCTCCTTCGTTGGATGGCACAAATCCGCTCGACCCGAAAAGCATTGTCAAAACCGCGATCCGAACAACACTTTCCCTGACTGGGATAGACTTGTCAAGATGCGCGAAATGGTTAGTATTGGCATTTTATTCAGCATTATTTAGCATATAAATAAATGTACAAGGCTTCATTTTTTGCAATAATGCTCATTTCTCTTCTCACATTCCTTCCGTTTCGATGTAATTTGCCATTACTTTTCTTAGTGTTTCCTTTTCCATTTCCGTTGGTGCCGCACACCCTTTAAACTTCTGATGCAGGTACAAGATGCTGCATTTGCATTACTTTCGTCCCGAGCGTAGTCGCGTTGACTCGTGTGTGCTGATGTTGCCTGATACGAGCACCATTCCTGACTTTCAGCTCACCGTTGAGCAGTATCAACAGGCCGAGCAGAAATTTCAAGAACAATTGGCTACTAAATTGTCGGCAATTGATGCGGAGGAATTTGTCTCTCCAAACCAGGAAATTGAGAAAGGGTTAAATTCGGGTTCCGACGATGGCGTTGCTGTTGCGGCAAAAAGCAGTGAAGAAACCAACAGTGCGGAAAGCGATAGTGGCGGAGCTGATCAGTCGGCTCAACGTCCGGATGTTGGTGACCATCAACAGACAGAAAGCACAAACACTTCTGCGGTTGAGGTCTTTTCAACATCGTTAAACGGATTTAAAAGTTGTCAGCTCGGTCTCAGGCGTTGGGGGAGTTGCTGGAGGGGTCAAGTTCTTGTCCTAACTATCTTCTGTTTTAAGTTTAAATACAGTAATTAATTCCTTCTCGCAAATCTTCCTAATGTGTTCTCATGGGACAAATCTAGCCATTATAAAAAATAATTTAATTGTTTAAGGGACAAGATGAACCAGAAGCTACTGTGCCTTTTGAATCAACTGGACCGACTGCTAACAAAAATTCGAAAACTCATTGGTCTATTCTTGAGCAGAATGTCAAAGCTATGAAGGTTGGCTGAAATTAATTGGTTTGTGCACCCGCCAACTTTAAGGTTGCTGAGTTGCGGGATGAACTCGAAGCGCGGCAGCTCGAGTCGAAAGGTGTCAAGAATGTGCTGATGCAACGTCTTCAGGAGGCCATTGAGAAGGAGAAGGCCGAAGATAGACTGACAGATGGACAACAAAATGAAACTTTGGCTGCAGAAAACGCACCGAGCGATACAGCTGGAACCCAACAAAAACAAAGTGTGGTGGCAGAAAAACAGAGCATCGTTGTGCAGATAAAGGAAGAAATCATTGAGCTGATGGAAACAGATGAAGCGGTGCTGTTTTTTTGATACCCCTGAAATATAATAATAATTTCCGACTCAGGGTGATAAGACTGATGAGAAAGGGAAGGAATCCAAGACGCAGGACGATAAAAAGATTGAGTCGGAAAACAACAAGCCAAAATTTGTGAGTTTTCATTTTGATTAAATAAATTTGTACCTACTTTATAGGAGAAGGAAAAGAAAGAGAGGAAACTAGCACTCGAGCGCCATTACAATCTGATACCGAAGAATGAGCCGGGAATTTTTGTGTATCCAAGCAAGACAGCGAAATCTGGCAGGTTCGACTGCAAACTCATGTCGTTTCACTCTCTCTTGGAATACAATAAGGTGACTTTTACAATAACTTACTAGTTGTGAATTTGGACAAACCAATAATTATAGTTATCGGAATAAAAATGTGTTATGTTCAGGAACACGACAACAAGGAAGCGTCGTTCGAGGTTGTAAATCTCGTTTATTTTCTTTCTTAAGTTTAAGTCTTTGAAACAGTGAACACTCATCTTTTCTCGTTTTTAAAAATAATACATTTTACTAGAAAATTTTGATTAAGGTCTTCCTTTTTGTGGAAGCATTGAAGGAAATGTTCGATAGAGCTAATGCGTTTGTTGTTTACCATACCGTTTCTACTGCTTTGGAGAGGGACGTGGAGAAAAAGCATCGGAACGAGGCATTGTCTGAGGCGTGTAAGAATGATGAGCTTGTCGTATTGGTGGAGGGAACCAGCAATTCGAAGGAGGAGAAAACTGAAACTTCAAAATCGCCGATTAACGCGGACTTGCGCTCTAATTTCAAGGCCTTAGTTCACAATTTTGAAGTAATTTTTTAATTCTTTAAAACACGCACTGAGGAACCCACTTGACATTTAAAAAAGGCCTTGAGGTGTATTTTTGAAAAAGCCGCAATCTTTAGCGGGACGATAGGCACCGGGAACTCATGGAAATTTTTTGAGACTTTTTTAGTTTTGGTGTCTTTTTTTCCTCCTTTCCCCCTTCTTTACGGATTCGACTCGTTACATCTTTCATATTTGACTAAAAATTAATTAATTTAGGTTTTAATTGCATTTGCACACTTCGACACTAACATCTGCGGGTTAGTTTTTACAAAAATGTTTAGACCGTCTAAGTTGTTGGTTTAAGATACATTGCTGACAAAGATCTCGAAGATATAATCTATTCAACGGGACTCGATGTCTCGCGATGGGATGTCCAACATTTGGTTAAAAAATTTTCTTCCAAAGAACGCGTCAACTATCGCGATTTCACGGATAAATGGGTGGACAAGGAGGTTTTGCTTTAAAAATCGAAAATTAAAATAAATATGCAATTTTTAGGGAAGAGTGAAATACGTCTCGACTCCGTCTTATGAAAATTTATTCCAAAGCCTTGTCGAGTGTGCGAAAGGTTGAAGAAATATAGATCGAAACACTAACTTGTTTATGTTTTCAGGTCATAAGGCATCTAACGACCATATGGAAAACTCGTCACAAAATAATGAAATGTCCGACCCGAAGCTCATCAGTGAATCGGAATTTGTTTACTATGGAGGTTTTTTGGGATGATTTTAAAAAAAGGTCAGGATTTCTTTAGGCTCTCTAATAAACATCAAGCAGAGCGTTGAACGGCAATACGCACTAGAGAAAGAGCGGCAAGAAACAGTGGACCGAAATGAGAAATTGACTCTTCAGTTAAGTGAGTTTGTATTTTATTGTTAGGTGTTACGCCAGTTGCGGATTTGACACTTGTGGGCGACGTGCGGATTTCAGATTTCAGGGCGATTTTGTGGATGGGGGTTTAGAGAGAAAAAAGCGTAACGATGTTTTTACAAGCCTTCACGTTTCCAGAACTGGGAAACTGGTCAGATCTCCTTTTTAGCAAAATCCCCAAAAATGGCTTGCTCTATCCGCAAACGTCGTCCGCAAGTGTTGTTGTTTGCAAACGTCGTGACACCGTTTGTTACAATGAACTTGTTTGTTTCCTAAAAAAAGTCAAGTCGAAAGCCTTGTTGAGTTTGAGAATTTACTTTAATAGCTTAGATGTCACCAATGAACAACGCGAACATTTGGATAAGAAGAAACGTCGTCTCGAAGATGACGTCGACCGTTACAAAAAGAAATTGTACGACACCGAAAAGCAGCTGAAGGTAATCTCTTTAAACATTTCAAATAATGACACAATGTTTGTTTAGAAAGAGCAGGAAGACAACGCGTCTATGAAGAATTCTTTATTGGATTGTAAGCGCTACGGTGAAAGAATGGTCGCAGTTGTCGAGAAAGTTTTGACACTGCCACCGAAGAAGGAAGAGAAGGACAAACCGTCGGGCCCGAACAAAAATGGGACGAGCAGCGACAAAGGGAATGGAAAGGACGGCGGCGACGTTATGGTAGTGGAAGTGGAGGGTCGGGGGGTGGGGCGGGACGTAATGGGTCACAAGGGGCTTATAGTTATCTGACGCGAAATTTGTCCTTATTGGGTTCAAAATTTGTTTATCTTTTTAATTATAGCTATCAACGGTGGACAAGCTCCTGGCAAAACTGGAAGAAAATTCTGTGAAAAAAAGGAAAGATGACGAAGAACGTGAAGGTCGAGCTGGCAGTGTTTAATTTATTACGTCAAATTTGTGAGTAGAGAACCGGGTTCATTTGTCTTATGCCCTCATGGGTTCCGACCTGCAATATTCAAACAAATGAATCCGTTCCCCAATTATGTTTTTGTCATTTTTTAAAGCACGGTTGGCGTCACGTCATTGTCTGTTTCATTTTCATCATAAATGTTTTTAGCTTCGCGTTCGGATCTGTTTTTCGTTATACCCCACCCCAGGGATTTACCTAGCTATAGCTAAAGAAAAATTTCGGGGGGGGGGGGGAATGGAAACCAAGTGGCATCGGCGCTGCCGAGCTTTTTTTAAAAAACAAATTGCATTGTATAGTTATTTTTAATTTTTACCATAGAAAACACGTATTTAAAAAAACTGCCTTTGTTCAGTACGCATTTCAACTATATCATTCAAACACAAATTTTAGCATTATAAACCCAGACACGGATCAAGCGGCTTAGTAGTATTTAGCGTTTTATTAAGAAATATCATTTCGCCTATTATATTATAGGCAGTTAGGGGCAAAGGCACAATTGCCATTTGGTTAAAGGGAAATAAACCAAATGCGATAATTAAATGAAGTCTAAAGTGAAAACATTGCACGTTTCTCCTTCTGCCGTCTTTCATGTCTCATTGTGGCAGCCACGACTGTTGCGACATAACTTCGGATGATCCGGCGGGTGGCACCATAACGGGACCTAATAATGTGTTATGACACAATTGTGGTCATCGAACCAAGCTTTTAACTCACCGCCTTGCATCATTCCTAGATGTTCTCCTAAGGAGTTGTACATTTGTTGACTCGAGTTCATCACCGTCATCTTGACCGAATGGTTTTGGGGAATAGAGCCCATTGGACGAGCCGTAGCATAATGGTGCAGTGGCGCTTGGCTTAAGCCAAAATATTACTGGGTTAACAAAACCTCAAATTCACAACATTTGAGGAGTGAAGAAATGGGGACGAAATTGAGACGAATCGGAGAAAGGCGAAGAATTGGGGTAGGACGGAGAAGTGTCCGCAACGGACTGCAATGCCTTCTCAATCGCGTACAGTTTATGCATTTTTTCTTGTCTGAACAAAACCCAATTATCAATATTTGGCCCCGAGAATCGCACTTTGACGCATCAACTGCACCGACTAACAGTTGGTGGCTTTGATTAGCATCATCTTCAGAGCACAATCGTTGCATTCTGCAGTTTGCCGGCTCGTTTAGTGTTTTGGAAGCCATTCTCTCCATTTTTCTAAATGCAAAAAACAACCATTTTATACCAATTTGTGATCCTATTCTTATTGCATTTAGAAGATAAAATAGTTCGCGGAATTGTATTACTTTAGTGGATCATCCATTTGCCCAAAGGGTCCGTTTTGCATGTAATTGGTCATCGCTCCGTTCGACTGCAATTGACCAGATGAGTTCTTGAACATCTCGATATCACTTAATGCAAAATAATTATTTTAAATCCATAACATGTTTAAGCTAACCCATTTGTTGATGAATCGCATAATTCATTAGAATGTTGAGGCTGATCAAGATGATTAGACAATATCGGCGCCGATTGGGGATGTCCAACCGAGGAAGTGTAGGATGGTGGCCGTACGTCCCGGGGCGATAGACTCATCGAGTGCGGCTGTTGCAGGTCTGTCGCGGACTGTGCAACTGATGCCTTTCGCTTAGTGCCCCGACCGGCGTTTGTCTGTGGTGCCGGGCTGTTTGCTTGATTGTTGTTCATCGTAATTTTCGGCTCGAACATCGCCCGAGAGGTTGAGGGAACACAATGTTTTAGGTGCCAACCCGCCATGTCCTCCGCCAGGTGCTGTTGCATTGACTTTACTGCGCTGTTTGCCATGTCAGAACTGAATAAAAAAGTCCGCCTCAGCGCAGCATTCGGCGACGGCATCATCATCGAAGGCAACGACGGTGGAAAACACATTCCACCACTCTGTCCATTCAACATTTGGCCGTTCATCGCACAAAACTGCGGCGACTGTCGTACCATTGTTGCCCCGCAAAAGTCACCGTTACCGACACCACCGTCAACCGCCGAATGTTGCACGTTGAAACACGTAGAGTCCAAGTGCTGAGCGCCGCCACAAATAGCGCCATACTGTTTTGGGTGGTCCAAAGGCGTTAAAGGAACTTCTTCTGTTGCACTCACCCCCCCCCCCCCGAAACAAAATCACAACAACCCTATTGCCTTCCCCCAGGTTTATTCTTAAAGTAAGTACCCGTATTCCGTTTTGTCCATTGGCTAATCCACCGCTTAAATCGGCAGTCGAACTCACTAAAAAACGAATAAGTTTTCACCAAAAAATCAGTGACTTACCGGATGGAGAGCTAACGGCCATTTGCTGCTGCTGTCGCTGTAGCATGGCGTCATTCTCTTGCAGATAGCCATTTGGAGCGAACCTAACATTAGATGCATTGCCATTGTGCATTTTCATCAACTCAAAATGTTGGGTAGCCGTAGCCGTCTGGTTCTGTGCTTCCGAGAAATTCCCCTAAATTTAGAACAGAAAAGACAATGAATGGCATGCTAGCGTCGCTATTGAAAGAAAAAGTGTAATGTTTAATGTGCAAAGTCATTATTCTTACCAAGTGCCCTTGCGTTGCATTAAATTGGCGTTGTTGAAAATAAAAATTGGCCTCAGCCTGTGAATCCTTGAAAATCGTTCATAAAGATTTTTGAAACTAAAACCTGTGAATGTGGTGCCGATGTGGGAAGGGACTGCATTTGGTTTTGGTAAGGATGAATTGAAATTGGCTGTTGATTGCTGTAGCTTCCAGAAGCGTCGTTGAGAACAAAATTAACATCCATATTCTTATAAATTTATTCTAATTTATAAGCATTACAAATTGAAATTAGAATGATTTTTGGACTTCATTGGAAAGGTCAACTTCGTGGAGATGTTCAATAGAAAAGGTGCTCAGTTTCATTCAAAAGGGAAGACGAATGTGCGGGCGGGAATGAAATTTGGATTACCCCTTGAAAAGAGAATAGACGGAAAATGGGCACGCACAGTGGGATGAAGAAGCTAGACATCCAAGGCTCATCCGCTATATGTTTGTTATCCCCGCAGTTCAGCTGTGTATAGCATGCAGAAAGCTCTCTGTCCCACATCCAAACTTTTCCTTTCTATCCAGCCCTCAACTCTCAATTAATATTACTTTCTCTCCCGCACCCACAGACAAAAGCCAATCGGGGATAAGGCGTACTGATATATCAGCAGAGCAAGTATAACTCCATAATACAATAGGTATATCTATCCGGTATTCAAAGACAACAACAAAAGATGAGTAGGGCGGTGGGGAAAGAAGGGAGGGAAGGACAATTTGGTGTAATGGAGGGAGGCAAATGGTCAGAACAATCGCTCGATGCCAAGCCCACCACATTCGGCATACTTGCTTCCTATTTCTCATTCTCTTCCCCCCCCCCATTCCATCCCTTGCGGCTTGTGCCCTCCTCCGCCTCTTATTTACCCGAGACTCATTTTCCTTTCGTTCCGGTAATCCTGCAGAATTGGGATTCACCCTTATTCATTTTTATTTGAGCTAAAATTTATATTCAGTGGGTTTCGAGGGTGCTGTTCACGAATTTGACATCAGATTTTGTCATAATTCTATGATTTTCATCAAGTACTTGATTTTCAAATGAGCAACAATAACAGCAATTTAAATGAAAAGTTGAAGAAATGAGATCAATCAATTAATTGACGGGGTAATAAACCGCAATGTGCGCCAAAATGTTATCAAATGCCTCCACTTCCTTTTTCCAATAAATCTGACGCCACTGGAACTCGTCAAGATACGACAGCAGAAGCTCCGCCGTGGTTCCACACATTTCTTTGTTGTTCTTTTTGGCATTCTTTCACAAAACCCTTCCACGTGATGGCCAATAATTTATGAAAGCTGAATGATAACTTCTAGAACACCGCATCGTTTTCATTTTTGGAAAGTGATGTTTTTTTGGCTCTTTTAGTAGTAGTGGAATTCGGAACTTTTTGCTTGGTGGGATTCAAGCGGGTGGGCTTCGGACCAGTAGCAAAATTCTTTTATTTTTTCAAAAAAAAAAAAATTTAAAATGTCGAGAAAAGGTATTTCTAGGGGTTTTGTGGGCGTACAATCCGAATCTGACAAATTGTGGTCTCGACGAAAATTAAAAAGTTCAGAATGCGTGTTTTCTAAGATAAAAATAAATCCGGTCCCTAGTGATGAGTTGGGTGTTGATGATGGGTTGAAAAATTAGTATTCGGCAAAACATCATTCTAACAAATATTATTATAACAACACAAAAACAGAACGATTCATTGCATTGGGTTCTTGTTTAGGAATTGGTGAAGATATACAAATACTAAATTAAAAGTTTTTAACAAGAACGCAAACCATTTGTAAACACGATTCTAAAAATGTACACCAATAATGATGGGAAAAATCTTGCTGGATTGGCATGGGATGATTTCTTTCGCGTGGTGGACCATCAACAAACGACTAACTTCGCAAAACAGTCCTCTTTGCTTACGCTGTCCAAATGTAATGATGATGTTGCAATGCTTCCCCACAAGAGTAAGTCGTCTTGTAAGGGTTGAAACTACTTTTTCTTTAGAGGCGACCTGTTATGGTTCTTGTTCTGTGACCGAAGCACCGAAATTAGTAAAATGCCAGGTTTGACTCCTTGACCACAGGAAGGAAATTAATTTACCGACACAGAGCTGTAACCTCGTGGTCAAAATTGTTGCTTTCGGTCATCATCAAAAAATTCACCATAATCATTTCTGCTCACCGACACGTCGTTCGATCAGTAGTGATTCGGATTCGGATGATGATTGCCAAGGCTTTTTGTTATCGGTTCGTCGTTTCTGGTGGATTAGTTGCGGCGTTCTCATCTCCTCCCATTGGTTAAATACTGAAGCTGAACTTATTGCTTTACTCTTTCTTCCCTTGTCCAAAAGCGGTTTCCCAAAACAGCCTTTTGATTTGATATGATTGTCTAAACCAGGGCTTCCATACGTACGTATTAAAACATTCGGACGAAAAACACAAGCCCTTTGAACGGAAATAGTGTGTTTTTTCAAATTGTGAGTGTACTTGGGGGTTCATAAAATTGGCTCGCTATGTACTTGGAAATCAACATGTTTGTACTTGGGCATCGCCTTAGCAAGATGGAAGCCCTGGTCTAAACTTTGGGTTGGGGATGGGTTCTTTCTTCACTTTCTTCGTTTTTGCGTTTTCAGCCGCCACATCATCCAACGCCGAATGTGTTCTCTTCATCTGAGACAATGCTAGACCTTAAAATTATCGAGGATACGAAATGGACCCTTTCGGATTCGCTGTTAGTTCATTTTTATTTTGCCTTTTAGCATATTACCCGTTGAATGTTGAGAAATTAAAAAAAAGAGTCATATTTAAGCAAAAACCATCCCGTAAACGATGAGAGAAAGGTGAGAAATGAAAAGAACAAAAAAGTCTCGCGACAGTCGCCCCCGCGTTACGATGTTCAGCAAAGGAACGATTTGCGTTTGGTACTCACCAAACGGCGCAATTCAATTGCGGTAATGCGACCAGCCATCGAAAATTTGTTTGGGTTGAGAACACTTTTTGTTCCAGAAGACGAGAAGTCACAAAGATGCTGTTGATCAGAATCAATCTGCTCCGCTTGTTAGCATTTCGATCACTCGCTCAAGTGGACAGAAACGGAATTTTTTTAAAATTACGAAACGGAATTCGGCGTCCAGACAAACGCCGGTCGAGGCTAACGAAGTGAATGGTTGTGCCGCAAATTGTTTAAATGCGAAAGAGAAATGCGGCAAAAATGTGGAATGGTCGAACGTTCAGCTGAGCGAGGACATTTTCACGGCCGATCTGGAGGAGAGTGAACAGTCGAGCATCCCTCTCCATCATTCGCCATCGGTTAATTAAAATTCTCTTCTATATGCCGTATATGTTCAGGAATCGAGCAATTCCGACTTGGAAGGGAATGAGCAAGACAATGAAATAGGAAACGAATTGTTCGAGTCGTATCCCGGAAGTTTGCGCTCTTTTGCACGGGAACAGTGTCCAATCGTCCCGTCCGTCGCAAATGCCGTCGGTTGGGACCCACGAAAGGCGGCAGAACGGCCGTCCGCTGTGAACAAAACGAATAATATGACACTTCTGCACAAAATGCAGCAAAAATTGGAAGTGGGCTTACAGCAGAGTGAAAGCTTGCAACGATGGGGCGCTGGAAAGAGCGTTGGAACAATCATTTGGTTAGAATAATTTAATTTAATTTCTTTTTTATTTTTATTTTTTAGCCCTTAAAAGGGCGGCTGGAAAGGAAAGAGACCGACCGACGGAGAGATCACCAGGTCAGTGGAAGTTTTTTCAGAAATAAGTCGATTAACTTTCACTTACTAAACAATTCAGAGAATTCCGGGATGAATGTCGTTGTCGAAAAACTGTTCAAGATCCAAGGAATTTCTGTGACGGCACTGAGCCCGGACGGAAAGAGGAAATTGGCGGTCTCTACCAAGCAAAATCAAACTCCTCCTTATACCGAAAAGGAAGAGATTGTAGGCGTTGGGACGGACCAATTGAACCATCGCTTTGTGAGAATGGGTTTATTGACGGAGTAAAAAGCTTCTTTATAGCCTCTTGCTGTTTAGCGCATCGAAAATGGTTCAACGTTCCAAAAAGTCCCATTGTCCGTTGCTCAACATCAACAGGAGACTTCAAAAGCGTATTTCCAACTAAGCAATTCGTCTCCGCCCGTCGCCTCTTTTTCTTCTTCCAACGCGTCAGTGGCTGATAAATCTTCACCGACCGCAAAAAGTGGCGATTTGAACGTTTTGAACGCCACGGGCATCGAAGGCGGCAACGAACTTCAAAAGAGTGGGGGGAATTCGCCCGTTGACCCTTTCTTCGCCAAGCTACAGACGGCACAGCGCAAAGCATCGGCTTCTTTTGCCGGCGTTAGTTGGCGCAAATTGAACTCGGTTATTTTTAAACATTTATTTAGTTAATTATTTTTTCATTTGCTTTTCAAGATCCCCGTCGCTCAAATGAATGGCTCCGAAGTTCCAATGGCACTCCCCCCGAAAGGCACTCTTCGATTTATGCCTCTTCCAAATTTGGGCGGTTGGACAATTCAGACAAAAGCATTTAATCACTTCCATCACTTAAGCAAGTGGAATTGTGGCGGAACAGCGGCAAGGAGACATCAACACACAGCCGAAACGGATGGAAAGGCCATTGCCGATCGCCCAACCGTCTTCCTCCCCCCCTCAAATGTTTGCGGAAAGTGAGTTGGTTAAACTCACTTTTTACAGAATTTTTTTTAAAATTAGAAGATGACAATTCTCAGCTGATGGACATCGACTCGAAGCGTCGTCAAAGCCCCGAAATCGTCTGTTATGCTCAACAAAGTGTCCAGCGGAAGTCCGGTGGCTCTCCGGCATCGTCCGCCGTTTTTCTCGACCAAAATGTCATCCGAAAGCGCAGCTTCCCTCACCAACAACAGCCAATGCAACAACAGACAATTGTTGCCAAACGGTTCAGACCGATTGCGCCACGAAAAGGTGAAAGGGGGGGGGAGGGGGGGGGGGGGGAAAGGGAAGCGTTTTTTATCCGTTTTTTTCCATTTAGTCCAATCGAAAATTTGTGCTGGAGGCCCATCACAACAGCAGCAGCAGCAAAATTTGCATTGTCGCATCTCCAACACTTTGCACGTGGCACATCAACAAATAACGCCCAATTCTCTCGGCGCGCTTTCCGTATCAAAAAGACTTCAACCCGACAATTTTGATCAAAGATTCCAACCGAAAATATTTAGGTAAAATTTTGTTGCTTTGGTCATACGGAAACGGATCCAACCCATTTTTTTATAAGTGTTTTTCCATCTTCGTCTTCCGTCAGGCCGTGCGGCAATGTCCCTCATGTCCATGTTGACCAATTGTCCTCCACGGAAGACTTTCGAACATTCGGGCGACAGTCGCGTCAGATTTTCGCCGTGAAGCATCAGCAAAGCCACGCAATCCGCCAATTTCGGACTCAATCTTCTTCCTTTGATGATGATTCGCGTGCATCGAAATTTTATGACCATCAAATCGTTGGCGGCCAATGCTCTGCGGATTTTCGCGCACAACGAATGTCCCCCGATTATTCGCATTCCCAAATGGGTAAAACAACGGCAGCGCCCTGTGTTCATCTGCACCAATGTCAGCCTTACTGGACAGACCGACATCACTTCTTCGGCTGCGCAATATTCGGCGCAGTCCCTGTACCGCCATTCGCACGACCCTTCGTACTGTTCGCCCGGAGGTGGGTGAAGCATTGAGCTTTGGCCGATATTGAACATAGATGCCGAAAATCTGGTTTAAATGGATCCGGTCCGGAGCCAGCGGGGGGGGGGGGGGGGCACAACGGAAAATACATTCCCTAAAAATTAACCCTCAACTGCCCCCCCCCGAAAAAAATTTTTCTGGCTAAGGGTCCTGAAACGGATGGGGAAAAATTGGATTAAATTTTTGGTGATTCTTGCATTGCCCCCTCCGTTTAAAGACGCGTCCCATTTCCTTGCCCTTTAGCGTTTGTCTTCGGCGCTTCCCCTTCCCTCCATTCTTCGGCATGTTTTAACGCCGTCGGCCCTCCACCCGTTCGTCGCGTGCCGGAGCTTCCCCAACCACAGCAACAACAACAACAACAGCAACAATACCTTCTCTACCAACAGCAGCACTTCCACCCCCTCGCCGCTGTCCCTTCCACACAGTGTCAGCACAATTGCACCCGCCCTTCCCCTTCTTCCGCTGCTTCCTTTGCCCCTCCGCAACATCAGCAGAACGCGTCCCCTTCCCTACACAGCCAATTCTCCCCGTGTAGAGGCGGCGGCGGCGGCGGATTTGTCGGGGCGCCATCGCTATGCTCGGAGCCTTCCTTTCATTCGTCGTCCTATGTCTTCCAACAGAACCAACAGCAGCAAATCCCTCAACGTTTTATGCGGGGGCAACATCGCCAACAACAACAGCAGCAGCAGCAGCAGCAGCGAGTTGTGGCTTACGACAATGAAATTGACCCGGAAATTTTCGGTATTACTCAAAATATTCGATGTTTATCTTCCTGAATCTTCGAAATTTCAGCAATTGAACCGCCGCCAGTGCTGGAGGCGGAGGGGAACATTCTGACTCCGGAGGAAGTGCCAGTGCGATTTGAAGAGGGCGCCGGGGGCGGTGTGACGACGCGGTCGGAGTCTGACGCGTCGGACATGGACTTACGCGACATTTTGCCACAACAGCAATGAACGATTTGGTGGGGGGGGGGCTCTTTTATACCATTAATTTTGTCTTTTAATGCAATTGCTCATTCGATTCCTTCGGTCTGTTCTTTCTCATTTTGTCCACCGAATGCTCTCCATTTTCTATTGCATTTTTGTGGTTCTTGTGTTCTTTTTCTCTCACTTTTCTCTGTATTATTTTGAGTTTGTTTCTCTCTCCTCTTTCAGTTCTTAGGGTTAGACGGGAAATATTTATATATTGACGCGGGTGTTTTTTTGTTCTTTCCTTCCCTAACATTATTACAATAATAATTCTATGTAATTCTGACTCTTTTATTGTAAAAAAGTGCCCTCTAAATAAAACTAAACAGAATCTGTTTCATTGCGTGATAACAATTGACCCGATAAATTTTCGATTTGATTCATTCAACACAATTCTTTCTGTCCCTGACGCGACTTCTTCACTTTAAGGCGGCGTTTTGAGTACGGCGCCGTTTGAAGAGGACAAATTAAGTGAATTTGTGCGTGTCGAATTCCAAAAAGTTTTGTGCCTGAAAATAACTTAAAAAGAATTGATTTGGACTAACTTTTTTTCTAAAAATTTCCTTTTTACTTTCTTTTGGTAAATCGCGAATTTAGAATTTGGGTGCGCGGTGCCCTCCAAATTTCCGCTGACCTTTTCGCACGGTTGGAAACGGACGGTGGCCGTCTGTTGCTTGTGCTTTGGCGACCGTTTGGTGCTGTTCCCTCCTCAATAGTCCGTTCGCTGATTCTGTTGCGGTGGCCGTCAACATCCCTTCGGTTGCACGCGATTCGCGTCGGATCATAGCTCGACGCCGACTGCTAAAAAAGAAGCGATAGGGGGGGGGGGGGGGAAGGGGGGGGGGGTCAAATGTTAAACGAAATGGAGGGGGGGGGGGTAATTAAATAATTAAAATGGGACTAACGAGACGAAATGGAGGGGGGGGGGGTAATTAAATAATTAAAATGGAACTCACTCTGTTCGAATGGCATTGCCCCCGCTTTGTCTCCTCCCCGCTCCCCCGCCGCCCGTCGTCGTTCTGCCCGTCTGGGACATTACCGACTCATTCAGTGTGTCGTTAGAGCCCAAAAAACAGCGGAGACCGCCGTATCGGAGCAAATGGAATGCCAACTCGTGGCACTCCTTACGGGGATCAAAGGAGAAGATGAAGTACTGAACGGCATAGGGATGGAAAGGGCGATAAATTGGGTCGGATTGAATTGGGCACGACCCTTCATTAGAGGACTCTCTCTGTTGGTAATTTGCCCCGCGGCACAAATGTCGGCTAACCCTTTGTTTCACAAAACGCACTTACCAAATAAGGCGAAATTGCCGAATTGAACTACGGCAAAGGCTGAAGAAATATTTCCCTTTTCGTCCGAAATCGTCTCAATTAAAAAGGTACCGTAAAGGAATTTGCTAAGTAATGGCGAAATTGGCCGTTCATTGGCGGCAGAACGGAGGAAATGGATGAACATTGCTGTGATTGGATTTGAGTTTGAATAAAGTGATCATTAAAAATGAACGAACGAAAGAACGAACCGACGGTGTACGGAGTCCAACAGAACAAAAAGCACAGTACCACCACCACAGTCATCCGCAGCGTTCTGTTTGAATGGAACTGATAAACAAAACATTCATCCGACAGATGCACCTCTCCCCCCCCCACCTGTTCTTGGCCTTCTCGAAACTGTCCGTGCCGCCCGTCCTCCGCAGTCCGCTCCCTCCCGCTTCGCTGTCCCATTTCATCTTTGTCTTCTTCTGGTCGTTCTGCCGCTGCTTCGGTCGGACTCCGTTCATCACCGTCGCCGTCAGACTGCTCGTCCTGCGTCCCGCAAAAGTCTCTTTTCCGTTCACCCCGTAAAAGTGCCAATTTGGCCCAATTTGCTTGGGGCTGTGGGGGATGGGCTGTGGCTGAGACGTTGCGACAAGCAGAAGACACATGGAGGCCGGCGCTTTTAAGCGAAATGGACACGAGAATGGAGCCGTAACAGACGACGATGACCAGCAGAGGAATGAAATAAACCGAAACAAGAAGCAATAGCAATCAAATCGGACAAAACGGAAGGCACCTGCACAATGTTCAGCACAGAAAACCAATAAACGATGGAAGGCGACACCAAACCGATGACATCGGCGGACACGCACTGAATGAAGTGGACAAAGCAGGGATGCCGTGCTAAACGGCAACTTTGTGGAAGCGTGGCCAGTTCGATCACCAACCGGTTCGGAAGATGTAAATCTGAAAACAAATCGGAATTTGACTTGAGCCGGGGCAGATAAAAACCAACGCACTTGGGGGATGCTGCTCAAAAAGCTGACGAGCCTAATTTGTAAGAGCGTTAAAGCAAATAAGAAATGCATTTAGAAAATAGACCAGGCAATGGAAAGCATCCATTGGACACTTCGTTTGGCATTGATCACATAAAGTGGGAACAGAATGGAGTAGAACCTGAATGATCGAGCGGATGGGGGGGGGGGAGGGGGGAGGTTAGGACATTGGCACTATTCGAAGGACCTGTCCAGGCTGAGGCAAACCAGGATGCCGGCAGACAAAGTGACGCCGAAAACATCAAAGAATTTGCACAGGCGGCACAACTTTCGAAGGGGTGGGAAAAAGTAAGTGGCCATATTAGCACCGATCACTCACAAAGTCGCCCCCGAGCCATGCGATGGTCAAATTGTGCACAATTTCTTTGGGGATGTAGACCAAAGTCACTGGAGGGGGGGGGGGGGGGAGGGAATGAACAGAAAATAACCAAATTTGCCAATAAATGAGGAAAGTTTCCCAATTAATTATACGAACCGAGAAGTTGTGCGATGGTCATGTGGAAGAGAATTGTGTTCACCCGACGTTTTTTGATGCATTGGTTTCTGAGAGAGACGCCAAAAAATAATGCGCAAGCGAAACATTTGATCAATTTCAGTGATCAGTGACAGTCACTGACCTGATCAACACGGCCAAGCACCAACAGGTTGCCGAACAGAGCGATCACAAAAACCTTTTACGGCACCAATTATTGGGGAAAAAACAATTTGAAACAAAAAAAAACCGCCGTTTTAACCACAAAAAAGGCTATCGAGCATAAAAACAACTGACGACAGAGTAACAAATGGCCACACTGCCGTTGTGCGTCCAGCGGAAAATCATTTGAGGGGGAATTGGGGCGTCACCAGTGCAATTCATCGCTTTGGGGGGAATGGAAAATGGAAGAAAATCATTCATTGTACGGTAAGGGACAAATCATTCATTGTACGGTAAGGAACAAATCATTCATTGTACGGTAAGGGACAAATCATTCATTGTACGGTAAGGAACAAATCATTCATTGTACGGTAAGTGACAAATCATTCATTGTACGGTAAGTGACAAATCATTCATTTCATTGTACGGTAAGGGGCAAATCATTTATTGTACGGTAAGTGTTTGGGGGGGGGGGCCATGATTGGGGGATTATTGGGGGGGGGGGGGGGGCAAAAGGGCGGGCGGACGGGAAAACTTTCGTTTTCACTTTGGCGGCGGGGTTCGGGACGCCGTTTTTGTAAGTAAATCGGAAGCTTTACCCAATCAGCCAGTCTTTGACATCATTTTCTCTCTCTCTCTTTTTGTATATTTGCGATTTGCGACACTTTCGAGTTATTAGGGAAGTCGATATTCCAATTCACGACAAAGGCAAATTCCGAAAGATGAAAGTTCGCCTCCACTCCACCGAAATCCGACCTTTTCTCCGGCTCACCCATTGTTGCCGGCCGGTCTTTTGGCAATTAAGTCGCCATAACTCGTCAGAGGGATGAAGCAAAGGGCAAAGGGATGTTGGGGAAAGTGCCGTGGGAGGGGGAGAGGGGGGGGAGGGGGGGGGGGGAATGGGGGGAGATGGGGGGGGGGAGGGAGGGGGGGGGAGGGGGGAGGGGGAGGGGGGGAGGGGGAGGGGGGAGGGGGAGGGGGGGGAGGGGGAGGGGGGGAGGAGGGGGGGGGGATGGGGGGGGGAGGGGGGGGAGAGGGGAAAGACGAATTCACAAATTGACTCATTCGAGCGCGTTCTCGTGAGGGATGTGATTTTTGGGACAAATCTTTCGTTCGTTTTCTGTGTTTATTTGATTTGGGCAAAGCCGAATTAGGGGAGAGAGAGAATGCCGGGGAAGAAGAAAAGGGGCATTCGTCGAAGGCATTCCCACCCCCCCCCCCCCCGCCGGGGATGGGACGATTATTGCACCTCTCAATGGAGAAAGTCTGAGGAGGAGAAGGCGGGGGTGGAGGCAAAGTCATCCACCGAAACGCATTTCCCGGGGCACTTCAATCCGTTGCAGAAGATTTAGCCCCCCCCCCCCCTCCCCCCTCCCCCTTTCGCTCACTTCATCGTTTGCTTTGAAGCGAATTGAAAATTGAAAGGAAATGGAGAAGCGAGAGAGGCGGCATGAAAGTGAAGGGGACGGCGGAAAGGAAATGCCTTTTTTTGGGGGGGGGGCTAAGTTATGACGCCTCTGGAGGAACGTCGTTGGCCTAAGTGAGGCGATTGTGTCGTCGTGACCAGCGCGGGTAAAGCTACGGCAATTGCCATGCCGTCCAACGCTTTTTGAGGGACCTGCGCCAGCCCAAGACTTTTGCTAATTGACTATAATTGAATGGAATGGAATGCGTTTGATTGGGCGTCCCCCAGTCGAAATCACTCAAACCCTCGTTGGTTAAAAAGAAAAGCGATTGACATTGTTCTTTTTTTGTTTAACATATAAAACTATCAAATGATCAAAAACAACCCAATTTTGCTTCGACTTTGGCCTTAGTCAGTTCCAAATTTGTTGCTCATCCATCAGAAGCATTGGACGCCCCTCCCCCTTTTGGCACCCAAATGGTGAGTGACCTCATCCCCAACCCACGGGCATTAATCTTATTGCTGTGTCCCCAAATTGTGCATGGCCCATTTGTGTCCTACGCACGCCCATCGATGAGTACGAAAGAGAAGGGAAGATTCGGTGCCATTCGGCCAAAATATGGCCAAAACTTTCTGCTTAGTGGCAAAAATGGAAAAATGAAGTTGAAAGTGGAGGGGGGGGGGAGGGGAGGGGGGGGAGGTTATTGAGTTAGACGGACGAAGCGATCCAATGACATTTTGGAGACGGTGGGAAACAACGGTTATTGTTGACATCTGTCCAACACCACCGAACTCAATGCTTTTATCGTTAAACTCGAAGCAATGAGCAAATCTGCTGATGGCGGCAGTTGGAGGCGGGGGGGTGGCGGGGTTCACGGGACAGAATTGAATGGGTTGGCGGAGGACAACAACAAATGGCTTTAGCTGTATGGAGGGGAGGGGGGGGGGGGTTTGGCGACACTTCCAAACAAAGCTAACTTTATGTGCTTCTCCTCTCAGCTTACTCATCCGTCCTCTGATCGCGTCCAACATTCAATCCTTTGCCCTCCGATTAATCGCCTCTCCCCCGTCATCTCCCAACTCCAATTTTTCCCACCGCTCTTCCGATCTGAAGTGGCCTCCCCATTTTTGGCCGGTCCATGCGACAACATTGGCCAGTTGTGTGGGTCCGGGAATCCTTCACTCTCGAGAGGGGAGGGGGGGGGGGGGGGGGAGGGAATGCTGCGCACAAAAGGACATCCAACGGTAGGGGGAGGGGCCCACGACAAGACAGCCAACGGACGACAAATATCGTCGCCATCTCTTCCACCCATTCACCCAATTCGTCGTACTTCCATTCCCACAGCATTGTACCCGTCGACCAACCATCAAACGGCCTGCATACGTTAAACACCAAAATCATTTGCTGCTTCAGAAGCACTTCTGCAAAAAGTGACCACCCACCCATCTGCTGCTGGTGGTGGTCTCCCAACCCCTCTTGACAACCATTCTCACTCCGCTGCCCCCTCTCTTACTGCCAAATGCCCATGCCGCAATGGTGGGTAATGTTCGTCTCCACATCCATGTTCATCTTCTGTTGTGATGCTGTTGCTTCCGCCAATGATGACGGGTGGCACCGCGCCGCACGGGTAAAAAGACAGTATTACGACGACAACTACTACGGTAGTTACTATGGATGGTGGGTGAACAGCTAGCTAGTCGGTCAAATCTACCCACAGATTGGATGGTTTCAGGCAGGCAGGTCGAATCGTCGGCTGGTTGATCGGGTTCTTGTGAGTTTTACATAATCACCCCCCCCCCCCACCCCACCCCATCAAAATGCTTCATCTGCAGAGTCCTCATGCTAATCATCTGTGTCCCCTGTGTGTGTTGTGTCGGCATTTGGTTCCTCGGCTGGTTCGGACTGCGTCAGGCGATGGCCAACCGGAGGGTACGGCACCGAGAAGAAGGTGGTGCCCCTCGCCTCCCCTAAGGCTAACTCTGAAGATCCCCCAAATCCCCCCCCCCACTCCCTCCCCTCCGGCAATTGTCACTTTTCCAAAATCACTTTGAATAAAGATGGCTCAAACCAAACAGCATTTTTATGCCCAATTATTTTTATTATGAACAATTCCCCTACCCTAAACGCTCTAAATTCAGACTTTCACTTTGCAGGAGTTGGAGGAGGGAGAGTGATGTCAGCGCGAGATCAGCAGGAGATCAGCCGCCGCTACATTGATTCGCCGGCTACTGCTGAACAGCGGTAGGTCTTCTCCGCCCCCCCCCCCGTCAACACCGTCTCATTTACACTTATTCGCTATCAAATATGGAAAAAAGTCCGAGTTGCATGAGGCGGGGAAGCGTTGCACTTGAATTCCAATTGGGACTGAATACCCACTTTTGCTGAAGGTATGTGTACGCCACCGACAGAGTTTACGCGGCCGAGAGGCGGCCAAGAACACCTCCAACGGTGCACGAAAGCGGCGGAGGCAATACCGCGTACGCAAGCAACGGAGTGACACGAGAAGTCCGACGACTTTAGGCCGAACCCCGGGGAAGAGCCCGACACGACAGTCTTTAAGAATATTTTTTGTTCAATGCCAATTTTACCCATTTTTCTCGATATAAAAAAAGTTGTCAAATATCGTTTTGGTTTATCAATAAACAATTATAGTAAATGACAATGCCACCAAAAGACATCAAATCAACCACTCATTCGATTCTTCACCCCCAATCAAAAACTGGACAAAATTTCGCTGCGTGGGTACGCCTTGACAACTTTGATGTCATTGGTCGGTCTGAACCATGCGTCGATCAAAGTTTTTCAATCAATACTGCACCTGTCGCTGTTGTCCGTCGTCACCTGTCCGATCTTCTGCAACACTTTGATGCCCGTCGCCAAACGACCGAAGACCGTATGTTTACCGTCCAAATGCTGTGCTGGGCCGAGAGTAATGAAAAATTGGGAGCCGTTTGTGTTGGGACCGGAATTCGCCATGGAAATCTGCAAGTGCCGCCTTTCAGAGAAATGCTCGCGGATTCGGAAGGAACCAAAATGTACTTACGATCCCCGCACCAGTGTGCCGCAACTGATCGCTGATTTCGTCCTCGAATCGGCTTCCGTAAATCGATGTGCCGCCACGTCCTCAATTTTTGTTTTGATATTTCGTGTCCCTCTTACTCACCAGTCCGTGTCGGGTCCCCGCCCTAAAAATCAGTGTTTCAGAATTCTTTTTTCAGCGATCCAACCTGAACCATAAAGTCCGCAATTATCCGATGGAAAATTGTGTTGTTGTAATAGCCTAAATTGGCAATTCAGCAGCAGAACTTGAACTGTCGAACCTTTCCTGGCCAACTCCTGGAAGTTCATGCACGTCCGAGGCGCGTGTTGCCAATAGAGCTCCACAGACATTGGGCCCATCGAAGTGTCGAACACCACGTGAGACGCTTTCGCAGAGGACATTAACAACCGTCGCAAAAACAAATTAAAAAATGACAGTTGGCAAAATTAAAATTATCACTAAAGATGCAATTATGCAATATGAACATTTGTTTATGAAGAAATTTAATATACCTAAATCAATGATTTAAATAGAAAATTCGCAAATTTAAAAAATTGCAAGTCCAATACATCAGTCGATGTTAATCTCCGCCGTTCCCGGATGTTCGCCAAACGCATAATTGTCCGAAATTTTGTTGAACATCGCACCTAACCATACGAAATTACATTACAATTAAAAAAGAACGAGAATCGTGTACAAAGTTTGATTAAATGTAATAATCTGTTAAATCGTTTGAAAGCAGAAAACTCACCGCAAGCCACTCTTGCTTTGAGTTTGGCCGCAGTCAGGAAAGACCCGGCCAATTTGCGATGGAGTGAGTAAATCTCGTCGGGCGGTGCCGTCAGACGATGCTCCAACATCACCGGCACAAGTTTGTTTATCCTCGGGGTTACACTCTTAAATTTATAGTTAATCAAAGTATCAGAAACACGTGGCGGGGACCTGTTCAGAGAAGTCGTAAACCTTCTCATTAGTGAGTGTCTCTCCAATAATGGAAATGGCATCGCAATGCGCTTGTGCCATTACTTTGGTCTCGTAACCGGTGAGAAACCCAATTTCGCGAGACCACTTCAACATCTTCAGAATAAAAAATTCAGTCGGTCGGCTTTTGAGTCCAATTTAGGCCCACCTCATTACGATCGTTGGCATATGCCGCCTTGAGAATGCGCATATATTTGTCAATGAAACTTTTGCTGAAGCTGCGAGTGGAGCCAAAATCGAGCAGAACCAACTGGTAGTGTCCCGTAGAAGAATTTCGAGCAAACAAAAAGTTGGACCAGTTTGGATCCGTCTGAATATACAAGCTTTTCCACCAATGTTTTAAATAGTTTTCAACCTGCATAAAGCGCCAAACGAAAAGCTCTCTCAATGCTTAAACGGTCATCAATTACCATTAAAAAACAAAAGACGAACAGAGGTCGATATAACGAGTCGCAATCCAATCGCGCACTTGCTGGGGCTCATTGTTGCACAAATCGACTGGGGTCCCTTCCACAAATTCGGCGGTGAGCACGCGTTTGGTGGACAGTTGAGAAAATACGCCGGGAACTGAAAAATGTGGCTGGGGAGAAAAAGATCGAATGAATTTAAAACCAAAGAAATTTTCGTCGTCGGCCAACAGTCTCCTGAACATGGCCACTGCCCTCGCTTCTCGCTCGTAATCGCATTCGGCCTTCAGCTCGCGACGAGACACCTAAAATTGTGTAAAAACAACAGTCGCATAATGTGATGAAATACCGTCGCGAAATTGTCCAAAAACATTCCCTTCGGGAAAAAACCGCCAATATTCAGTACCTCCAGGGAAATAAGGGATAAAAAGGCATTGTTGTTTTCTTATGGCGAAACCGAAAGAAGATTGTCAATGTCCGAGTCAATTCCCTTCCGCCACGCCCGGGTACTGCACTTTGACCGCCACTTTCACACCGTCCAAAGTAATCGCCTTGTGCACCTGCGTCAAAATAAAGATGCGACAAGAATCTAAGGAAATTGGGGGTTTAGCCCAGCAAACCAAAAGCTATGATTAATCCCAATTTTGAAAATACGGTTATTTTTTTGAAGCTTTTTAGGAACGGGAGAGGTCCGGCGGTGCCGGGAAAATTTCTCATTTCTGTCCAATGCTTTATGCCCACCTGTCCAATGGAAGCAGCCGCAAACGGACGGTCGTCGAACTCTCTGAACAATTTTTGCCAATTTGCCCCCAGCTCCTGGCTCATTTGTCGGTCAACTTGGTAGGATGGCATAAAGTCAGCACTTTGTCTGACTCTTTCAAAGGCTTGTGACAAATAAGCAGGTACCGTGTGTTCATCTATAGTATTATAAATTATATTTTTTCAAACAAAACTTGTCATTGTTTTGACCTTGAATTGAAAGCATTTGTCCCAATTTCAGTGCTGCTCCTCGAACTCGACAAAGCGTTTGAGCAATTCTCTCCACATTTGATGTTGTGAGGAGAGGATTTGTGGGCTGAGAACTTTTTTGAGGGCGTGCAATTGTCCTCGTCGACCGGTCCCCCAATGAGTGTTGCCACTGTAGAAAGTCTTTAGGAAAGAAAGTTGGGCCAAAAATGGACTAAAATTTACATGAACGGGCGGTTGTACACTCTGGACGCCTGCTGATAGAGTCCGACGGGCAATTTCAGCCACAGCACCCGTGCCCAACCCAACTGCCAAACGGCCAAAATTGAAAAGCCGAGCAATTCTCGAGGCCGGAACAATGAATTCTCTGCTGGAATCCATCATCGCGGAGTTTGTGCGAGCATTAGTGGTAAAAGACGGACGATAATCCTAAAATCCACATTAATAAGCTAAAGCCAAATAGCGTGTTCTTTTTCCGCCTCGCAAACCTTGGGTATTGTTGGCTCAGAACTGATAGGAATTCCCATCTGAAATCGTCTTTGGCAGCCCAACAACTCTCTGTCTAAAAAAGGCATAAATTCCTGCCATTAATTAAATAATAACTCGTTGTCCGTACACACCACTCCCACTTCCATTGCTGCTCTCCACAAAAAAGCTTCCTCTTCGCGAGTCAGTCCGTCATTTTGCAATGGTCTAAATTTGGAGGGAAACAAATAAAATCTTACAAATCCCACATGTTGTGCTGCTTAACCAGTGGAACGACTGTCGAATGTTGTTGCTGTTGCTGCTCTGGGACTCTGTTCATTAAATCTTGCGATGCCAACTCGTAGCCACCAAACCCTTAATCACGAAAGAACAGTCCGAAAAGCGAATGAAAGGACACCTGGAAACACTCCTCTGGAAGCCAATTCCACGAAAGTTTCAACGCCAACAGCCACAACTCTTGCTCTATCAAGAACATCAGCACCAGCGAAAGAAGTTGGTGCTTTTTTATTGGTAACTAAAAAATACAAATATTATTATAGCAAACAATACAATAATAAACGACAAAATCACCAGAATAATTTTGGTTTTCGTCGACACTGACAACGCTGCCGCCTAACACAGCTGCCTGGACAATCCTTTCGCGAATTGGGTCCCTCAAATGTCTAAGTTCATAGCCAAGTTGAGAATCGATCAAGAGACGAAGCATTTTTGAACAGTGGCGAAGCTGATCAGAATTTAGAAAAGACATCAATCATATTTTAAAACTGAAACATGATTATTCATAAATAGAAACTAACTACACTTAATTAATCTTCCTGCAGCTTTTGCAAAATCCCCATGCGTGAAAATCACGTGAAGTGAAAGTAAATATTAAAAAGAGTAAAAAGAACAGAAAGGCAAAGGAAGAATTGTGACTGTTCGGCGCCTGGCCTCCCTTCCCCGCACTCACTTTTATTTCCATCCATTCGTCTCTTCTATCAAGTCATCACCCCCAACCCTCTCCAGTGCATTCATTCATTCCATTATTCATTGTCTGCCCCAAACCTCACTTTCATTTTCATCTGATCCGATGATTTAGAACATTTGAAGTTGCAAATACATAGGACTAGACTAGACCATACTAATTATTCACCCCCCCCCCCCAAGAAAATTCCTATGAATATGTATTATCTAATGGATTCTTCGATTCTAAGCCCCCCAAGAAACACATTTTTGCATGACCATTCATTTTCGAAAAATGGAGGGGGGGGGGCCAGATGCAGTATTACCAAACATTTTAACATTTGTTAATTATTGGATTTTAGATTGCTTTATGAATGCTCGAACCAACCAATTGCAATTGGTAAGTCCCGGCTTTTAATTATGAAATTAGATTGTCATTTAGACGGCTGAATGTCGGCAACTTAAAGAAGTTGTGTGTGTAGCTCTCCATACAATTTTGGTGCATCGAGTTTTTGGAAAAGTATTATTTATTTTGCTAAAAATACTACGATTTCCACTGTTTCAGTTTAAATATTCCACTGATATCGACTACTCTCTCGGCTCGTTGGGACATGAAGAGATCTCATGCAATTATATAGATCTTTCCTACGTATGCATTTTGCTTTTTGTATTTAAATGTTTGATTACGATTTCAGGTCCGGGTTAATAGTCCGGAGCTTGTTTCGGATTTGGAAGGAAAGTTGAGCATTTTTGTGGAGGCTGTTGATCGGACCGTTAACGAGGGTTATTTTCTGTCCGGTTCGGCTTCAATATCTGCGGCCTGTACATCGCCTTCCCAGCGGGAGGGACGGATTTACGGAATTGGTTAGCAAAGTTTTTAGTGTAAATTAACGAAACAAAAAAACATTTGAAGATCGGTGGGAAAATCTCTTCCCAGTGCAAATTAAATTGGAGTTTTACCAACGGAGAAAAAGGCAATGGCTGATACCGGAGGACACAGCCCCGTGGGAAGGTTTGTTATAAAGGCCAGAATTTAAGTTTCTCTCCATTAACTAATTGAATATTTGTTTTAATTAAAAAAAAATTCTTATTAATATGAACGAGGCTTAACTCATGTTTCGAATGTTAATTTTTGTTTTTTAGTTTGGGAGTTGCAATTGAATCTCGTCCGAACACTTAGCAATGGTTGGCATTCAATGTTAAAAATAATAATATATAATAATATTAATTTAACTTTCAGAAGATTTCTTTCGGATGAGAGAGTTCACCGCTGAGAAGCTCAGCGACATTGTGTTTCGCATATGCGAACTCATTAACAAACCGCAATATCTGCCTAAAATCCCATCACAGCCCGAGATCTCTTCGGTTTACGATATTCGTTTCTCCGATTGTTGCCCTTACCTTTGGAGATTGGATTCTGAATATGGTGCGTTGTTAAGCAATGTATTCCCTCCATTTTATTTACTTTAAGGTCTCCGACCTGCCGAAAGTGGGCCGAGGGGCGCAAGTTTTGTGAGGAAACTGTTCAGGGACACTTTGGCATTCACTACCGGATAAGAACAACCAGAATTATTACCTCTTTAACCTCGTAACGACGGGATGGGTTAGTATGAAGGAAAACGAAAAGGTTTAGGGGTTACTCAGATGCAAACTTCCATGGATTCATTGCCCGTCTTGTTACGAGCTTATCTTGCGTTTGCAAATATGTAAAATAATTATTTCCGTGGTTGCACTTTCTCGCATTTTGAGGTACCATTTTAACAACCGATACTTATTTCTCCAATGTTTTTGCTACGCATCACTTAGTTATTTCGGTGCATTGCATTCAGTTCACTAAACGGTCCATCCGGCGTATTCACATGTCCCCCCCCCCCTTCAGATTGTCTCGTCTTTCCCTTTGTGTCGTGTTCATCTACTGTAGTTTTGAAAAAGCACTATGTTCCTTTGTACAACCGAGACCTCTGCTTCAACAATCATACTCAATGAATTTATCCGCTAAACGAATCTGTACAAATGAAATAAATTTCCTCAATAAAAATTACTCATATAGGCTTAAACATGCTGGGGACGAATATGCAATATTTTGCTATATTTTTATATTCCGACAACAACAAAACTTTAAAATTTTCTCGGCGGCGCCTTCAACACAGCCGACCCCCTCCCCCTTCCACAGGAGTGAAGCAGAATTCTCAAAAAACTTGATTTTAGACCAATTTTCTTAACAAAAATGTTAGTTATCTCAAAAACGCCAAAAATATTAATTTATATTGACTAGACAGTCGCTCTAATTCTTGTCCGGGCTCAAGTCATGAGCATTTCAAAATGGTTGCGTAATATTATTTAGATATTTGGGCCTTGAAAATATAATTAGGTAATCGTTTTAGAAACTTGACTCGTTCTTGGCTCGAGTCTCGGTTTATTTTGGGGATTGCACATCCTTAAGCATTGTCATCATCCAATGAGTCACTTTTAATACAAATTATATTCATCCCCCTCTTCAGATTGGTGCCGCTTGTGGCTCAATTAGCAATTCGTTGATTGCGACGTGCGAAGGTTGGGTAAGGCAAAAAAGCACTGACTAAATTTGGGAGAAGGGGAAACCGAAGGAATGGCATGGCACTCACTTGGGCCACATCTGAAATTTTCTGTATGTTAAGAGAGTTCTGAACTTTAATTGTTACCGGCGGAATCGAGGATTTTGTGCCCCGCTTCAGAGGTGTCGTACTTCTTGCGTGCCTTTAATAATTGCAATAACTAATTATGGCCTGGCTGTTGCTCATTTTCTTGGCCAACCTCGACGTCTGATGAGTGCCCTGCTAGTGAAGTTGCCACATCTCCCGGCTGGATGTTGGTGAAACGGATGCCGTTCTCGACATTTTCTTGCCGTAAAGCGCTGATGAACGCCTCCAAGTAGAATTTGGTGCCGCTGTACACCGCCAAGCCGGGGAAAGCCCTACGCCCGGCGTCCGAAGTAATTGTCAAAATGTGCCCATTCTTCCGTTCAACCATCAGTGGAAGCACAAAACCAACGACATTTGTTGTGCCTTGTACATTCACATCGATTTGACGTGACCATTCCTAAGAAAACAAAAAAGTTGGGGGAAGGAGTTTAAATTTTCGTTGACTTCCGTATGTCCTTTGCTGGACTGGAGATAGTACATGACTCCGGCACAGTTGACCTTAAAGTAAGTTAAGTCAAAAAAATCAAAACGGCTTCTACCAGTACGTCCACCCTGCCGAATCGTTGGGCCGTCTGCTTGACCATCGCGTCCACCTCTTCTCGCTTTGAGATATCGCATTTAACTGACATTAGTCGCTCCGACGCGACGCCCGACGCGTTCAATTGATGTGCCAATGCCTCCAATCGCTCAATTCTTCTTGCCACCAGCACAACGCTCGCCCCTCCCTCCAATGCCAATGTGCGAACGACAGCCTCGCCAATGCCGTCACTGGCACCGGTCACAATGCACACGCGACCCAACAACATTCGAACAGTTGCCGCTGCAACAATTAATATATGTACACACTGACAAATAAACAATGGGCACGGAGGACGTTTCTTTTCCCGTTAATGTCGTCGGAGTGATCACAAAATTACAGTATATCGTTCAGTGCCGTTTTTGGTCCACAGTATTTGAAAATGGACAAGGGTTGGCACCCCGACCTGCCCCGCCCCGCAATTCAAATCTTTCAACAAAGGCGGGGCCTATCGGCACTATTTCAAATTGATTCCAACCGATTTGGGCAACCCCGACAATCCCACCCCCGAAAATCCCGACCCCACAATTCTCAATCCCGACGTCGGGGCGTCACCCCTAAAATGGACTGAAATATAAAAACACATGGCAATCAACCTGTTGGTGTTGGCAATGAATGGCTTTTTGCCAACACTGATAATTGAAAAGGCAACAAACAAACTGTTGTTGTCTGTCTATTCTCGATTGCTTTTCAGACAAAATCGTTTTTGTCATTTTAATATTATCAAAAAACGGAAAGGACAAAACCGATAAAAACTCAAAGTAAACGCTTTATTTTTGTTACTTTCCTCAATCTTTTCCCCACCAAATTCTATCGATTTTCGCGGGGAAATTCCCACACAAATTGGCCAAGCCGTCCGACCGACTTTTTGTTGAGAAAGAAACAGTAAATTCTTTTTTAAATAATTATTTAAAGTAAATTCTTTTTTAAAATAATTATTTAAAGTAAATTCTTTTTTAAAATAATTATTTAAAGTAAATTCTTTTTTAAAATAATTATTTAATCTTTTTACGCTCCAATCCCACCCACCGACCTTTTAGTGGCCTCTCCACAATTCCCATATCCATCAATTCGCGCATCCACCGTTGGAAGAGGCGTTCGTTCGGAAAAAGATTGAATTTAGCCAATTGTACCCTTTTAAATTAAACGGAAAACGGAATTCCGCCCACCCCTGGTATGCATCAATTTAATTTAAATATTATGTTAAAGTATTTTTAATTAAAGTCTCCAATTTGTAAGGGGATTCACCTTTATCACAACCCTTCCCCCAGAAACATCCCCTGGCTTTTTCGTGCCGGATTTGGCCGTTTGGCCGAATGCCAAAGGGATTGTCTGTTCTGATAAAATCCCCCCCCCCCCCGGCGCCCTCCCCCCAGCGCCGCCCTCTGCAAAGGACCAACCACGACCGGATATTGCCAATCCAGCTGAGACAACACGTTGTCCGTGTTCGAACGCAGAAAGTGGCTTTGCATGAAATGGAACCGGTCACCTCTTACAAAAAAGGGATTGAATTTCGGGGGTTTGCATTCGAAATGATTCGGCTGACCCACCGAAAGATGTTTCTCGACCTAGTTTTTGAAGCTGTGCCAACTTCGGGTCGCTGCTCGATTCGATCCTTTAATTAGACGTATAAATGCCGTGAAAGGCCGGCCATTAACGCACATTTTGACCCATTCCGCGGTTTGCATTTGCTCCAACTCAAAGCCCATTAGCCGTAACCAATCCATTACTTCCGACCACCGGGGAATGGCCTGAGAGCCGATCAGATGGAACACTTTGCCCGAACTTTCGTTGAACAGTTCGCAGAGCACACGAACTACGAAACGAGCCGAAAAGTCTACCGGGGTCAGTTCCATCTGAGCGAAACAGAATTTAGTGAACTCCTTGAACAACTTAACGACCTCCCAGTCCATGTCGGGCGTTTTGTGAGTACAAAGCACTCCCAGCAGCATCAGATAAGTGAAGTCCCGGTCATTCCAGCGACCCCCGCTGGTTGACGGGGCGGCTTGGTTGCCAAGCCGGTAGCAAACGCCAGGCAGGCCACGAGTAAGCGATCTGTGGGAGAACGTTCGAGCAGAACATTTCCTGCAGAACCCACCTGAGCACCAGTTGTTCCGCCACGTATTTGCTTTGTCCGTAGCCATCTGCCAACTGAGAGCTGACCGTTTCCGGCCGAAAGTCTTCGTCAACGTTGCACAAATCTGATGGGAAAACCGCGTCGGTGCTGAACGGAAAGAGAAGTATTTCATGAATCTGAGATTAACGCTGCTGTCCCTCCTTCCATTTGCAGCCCAACCTGATATAATGCAGAGGTTTCAGCTTGTTCTTCAGGCAAAAATCGATCACATTCCGAGTGCCGAGGACGTTGATCCCATGCAATGCCTAGGGAGAGAAGCCGAAACTTCCGATCTGGAACTTCAGCACAATTTCGAGCTGACCTGGTACGGGTAGATCAAATTGACGTATGCGGCCGAATGAAGCATCACGTCGATGTCGTAGGAGAGGAAGTGATAGTCCTCGTCGGATAGGCCAAATTGGAAGAGAGCAATGTCACCGGCCACAACGCGTACTCGATCTCTGAAGTCCAGCGTGCCAATGTAAAGTCCCGTTCGATCAGTTTGTTGACCTGATCAGATTCCGGAGATCGTTTGTCAACAGTCCGTTGTTACGTAACGAAGTGAAAAGACGTTGCAGAATGGTTTCGTCAGGAGACGACTCGCGGACTGATAGAAACCATCGGCAAAACCAAAATAAATGAAACTGAAAACTCACTCAGACAAGTAAGCCGGGTGTCGGTCTTCAATAAAAGTTCGGCCATCAACTGCGATCCCAGATAACCGGTAACGCCTTTTGAAGTGTGGGTAAGGTCATTTTAGAAGCACTTCCCTAGGGCATTATGGGAAAAGCGATGAAAGAATGTCATTAGGGGGGACAAAAGGTCTGTCCGCCGTCGTCCGACGACAAAAGTCCGGCCCGCCCTTTTGCCTATCCGACCTTTCGGTCAAGCCTTTAATTGTTATAGCCCGATAAACTCCCACAAAACGGCCCACCGGTGAGGAACACACTGGAGTTGGCAAAACGACGCTTCCAAAACCCGGTGGCACGCCAAAATGCCCTCAGGTGCAAGTCCTTCAGGCAATGTTCATTAGGGATACTCGAGACTTGAAATCGAGACCGAGAAATGGCCCCCGAGACTCACGAACATCCCCAATGTTTTCAAAACTGACCATGACATTGTCGTGCAGGTCGTGGTTGTCCACCTGCTGCTCCAAGTCCACGTCCTGCTCCGGACTGGCCCGTTCCGCCCCGTCGAGCTGTTTGCCCATCGCATAAACTGTGGGCGCCGCGAAAAGATCGCGCATGATCAGCTGGGAGCAGAATTCGGCATTGACTTTATTCAAAAGACGAGTCGCCAAAAGGGAGTGCCTGGAGAAGAATTGGCACTTTCCCTTTTGGTTTAAACATTAAACATTAATTAACCCTCCGAGGTCGAAGAAACTCTCCTGCACGTCCAAATTGACCAAATGGAGCACTTCGCCCCAGATTCGAGCCAATTTCTGAGATTTTCATTGAATTTGTTTTGGATTTGAAGTTTTTGAACTTGTTCCGTTGGGGTTTGGGGAAGTGCCTCGGCTTCGACCACATCTTTCTCAAAGTCCACCGGGGGCAATGATCTAATTCGAAAGACTGAACATTTAAAGAGGCTGAAGATATTTTTCGATTAAATTTACTTTCTGTCAATTTTTGACGAAGCCGGCAGCAGCGGTAGTCTGAATACAGTTGAATACAGTACATTGTTCGGTATTTATCCGTACTGTACTTGTCAAGAAAGACGAAGAATTGTGGCATCATGTAAAAGGGCAAAATGCGTTTAAGCTGCGCCCGCAAGCTGCTTTCTGTTCATGCTTCTCTCGCGCAGCACAATGTAAGCGGCCAACTTAACGTGGATTGCCGCAAACCAACCAACGTGCCGTGCCGTACCTGCTTGTCCTCGCCCTCGGCACCAATGGAGACGACGGCACACGAGCGGACGGCGGACATGTCCAGCAGAGTGGACTCGATCGCCTTGGGGGACGCACAATTTAGCGATTTGTCATTTTGAAAGGACGCAACAGAGACGACGACAATTTATATGTACACACAAATTAAGTTCAAAAAACAAAAAGTATGGCCAATTGGCACAAATAAAAGGCCGCCTTTCCTTTACAGAAGAAACCTGCAGTTCGACACTGTAACCCCGAATCCGGACCTGTCGAGAAAAGGGAGGGATTGTCCAATTATTGTCCCTTTAGTAGTGCCCACCATTGTGTCACAACGTCCACAGATTTCCAGCAACGAATTTGGCATCAAATAGCCCCAGTCGCCCGTCCGGTACATTCGAACTTCCCCAACTTCTTTGCGCAACTCGGCCGGCACTTCCACAAATCGGTCCCGGTTCAGCTCGGGTCGATTAATGTAACCTCTGGCCAAGGTTGGCCCCGCAACGTAAATCTGGCACAAGTTTTTGCTGGTATTTCTGCCATTTTTGATGGCTTTACTTCGCCCGGAACTCCAATTGGCACGCGTTTCATTGTTTGTCCATCCAAAATTAGCACATTTACTCCGTCAAGCACCTTCAAGAGATTGGAATTCAAATGCCCACTCAAACTGAGTAAAGCTTCAATAATTACAGAAAGATTAAGGGGTCAAGCATGGCCAAATAATTTCGAATTTCGATTTAAATAATTTAAGCGTTCATTAAGTGCCAACCCTTCCGACTGGCGCAAATTGGCGCTTTTCGCGTCGACTATGGAATTCGCTGAGATTAGAGACCGCCACATCTAAAGCATTTGAATGGGGAGGGAATCGTTTGGATATTGTGCCGTGCCGTGCGTCTCCGAGATGGAGTAGAGGTTGGCACAGCGTACGTGGGGGAAGTGGCGGAAGAAGCGGTCGAGCAGGGCACACGTGACCACCTCGCCGCAGAGGTGGACCAATCTGACGGATTTGTCATTCCCGCAAATGCATGGGAGAGGGAAGGGGGCGGGGGGAGACGTACCGCATGTGTTGGAAGGCATCGGCAAGTGCCAGTTCATCCTGAGTGTCCAAAACCTAAACGAAAAGCTCAATTAACTAATTAATGCCAACCACCAAAAAGACCATTTCGAGCAGAGATGGCGTGAATAGCATTTGAGTGACGCGATTTTGGCGCAGAAAGTCGCAGAGGGGTCCGGAGTCGTAAATGGTCGAGTCGGGGATAATCACCTGACAAAACGTTCATTTGTCCAAAGTCCGGCCGGAGGGACCCTCCGGCGCCTGACCGACCATTTTGGTCGCCTGCAAAATTGGCCGAAACATTTCCCACACGAAGAAAACGTTGCAAGCTAAAAGGCAAGCTAATCAATTAATCCATGGACAAAAGAATGAACAACAACGGACCGACGACGTCGTCTTCTCGGTACGGATAATTCCTGAAGAACGCGCGAATATCCAATCTTTCGGAAATGGCACTCACCGAAAACGCCATTTATAGGAAAGAACGGCACCCCGGTGAGGACATTCAATGCCTAATGAGGGGAGGGGACAAATGCCATTAGCCGAATTTAAGGCAATTTTGCTGACCTTTCGGCTTTCCGGTAGTGCCGGACGAATAGACAATGTACGCGATCTGACAATGCAAAATTGAATTTACTCGTTGATTCATTCGACCTCGTCCGGACTCAGCTCCCCGTTCCCTGGCAGTTTAATGTCCCCGCCGTTCTCTTTGTCCTCCCCCAACTCCTCGTCCAGCCATTTCCCCAGCGGGTCCATCACCAGACAGTTAATGGACGGACTGAGGTTGGCCGCATGTTCCTCCGACGCGCAAACGACCGTGGGACGGACTTCGTCCAGGACGGAGTTGAGGAGGGGTTCCGGGTAGGAAATGTCCAGGGGCAGGTAAGCCGCACCTGCAGCAGAACGAGAAATGACACAAAAGTGTTCGGTTGTGGAGCGATCGGGGGCCTTGGCCTTATACTGATCGGGGTAAGTTGACCCGACCAGTTTGAAAAGCTGTAACCTTTTGGTTATTCGACCAAATCAAATAATCTTTGTTCATTTGATAGAGAAGTCATGGCGCCAGGCTCCCGGCTTTTGGTTGCACATCTAACCCGGGGTTATAGCAACTTTCAGTCAATTAAAAAGGGAGGGGACCCCCCGGGGGGGGGTAAGCTAATCCGGGGCATCGGATTGAGAATGTTGCTGGCCGGCAACTCCCTAACTTTTCCTAAAGCAATTCTACCCGCTTTAAGTGCGGCAATGTAGGCGAACACGTACTCGGCACATTTATACTGCAAATAATCAAAATTTGCTGGGCATTTGCCATTGTCGCTTGCCGACCATGTAAATGGCGACACAAGAACCAATGTGACAGCCAAATGCCCTCACAAAATGCCGTGCCAACCGTTCCGTGATGTCATCCAACTCTCCCAATGTCCATAAGCGCTCTCTGTCCTGGAGTACAACCCTCGAGCGGAGGTTGGGGTCGGAGCTGAATAAGCCGATCAAATCCCAGGAAAATACCGGCGTCCGGTTGGCCATCTCCCCCAATCAGAAATATGCGCAAAGATATGCGCAAAGTGCGTGCACTTTAAATCGTTCGTTTACCAAACGCGACGGAACATCCCGACGAGCGTGACGTCATCGTCCATTGGCGTGCCGTTGTCGTTAATGTGCCGAAAATGGATGGGTAATGATGGGTCGGGGGATGCCGCCGAAGAAGAAGCATTTTCAGCGGGGTTGGACCCGTTGGACGGAGAAGCCGAAGGGGCGGAAGGGGCAGAGTCTTTGTTCTTTGGAGACATTTTCTGCCGGCAAAGAATTTGTGGACAAAAAAATGTAAAAATAAATATTAAAACAAATTTTGTGTAATAGCCAAAGGACAGACAGACGTTTTGGGGGCGATTTGCACCCATTTTGTCATGAGACCTCGGCCAGCGACGGCGAGGGGCCCTTGGGGAATTCCCATGCCCCCTTATTTGTTAGGGACAAAAGCGAAGAAGGGTTGATCAAAAATTAAAAATTTGAGAATTTATTAATAGAAAGTGTACATAAAACGTAACGCCGAAGAGGAGGAGGGGGGGGGGGAGGGTGATGATCAGCAGAAAGTCAAAGAAGTCACCCGTTCGATATCAGCAGCAGATGGAGCAAAACCATCTGATTGTGAGTTGGGAGAGGAAATGCTGAGGGGAGGGGGGGGGGGGGGGGAGGGGGGGAGGGGGGGGGGATGAAAATGAAAAGGATGAGAGGGGCGGTGGGAGGCAGGGGGGGGGGCGGGGGGGGCAGTCCCTACGCCTCAGCAACACGGATGGATGGAGGGGTGGAGGTGTTCATCTTATCAGTGAGTCACTTATAATCAGTCCTAATGACAGACAGAATTTGGTGGGTTGGATGACGGAAATGTACAAAAAAATTGGGTTGCGGGTGGAAGAAGCAGGCGGGCGAGGGGGGGGGGGGGGGCAGAGGGGGGGAGGGAGGGGGGGGAGGGGGGGAGGGGTAAATTCCAAGAGGAAGAAAAGCATAGTGTGGTTGGTGGTAGTTGATCACATTGATTCCATCACCGGACTACGAACGGCGTTCAATCGATTGATCTCATTAAATGATCAATCAACAATTTTTTGAACTGAACGATTTTGTCTAAATTTAATTTGGACCTTTCCGCTCGTAATTGTTACAGAGAAGCCACGCGTGGAAAACTGTCGGGTTTCGGATTGAGAAAAAGCCGCTTTCGGTTTTTGGGCCCGAGAAAACCCGCGGCATCCATCGAATAATTCTTATCAGCAAAAAAAAAATGCCAAATTCACTAAAAGTGCCGAAAGGTTTTGACCATCAATTGCAGAAAACTGTTGTGCTTTTGGCCAAAGCCGTTCGATTCAATTCAATCATTTATTTTCCTTCACTTTCAATCCCCCCCCCCCCCATAAAAGTTCCGTTGCAAAACGCCCCCCCCCCAATCGCATCAGCCTTTTACGCCCGAGGCGGGAATTGCCCGAGGCGAAATGCCTTGGCGTGTCTGGCCTTTTCTCGTCGCTCTCTTCTCTTTTCCGTTGTCGGCGGTTTGTTGGCTTCTCCCCCCCCCCCCCCCCCCTCACCGGAATGCAAAGAGCTGAGTTTTGTTGGGAATTTGCGGGCGATGCCAGAAGCTTTTCGCCCTTCGCAGAGTGAGGACACAAAGCGCCAGAGGCAGGCGGCGCCCGGACGATGTGCCCTCTCCGAGTGAATGACGACGGAAAGGACAAATAAATGAAGGGGCGGACGCTCTTTCTGCCACTTTTTGCTTTTCCCAAAAATCCATTAGCTTTCTGAACTTTTTGGGTCGATTTGAGAGGCCTTTTGCATCCGAAATTTTCAGTCGGACAAAATGTACTTCAATAGTTTAAGGACGATTTCACCCCCCCCCCCCAACCGAACACCTTTCACTTTTCGATTATCCGGCAAATTGCAAATTTAGCCAATTTATTTGTTAGTTTCCCTGGAAGCATCTCCCAAATCCGCCATTCCCCCCCCCCCCCCCTCCGTTTGCTTCTCCTCTCAAATCACTGAGTCACTGCCGTTCATAATTATTGCTAATGAAGGTTCGCGGTTTCCAAGCATGGGCGGGGCGGGGGGGGGGCATTGGCCCGTCTCCGTCCATAATGGCCCCGCCGGGGCTTTCACTTTCTTTCGACTTCAGAAAATTAGCCCGGGGCTGTCTTCCCCCTGCAGCATATGGAAAGGGCGGGACGGATGTGTTTTCTTTGAGAGCATTTGGGAAACAAATTGATTTTTTGTGAGAAAGCCGCCAAATAGTGACAGCCGATCAGATGCTCGTCCGGAAAAAATAGCTAAATTCGCCATAAATATGCCAAGTAAAGCATTTTGGTCCATTCAGATGGGATCCGACTCTCCGGCAGCCGTCGCTCACATCCCCTCCAGCGATTCCACAACAACTCCATCACTCCAGAATGTCCACAATTGCAGCTCCATGTGCCACCACTATCAGTGTTATTCTGATGCCATGCCCGTTTTATTTAAGTTGAAAGCCCCCAACGTTCAGTGCCCTCTTCCTCCCGACCACCGCCGACCACCTCGGCTTCTTCCAACGAATGCCATTCCCAATGCTCCTCCTCCAATTCCGTGCAGGCACAAGCCCACGCGGAGTTTCAACGAATTCAAGCAGCTTCGCTTTGCTCAACGCACGAGCAAATGGCGAGTCACTTTCGGTCGGGGACTTTTTGAAAGAGTCCCTTCAGAAAGCGTGCATAAGCGTCGATTTGCTGAACGCGTGCCAAAGGGAAATCAACTTTTTGCGAATGATCGACAGGTAAAGAAAGGGCTAATTTGAGTTGGCCCCCCCCAGACTCATGACTCATTAGTGGAATCCCTCGCCAACGCTTCTCTAAGACAGACTTGAAGCAGTGGCATTTCCTTAGAGAAGCGATTTGAACTCCTCTGATCATCCGAAAGCGCTTTCAGGAAGGCGCCAGTGCTTTATGAGAAGATTGTGGTGGAAAATGCCATCCGACGATATGAGACGTGTTGGTTGCCGGCACAGGTCCGAGTCGAGAAGAGAGTCCCCCGGGGCTAAAAGACGGAAAACGATGCCTTTGTGGCAATTAATTAGTTCAATAAAAGAATGATTTAGGCTGCCAAGCCGGATTTGAACAGCATTCCCCCACTGGACGTAAGCATTTAAACAAAAAGACGCATAAATTCTATGCCGACTCGGGTTTCAGGTGCATTGGATTTGGCACACGCACGTGCGTTGGTGATGAACACTGAACGATTGAAATGGCCATAATAATTCCCATTTATTGGCCCGCCCCTTCTTCCAATCAGCCAAACATATTTAGATGCTTTCTCCGACGCATTATCGCCAAGATTGCATGGCAATCTGTGGGACGGTCGTCGACCACAAATTGCTAAGTGCGGACGAAATTCAGCAGAGATATGAACAGGTGAAATCAGTGGAGGGGGGGGGGGGGTGAGGGTGATCGAATTTGATGGCCACCCATCGTCCGGCTGATCAGATCACATGAACGAGGGGGGTCAGATCACATGAACGAGGGGGATCAGATCACATGAACGAGGGGGATCTGATCACATGCCGGGCGGGGCGGGGGAGGGCATCGAATTTGATGGCCACTCATTGTCCGGCGGATCAATCAAATCACGTCCAACTGATCACAGACAGAATCACTTTCGGAATTTCTTTCTTTTCTTTAGTCGGTGTCGTCATGGAACGAACTCTGTCCGGACGAACCGTACGACTTTCTGCAGAGCAACGCCCGCGTCCGTGAGACGTACGAACAAAAGAGCAAATACGACATTGCGGAAGCGGTACAACGCCAACGAAACTTCAATTATCAGGTTCAGAGTGGTCGGCTCTTTGCGTTTAATTTGCCAATGATCGCGCTGACTTTTCAAAAGGTTTCTTTGCCGCATTTCACCGCTCCCCGCTTTTTGGCCGACGCCATCGAATCGTTATGTAAACTTTCTGCAGCTGAAGCAAACCTACTCCGAGCAGTTCCTGACGCCCTGTTACGACTTTGACGTGGTCTGGCACACTCATCAGCTTGCACCCGCTGGATTACCTCAGAGATTGGTCGGACGGTTTGGTCGTTGCTGATCCATTAAACCCTCAATTTCAGCGTGGCCATCTTTGGATCGCTACTGAAACATGACGGTAAGTAATTATTATTATTATTATTATTGCACATTAATTATAACATTATCTTAAAGATTCTGTCAACGACCGTTCCAATGGCAGTAAACTGCTGAAAGGTAAAGTAAAATGACAATGTTTTCATATTTTTGTTGTTAAAGGCGAAGCGATAACGAAGAAGGCTTGGAGCACGCACTTCAAAGAAGGCTTTTGGAGACGTGGTTGCATGTACAGGTAAGGGGGGACGGCATGTACAGGTAGGGGGGGACGGCATGTACAGGTAGGGGGGGACGGCATGTACAGGTAGGGGGGGACGGCATGTACAGGTAGGGGGGGACGGCATGTACAGGTAGGGGGGGACGGCATGTACAGGTAAGGGGGGACGGCATGTACAGGTAGGGGGGACGGGGGGGGGAGACGGGTGACGATCGAGCGCCATAAGACTCGAATCATTCGAATCTTGAGTCATTCGGCCAATTTTAATGCAAGTCCATCCCAGGGGGCACATGGCGCCTGTGTTTTTGGGCTTCGAATCTCAAGACACTACGGTAACGTATTTGCTGGTGACTTTTGTATGCTGATTCTGCTGTTAAGACGATTACTTATGGGCATATTCACATCCCGTCCATCGCGCTGAAGGAGATCCCCGTGCAGAGGGAGCAGTTGAGGCTGAAGCTCAGCTACGGAGGTGGGCGGCACGGGTTGGGAGTTGTTTTGTTCTTTCTGCTGATGGAGACCATCCCTCCTAGACAAGAAGATCACCACGTTCAATGCCGACTTGTGGGACAAACAGGTCAGTGCCGTGGGGATTGGTTTTGGAAGTATTTGGGGGAGGGGGGGGGGGGTCGGTTTGTGGCTCCGTTCGACTGGAGCCAAACTCTCAATCAGGTGACTCGTTCTTCTTTCTCCCTCGTCTGGCAACCGAACGCCCCCGGCGACCCGTCATCGGCCAATGGGTCTCCGCCCCAACAGAACGGATGTTCTTCCGGCTCTTCTGCTTCAGCCACCTCTTCCAGCTCTTCCGCCTCTTCCGTTCCGATTGCTTCCATTGTCAAATTTGCCTTCGAGCGGAAATGCCCAGTGCCTTTTAAGCTTATTCATTCAGTATCCGCCATTTTGTGCTTTTCAGCGTGATCTGCTGATCTCGTTGGACTTGTGGAATCGAACTCTTATTCACAAGCGCGACGTCGTCCGACTTTTGGTCCTAAGCATTCAATTCAAAATTCCACGTCAAATTCCCTTCCTAAAATAGGGCCGTCTTCCGCTTGAGCGGCTATTGCCTTTGGCAAATTCAAAACCACAACAGCGAATTATCCAAATGTACTTGGAAAGTGTCAATTGTGCCATCGCCCCACAAGGCGAATTGCGAGCCCGGGTGAATGTGACTGCCAGGCAAGTCCAAGTCCGGGACCGCCCGAAAGACCCCCCCTTCCCCTCCCATTCGGCCATTTCCGCGACTTCAGCTAATGTTCTCCCAACTTTTTCTGTTCCGTTTCAGCGTTTCTCTAAACCGTGAGCTTGAACTGCTTGCGGGCGACTATGTGGAGCAGCAATTGCAGCCCGACTCGCGTCTGTGGTCCCTTTGTCAGAGTGCGGCACTGAACCGAAGCCAATTGCACCCGGGCGTCCGAGTTTATACGGCCATTCACACGTCAATGGGAGAGGGAATTGTCCGACCAAAGTGACCGACAATTTGTCCATTTAGACTTGTGGACGTGAGAGACGGCACAAAATACTTTGTGCAAATTGTGCATTCGGCACCACTGCTTCTGTCCATGATCCTCGTTTTTGGCACAGAACAAAGTGCTTCTTCTTTCCAATCACCCAATACACCAGTTATACTTCCCGATCGCTCAGGACTGTTGTGCATGGCCCATCTGATCGGAGCCGACTCAATGCCCTCCAAGGAACAGTTGGACTCCAATCTGGTCCCTATAGCGCTCTGATTGGAACGTCCGAACTTCTGTTTGACCCAACTTTTTAGCAATTTCTTCCCAATTTGTCTTCGTCCGATGAACGCGTACTTTTGGTTCTGAACCGGGAGGGCGATTTCGCCATCCTTAAGGGCGGTTGGCACGGATTTGTGCGACGACAGGCAGGCGACAAACGTCACAAAGTCGAGAATTTGGGAAGAAGTCGAGAATTTGCAATTTTAAGGGAAAGAGTGGAAATGCGGGCGTTCTGAACGTGGAGCTGTTCAACCTGCTCAAGTTGAAGACAAAATAAATTCTTGAAAGGACTCTCCCCAAATTCAGAAACACTGTGCAAAAGTTTCACGTCCCGGGCCCGGGCGGTAAATTATACATTTTTAATTTAATTTGCTGATTTAAATGATTCTTTTGCCGACAGGCTCCACTCTGTTCACCATCGGAGGTTTGTTTTTGGAAGAGCATAAACACTTCAAAAAATTCGCCCATTTCAGACGCCCAGGCCAGACTCAACGGACGCAGAATGGTTTCTGCTGGTGACCCAAACAAATTCCAAACCCCCCCCCCCCCCTAATTCCCAAGCATTGTCGAAACACACAAACTTCGGAACATTTGTGTTGCATTTTCGGCATTGGCACCCTTTTCATCCTTTGTAACCCGGACAAAGTTTGCGTCCGGTCGAAACCGACCGCAGCCATCAGCCACCAGGTTAAAAGACTGCAGAATCAGAGACCAACCGCCAAATTCAGTGTCAGAAATGGCCCGTGACGTTGGCCTGCGGTTACGGTAAAATATGAATGCTAATTGGCAGTCTCGAATGCTTAGACGGATGGTCCGGGACACCAAAAAGACGCTTTCCCCAATTTAAGGCCGCCCGTTGCCGTCCAATCGCCTTTTAAGTTTGCAACGCTATCAACACAATTTCGGGCCCATGATTCTGATGATGAGTGGTGCAATGGACGGCCTGGACTTGGGATGTGACGGAGCTGCAAGTTGCGGTAATTGTTTAAATGCCCTTTAAAGCCCATCATGACATCGAGCACAATAAAAGTTGGCCAATTGTGTGGAAAGAACATAATCAATTCAGGCGCGTGCGGTGCATGTGGCGCATGCGGCGCGTGTGGCGGTTGCGGTTAGTGAAAACCCAAATCCCTTTTCGAAACCATACAAAAAGTTCAGGCGGATGTGGAGGATGTGGGGGTTGCGGCGGCTGTGGGTGATTTTGACTGGTCGAAAACAGCTTTACTGGAGTGATATTTAGTTAATTGTTATTTTGTACCCAACGACGTTCCTCTATCTGCTTTAAAAATTTATTTTTTTTTTGCATAAACTTCCCCATTCAAATTTCAACGAACTCTTAAAACATTATTTCACACCAAAACAACTTAAAAACAGCAAAACGTGAAAGTGTCTGATTACTCCTATAGCCTGAACATAATCAAATGCATATCTATTTTCTTTAACAATCTAAGCCTTGAAGCCGCCCAAGAAGGAGGTCACCAGGTTCTTCAGTTTGTCATCGGTCGTAGCAGTGATTTGACCCTCCTCCCGGATGACCTATAAGCAAATGTTTCCAAAATAGAACTATTGCAAAAACACCTTCAGCAATTCCTGCTCATGCGCTCTAATGTGTGCGAGGAATTCTCGCTCGAATCGCGTGATTTGAGACGGGTCGATCTTGTCCAAATAGCCTTTCACACCAGCGTAGATGACCGTGACTTGTTCTTCGATGGCCATCGGAACATACTGACCCTGTTTGAGCAGCTCAGTGAGACGTACACCTCGGTTCAGCAGTTGCTGTGTTGAGGCGTCCAAGTCGGACCCGAATTGGGCAAAAGCGGCCACTTCACGATACTGGGCAAGCTCAAGCTTCATTGATCCGGCAACCTAAAATTTGCACAACCTCAAAATTTAAAAAATAATGCTGTTAACCTGCTTCATCGACTTGGTCTGTGCTGCGGAACCGACACGGGACACGGAAAGTCCCACATTGATTGCCGGACGGACTCCTTTATAGAATAGCTCAGTCTCGAGGAAGATTTGACCATCAGTGATGGAGATGACGTTGGTCGGAATGTAAGCGGACACATCTCCCGCCTGCGTTTCGATGATCGGCAGAGCAGTCATTGAGCCACCACCGTGAGACTCATTCATTTTGGCAGCACGTTCGAGCAGACGCGAGTGGAGGTAGAAGACATCGCCTGGTAAATAGAAAAACCAGGTTCTGGGTTAGAAAAATTAAGTGCCTGGGTACGCCTCGCGCCCGGGCGGACGACGAAGCAGCAAAGACATCTGACGGTAGGCAACCGCCTGCTTAGAGAGATCGTCGTAGATGATCAACGCGTGCTTTCCGTTGTCACGAAAGAACTCGCCCATGGCAGCTCCGGAGTAAGGGGCCAAAAACTGCAATGGTGCCGCGTCAGAGGCAGTAGCCGACACGATTATGGTGTACCTTCAGTTTAATATAGTTTTTATAGTTGTATAAAAAAATCAACTTCATTGCGTCCGTGTCAGTGAGTCGCTTCACAATCTGTGCCACTGTTGAGCGCTTTTGACCGATGGCCACGTAGATACAGTACAATTTCTTCTTTTCATCCGTGCTCGAGTTGAAACGTTTTTGGTTAATTATAGTGTCAATGGCAATGGCCGTTTTTCTATTAAAAAAAAGAGGTAATGAAAATGGGTAAAAACAAAACCGACCCGGTTTGACGATCGCCGATGATCAGCTCACGTTGGCCACGACCGATAGGCACAAGCGAGTCAACAGCCTTAACACCCGTCAACATCGGCTCGCGCACACCGACACGCGGGATAATTCCTGGCGCTTTGACTTCAACTCGGGATCGTTTGCTGACGTTAATCGGACCCTTCCCGTCAATTGGGTTGCCTAACGCGTCAACGACACGACCGAGCAATGCTTCGCCAACTCCGACGTCAACAATTGAACCAGTCCGCTTCACCACATCCCCCTCCTTAATCACCTTGTCGTTCCCAAACACGACAACTCCAACATTATCGGGCTCCAAGTTCAGCGCCATTCCCTAAAAAAACAGTAATTCAAACTGGTAAGCCATTGTTTTGAGTGCCAAAAAATTGGTTACAGTAAAAAATTGTGCCTAAAAAATTTGTCACCATTTTACAAAGTTAAAAAAATTAAGAGCAGGAAATATTTTGTCACGCACTAACCATGGACTTTAGGTCGAGAAACACGTTTCTTGCGTAAAAACCCGTGAATAAATTAGGGGATTATCCTGGTGACCAATTTTCCGTACACACCATTGGTTTAAGCGTTTTGTGATCGTACTTATAATTCTGATCTGGTCATCTTCGACTTACTCCTCCTAACCCGAATTTGAATACTTATCTATCGCGAATAAAACTGAATTCCGTAGAGAACCACCCAAAAATGATGCCAATGTTTAAAGAAAACAAACGCTGAAATGTCAAACCTTCATGCCGGAGTCAAATTCAACCATTTCCTCCGCTTGGATATTTTTAAGTCCGTAAACGCGTGCAATACCATCACCAATTGAAAGCACTCTTCCAGTCTCTTCCAAGTTGATTTGTGAAACCTGTCCAAGAATTTTCTCTTCAAGGATTCTCGAAACTTCGGCACTCGATGCGGACAAGCGAGCTGAAGAAGAAAAGGCAACCTAAAAATGAAAATCACTGATCCTGCCTGATAAGCCAGTTAGGAATTTTGTGTACCTTTGACGAACTGTTTAAAACAGCATGAACGAGCCTTTTTGAAAGCATCATAAGTCAATCAACTTCCAAAATATAAGCGTATAATCTGAAAGTATCGAACCGTTGGTAATAGTTTGGCTGCGCCCCCCCCCCCTCGCATTTTTAAAAAAATAAAAAATTTTCATAGAAGTCCGGAAAAAAGAGTTCCTAGGGTTTTCGAGGAGTAGAACCCGAATCTGATCTCCAGTGAGTCAATTTTGGCATTTTCATGCTTCTTGAATGATTTTGAGGCAAAAGGGTAGGAGTTCGAATTTGGTCAATACAGAGGTCATAAAACTTCTTTCCCACTTCTGAGAATTTTTTTTTTTGAAAATGGGGGGAGGGGGGGGGGGGACCAGAGCCAAACCGAACATCTATATCTGGAGGGACCCCAAACCATCTCATCATACGCCCAACTCATTCAATACGTACAAAATTGAAGTTCAAAAACTCTCTCAAATTAAAAATAAATAAAACAATTGGCTCATGGTTCTGACAATGAGCAAGTAGAAATACATAAGTGAAAGGCTAGGCTGCTCTTGATCGTCTCGAAAAAACACACTCACAAACAGCCATTGTCTTTCATTCTTTCCTTTTCCCTCCTTCAAAAAGACATTTTTACCGTACACTGGCTTGATTGAGACAAATCGATCTAGAGGTGGAGGAAGTTGATCAATGATCAGACTCAATTTGAGTACTGGTGATTGAGTCCCAAGTCGACTCAAAAAACTTGCTTCTTTTGCTAAAAATGCCATTCTTACAAATTAGGGGTGTGTTGTTATCGGGACTCCAGACCTTTGATTCGGACTACCCGGTTGCGTTGACTAAAACAGGGACAGGATTGGGATAATCCCTCCCGATCCCGCACTTTACTATTGAGGGCGGTTAATTCGTACGTATTCACTTGCTCGTGGGATGTCGAATGTGCAGCAGCAAACAGCGACTGGATTAGCTGCTGAAGATGAAGATTCTGCGGATGAGTACGTGGTCATTCAACAAGAGGAAGAAACTGATTCGGGCAAGAGCTCGACCAAGTCGGTATCAACCGCTATGAAGACCGAATCGGTTCCCAGCGACGCGCAAAGTCTGACGCCTTCAGTTGGAACTTTGGGCGCTCTGGCAGACATTGGGGATGGCCTTGACGGGGACAAACTCAGTGTTTCTGCCGTTTCTCCGCGGACTGCGATGAACGAGTCGTCATATTCACAAAACATCTTCAATTCATCCATTTTTGGATCGTTTCGGTTCGTTTTTAGTAGATGTTCTAACACATTCAGATACCGGTTGCAAAATTTATCTCGAGGACCGATCTAGGAAAACCGTCTCAAGTTTCCAACATATAAATTAAATATAGGGCGGGGGTTAGGGGGAAAGAGAAGGAAAGAAAGGAGCACAAATGTGGACGGGACTGCTAATATCAACAATTTTCTCCAATATTTTTAACGTTTTTACCCACTTCCGAAGACGCCAAAAGCTTTTTTAGTATTAAAAAAGCAGGTTGGACAAATCCTTAAGATTGTTATTTCCCATTTTTATTTGCGGAATTCTTTAGGGTAAATCTAATTAATTTGAGATTCGACAGATTCGCGGGTGAGAAGGTCAACCCGTGACATAAAACGACCTAAGTTTGATGACGAACTGGTTGAGAGTGTCCAGATAGTTCAGCCGAAGCCCACGCCACGGAGGAGACAATTAAATGAAAAGGCAAATGGGAATGGACCAGTAAACGCAACTGAAGTGAGTCTCCTTTTAACTCTTTGGGTGCTCTTCTTATTTTTAATTTTAGATTGATTACAGACGCAAAAAACCAATGAAAAAATCTGTTCAAACTCCAAATATCGAGGAGAGGGTTGCTTCAACATGCGCCGCTTTGTCAATTGAATCCTTCAAACGATGGAATGTTGATGATGGTAATGCATTTGTATAAAGTCAGGGTTCCCATTCGTCCTTGAATGTCAAGGGTAGTCCTTGCCTATTTTCCGGTCCCATTCTGACCAGTTTTGGTCTTGGGGCCGAGTCTAACGCAGACCCGTCCGAGTACAAAGTTAATCAAACAATTAAGATATCGCTTTAATTGCTGCGGTCACTCATGTACGTGTTTAAGAACAGTGCCTGATAAATTTTGTTTTAGGTATCTGATTTGAATGTGGTGTACAATCAAATGAAATTTTCGAAGCGCTACTCATTGGCTGAGATTGAGGAGAGATGGTACGATCTGCTTTACGATGAACAGACGAGCAATTTGGCTCGAAAAAGGATGGAGCAAATCACCAAGGAAAAAATTAGAGCAATTCAATCAAAAATTCCATTTTCGCACGAGGAAGAACATCTAATCCGCAAAATTCCCGCGGTTGTTCAGCAAAATTTAGTCCAATTGCATATTGAACAATTGCTGGAGCAAAACCAGCACATCTTTCATCATGCCCGCACTGTAAAAGTTGTAGAAGAACACTGGAGGGAGCTTAAAAATGTGGGATTATTGATTGACCAAAGTCCGCAAAGAGACGACAACCAAGAAGAGAGTCTGGTAAAGCAACATTAATTAAACTTCCTCACGCTACTAATTCAGCTCGAACGCATTTATGATCTTGGATCGCTTGTTGGTATTGATCCATCTGACCAGTTCCCATTGGATGTTGAAGAAAGACAGTTTGCACGCTCAGCCTTAGTCGCCGAGAGAGAGATGAATGATTGGCAAAATGTGTTCGTAAGTGCAATTACTGGCATTCCTACTTCTTTACCGAATATGTCGCCGAACTCCATGGGAATTTTGTTCGGCAAAACGACGACTTATGACATCCGCGATGACAAAGTGTTAATAGGACGGAGTACTGGTAGTAAGTCTTTAAAATTCGGGAGAAAAGCTGTACCAGGCACGTATCCAGCAGGGGATGAGATCCAATCCGTTTTTGCATGTTAAAGAGAATCACAAAGAAAAATGGCTTTAGGTCTTAAGGGCAGAGAAAAAAATGAGTTGGGGTTGACCAATTTCCGTGCTTTTCTTTAGACCACGCAGTTCCTGTAGATTTAACTATCGATGGACCTACAGCTCGTGTCAGCAGAAAACAGGTATGAGAACACTACATATTGAGTAACGGTCTGTTCATCATGGCAAGAAAATAATTGACTTTCGTCTTTAAAGTTGTAGTTATAAAAAGCATGATAATATGGCTAAAGTTTAAGCGTTCTTGACAAAAATTAGCAGATTTCGAAAAAAATGTAAGCATCTGTAAAATGAATATGAGAAGCTACCAAGATATTTAAGGCCGTTTCAGTTTATGCGTCCAAATCTTGCTTCAAACATAACCGATTATTATTGTTAAATGCATTCGGGAGCTACGGGGCTTCTAGCCATTTTTTTTAATATGTCCAACTGGAACCATTTAAGGCATTTTTGAAGATGACCGACAACGGTGAATGCACGATAAGGAATCTTGGAAGGAGACCAATTTATGTTAACGGACTTCCGCTACTGGAAAACGAAGTTACAATTTTGCCGCAAAACTCAACGATTGAAATTGCAAAGATGAAGCTCAAATTTATGAAGAACGAAAATTACCAGAGGGAAGTACAGCAGAATAGAGCTTTTGGGAACCGACAACACAATTTAATTCGGAATCAAAACAATACATTGTTATAGTTTCAACATTTGGGTTTTCAATACATTTTTGAAATCACGACGACAAAAACAACTTTGTTGACAACTGAAGCCTCTCATTCTTGGCCCTGTTGTTCACCGGTGAAGGCGTTGGACAAAACCTATAGTTAAACAATTTAACTTTTTCGGTTCGAATTACACCTATGGGCAGGACATTAGTACCTCCCCCCCCCCTCCACTCCCGCCCATACTTATGGGAAATTCCCAGCTCACCATAAAGAGGATGACCGGCACGAAGTACATCCAGTACTTTTGCAGAAAAGACCTTAACATTAGATGCGTAACTAAATCCGGTGAAGGTTTAAGTCAGGGAAAGACCCGGGCACATTTAAGGTAGACTTTCTAGATCACATATTAGTGTGTTGGAAGAAATGGTTTTCATGCATTTCTGACATTCATGCCAAGTTAGTCAGGGGGAGACGTAGGCAAGAGAAAGGGAATTCCCGCAAGTTTTTCTTTCCAACAAAAAGATACTCTAGTTTAGGTTTAGTTAAACATGCAACCTATTGTCCTGGGTCGCCCCATGCTGCCTTGATCTTTTCTCCTCCTCAATTCTGTGCAGATAGAAGGCTGTGTCGGGCCTAACGTGATTTTAAATTATTATTATGAACAAATACTGCACTCCCCCGTCATACCCACTGATCTCTCTAGTTTGTTTGACCCTGACGTCAATTCGCAATTCTCCGGTCGGGTTTTTGATTGGATTCGGGTAGTGGGTGATGGACAGAAGTCTGTGCGAATTCTGATCAATCGCCAATTCAATCAAATGTCCGAATTTTGAACATGAGAAAACTTTCTAAAAATTTACTTAATCTTAATAAAAAAAACTCCATACACACAAGTGAATTTGAGCTGAATGCGTTGCCGCTTTGCATTTTGTAAATGGTATCCTCGGGCTTTTCTGCTGCATTTTCCAGTGATTTGAGAATATCATTCGATGATCTGCTTGGAACAAAGTCACCAGTGTAATTTCCGTCGATGTTTTTTCTGACCAGCACATTTCCGAACGAAAGAAAATCTAAATTAAAAGCCGCTAACTCATTAACAAAATTAATTCATTTTACCTCCTCCTCCAAGTGAATAGTTAAGGTCAACACTCCATTCCTGCGCAAATGCAATGGCCAAAATATTTAATAAAAATGCCGAACAGAACATTATTAAAATAGACGCCATCACTTAAAGCACTCAAATTTCAATAAAGAACTAATGGCTAAAACACCGCACTTTTTTCCAAAATGACCCCTAATTTCAGTGTATTTTGAGGATAAATGATTTCGCCCATTTTTTAATCAGTGGATAACTGAGTCACCACTGAAAAGACACTTCAGTCCCGTCATAACATGTGTCGAAACCAACCACTGTCGAAATCGCTCACTGTCGAAACAAATAATTTTTTGCTTTTTTTTTACTTGTTTTCATCTAAACCTTTGGGGCCAATATTTTTTACACCTTTTAGAATGTGGAAAATTTAAAAATTAACTTAGAATTGCCTTTTACACCAAAAAATTGTGATAATCTAAATGTTTTTTAATTATTGAGGGCGGTTAATTTGTACGTATTCACTTGCTCGTGGGATGTCGAATGTGCAGCAGCAAACAGCGACTGGATTAGCTGCTGAAGATGAAGATTCTGCGGATGAGTACGTGGTCATTCAACAAGAGGAAGAAACTGATTCGGGCAAGAGCTCGACCAAGTCGGTATCAACCGCTATGAAGACCGAATCGGTTCCCAGCGACGCGCAAAGTCTGACGCCTTCAGTTGGAACTTTGGGCGCTCTGGCAGACATTGGGGATGGCCTTGACGGGGACAAACTCAGTGTTTCTGCCGTTTCTCCGCGGACTGCGATGAACGAGTCGTCATATTCACAAAACATCTTCAATTCATCCATGTTTGGATCGTTTGGTTCGTTTTCATTATTGACATTTAAATGCTAATACAATAGTTTTTTAAGTTGTGGAGGATCATCTTCGTGAATTGGTCCGTTCTGAAAATGAGCAGAACCGTCAAGTGTTGGACAGTATCAAAAACACTTTGGGAGAACTCTCAAAGCAAAAGTCAAATGTGAGTGACCCAACGCTTTAATTTGTCTCACTTACCTGTTTTTCTTTCAGAACAATGAGTTGAATGACCTCATCATATTTCACAAGAAATCGCTCGATGAGGCATTGCAAAAACTCGATCTTTCGGAAAAGTTGAATTCCGAAAAGGACGCCAAAATTGTGATTCTCGAGGAAATGGTCCATCAACTTTCTCAAGAGCGAGACCAATCAACGGCCATGGTGGCCAAATCAAAGGAGGAGGTCTCAAATAAGGTAGGGATAACGCACTGTTGTTGGCATTTGGGTGGAATCAAAGTGAAAGCATTTAGGATGAGATCATCAATGTGCTCCGAGAGGAGTTGGATGATCAACATGGAATGCATGAAGCCCGTGTTAAGGTGTGGCGTGAACGCATGGACAGCTTGGAACGGATGCTGATTTCGCAGCAGGAGCGCGCGGAGGTCAATAATTGCGGTACACATTTAAGCAGAATTAGATAGGAATTTTCATTTGTACTGTTAGTTTGCAACCCAACCCTAGGGTAAATACTACCGGGGAAGGGGCAAAACGTCGCTTCCGCATTTTTTGGTTATGTCACATTTCGTGTTAAATTCCGTAAATGTCTCTTTGTCCCAGAAGTCGCGTTGTTTTGGCTCGTGCAAAATTGTGTCAATTATTAACTGGAGTCAAATTTTATTTTGTTGTATCTTAGGCTGATGACGACACACCCAGTGTAAAGCAAACAATTTGCCGTTTTAACAATGAATCAAAACTACGACCGAAGTCCGATTCGACTCTTTTAATTTGCGAGAAATGTTTGAATGCCTTCCCTCGGTATGGATATTTGTATGCGCACTATTTAAATTGTACCTGATGGTTAAACTCGCTATCGCGAAAGATTGGTTTTCAAAGATGTAATTACTGCATAAAATGGTATTGTGATACGTGGATTCTATTGAGATTCCGCTAAATAAACCCCGTCAGAAATGTAGAAAAGAAACGGACTTCCCTGAACAATAAATCCATAGGATACTTTAAAGGGTCGATGTTTAATCTCCTTTGGCGAGTTCCACACAGGGCAGCATTGCACAAAATAATAAATGCTTCACAGACAAAAGGACTAAATGTTAGTTACTTTCAGTTAAAACGGCATGACAAAACGGACTTAGAAGCATGGTCATGTGCAGGCCCATATCCGGGGGAAAGGCGAATTCCCATTCCTTGCTTAATTTGCAATTCCAGTGCAATTATTAACAAATAAATTATTCCTCTCACAAATCTTTCAACGGGTTTTCAGGGTATGGGCCTGGTTTTGATGTTTATGACCAATCTAATTACAGTGATAGAGAGAAAGACTGTATGCTATCTTTTGCTGTTCTCCTTCGTCTGAGGCGTCGGGGAGCTGGCACTGGAGGCACCGGAAGAGGGCAATTGGAGAGATGGCGAAGTGCCGCCTCCTCCGCCAATTTTGACGGGCAACGAGTCGGAGGAAAACTGCTTGGGAAGGTTGTTGGCGTTCAGAGAATGTTGCAGACTACTGTCGACCTCCGCACTCCCACGAGACGTTTTATGGTACTTGGCTGGCACCTTTTTAGCATTCACAGCACTCCCCGACAGTTCTCTGATCAGATCGATGATCCGCTTCCTGCCGCCCTTTGACTTCGCAGCGTCCAAAACCGCTTTGTAGATGCTCGAGCGAAGGAAACGAGGGTACGAGTCTTTGCTCATCAGCGTGAATACGTGCTCCTCCGACACTGAAAAAGCGAAGCGTTGTCTCCGCAGAGCTTTATCCGATTCTCTCAGGCAACGCAGTGTTTCGTCGAGAGTTCGTGAAGTCAACATTGACCTGAACATGAAATTCAGAAAAGGATAATAGCCTCTCCACCCCCTGTTGAATAAAAAAAATTCGATCGAAGGTGCACATTTTTCTTTCGACCATTGTTGCCTTTTAAACGATTTTTGAAAAATTCTCAACCACTTCGAATTTGAGTTTGTAAATAAGGTGTCCTACGACCCTGAAAACGGTAAAAAGGCGATCCGTTCTCATACACCGATTCGTTCTGTTTCCCATGCGGGATTTTCTAAAGGAGGGCACCAGTTAAACAGCTTTTTATCTATAAAAAAAAATCAGTAATTGTCAAAATGAAACTTGACAAGGGGCGCCAGGGGCGAGAAACTCCTCCAGAATGTATTGAGCTTTTGCTTCAATTTGGCAGTTGCGTGAAAACTTAAGATCTTGGATGCAACACCAGAAGCGGAGGTTTTCCGACGAGAATTCAGAGTCCAAAAAGGACTCCAAAACCTGAATGTAGAAATATCCGTTAAGTTCTTTTGCTCAATTTGAAGTGACTGACCTGCCGTCCGATGGGGTCTCGCACGAGTTCCATGACGCTCAGGCCCCATCTCTTCACTCTTCGCTCAGTTGGCACTTCCACACTAAATTTTATCGGCAAAAGTTAGTCGTAATCAAATTGTTTATTTTTTGAACGGCTTGCTCAAGGCTCAACACTGAGCAAGATTAGTTATAAAACTACCACTCTAAAAGTTCGATGTTGAGCCTTAAATAAATAGAAAATTTGCAGTTGGTTTATCATTTTTTGGTGTTTGAAATCGACATTTTCTTGGTACGCACTTGCCACCCCCCATCCGACCAAAAATTAAAATGTACTTGTCTGCATTAAGCGTCCATAATGTAGTGTCATCGGAGATCCATGGGTTGCTGGGCTGAGGTTGGGTGATAAAAGGGTCGTACTCGTGAAACTGTTCCGACCAAGTTGTCATCCTCAAATAGATAATTTTACAAACAGACAAATCTCCAAACACTTCACATGGAGGAGATCAGACTATGCCACGCACCAGAAGTGGCAAGTCCCTCACCAAACAATAAACATTTTCGCCCAACAAAAAAGGATAGTCTTGCAATGCATTTTGCACCCATTCATCCCATGGCGACCATCGAGTTGAGGAAAATGGGAGACAAACTATCGGAAAAATGGGCGCCAGGAATTTAAAACTAGGGCCCGGATTTATATGACCAAAAAGGCCAAGATATGCACCGAAATGGCACTTTTAGTGCATTAATTTGTTTAACACAGCTTTTTCGCGTACAATTTTAATATTTCTGGAAAGTTGAAAATTTTGAAAAATTCGGAGAACAGAAATTCAAAAAATTTATTTTCTTTATATAATATTTATCCTTATTATAAATTAAAAGTGGCGAATAATAGGCAAAAACTAATTTTTTTAAATCATTTTTACCTGGCGCCCAATTCCCCGCCCCCTGCGCCCAATTTTCCGATTATGCTCAATTTTCCGTATACCGGACCCCCCCCCCCCTCCTTCTTGTGCATGTACGGAACCCTTACGTTTCGCTCGCCTTCATCACTTTCAGCCAAGGCTTCGTCTTTAACGCGTTTTTTAGTCGTACTATTGTTGATTTGTAATGGTTGGCTGTGCATTTTCTCAGACGCCGTTCCGTCTTTTGAATGTGCTCTTCCAACGCAGCATTTTGGAACCCTAAAAGGGTGAAAATTAGTTGATCTGGCCAAATCTCTGCTGATATCGCTCTTTTCAATTGCCTGGTCTTCTTAGCCTCCAGAACGCCCTCTCCTCACTGTCGAACACCACTTTGTCCGCCTTTCGCCGCTCCTTTTGCATCTTGAGCTGCAATTCCGCCTGTGTAGTGATGAAGCCCCACATGTGGCCCAAGCAGTTCAACCAGCTTATTGTATGCATCGACCTCTTCCTGCTCAAGCCCATGTTTTTGCTCATTGCGCATCAGCCTTTTCGTCAAATACATTGCTTAAAAATACGAATCTAAATATTAATAATGAAATGGCGACGTTAATTCGCCACGGTAAAGCTATTCTCAAATTAAAACAAGCAAATGAGCACTTTACAAACAAGAGCAAAAATTATGCCTTTACAGGAAGTTTTTTGGTTCACCAATGTCTTCTTTTAAGCAAAGGCCAAATTCTACCGTATACTGACCGTATTCCACATTATCCGCCTGATGAGCATGCGAAGGCCAGAAATAAGGGAGTTGAATTCTGTAGAGAGTGTTATCCTCACGAACAGCTTGCGAATGAACATCAATTACTGGGAAGAGGTAGCCAAAGTGGAGAAGAATGGTTGCAAAATGAAATCTAAAAAACAATAACTTGCAATCAGCAAATTCCAGCAAATATTGCGCCCAATTCAGTGTTTTATCAACTTTAATATTTTTTGCTCTTTTCAAACTGGTAAAAACCAAAATTTTCAATGAGGTTGAAACAACAAATAACTGACGCGTCATTAGTGTCCTCCACCGCCAAAACCTCCTGAATGTGCTGCACCAATGCTTGGCCAGTGATCGCTTGCGGTACTGCTACACGAAAATATTTGTGTGTGCGTAGCTGAGCGGATTGGACAATTCGGACGAGAACAGAATCCAACTGAAAGCCGACTACAATTAATGTGAGTCTGCCCCCATTTTGAACCCACTTTCTGAAGAATGTACTGCCTAGACGTTGAGACACATGTTGCACTGCTCGACGACGGCAGTGATGTCATTTGCTGAAGAGACAAACGAAAAATGAACTGCAGATGTCCAGTTTGGAAAAACTAATTTGCTGTCTCGTTGTAGTAAGACAAGAATACTGACATATTCGAATTTGATGCTTAATCATTCGACTTCTCTTGATAAAAGTCCACTACATAAGAAATGGCCTAAATACTTTGGCACTGAACTGTCCCTTTTATGCTGGGACTCAATCAACCATACTCAAATGGCAATAATCAACTTTCCCTCAATTTTGCAAAGCAAAAGGGTCCCCTATTGTTTTTTAACAAAAAACATTTTTGGGGGGGGGGGCACTTGCCCACCCCGCTCCCCCTGGCTACGCCCCTGGTTCCGAACATCGAATGAAGAATAGAACATGGTTAAGCGATGCGTGCATTTTAGTATTAATCGGTGAAACATTGAAACATCCTGGGCACGTTTTTGTCAAGATTGATAATGCAAATTAGGAAGAATGAAGAGGGGGGGGGGGGGGAGGGGGGGGGCAGGGGGAGGGGAGGTCATTGATAGCCTCTGCTGGACGGATGCGGGATGAAGCAAATGCGCATTTTAGGCTGGAAGATGGATAAATGCCATCCACGGAGGCTATTGAAATTGGACGTGTTGTACGTCGTAGCGAATAGTAAAAGGGACGGGGAGGGATAAAAGCGACCCCTCCCCTCCCTTTCACTCCTTTTCCACTCCCTTTCGGAACAGAATCGATGATGGAAAAGCAAAGAAAGAGGAAAAAGCAGCGCAGGCGGCACTCAAAAGCGGACGCTGACGCCAATAGCAATTCTTTTCTACACATGTCACCCCCTCACACCTCTCTCCTCTTCTTGGCTTTCATGAATGCTCAGATGAAGACGAGAAGATAAGGAATGGGTGCATGCATAGAAGCAACAGAGTTAGGGGGATAAGAATAAATACGTCGATTAGACAATGTGGAAAAAGGGCAGCCCAGGAGAATAAGAGTGAAGAAAGGACAAAAGAAAAGCCACGAGAGTTACAGTTGGTCCGAGCCGCCATATTCTAATCATTTGCTCATATTAGGTAATTATGGATGAACGGCACCGGCAAAAAGACGAGAAAATATGGAGTATATGGAAACATTATGGGTGAAAACGATAAAACGATTAAAAATTTTATTGGGACGAGCATTTAAACCGCTTTTCGAACCGCTTAAACTTGGCCCAAAATGGCAAATTTGTTTCGATTTTAGGCTTTGTTGTGGACAAATGTTCACAAATTTGGTATCACTCGACATCGACAGCTCTCGGTGAGACAAATCGATCTAGGCGTGGGTGAAATGATCAGTCACCATTTGGATACTGGCTAACTGAGTCCCGGTGTAAAAGGGACACTTCACTACCGCGGAAAAATTATGCTTCTTGTTAAAATTCGTCCGTTTTTCTTAGGAATTTTTTTATTATTCAGCCATGCAAAAATATATTGCACAGTCAATCTTCCATTTACAACGAGCTCATCCTTTGCTTTCATCTGTGCGAACTTTTAAGGAAAAGGTTAAATCTTTTCCAAATCACCAAAATTTTTGTTTTTTTAAGGGTGCGACTGCTTCAGCGACACTTGGGGTGCCAATGGAGGTGGGTTGGTACAGGACCGTATCTAGCGAAATGGGATAATGAAATTTCTTAAGTAAAAAATTCGGCAATTTCTGCAATTGGCACAATTTTTCAAAATTTAGCCAGCAACGCCTATCGGCGCAGTCGAACACTCAGAAAGCTTAAAACCATAAAAATGTGGCAAGGGATAAAAAAGAGAAATTGCTTAACGAAAAATGATTATTCTTGCAGAGCCAGTTTCATTTTTTGTTGCCAACTCCCACGCATTCGACTCCCCCCATTTTTTCTAGAAACGGTTCTGGTGGGGTAGACTTACACTGAAATAATTATTGTTTATTTAAGGGGCAAGGATTTAAGTCTGACAAGGAAAGCAGCTCCATCCCGCAAATCGAGCCACACCAAAAACGAATTGACGATATTCTCAGCCCCGTCAAGGCTACTGGCGACTTAACAGTGGAAACCAGTCCGACTAAGGAAATTATGGAAATCGGAGGTGTTCCTGAGGCACATCGAGAAGTGATAACTATGGCCTTTCCCAAGTTGAAATTCTTATTTTAGGAAAGACGTGCTCGAATTTACATGCCTGCTCGGACTGCAATGCAAGCTGGTTGTGACAACATCGGGGTATGGAAGATTGAGCTGGACGAACGAGAGAGATGGGAAAATGGGACCATCGGATGGGCGAGCAGGTCAGAAAGCACTGACCAATTGACTGACAGAAATATTCCTCTTTAGTGCCGATCCATTGAGCAACATAAGGTGAGTTTTGACTGGCTACTTTTTATTTGATCAATTAAACAGTATGGCACTGAGCTTTGCTTCTCGTGAGGACGCCATCAATTTTTGCGAGAAAAATCGATGGTCTTTCGAAATCCTCGAGCTTCCGGTTGGCACTTTAATATAGAGTATCTTGGTTGTTTTAGGGGGGATGCCCATTCTGAAACCTAAATCTATACGTACCTGTCAATCTCTGTTCTTAAATTACACTTTAGAGTCGCGAAATGAAGCCCAAAGCATATGGTTCTAATTTTTCGTGGAATAAGCGCACGCGGGTCAGCACCAAATAACTGACGAATGAATGATAGGACTGACAAATAAATGACTTTTGGTATTCGACTGATAAAGTTGTACAAACTATTTATTTTTACTATATTGCGAGTTCATCGATCTATAATTTTTATTCTTTTATTAACTAGTTAAAGCACTTTTCGAATTTGTTTTTATTATGTCATCCGTGAGTATTCCGGAAGCGAAAGACGCATTGAGGCCGGACCAAGTGACGGTGCAGAATTTGTTGATTGAGAATGGGCAGCTCATTGAGACGACGGCGGAGTACCAAAGAATGGGCAGAATTGAGGTGGGAAAGGGAACCATTTTTAATCTGTTGTTGGAATGTTGAAATTGTTTTTATCTGTTCCACTTTAGGAGGCTACTAAGTACCAGGAGAGACTCCACTCAAATCTCATTTACCTTGCGAAGATAGCCGATTCCGCATATTCTTCTCATCTTCTGCAGGTGTTGCACATGAACCGTAAGACACGCTCATTATGAAGTAACAGGAGATCGGTGTGGCTCCACCGGCGCAAGATTTGCCAGTTGAGCCGTCTCAACCGGCGGAGGCAAATTCCCCCGTTGCTCCTCAGAACGCAATTGTGTTTGTTTCGACGCCGAATTCGGGCATCTCTAACCAGCAGCAGCAACCGGTGACGGCGGCCGCTGTCAGCCACACATCGCCGCCCAATAACCATCAGCTGCACAACAATCCGACAACGCCCCCGGCCCCAATGGCGGCACAGTATCAGTTCCCTTTTCCTACACAGTCGTCGCCCCATCTTCAAACGTCCCGCGGCAGGAACGGCCCAACAGCAGCAGCAGCAGCAACCTTCTACACATCACTACCCGCAACAGCAACCGACGGTCCCTTTCCAGAGAAATTTAAGTGTTACGCCTCACTCAATTCTCTATCAACATCCGCAACACCCACAACATTCGCACCAACAACAACAGATGGCAGCACAGCAGCATTCCATCATTTATGCAACGGGGCATGCTATTCCAGGTAAACCTTGTTATGTACGTACAGTCGGTGCCTTTTCTCCTTTCTGAGGGTCACTTGGGGGTTATAGAGATAGCAGGTCACGATTATGCCATTAACTTTTGCTATATGCGAAGCGCGGTGCGCTAAATTACTTTGATATTAATGAAATTGATTGGCAACACGTGTTCACCGAACTCGATGTCCCCGATTACTTTCTTACTTCCCCAACGACTGTTCCAGCGTTTTTTAGCACAAGGACACCAACAGCAGTACTCGAGCTACCCGTTGATACAGCAACAGCCACAACCAACGCAGTTTCCCACACTCCGCTCAGCCGCAATTTCCTCTTATGGTCCATCCGACGGCCGGGGCCTATCCCCCAGTAGTAATTTCAACACAAAACGATTCAACAACATCAATGGCAATTAGACAACATCAGCAAACATACCAATCTTATGGAAGTCACTCGATTATGCAACAGCAGCACGGGACATCCCCCGTAGGGTACATGCCTCAACAGAAATAGAGGCGGAACGATTCGCTCTGATTATTCCCATTGGTATTTCCGACCGAGTGACGGAGCAAGAATGGGGCGAGAATCATTTACAAATCGACTCCACTAAGATTTTTAGACTCATTCTCTAGAAACCGAACGGAGTCGATTGTTATGTGATTTGGGTGATTTTGAGTCTGGTCCCTATGCAATTTTTCTGAATTTTTGGTAATATTCGAGTTGGCGCCTTCCATTTCTCAAAACATTTTAATTACTAGAGTTACTTCAAGGAGTTAAAAGAACACTAATCCCGAATTTTTTTTTAATGTCGTTTTTGCTTAGTTCTGAAAGGCACTCGGGGACTGTCGAGGTCGTTAATTTGTGAGCTCGAGGACGTTAATTCAACAACATATGACATGAATTTCGCTTCCTGCACTCTTTTGTTTGTTTGTTGCATCTTTTACTATATAAATAAATTTCTATCTCCGATTGTGAGCGGTGGAAATGAAACCGGATGGTGAATTGTTGAGATAATAAAATAACATCAATCGCACATCTCAAGTTGTTTTGAAGTGCAACACCATTACTGTTATGTCATCTAAAAAACAAAAAGGGTAATCAAACAACGGTTTCATTCAAATAAATGAACCCCGATAATTTCTTGCCATCCCGGGCGGCAGCATCAGTGATTCTTCCAGCCTTGCATATTGTAGTTCGGTCCCGCCCGAACACCCGCCCAATGCACTTCGGATAAGATGGGTGGCCGAATTTTCATCTAAGGGCTTGCTGGCATGACCCAATTTCCTCGTTTCGAGAGCTCCGAGTATCTAATAATAAACAGAACATCAAAAAAAGTGTTTCCGTTTACTTCGCCCAATGAATGTTGAGCCTCTGGCTGAAAGTCATTTAATGTTTGTGTTCCCAGCGTGTGATCCTTAAGGAAGATAAAGTTGGCCCTTACCTGCAAACCTCGATTAAAGATACAAACTCCTTACATGCACTAACCGTACAGCCTAAACAAGAAGCGTAAAAATTTAAAACAAATTTGCGGATAAAGAATACAGACGCCTCCGTTTTTCTAAAAACTGTACGCCACGCCAACCGACTTTTTACGGTCTCTTACACGATGGATAAACTGAGTCTCCATCAAGAGGACACTTCAGTCCAGGGCTCATAAATTTCCCCATGGTAGGTTCCTGAAATGTTTGCATCTTCGGGCATTGGTGGGTATTTTTCCGTTATGAGACTCCAAACGAAATATAGGTCAAACAACACATCCAGGTGTTATCAAGGACGCTGAAAATCGATGGTTTTCAAGATATTGTGGCCAAAATTGTTTCATTTATGGCCTCCCAAATGAAATTGGAATAAAAAATTAAAGTGAAAAATCATGACTTATATATTTCATCTTAAAGTCTCATAACGGAAAATATCCATTAGCGACCGAGAGGAGTCGATTGGTATATGGTTTGATAGGAAAATCGGAGGCATCTTAATTCTTCATTTTTACCGGATTTACTTACCGTGTCCGGATCAAGAAACTCCCAAAGTCCTGAACATTTATATTATTGTGCATTATTTGTTCAGCACAACATACCATCAGATGCCAAGACCTAAAACAATTTTCAGAAAAAATGTAGAACAGGCGTCTCACGAGAAAATGGTCGTTGCTGGTCAATTGGTGGTAAAACACTTCCGGAAGAGCAGTGAGGTACGGCGGGCTGAACAAATGGGAGGGGGCAGGCATCCCAAGGGGCTCGAGAACGACCTCTGCTGGCAAATTGGGAAATTACCGATAAACTGTGCTGACGGTGGCTCACTCTGCAACTCCAAGGGCCATTTGTAGCGAACATCGCCGAACGCCCGCAGGGGATAAAGCTCGCCTAGAAGTCGGTCGCCTGACAGACATTGACGATGTTCTAACACCAAATATTATTTTGTATTTTACCGCGAAGAATTGTCCGATTCTCAGCTGCGGGATGTGCCGATTTGAGTCTGTGAATTTCGTCCACATTTTCCGATGTGTGTGGCCGAGTCAATTGGCGAGCAATTAAACCGTTGGGGAGACAGACACCGAGAACGGCGGAAGAGTCGCCGACATTGGCCACATGGCTTCACAAAGGCAAAATAAGCGACAAAAACGGCAAAACAAAAGAACGTCGGCCACTTACAGATTGTTCTTGCGCACGTGCACCACCAAAGCACATGAACCGCTGGCCGCGACATTGACACTCATCCTGAAAGGAATGGGGCCATTTGGCCAAAAACAACAAACAAAATCCAAATAAGGTCCGCACGGATGGAAGAAAGAATTTTGCAACTAACGGTGAAAAATGTCGAGCGCGCAGAGGAAATTTTTTGTCTCAAAAAACATTTTGAGGGGGGGCATGGCCCCTCGCCCCCCTGGCTACGGTCCTGCTAAGAACCCCATGAAGCCGGGTTTGGGTGACTTCGCATCAGAATCACATGATGCTAACTTAGGTATATAAAAAACAAATAAAATAGAGGTGAACTGCAAGACAAAGCACAGAAATCACCTGCAAATGCGCCCATTGTGGTCGGGCATCGCACCCTTCGATATGTCCTCGTCCAACGCCAAAAAGGCCGATTGAATGGACGAGCGGACGGTAGTTGCGGAAGTGACGCTACATCTGAATCTGTCAAAATATAGATCAAAAGTTCTGAGTCCAAGAACTTTTTATGGAATTCCCGCACATTCCGCTGGTGATTTCGTCATTCTCTTGCGGGAGACTATGGGGGGCACTGACTCCAAGCCAATGGAGCTGTTCTCCGACGGGCATTTGCACCACGCGGTGCTTCTCCAAGCGCAGAACAACAAAGGTAGTCGATGAGCTGAAACTTTGGATGGAACGGCATCAGAAATAATTAAAAGATCGATCGAAATTAATTCTTTCGGTTGTCCGTGTCGTTCGTTGATCGCTTACCCTCGTGCACACATGCCTGGCACATGCCGCTCCGCCGTGGCCATCGAAGACGCCGAACAAAAAGGCATTGGAAGGAAAGGCATTTAGATGCGGAAGTAAAAATCCTCGACGGGACGATTTGCCGCAACCTGCGCAATGTCAACACGAACCACGGACTGTTGATCGTCTGTCAGAGTTATGCGACGTTCGTTTGCCCTCAGCAACTGATCAATGGCAGGCACAACGGAGAGAAAAATGGCGCCGATGGAATATCCGGTGCCAATTCGAGTGGAATAAATGGTGGCAAAGAGTACGAGCAGCGATTTCGCATTAAATAATAGCAAACCCAAACTGAATGTATTGCACCTTCAATCAGATCTAAGATAATATAATTTTACACTCGAAAGAAATAGTCTCGACGACTCGTGTTAAGCTAACATGTTATTAAGTGAAGCGGGTGTGCATCATACCTGGAAATTACTTTGGACTTATATCGGCAAGCAACGCAAAAACTTCTCGCAATTTATGATGTAAAAAATCAAAAAAAGTATTTGCAAACTGAACTTATAAAAACTGAAGTGCAGCTGCCAATAAATCGAAAGAATTTTTTAGCAACAGAAAGTACATTTTTTTTCACATAAAAATGATGAATAATCCTTTTAAATAATTAACATCCAATCAATCTATCCGTTCCATGGTTGGGGAACTGCAATGGTTGTACCCCTCCGAATCGTGCCCCATCCAATCAAACGCCAATGTTTTTCGATACGTCGGCTCAATGCAATATTCTGGTTACTTTCAGTGCATATAGGATCAGTCAACGATATTTTTGCTGCATCGCCTGAAAAAAATATTCTTGATAAGAGGGTTAAACCAAAATCGATTTTCTGATCTGACAGAAAATGTCTATTTTTGATCAGTTGAAATCGAAAATGAACGGTTAGACCTTTAACTGCTATTACACGGCCTCCGGTGGAGAGAGAGCCGATATTCACCATAAGCACTTCGCCTTTGGTAAGTTTGCCCACTTTCGCAGCTTTTTTGCCCGCCTCAGTGCGCACGCCGAGAAGACGCCGAAGCAAATGGTAAGAAACCTTTAAAAAGCGTCTCGACTTTTCTCAAAATGTAAATCTTACTAACCCCACTTGGCCACCCCCGTTAATCTATTTCAAAAATAAAAACAGAGTCTTCTTTTACTCAGGGTTTATCAATCTGAACAACGCTTACTTCAATGTCTGTAAAAATGTCGGGCAGGGTCCCAACAGCTCCAAGAACATGGCCAACCAAACGATCTCCGCGACAAATTGTTGGATCGATTTGAGTACCAACTCCGATTAAACCTCCGGGAACGGCGTATTGCAGCAGATTTTGTTCGGCAAACAGCGAAACAATTCGAGAATATATGGGGCGACACTGCACAGAACCGTCGGCACTTTTGGTAACAATGCCGGGTCGGACCTCGATTTCTTGGCCAACCCGTAAAATCCCTTAAAATATTGAAAAAGTAAGTTGAAGATTTACCAATTCAGATTTGTCTCAAATCCCCTAATAATACTTAAACACCTTTCAAAATGGAACCGCCCGCCACGCCTCCCTTCAGATTTTCAACTTCCGAGCCGGGTTTGTTCACGTCGAACGATCTGACGACGATCAAACGGGCGGACGAAGTAAAGTCGCGCGGCGGAATTGGCACCTTTTTGCAAAGATACTCACAAATAACCTAAAAAAGGAAATGCACAAAGGCTAAGACAAGCGCTCGTTGTAAGAACAAAATCGTACGTCAATGTTGTATTTGAGCTGAGCCGAAATGGGAATGATGGGCGCCGAATCGGCCACAGTGCCCTCCACGAAACTTTTAATTTGGTCATGTTGGTCCTAAGAGTGATTTTTGAAACTTTGACAGTCTTTTCGGGTTCCCGTTACTTTGGCTTGTGATTCGTTGATGAGGTCGATCTAAACAGAAAAAGTCATCAGAATGTCGATGGCAAATAAATGTGCTCGGGCCTTATTTTGCAGAATCAGCAGGTGTTTCAGCTTCATTATCTCAACGGCTGCCAAATGCTCCGATGTCTGTGGCTGGGGGCATGGCTCATTGCCTGCCACCAAAAGAAGTGCGGCGTCCTAAGTCATTGGTTAAAAACTGAAAGTAAACAACGCCAAAGCCACCATAACAGCGGCTCCGTTCAGCATCGTGGCCATCAGAATGTCGTGGCCAGGACAGTCCACGAAGGAGACGTGCCGAACACACACAAATTCGCCACCACAGTTTGGCCGTTCACAGGGAAAACGGTCGGGGGTACTAGACCCGGCAGACCTAAAGCACGAAGGAAACGCCGTTAGGGCCCGAACGAGTTTGATAAAAAAGCTTATTTACTAACATCTCTTCTTAGGGGTGCATTTTATTTTGGACCTCAAGTCTTTAGAACGGGAAGCCAGAAAAACAACGGAATTCCGTACACCCCCCTCCACCCCCCCCCCCCCCCCTCCGCGCCTAAGCAAAACGTGACAGAACCTGTAGCAATGTGGCCTGGGACATTTGATATTTGAGCAGCGATAAATTTTTGCATTTGCGTAGCCCAATTTGATGGTAATGTTCCGCTCCAAGCTCATTTTTGAATTTGACCGTGTGAACTCCCGAAATGGCCTTGACAAGTGTCGATTTGCCATGCGCCACATGTCCGATGGTTCCTGACAAATCAATGGTTTAACAAAAAACGTCCACTGATCGCATTTTAACACCAATGTTGATCGTCGCCTGTCGGCTGATAACCTATGGACAATAAAGTAGTCAAAAGTTTAACAAAATTCAATTTACCTCTTCTGTCAGCGGAGTCAAATTTGTTGGGATCGAGCTTTGCCAAATCTAAACCCGGTGAATCTTTGACAGTTTTAACCCTTTTTACCTTGTTTCATCAGCCAGTTCTGGTGCTCCTCATCCCGTTCCGTTGCTGTTGAATTTTCCATTTCCTTCCCGACCATTATTTATTTTACTCTTCTTTTTTTATGATTTTGTCACAGAAATTACAACACGGAATTAATATTGGCGTAACAATTTTGTCTGAAAAGAGATAAGAAGTTTGCCAGGACGTAGCGGGAGAAATTAGCAAGTTTGTTGATACCATTCGATTTGTCTCAACGAAGGGAGTTGGTTGATATATAATTACCGAAAAACAAAGGGTTTCAATCTTTTCGTTTTCAGCCTCAAACAAGAATATGATTATAATTTAAGTCAGTTATTGAACCGGTCAGAAAATTCTTAAATTACAAATCATAGATGTTGTCTGACAGATATATAAATATAATTAGTTATTGCATAAAAACAAATTCCATGTCCGTTCCGCAGCTCGCAGGTTGCGATTTTGGCAAATCGGACCTTTTGACAAATTGAGAAAAGCATGTTTAGGGCGCATCCGGTCCGAAGGTCGAATTGTCCGAAGGTCGAAAGTGTTGTAACTTTCTTCAACCTAAACCGATTAGGTCGAACATAATACCAAATGAAAGCTTGCGATGAGTTAGAGTTATCATTAGGTTGAAGCTAAGTGATTGGATTCTGCTTAAAAAAGTTATGGCCAAAAAAGTGAAAAACTCAAAAAATGGCCATTTTTGGAGGTTTTCTGGCCATAACTTTTTTCATAATTATCAGATCGCTTAGTTTTTGCTTATTAATTGCTTCTCCTCATCGAGAGCTTTCATTTGGTATAATGTTCGACCTAAAAGGTTTAGGTTGTAGAAAGTTATAAAGCATTCGGCACTCAAACCCCTTTCGACCTTCGGACCGGTAGCCGTTTAGGGCACGTTATCAAAAGGTCCTCCGTTCAATGTTTGAAAATGAGATCAAACCAAAATAACATGTGGCGAGATGCACAATATTGTTGACCGGGGAAACAAGATTGCTGTAAAAGATAATTCAGATGGTGATTGGCGGTAAAATGCGTATACCTAGCCCTAGGGCAAATTGGTTATGGCCCCGTAGGCCCTCACATGTTTTGGTGACCCCAAAGCGATGTATTGTTGGATCAGTGGAAAGGTGGGATTTGGGCTGTTTTTGGCCTTGGGGGGATTTGAGACATTTTTTGTTGTGGAGAGATTCGAACTGAAAGGATTTGACGGCGCCGAACTGACGATTACGGATAAATATGGGTCAAAACTCACAGGGTCTATGTATATATTCGTAAACATAAGGCGGGAGAATGGGGAGAATCGTCGGGCAATTTGAGCGGGGCGTGTGAACAATGAATGAGGGCGTTGATGTTGGCATTTGCCCGAGAAAAGGTAGATAAAATGCTTCAAACCAGCCGCCGATGCCAATGCTTTAGCACTCGAGTTGCGTGGTTGTTGAGGATCATCGATTGTTTCAAACACTGAAAGTGCGGGGAGAGGCGGCCGAGCCGTTCGTTGCCTTTCCAAAACGCACATCAATTCAATTTCTTCGAAAAGCCACAGAATATGCACACGAGAAACTGCAAATGTCCCAGCCATCGGCGGTAGCCAGAAGTAATTAAAGTCTAATCAGCTCTATCACGTCACCAATCACCCACCCCCCCCCCAAATACCGTCGAGATTCCCCCCCCCCCCCTCTCCCCTCCAGCGAAAGAACCAGATTCCTTTCCCCCCTCCGGGGCTGCGCCAGCGTGCTTTTCCCCTTCATCTTCTTCCGCTGCTTTTTTCTCGAGCGAGCGATAGAGGAAGTGAAGCGGGGAGAAGCTCAAGTGCTAGTGTCCAAACCGCCCTTCAACCCCTCAGTCTGTTCTCCACAATCGGCACTCTCTCTCGCCCCTCTGTTTCTCTCCCCACCCACTCAGCCACTTGTTATAACTCTTTTCGGCCTAAGTCCCCCCCCCCCGAGAGTGAGTCTCCCCCCCGCCCCCCCCCGAGAGTGAGTCTCCCCCCCGCCCCCCCCACTACTCTCGAACTATTCGCCGTCATTGAGCTTTTTCTCTCCCTTCTTTCTCCCGCGCCAAGATGATGGTGGCGGTTGGCCGGTGGGGGAGGGGCCTTTGCTGGTGCGTTGGCGCTGCCTTCCGAAGTGAGTGAGTGGCCCGCCGCTTCCTCCCGTTGACTGGTGGAAACCAAATGAATTGTCGTCTGTCGGTGGTAAAGTCCCCCCCCCCCTCCGGCGTCGACCGACCAGCAAGCAATAGCAACGCTTTTGCTTCCTCTCCCTGCGCGGGTGGATGGATCGGCGGCCCGGCGCCCTCCACGAAGGTGTCAATTCCCCTCCCCCCCCCCCCCTTCCCCCCCCCCCCTCCCCCCCCCCTCCCCCCCCCCTCAGTCTGTCCGTGCTCTTTCCCTCGAGGGGCGGTTTTGTGGTGCATTTGCTCTGCTTCCGAAACGCAGTCAATTCCTCCCCTCCCTTTTCCAACTTCCGACCACTAAATGACTATCGTCACTATCAGTGCTCAGTTTTCTCCCCTTTTGCTAAGAGTCCAAGCTCGCTCGCCTCCCCACGCTTCCCCTGTTGGTCTTTCAATCATTCCTCCTCCTCTTCCACTCTTCTTCGTCTTGTCATCTCTTCCTCTTCCGCCTCTTCACTTCCATCCATTCGACCGACGGATTCTTCCGCAACTTTTTGCCCTTGGGCATTGTGCCCTCGCCATTCCCTCCGCCGCGTTGTGCTGTCCTCCAAGCAGAAGATCAACTCTAATTCGATTCAAAGCAATTGAATCGTACGACTGAAAATGAACGGAGGCCGATTTGACTTCGATGATGGCGGAACGTATTGCGGAGGATGGGAGGAGGGGTACGCTTTTCCGATCATTTTTCGTTAAGAAGCATTAATTTTTAATGCCAAATTAATTATACAACAATTGATTCTGTCTCTTCATGTTTCAGAAAAGCACATGGACATGGCATTTGCACCGGCCCGGACGGGCAAGGCGAGTACGCGGGTGCGTGGCACTACGGCTTCGAGGTCGGTTCCAACCGCTCACCCCCCGGGAGGACGACCACACTTTGCCACAAGCGATCGATATGATCGATCCAACCCCACCCATCCCTTGCTTCTTCTCTCTCTTTGTTCTGCCAACATCCCCGGGATCAGAGCAGCTGCTCTCATGAGAAAGAAAAATGTCTCCCCCCCCCCCCCTCCCCCCCCCCCCCCCACCTTCTCCCGGCTGATCTATCCGTGATGATTGATTCCGTCCGGGTAGACAATCTAGCGGCCAATTGTTTTGGGGGGGGGGGGGGCTGAATGCGTTATATGGCCGGGGGGAGGGGTGGAAATGAATTGGATTAGCGCTGGAGGGGAAACAAAATTCTGTGACGAGAACTGTTGCCTAAACATTTGCTACAAGAATTGGCAAAATTCTCTCTGAGCACAAAAAGTTCAGAGATAATTAACTCTTTTTCGTTCAAACTTTTCCAAAATTTCCAATTTTGCGGGCATTGACAAAAATGCTCTTCGGCCCTCCCCCGCCTCCCATTTGCTCCACAATTCATTTCTCATCATCCAAAACCCATCAGAGAAGGAAAAGGAAAAGAAAGAATTGATTGTCAGAGTGCCGCGGAAGAATTTGGCGTGCTAATCTAATCCCGGCTTTCTCCCATTCCGTCCCCACTGTTGGGACGGACACAAACGCCCACGGGGACAAATGGGGGGGGGGCATCCATCTGGGGGGGGGGGGCAAATGGGATTTGTGGCCGGGGGGGGATAACAATGGAATGTTGGGGGGGGGGAAGGGGGGGGGGAATTGAAGGAGAGGAGGACAATAAATGAATTGAAAATTGGGAAGTACGTGACAGAATTTGCCGAAGAGCACAAGGAGAATATGCCGCACCTTTGGGGATTTGCTCGATTTTGGGTGCACTGTTCCTCCCCTTTCCTCCATTTTGATGGATGGCTTCTTCGGCATCCGGGCCGGCCAGGACTGGGCAAAATTTTGTCGGGATATTTGCTGTTTCGGATTTTGGAATTTGATAAAATTCGGGTTTTACACCCCAAGAATGGGATTTTGGAATTACAATTAAGTTTGGTGGTGGTGTGGGCAGTCAAAGTGTGGTGGGGGTTCAGATAGCCCTCCCGATTCGGGCAAATTAAATACAAATTAAAGGTTTCCGGCGTGTACACGTGGCCTTCGGGCAGTCAATTTGCTGGACAATGGCAAAACGGCAAAAGGCACGGGTTGGGCGTGGAGCAGCGAGGCCGCTGGCTGTATAAGGTGTGAAGGGGGCAAAATATGGCAGCCAGAAATTGTTTTGGGCTTCCATTCAAATAAATCATTTGGCACTCGACTAATAACTTCTAAGCATATTTTCGGTGTTTAAGCCTAGGCAATTTGTGTCCATTTTTGATCACATTTAAACTAATCCAATTAAGAAAGATTTCATTCATCTTACAAATTAGGCCTCGTTTTTTAGGGCGAATGGACCCAGGGATACAAAGGCCGTTACGGGCGACGAGAAGCCATCAACTCTGTGGCACATTATTTGGGCACTTGGTCCAGCGGACTCCATGACGGGTTAATCACAAAACTCTCATTTTTGTCCAAATTAAATAATAACCACTTTCAGCTATGGCACGGAGGTTTACGCGGATGGAGGTATTTTATGGCATTTTGCAATTATCGGACAATTTGCCCTCCCCTCCAGGGTCGTACAAGGGCCAATGGTTACGCGGCATGCGTCATGGATACGGCATCAGTGAAGAAGCTTCAAATTTATTTTGCAAAGGCCAACTTTGTACCCAGGGACAAGTGCCACGTGGAACGCAGCGACAAAACAACGCGCATCCGGCCATTCCCACGCACACTGCGTCATTGAGCTCGCTCCGGTCAACGTACGGCAGCATGGCGATGGATGACGAAACGGCGGCCGCCATGGACACGCCCAACCACACGGGACGCAGTCACTCCAGGGATCGGCGGGGAGAAGAAGCCGGTCTGAGGAAGGAATCGCGAGGGGGGGGGGGGGGGAAGAAGCTTTAACCGGGAGGCAGAAGCTGGGGGAGGAGGGGGGGGGGGAGAAGCTTTAACCGGGAGGCAGAAGCTAGGGGAGAGGGGGGGGGGGGGTAAGCTTCAACTGAGAAGCAGAAGCTGGGGGAGAGGGGGGGGGGGGAGTAAGCTTCAACTGAGAAGGCAGAAGCTGGGGGAGGGGGGGGGGCGGCAAATGGTTTAAAAATTGGGATTTAGTTTTTTTATTCAGACAATGCAACTCGTAGCGGTTTTGTACTCAGAGTGTACGCCGGTTCACAGAAGCGACGGAGGTCCTTATCCGAACGATCGTTGGCTATAAAGCGCACGATTTTGAACAATTTGCGCATTCGCAAGCAGCACTCCACCGGGGACATTCACCAGAGGGCGATCACAGCGGGCGCTTCAAGCCTACGGTAATTGGCAAGTATTCAAAATGTTGTGGAATCGTTATTGGGAAGGTCGAGCGGAAGTACGCTTAGCTGTACGTCGGACGAGGACTCGGAGTCGCAACGGGGCCGCTCAGGAACTGCAGGCGGCGCAGGAGGAGCCCCCGGTGGACGCGAATGCGGTGGAGGTGTACAAGGGCGAGTGGAAGGTGGGCAGGGAGAATGCCATCTTTGCCTGCTGCCGTTGGCATGCCCCCCGGCCCATAACGACTCCCTTATAATTAGATTTGTTCACATTCCTTAAGAATGACTCTCGTTCCGGCTACGGTATTTGCGAGCGATCGGACGGGCTGAAGTACGCGGGTGAATGGCTGGAAAACAAAAAGCACGGGTTCGGCATTACCTACTTCAAGGATGGCACGTGAGTGTTGGCATTTTCGAATGATTGCATAAAATGCCCTCAACTTTTAGGAAGGAAGAAGGACGCTACAAGCAGAACGTACTGATCACCTCCACGCGGAGGCGTGGTATCCTTTTTGTACGCTCTTCCAAGCTCCGAGAACGGGTGGAACTGTACGCGGAGCACGCGCGGAGGGCCGCCGACATGGGTTAGACAAATCAAACTGAACGAATTACCGAATTTGAACTTTGAATGAGCGCCTTTAAGCCGCTCAACGGGTCGAAATCGCCATGTCGCGCACAATGACCGCTCAAGAGAAAGCGGACGCAAGCCTTCAGGCGGCGGACCGCGCTCGCGACGACGCGAACACCGCACGAATATATGCAGCTCAATTTGATCCTAGCTTCAAACAGCCCGGTGAGACTTTTGAAGTGACCAGCGGAACTTATCGAGAGCGCCTTCAACAAAATGTTCTCATCTTTCCGTCTTTTGGTTGAAATTTGCCTATTTGATCATTTGCAGGAGTTGAACTGCTGAGACGACAGCGGACGGGCACACCGGCCAGCTCCGTGGGCGGCGGGTACTTTGGCATTCCGGTGGCCAACCATTTCCTGGCCAACCACGTCTCTTTCGACCCCGCGTCCCCGTCCAGTGCTATGGCCTTCCCGATAGCCGAACAGCCTCCTCAGCAGCCCATTCAAAGGGTACCTGGGGGTTGGCATCAGAGTCGACAGCATGCAATTGCGCTGCAGGGGTCCAGCGGAGAACACGGAGGCACGACGGAGGAGTGGGCCCCCGGGGCACATTCGCCCCCACAGCATATGGCAGATAGCGAGTTTGGTGGCACGGCTGTTTCATTCCAGCAGCAACAGCGCAGGCACATGCTCAGCCAACAGCACTCCACGGACTCGGCATCGGCACAGGTGCCAAAACATTTAGGCCAAAGGGCGGAGGGGGGGGGGGGGTGACTGGATTAAGCCATGTCTTTTTGTCCACGAGAAGAGCAGAGACTCTTCCCTTCAGAGCCAATCGAGAATGGCAATGGAGCAGCAGTTTTCTGATGCTGAAAGCAATGTTCAGCAACAGGGATTGCCGGAGGGCATTTCAAAGGTCGGAGAAGGCATTGGGGCGGCGGTGGCTTCTACGGTAAATGAAGAAGCCATCCAACCTCCGTTTTGCCCCAATTCTTTTCTTAGAGTTCCGCTGCGTTGTTGACGCCAAATTCGGTAGGCGGAGCCGTCCCGCAGCAATCGCCGGATAATTTGCTCCGAAGGCCGCATCCGGGCCGGGGAAACGTTCGGACGCGGGGGAGCTCTTCCACAATGTCACTGAGTGAGTCATCGGACCCCCCCCTCCTCAAAGTGCCATTGCGGACCCCCCCCCCAAAAGTGCCATTGCGGACCCCCCCCCCCAAAAGTGCCATTGTCCGTAAATTCAGACGACGACCACTGGGACCAGTACTTGCTAAAGGCAGCCCGGGCTGGTCCCAGCACTTCGGCCGTTTCCTCCGAGCAACAGAATATTCTGACTGAAGCGCGTCTGAGACGGAATCGGCCGTCACTAATGCGCCAATGTGAAGTGATCGGTGCCAGCATTTTTGCCGGAGGCGACTCGCCGGAGAGCAGCGCAGTGAGTTTTGTTAGGAGACCACCGGTCAGGGACAATTTGGTGCCGACAAGTTTGAAACGTTAAATAACTTTTTGTTTATTTGATCAAATCAAAGAATCTTGGCCTCATTCGAAAGCATTATGTCTGTAGATGCTTAATAGAATAGAGCTAAGCGATTCGACATAAAGGATCGGATTTATGAAATAGGAATTATAAACCGGGATCTAAAAACTTTAAACACCAAAACTCTCAATTCGTATTCCAATAAAGAAGGCGGGTGGTGGCGCGTTAAACCGTCGCAGCACTTTGGCCACAGCAGCACGGGTCGGCACCACCGCGCCCATTCATTCGGTATACGGCGCGGACGACTCATTTCGGCACGAGCAGCCAATGCCAATGTCAACAGATAACAATGAGAGGGGATCGCTGCCGAATCTGGACGAATTGGCCAATCAGCCGATCGTTTTACCACGTGAAGAGGTGCAGAGGGGTTAGCGAAGGTTCGCCCCCCCCTCCACAAATTAAGTCCATTTTTTAAATTGATTTTGAAAGCAAAAATAGCGTTCATTTCTCAGGTAAGGCTTTGTCTGAGAATTAGGAATCGGGACTTCGCTGATGAACCGAAACATTCTTGTGAAATTGTTTTAGAAATTGAGGACTCGATTTAAGAAAAACGAAAAAGTGCAATTAATGAGACTCTCCCCGCCTAATAAAGGCGGCTCGGCTGGCATCGCAAGCGTCGGCTGGCAACACAGCGACTACAGGAAGAGGAAGAGCGGCTGCGTCAGAATCCTCTTCGCTATCTGAACCCGGTCAGATACCCCGAGCTGAGGGTAAGCCCCCCCCCCCCTCCGTCAATGATCCGCCGCCATTAAACCCCTTAAGAATTGGCTTTATCGGTGGAGAGTGCCACTTCTGCTGGTGTTGGGCAACATTATCCTCTTCTATTGTTTTGTCCATTTGCTGTCTCGTGGCACTCCCAATCGTCGAGGGCAGCACGACCGGAAAAGAGAGCAGAACGACTGAACAGCAAAACCACCATTTTGTTATCCATTTGAAGAGCCCCCCCCTCCCCCCCTCCACTCAACGAGCAATTTGAGGCCTTAGAACAATACGCCAATCGTTTCTCCCCTCCCCTCCCATCTCATTTTTGTTATTTCGCAATGTGTATACAGTCACTAAGGCGTTATATTACATCAGCTCCCAGCGTCGGGCACTCGGACATATATTTGACCAGGCACGTATTAATAAAAATACAAGCATTCAAACGTGTCCGAAAGAGACTCCTGCTGGAAGAGCCAAATTAATTAATTTTCAAGCATTTTTCTCATTACTTTTTTAATTTCTTTGGAATTCTTGCTTAAAAAATGTCCAAAATGTAACAATATTAAGCGTGTTTTATCCAAAACCCACTCGGTCCCTCCCCCCCAGAGTTTTTGAATGACAGGAAAGAAATTGTTTAAAAATGTGTGCTTTATTTGCCCAGCAAAATATTTTTTTAATCTTGTCCTTTATTTTTACTTCGGGACCACTGCTGTAGATACGTGCCTGGTTTTGACGAATTTTTACATATTTTTTTTTTGTAAAAAGAGGTTAGAAAAACTAAGTGGAAAGAAATTTTTTTTGAAGAAATGACAACAAAACACAAAGCGCAATACAGAAGGGGTTATTTAAGTCGACTCCATAGATAGTATCTAGAGGAATTTGGAAAAAATGGACTAAAACTGTTCCGATTGAGTCACCTTTGATTAGTAAAAAAATGAAAGCGCAATGCTCGAGTTTATCGTCTCACGTGGACGAACTTCGACCGCTTCTGTTTCTTCTTGTCGTCCTTCTCGTCGTCGTCAGTCGCCGGCCTGAAGAACCACGGGCCAAGAATGTTCACCCAAAGTTTGTAGACGGCAAATACGGGAATGGCCATCAGGAAAAAGTAGAAATTGGTCCATGTCAGACTAAGCAGTTGCACAGAGACACACAGAATGACTATGTCTTTGCAATATCTGAGCAGCAAAAAAACAGTTGAATTTGTTTGGGAATGCGTTTAATTACTCTCCGAACGCGTTGGGGTCGTTGAGGTCCAACCCAGCATCGACCAGTTGGTTGCGCTCGTTTCGCACCGTTTTCATCTAAAAAATAAGGGAAGTACAACTCCTCAACCAATGTAGCAATAAAAGGTTAATTTATTCAGATAGCTAAAATAATTGACGACATGAGGGTACATTGGGTAGAAGAAAAAATATTTTCCACAAATTAAGGCCATCAAGTTTGAGGAGCTATATCCGAAAAACAAGTTTTTGATATTCTTGATTTGATCTCAAGATCTATGGTTTACCACCAACCGTATATGGCGTAATGGTAACCAAAAAGAATTACCATCGCGGACATAAGGGCGACCGAGAACAACTGGCACACCGAGCTCAACGTCAGCCCAACCTGCAGACTTTGTATTGTTTCGTTTGGAACTCTAGCTCACCCACGCGCCCATTTTCGGCAGGAACAGAAAATAGTTGAGGGAGAACACCAAAACGGAAGAGCAAACGCTGGCCATGACATAGCAAAGCAAAGTCTGTTTGTTCTCCTCATAAATTTGGCGTTGTCCGCGCGCGGCACGCTTCACACTTTTCTGTTGGTTCATTATCCCTAAAAGCTTTCCATTTGTTCATTTAGTTACCGATCAGTAATGGGACAGTTGAACGATCCAATAATCTTAGCCGAGAAGGAAGGAAAACACCAGTTTATCCGAGGCATGCGAATAAGGGCAAAATTCGTGAAAACATCGGCGAAAACAACTTAAACTGCCCAAATCATAGCAAAAATGGATAGAGAATTGAACAACACGTCGTAACTGTCCAGATTATTCGTTTCCAGCAATCTCAATGCAAAACGAGGCGGAACACTTCGTTGGAGATGAAAAACGAGCCCCCGGTCGAATTTGGTCTCAGAATGAAGCAATGATTAAACGAATTCACAGGGTCCTCATCCGTCTAAAATAGAAAAACTGTTGGAAGAAAAGAACGGAATTATGTAATGGAATAAAAGCACATTTAGCCCTATTTACCTTAAGCTGACCAATCACCGTCACGAAAATTGACCCGTCCGGAAGCGGCTGACTGTCGGTCTGACAATTTGGATAATGAGCAATTTTTGCGATATTGAAACTCGAGCATGAGCCTATTTACTAAGGCACTTTTTGTGAGAACATTACCCGGAAAGTAACTCAACCAAGCCCGTAACCAGAGGATGGGGAATTTCCTCCCATCCCCCCAAATATTTGATGAAAAAAACAGAGGCGAAAACCCTATTATGTGAAAGCTGAAATGCTTTAATTTTTTTTGTTTTCGGCCGACCCCCAACCATTTCTCCTTCTCCCAAAATTTTTTCTGGGTATGGACCTAGACTCAACCACAAATTCAACCTTGGTGATCACATGCTGAATCGTACGGAACGGCAACAACTTTAAAAGTTCGATTAAAAAAGACATTTAACGGCCAAAACCACATACGCCATATTTATCCAAAATCGCCTGTCGTCCCTTGACTTGGTTCCCTTCAAAAGTCATGAAAGAGTGTTCAGCGTCGTATAAGTCATGAAGGCCGAGAGTCCGCACTTGGCCATCGGGCACGTCAAATTTGGTGTAGAAGTGTTGGACAAACGCTTGTCCGATAGATTCATAATTAGGATTGTAAGTAGCCATTGGAAAATTGAATTAGCTAATGCCTAAAAGGTATACACTCTATAGCTTAGTTGAGTTTGTACCTCCATTCCTTTTTTATCGAAAAGACGCTAAATTCAAAAAAACTAAAAAGTCAATTTGTGTCAGAACAGAATATTAAGTTTAACATTCATTCAAATATGTTTTTATTAAACGGAAAATCGGACAAAATGTCCCCGAAAACGGAGCAGTTCATTTCAGTGCCTACCACTTCTGTGCCGGTTCACTAGGCCTCACATTATGCAAAAATAAAAAGCAAAATGCCGGCAAAATCTTTATTTTTTTCCCCTAGAAATTTTATTCCAAACGCAAAAGATGTCTAGAATTCTTTGGGTTGTTAGACACGCGGAGAGAGAAGACAATATAAATTCAAATTGGCATAAAAATTCAAATCCTCAAAAGCTGAATTTGGATAACAGCCCTTTGTCTTCCAGAGGAAAAAAGCAAGTCGTAGAGTTGGCGACACGGTAAGAGATAGAATCAGGCGCGTAGACAAAATTTTCAGGGGGGGGGGGGGGAGTAAAAAAAAAATCGCTTTTTAGAGGTCTATTTTTGGCCTTTTTATTTTAAAACATTTGTTTTAAAGGTTTTCGAAAGTGCCAATCGACCATATTTTTGCTTCACCTTTTGAGCGCACTGTTCAAACAGCGACGCTTCTCATTTCAAAAAGAGATATCCCAATTAAAGTTGAGCCTGGACTTGCAGAGGTCAAAACTACATACATATCGATCTTGGTCTGACTTGATGATCACAAACGATTCTAGGCGCTTTATCTGTGCGAAAGTGCACCAGGCTTTGAGGGACCAAATGAGCTTAAAAAGCGGTTTCCGCTCATCGATCCCGAATATGAGTCTATCTACAAAAAGCCGATGCCCAAGGAAGGATTTGGAGACGATGCTTGTATCCCGCGAGTACGTCGAACCCTTGAACAGATTCTGAGGAGATGCGAAGAAGCAAGTAGGCCTCACTTTCAGCATTTTGTTCACTCACCAATTTTTAATTTAGACTCGATAGTTTTGGTCTCACATGGCTCACCAATCGGTTAGTTAAATGAATCAAATCTTGCATATGATTAAATTGAATTCTCCGGGTTTTTAAAAAACAAACAGTTATTTTTGAAGTTTTTTAGGAATGGGAGGGGTCTGACGGCGCCGCCGGGTAAATTTTTTGACGATTTTAAACGATATTTGTTTAAGAAATTGGTCAAAAAATTACAAAGTGTTATTTTATACCTTTCGCAAATTTTCTTCTTTCTATACTATTTGTATTTTGTTAATTTAGGCGCCCTTCACGAAGTGTTAGTCGGTGAATGGAATTACGTTGGACAAGCGACGGTCAGCAAATTTGTCGAGACTGGTAAAGGCACTGGAAAGTTCCGGCAGGAATTTACCAACGATTCTTCGCATCTTTCGGACCAAAGCAATTTGAGGGCGTATTAAGCAAAAAAGTTGATATATGTTAATGTTATGCATTCTGTTAGTGATCAAATGGACTATTTCCCATTGAGCATCTTTAAATGTCGCAACATGTTATCTGATGGTGTTAATAATTTACACATGGATCTGTCACTGGTTAGTCGGGCACTGACGTCCCCTAAGGGGATGTCGTCATTTGTCGATTTTTTAAAGCTAAAATTTGATTGGAAAAGAAAAAGTTATGGCTGTCGTGTATGTGAACTCAAATTGTTTGTTCTATTAAGTATATATTTATTGGAATTGTAATGTCCGCCATATAATAATGGAGTCAACCCACCCATCCATACCGGAGATGTGACCGGAGTGCCGGACTTTTTCGCGAAAGATCCGGAAATTTCACAAAAAATGTTGTTGTTCGTAGTTTTTTGATCAGTTTTTTCAGACAAAAAATCATACATTGCGAAAACCTCTGACACGAAACGGGGGAGTTTTCCTGACCGTTTACTTGAGACTGGTTCAAACGTTTTGCTTATGATTAAACAAATTCATTAGGGACGGTATCAAGATGTTTGTTTTTGTTCGCTTTGTGGAGTATTAATATAAAACTCCATGAGTTGTTTGGGTGAGGGGGGATGGACTCACATTGTACAATAATTCTAGTTTATAAATGCTTTATGATTAAACAAATTACCAACATTAACAGGTTGCTTTTCATAACTGCTCTTGATTCCGTGTTTTGTATTAGAAATTTACAAGAAATGGAGCAAAGCACTGCCAGTTCATTGGTGTTCCATGACGAAGTGGAGATTGAGGACTTCGAATTTGATGAGAATTTGCAGTTGTACCATTACCCGTGCCCATGCGGTGACAGGCAAGAAAATATTCGATTTTAATTAGACATCTCTTGCAGTATTTACTAGAGTCCGGTAAAAAAAAATTTCCGGTAACGGAGATAAGGTTTTTCAAAAAGTACTGGACGGGAATCCCGTCTTTTTCCCGTTCCTGTAAAAATCCCGCTCGGCCGAAAAGACGAGACCGGGAATCCCGTCCCCGCCGATTTCTAGTGTTTGCCTTTTTTACTTCAATTCCTTCCACTTTGAGTCTGATCACATGGACAAACAGCTAGAATTTAGGTTCGAGATCACCAAGGAACAGCTGGAGACTGGAGAAGATGTGGCAACGTGTCCAAGCTGTTCGCTTATGTTGCGCGTCATCTACGACATGGAACAGTTTGTCAAACTGGAAACTTTGTGCGTCGATCCGGTGGAAACCATTGAAGCGGTGAAATGAATAAACTGCTGACTGAAACAAGGAATTTACCACACAGCGTGTTTTGAAAAAAAAAGTTGTTTTTTTTGGATGCCAAGTTCACATTTCCGGGGGAAATTTGCGCTTCCGGTCCAAAGATCGAATGTTTACAACTTCCTTCAACAAAACCAATTTGGTCGAACATAATAAAGAAGCTCTCGATGAATTGATGGGTATCTTTACGCTAAAAGAGTTATAAAACCATCGGACCGGGTAGTAAAATTTTGGCGCAATTTTTTAACAAAACTTTTAAATGTAGCCGGTTGTTACCGTATTCCGGGCGATCCTTTCGAATTGCCATTCGGAAAAATATTAGCTAAGATATTGCTTGAAATTTGCGTGTCGTAGAATCCTAAACTGACTCCGTTTCGACCCGATTTGAAACCCGAACAAAATCGTTCAAAATGCATATTCGTGCTTTACGTTGTCCTTACATGCCGTACTTAAGTCACTTTATCCGTTGTCTCCAATGAATTTCCTAAGGCCATTGGCACATAAACATAACACAATGATGAAAAAGAAAAACAATCGTTGGGCTGTAAGGCAAGATATGTGATGAGGGCAGAAAAGGGAATGCTTTTAGAATTCTGTTAAAAGTCAATAATTATAATAATCTATGAAGGTGCAAATTTAAGGCATAAAAGAAACAATCACATATGGACACTGAATAAGCGAAATCATTTTTTGGACAAAGCTGTCAGAAGTTGATCACGTTCAGCTTTGCTTAATGAAGTGAGTTGATCAAGCAGAGATTGTTGCCGAATGCCGGCCAACACCGAACGGAACTCATCTCCGTCAGCGTACTTCGAAATTTGATCGCCGAAATAGACAAATCGGGTCCTTTTCGACGAGCTTTGTGAGTCGCTTTTCAGAGCCCGCCTAATTTGCACGTTAACTCGCTGAAGATGTTCATCCACCCATCTGATGCCGGTTGCAAGCTCGTCGACCGAAGTGTTTGCTGAGCTGTGGCCGATTGCCTCCAGGTAGCGTCGCGCCATTTGAAGTTTGATCGCATGAACGCTGATCAATTCGTACATGTAATTACGCGCATCTTGCCATGGCACTTCGTCCTGAAAACATGCAATTTGCACACAATCAATTGATTTGCAACAATAAAACGGTCCGTAACTACTGTTATGAAACTTCTCACGTGAATTGCCCCTTTCTGGAGCATTCTGGCCGTTGTGTCGTGCAGATCGGCGAATTTCACAGCGGCCGCACGGCAAATTGGAAGCAGTTTTTCCACCCGCCGCTGATATTCATCCTTAAGCTGTTCCTTGGCTGTCGGCTCGGATGCTGTAGCGACCATTCTCTCCAATTTTCTGATTTTCGGGTCGCACTTTTTCAACAAAACAAGCAGATCCTTTTCGCGAAATTTGATTTCCACAATTCCGCTGGCTTCCAAAACACCGCCACGACAGTCTGGGTCGGCCAACATGGTAATGCATGTCGGGTTGATTTTAGTGTCCAAAACGGCCCAGGCACCGCCACGAAGTTCGCCGAACGGTGGCAAATAAACAACAATTGGCTGAGTGTAGGTCTGAAGCGCGTCAACGATGTTGGCGCCAAACTTCAGAACCATCTCGAACATGTCTAAATGACGGAAAGAAGAATGCATGAACAAGAAGAATAGAGCTAGGAAAGAAGGAAAGAGTACCTTTTTGTCCGCCACTGAATCCGCGAATGTTCGCCAGAATGATTAATGGAATTCCTTCGCGATTAAAGTCGCTTATTGCTTCAGCCGTCTTAAAACTAATAATGAGAAAAGAGCAAAAAGTTTCTACCGACTTTAAATGCAGAGTCAGGGTACCAAACTTGGCCCGCCTGCTGGACCAATCTCGATTGCGAATCCTGCGTTGCCGGGTCGGCAGGGAGCTCACACTCCACAGTCCTCGTCTCAACCGCTACCACACCAACGGGAAGACCACGAAGACGGGCCCTGCCCGTGATGATCGTTTTGGCCCAACCACTCATTATCTCATCAAAAGTTCCACGGTCGAATAGTCCGTCACCATCGGACGAATCCAAAATTGTCCTCGGGTCGTAAGCGCTTTTGGTCGGGTGAGTATTAACAAGTCTGGCATGGTCGTCTTTGAACATTGCCAAAGGCTGGACCAAATTCTGACCGTCCATGGCAGGCGGAGGAAGGTAAGTGATCCAATGCAAGATCCTTAAATTTTAAGTGTTAATTTTGTTCTAATCTCTGTTAATTGGTCGTTTTGCAGTACACCTTTTAACGCCTTCGAGGTCACTTTTGGCGACAGAATGAGAAACGCCGTTGTAAAACATGATCTTAACAGAATTATGCATTAATCAATAAATGCAAGTAAAATAAAAAAACAGCGCACCTGCGGACCGCCAAGTTGATTATTTGAGGTATAAACTTCACGGCCAAGCACAGAATTCAACGCCCCAGCACCCGTCAGAATGATATGCGAACTTTCGACTTGACAAATGCGATGCGACAGACGCGCCACATATGCCCCAATGCCAACAGCACGACCTGACACCTGTTGAACCATTAATATAAAGATTGATTCTCAATAAAATAAAATAAAATCACCAAGCAGTAGGTTGGCACCTCACGGTAGGCGGCGCTTGTTTCCCCAGCAATTAGCCCAGAGCCGACCAAATTCTCAACTCCAATGTCGTTCTCCTTCCCAATCACTGCGTCTATTCGATGGTGTCCCTCCTGACGCGGAAATGCAACAGTTTTCAATTTTAAGACTCATCCTCTGTCCCCAATCCCCATATTCCTTTTCCTTCCAATCTATGACTTATCGAAAATTGTAACGCTAAAATCGCTTTACTTCGCCCCGCCCTTCGAAAGCCTTAAAAGGAAGGGCTTTCCCTCACAAATCACCATTCGATTCGATCAAACAATACATCAAATCACTAATTTCCACTTTTCTGTGGTTCAGCGGGATCGAGCATCCCCAGAACCTTTACCAACCCCAACCCCAAACCAATTTTATTTTGTAGGCTTTCCGCCATACCTCCGTAATGGTCGACTCGACTTGGGAGAGAATGTCGCCTTCGTCTTCCTTGCAATCCAAAGAAAGGTATTTGAAGCCGTCCTCGGGTCTGTCCTTATCATTCCACACAATGTTCAAGCGGTTCTTGACGTCCGATGCGAATCCAATTCGTGCGCCCGAATTCGCAGCGACATAAACACGCGGCATTCGATGTTTCCGACTATACTCACTCGCCTAAAATGAATATATAAATATAAAGGGTCTAACAACAACAGACTTTTTGGTATAATTCATGCTCGCGCATTGAGAAAGAGCCCATTTGGAAAGTAATGTCATTGGCAATCAGAACAATCTTAATAGAAAAAGCATGACGATCATTAGCAGTACTGTATAACCAACCTTTCGTCCAAGTGGGGCATCCGGTGTCCACAGATCCATTTCCCAGGCCACCATTCCTCTGTCGTTGCTTCCGTGTGCCATTCTTTGCACAATTTGCTCCTCATCGCGCAAAACCATCAGTTCGTCATTCTCTTCGGGTAAGATCATTTCAAATGCTTAATTTGGATGCTTTATCATTTGTACATATCCTCGTAGACGAACCTTTTGCAAACGAAGCAACGTCCTCCTTAAGAATCGCCTGTTGCTTCTCGTGTGTGAGCAGGGAGAAGAGACTAAAAGTTTAGTGAAAAGAGATATATTGGGTAATTAATTCACAAATGGATATACCGGTCGTATGATTCCGGATCTGATTTCATGAATTCCATCCATTCGTCCAATGCCGCTTTCCCAAACAACAACGGGAAATCGTACACATAGGTGGTCCCAATTTTGTTGGCAAGAAATCGCTTTTTCTGTATGTTCACTTGGTGAATGTTGTGATGAGGCATTTGCGCGTTTCGTCCGGTCAAACGCGCGTGGCCGCACTCAGCAAAGGGTTTCAGTTTGTCGTCGAAGGTCTGAAAAAGAAAATTCTGAAAATTAGACGAAGGTTCTTAACCTCACCTTGTAGATGGATATTTCGGGTATTGCGCCGGTTTCATTGGCATAAATCACCCGGACAGTTTCTGTCTGCGAATGCTGCTGACAATGAGCATTTCCCTCAGTGGAGCCCATTGCATGACAAATCTCCACTTCCGCGACACGATGTTTGACCAAATATTTCTCAAAATCCTTGACTGCATCTGCAATGTTGGTCGTCCATCCGTGGATGTATCCATTGATGCTCAACTTTGGATCGTAGTCCAACCGGATGAAGATGTGATTACAGTCGTAGGTGTTCGTCTTATCCGCTGCAGTACGAACACGGATTTCGCCACATGCTCCGTCAAGGAGGTCGGTGATTTTAACTTTCAGCGCTTCGAATTTACTGAAAAAAACGACAAGGTTTTCTTGACATATTTGTTTTGTCACTTGTTGCCGTGAAATTTGTCGGGCGTCGACAGAACGGAAGAAATGTTGGAGAAAAGACATCGGATAAAAATTCGCGAGACGCCTCCATCATTGGCCCGAAAGATCAGATATGGCGAGTCGGAGCTCGTTGTGACGTCTTCAGCGCCTAGCGGAATCCGTTGAAGTTCCAATTTCTGCTTGGCCACTTCCCCATAAGAACACTGATGCACTTTATTGAGCATTTGCCGAACGAAAATGGCCAAAGAGTCTATTTCCGGATTGAACATGTTCGCTATGCGTTTGAACACGGGTTGCAGCTTCGAGATGAGTTGTGCGTCAAGGCGAGAGAGCAGCTCCTTGAGAAATGCATTTTTGGCGCTCACTTTGGTGTGGGAGAAAATCATGCGAACAATGCTAAATTGAATTATTATCCAATTCAATTAGCGAGTTTGGATTGCCTGCAAGTGTCGCTAACATTGGCCCTGATCGAAGAGACGCCTTTGTCGTAGGAAACGTCCTGGAAGTAATTTTCAGTGCCCAGAAACATCTCAAGAAATTCGTCGACAACAATTCGGACGTGTCCTTCTAATCCATCCTCAAACCTATAAAAGGACAATAATAATTTAGGAATCCTTTTTAATGTGGAAAGTACCTGTCACAAATCTTCAGAAGTGCTTCGAAGTACTGTCGTTCAATGCCGAGCTCGGAGGGCTCTAAACCGCTCAGATAGCCTTCCATCTCTTCGGTCAATTGAATGGCCGGAAAAGGCCGTGAATCGTCGGCAATCAGTTCTTTGATGCGATTGTACGTGTTGTTACGACTGATCCGATTCTCAACTGCGTGTAGCATGACTTGGAACAGAATGTACGGCAACCGCGGGTTCCTCATAATGACGAAGAGATCATCAATGAGACGTGACGTTTGGTTACGAAAGTACGGTTCTGGCATGGCATAACCGGACAAAATGTTGTTGCACGACTGAACAAATATTTAGGAATTTTGCATGTAAATCGTCAAAAACAGTTCTAAGTTGGAGCTGTACCTGGATGAGATCATCAAATCGCGTATTCAATCGAGTTTTATCCCGAGATTGAAGCTCCTTTTCTTGTGTGATGTCCCATTCCTTCATTTTATCAGTGAAATTCACGGGTTTAGCCACGGAAATGTCGTCCTGATCTTCCAATCTCGCAATTAAAGTGCCCGGGAAAAGAACTTGGCCTGGTTGCGCAACCTGAATGATCTAAATTATTAGCAAATGTTAGATCGTTCAAAGCACCTGAACAAGTCGACCACCAGCCTTCCTTATTTCCAAATTTATGACCATCTTCATCGATTCCATTTCCGCAAAAACTTCGCCAACAGTTACATACAGTCCATCCTTCTTCAGATATTGCAAAAACCTTCCTGCATTCTTCGACCGTAACATGGACGGGTCATTTTCCTTGTCGAATATGGTCAAAGTCTTGCCAATTATCACTTTAAAACGTTCAGACTAAATTTATTCAAATGTTTTAGCATTTAAACGATTGGTTTCGCCACCTCTTCCTCCAAATGGCAAGTGTACGCCTGATCCTCGTGGGTGACCAACAAGGTTCCGTTTCCGAGCTCACGAACAACGGTAAAAGCGATGCTCTCATTCAGACAAACGAGGAAATTAATTGGTCCAAAGCGATTGACCATAACTGAGTATTTGATGTTGTTGTGGACCAGTTCAAATTCCCACGTCTCCACAAGGCCGGACTTTGGCAGAATTTGCCCCTTCTCCAGCGCAGCTTGGAATTTAGAAAACACCTCAGTGATCCGAGCATGGCCAACTAAAAAAATAATTTTAATTATTTTCATTCGAGAAATGATTACTTAAAGTTGCGCCAATAGCCACGCTGATGTGGGTCGGGTATTCCACTGATTCTTGCACGCGTGAAGCGATTCGGGCATCCAGCCATCCGGTGTGGAAGTTGTTGCTCTCAAACTCGCTGTCATGGAGCAGTCCAACGAGATAGTTCACTTGGGAGGTGAAAGTGGCTCGCAACTCCAATTCTTTGAGTGCACACAAAAGAGCCGAAATTGCTTCGTATCTGAAAACCCAAATAAAATCTTTTGCAATGTTTATAAATAGTGACTTTTACCTGGTCGTGCCCTTTGCAAAAAGATGCCCAAATTGTGAGTCGGCAAACTCGTGCACCTTTCCTGTGCTCGAGACGGAAAAATAGCCCCAAACATTCTGATTCGATTGGAAATTGAGCACTTCAACCGAACCACTCGCCGGACGGAACCCTTCGGCCGGGTCTTCACTGGTAATTCGGGCCGCAATCACACTGATATTTGTGTCCGTCCTGCATTGCTCTTCGGGCAACGGAGAAGTGCTTAAAACTTGCAAAAGTTCAACAGAATTCAAATATTATAAGTAAAGCAACGCTTACCCATAACGATCCATGCCAAAGAAGAGGCGAATCTCAGTGATTCTGTGCAGGGGTATGCCCATGGCGATTTGGAGTTGGACGGCGGGGATATTTATGTTGGCGACCATCTCAGTGCACGGATGCTCAACTTGGAGTCGCGGATTCAGCTCAAGGAAATAGTACTTCTGCTCCGCTGGCAAGTACATGTACTGAAAAGGGATTTACTACGTTCCTTTTCAGTTTAAGAAAGTAAATGTTCCCACTTCAACAGTTCCAGCACTGACGTAGCCGACTTTCTTCGCCAAATTCACTGCGTCCATTTGCATTTGACGCTGAATCTCCTGGGGCACAATTCCGGCGGGCGCCTCTTCAATGATTTTTTGACACCGCCGTTGGATGGAGCAGTCGCGGGTGAAAATGGGAATGACTTGGCCGTACTGGTCCGCTATCAGCTGCACTTCGATGTGTCGTGCATTGATCATACATCTTAAAAGAAACGATTAAATTCCACGTTTTGGTTTTGAAGCAGACTTCATGATGAAAATAGGACTTCCGGGCACTTCGGCTTGGACCCGGCGAAAATTGAGACGAAATTCCTCATCACTCAGACATTTTCGAATGCCTTTTCCCCCTCCACCTTCGGATGCCTTGATCATGACCGGATAAGTAATGTTTTTCTCCTTCATTGACTGAAGTCCTTCCTTTGACGTTGTGACACATGCTTTGTGGTAAAGATCTTTGGGAATTTCTAATTCTGTTGTCGAATCGTCATTCGGCTCCGGGGCCACTAAACCGCTCCCCGACCATTCGATGGTTGGAATTTGCACAGTCTGTCAAATTGAACAGCTCAATTCCGTCAACAAATTCAGCAGAATAATGCAACGGTTTCACCTGCGCGACGATTGTGCTGGCGATTTTGTCACCCAGAGAATACATTGCGTGGCTCGGCGGCCCAATGAAGCCGATGTTGCGTTTACTGAGTTCGTCAGGAAGGCGCGGGTTTTCGCTGGCGTGTCCCCAGCCGGCCCAAACGGCGTCAACATTATTTCGTGTCGCGTGTTCAACAATTTCATCGACGTTAGCGTAGTTGTTGGAGTTGGCACCGGCCGGCGAAAAGACGAGGTAATCGGCCATCTTCAGGTATTCTGTGATGAACAATTTGAATCCACCACCCAAATGCCCGCACCTGCTTTCGATTGAATTTCCTGTTCGGTGGTGAGGCAAATAAACTTTATTATCCGATCGTCGCGAAAAAGCTGCATCAGCAGTTTGCGCCTAAAAGAAAAATTTACTCGGCAAATCGATTTGCTATCACATGGAAAGAATGCATTTGACTGCCGCAATTCCATTCGTAGCGACGAGAATCTTAAATTAAAATTAGGGCGGATTTTGCAATGAATAAAGTCTTACCCTTTTGATGTATCTTGGCTTTGTGGAATCTTCACAAAAATCGTTGACAAAAGATTCAATATCCGGAAAAATTCTGTTCTTCTGGTCCACCTGTCAAATAATTGGTTGGTAATCGTAAAGCCGGATTTCATTTTTTGGGGATATGCTATCTCATGAGAAAAGCTAAAAAATGGCATTTATGTTTAAAAAATGCTGAATTAGAAAATTTTGGCAGAAACCCACAAAAACCAATTTTATTAATATTTTGACGCTTTTTGTTTTTTGGGTTATGTCCATTTTTAGCTGTTTTAGTTAATCGTGCTCCGACATTTTGCGGGCCGGACCGGGGCAACAACTTGCCCAAACCTTAACCTAAAAGCGAATGATTCTTTTTTTTTTGCTTCAAAAATTGACCAAAAGGGTTCCCCCTACGCTTTTTAAAAATTTGAATCGGTTCAAATTTCGGAGGTCGTATCTATACGTTACCGTCTCTACTGTAGTAATCAGTATAATACGGTTATAAAAATAGATGCATCCAAAGGACCTGATTGCTGCTCAATTGTGTTGAAGGACCATCGAATTTGCTGACCCGAAAAGTCTGCATCGTGGGCGTGTTGGATGGTCCTGGCATGTCTTGTCTGGAGTCGGCTTCGGCGGGTCCAAAGAACTTTCTGAATAAAAAACATTTACATTATTTAGTCGGCATAACAAACATTTTTGCTTTTATACTTTGATCCCAATTCACAAAATTTCCATAGCCGAATAGTCCCTATTCGGCTAATAGACAATCCGCCCAATCAAGAGATTTTGTGAAAATGATGGGTGAAATTTTGACTTTTTGTGGCTGTGTAAGGACATTTATGTCCCAACTGTGGTTGCCCGGGGTGTGGAGGCCTAATGACAATTTCAGCTCTTTCGCCCAAACTAAGAAGCTTCTGATGGGGGAAGGCATGGGTTTTTGATATTGAACTGTATAAAAGCTATCCAAATTGAGAATGACCCATACCTCAACAACGGGAACATTTTCTGCTGTGTACTCAGAGGGTTAGGGAAGTGGGAGGACATTGGCAGACAGGGGATGGATGGATGGAATCAGTTAATTGGGTTGAGGATTTAGAAATGTCAAACGGTTTTCCTATTTTAGTCATTTAATACTCTCTAATTTGATTGAGTGAAGTAAGAAAGAAAAACAAATTATTGTGCATTTAATTGACGCAATTTGTACAATGAATGAGAATGAATGGGGACCAAAGATGACTATTTGTAAGACTATCTTTGGAGGGATTGGGCGTTAGTTGCGCTGTAAAGCATCCGAATGTAAAATGCAATAAGACGAGTTTAACTCCTCGGTGCGCGCAAAGATTATTCGCTGAATTGATTGGTGAAGCGAACGAATGTCATTCACTTTTCTCCCCCCCCCCCCCCCCTCTCTGCTCGGCGATGCGCGAAGCTCCGTTTCATTGTTGGGATTCCATCTAGGTCATTGATCGCCTCCTCCCTCCCCCCCCCCCCCCTCCGGCGCATATTCCCTTACGAGTTGCACGCGATGAAATTGAAATTTTGCCTCTGGAACAGAAAAAGATGTATGTAATGTAATGACAGCAGAGAAAGTAACGGGAGGAGAGGGAAAATCGCCGCCGTCTTTATTTTATCGGAATGGGATGATTCTTTCCCTGCTATCACCCCATTCACGTGTGTTCCCATCACATTCCGCTTTGCACCTTGCTCTTTTGCGAATGAATGCTCTTTGCCGTCCGTCCGTCCGTCCAAAAGGTGTTATCAATTTTAATTGTAAAACCGGACAAAAAGCAAATTAAATTATGCTTAAATTTAAATGCAATTACCTAAACTCACATAACAAAGCCGTGTTTATGGTGAGAAGTTGTACATTTTAGATTATGCCCCGAAATGTGCTTTTATTTAAACATACGCAAGCAAACTTTGCGTGGGCGCCCACACAAAACATTTTTGTCATTCTTATCAACAATTAATTGATCGGAAGTGAGTGAGTGTTGAGTGGGTGTGCCCTCGCCCTCACAATTATTTATTTACAATGAATGACTCTCTCCCCACCATCCGTACGATCTCTGACTTAATTTGAAAATTTGTTGGTAGTTAAATTGCCATTTAACGAACAAATGTGTGGCGTGATTGGATCGACGTGTGCACGTACACTCGTTCCCATTACTCTGGGCGATTTTTATTATGTAATAAATTTCACTTATTTATGAACTCACTCAAAAAGTGTGTAAATGAAAACCTCGTCAGCAAAGAAGGTGTATTGGTTGGAGAAGCTTTTGTAGAAGAACAGGGCGAAACAACAACGGAGTGACATGGACTAATCCGTGGAGAAGGTGTTGCTCTTATCGCGCCAAAGTGCGTCTTATAACGTCCAACTTCCCAGCCAGTTCTAAGCAAGTTGTTTTCCCACTTCAATTTGTTGTCAATGCGTTGCTTTTTATTTTCGTTTTTTGACATTTTTTGCACGTGAAGGAAGCCTTGGGAAAAAAGAACGACAGTTTCCACAAAAATCAAACCAAAACTAAAACTATTTCAAAACCGTTTCTTTAAATGAAATAAAAGTTTTTTTTGACTGATGTTGCCTTTCGCAAGTTTAAATATATTTAATAATTGTTCCACCTCTCCATAAAATGAGTCCGCTGCTGCTACCAAAGCATAAACATTAAGCGAGAAAATAGATAACCGGCGCCAGCTGACATAAAGCTGCTTCTAATCAATAATTTTTGGGCTTGGAATGGAAAAATGGAAGAAAATCGATTATCGGAGGGGGAGGGGAGGGGGGGGGGGGGGGGAGGGAATTTGCAGGAATGGGTTGAAAAATGCTGCACAAATGTTATGTAGCGATGTTCTTTCTTCGTTTGGCCAATGCTTGTTTGGCAAAGTAAAAGCTGTGTAAAAACATCCCATGCACCAAAAGAGCGGAAAATCGGCAGCCCATATTTATTATGAAAGAGTATCCCAGAAGGAATGTACGCCGGGAGACCGTTTTCATTCCCCGTTTCTACGAAAACGATAAGAAAAATGTACTCGGCTCGGACAAGTTTTATATGGTAGTGTTTGGACAGCTAGAACGACGATTAGTCAAAGTTCAGGGGGAAAGCAGCGAGGAAAGTGCGCAGGATGGAGAGCCTGCAACTGAACTGGACACCTTCACGGCATCCAATCGGATTCCACAAGAGCAGTTTGGTCTTGGCGTTGAGCCGTCCATACGACGAACAAAGAAAGAACGCGTCCTCAAGGCAACCAATTCGTCAACTTTTGTATCTAATCGCAAATGTCCCTCCTAAGTATACGAAGATCATCGGGCCTCATATCGGCCTTGTATTTCTTTTGGTTGCCTATTTGTTGATCGGAGCAACGATATTCGTGAGAATTTTTTTTGTTTTCGCCGACCTTTTCCATTTCAGCATTACCTTGAAGCGTCAAACGAGATATTGGCAAGTAAAGCGATAAATAGTAATTAGGGTCGTCCGTCTCTCTCTCGGAAAACGAACATCTAACAGAATTAATTAATTTCGAACATCCTAAAAGAATATTTTACAAAAATTTAGACACGGAATCGAGAAATTAAAGAACTTCTGGCACTTAGAGATCGCTTTCACGATACCATTTGGAATCTGACGCATTCAGAGGAGGTTACTCACCATGGACTAATGAAGCCAAAATCAGTCAGCAATCGTTTCAGAATGTTATTTCTCGCGAATCGTTCAACGGACTCGGCCAAGAATATTTTGATAAATTAATCGTCCATTCGTTTTCCGCGTGCCGTAATCAATTCACCAATGAGCGACATTTGCTGAACAAAACCCGTGGGGCTGAAATGCTGTGGACCTATGCGAACAGTTTGTTCTTCGCGACGACGGTTATCACAACAATCGGTGCTAAATTATATCAAATTTAGAATTTATTTTGTCTTTGTCAGGCTATGGAAATCTGGTTCCAATGGTAAGTAAGAATGTTCGATGTTGTTGCCCATTCGAGCAAACACTTCTCTCGGGGAAGGGGGCGGCCAGATAGATCAAAAGATGCTAATTTAAATGTGAAAAATAATAATAATATTTGATTTCAAAAACATTTTAATACAGTACTTTCTTCAAAAGTCCCCCCCGCCCCCCCTCCTTTGCTTCGTCCCCATTTTACCTGAATTTTGCATGCCAGACGGAGCTAGGCAGAGTCGCATGCATTTGCTTTGCTCTGTTCGGCATACCATTGCTTCTAGTAACAATTGCGGACATTGGCAAATTTCTGTCCGATTTTCTGAATTTTCTCTACTGTACCTACCGTAGCTTCAAAACAAAGGTATTGATTGGTTGAGCTGGCCAAGGTTTTGGCTTGGACCTTTGCGCTTAGGTGCGTAAACATTCGCGTCGCTTTTCTCGCTACCGCACAACTTCGACGTCTTCGCACGACGGTATTCCAATCTGTGCCGAATGCGTAATCGGAGCATTCATTGTTAGAGGAGAGAGCGTCCGTCTCGACGATGACAAAGGCGGGAAGCATAAATTTGAATGAGATCAACGAAGCGGAAGTGGAGGAGAGCGAAACGCCGCATGAACTGCGCATCCCCGTCATTATGGTTTTGTTTGTGCTCCTCTGCTACTGTGCGATTGGCGGCTTCCTGTTCCACAACTGGGAAGGGTGGACGTATTTCGAGGCCTTTTACTTCTGTTTCATAACGATGGCCACCGTCGGTATTGCTAAAAGCGGCAATTCTTCTGTTTGTGTTTGTTTGTTCTGACACCCTTTAGGCTTTGGCGACATTGTTCCCACTCACAGCTCCACTTACATCATATTGGCCTACATCATTTTTGGCCTTTCGCTGTTTGTTCCGTTCATAAATATTGTAAAATTAAGTTTAGTTTAGCGCAACAATGTGCATCGATTTGGCTGGGACAGAATATATTAGGAAGATACATTATTTGGGCACCAAAATGGAGGATGCCAAGGGCACTGTCATCACCGGACTAAAAGCGGGGGAACAGATCCTCAAGCACAGAGGTGAAAGAAAGTTGGCCCCTAAAATGGGTTTATGAGAAAAAGCAACAGAGTGATTAAGGTATTGAAGGTAATCCGAACAGCGAGTGGAAAGATTGTGCAGGTCGGAGGAGCTATGCTCAGTCTTCGACAGGCTCAGGAACTCGGAGTGGAATACATTCTGTCGGAGTTCAAATTGGACAACAAACACAAAAATATTCTCTATGAGCCCCTAAGCCCGGCTGTGCAAAGGCTGATCAAGAATAAAAACATCAAAGTGTGCATATGCGAAAGATTGCTACTCATTTTGCTTTTAAGATTCTTCCCGGCGACATAAGCGACAATGACGGTCTCATCCTTCAGAATCGAAGTTACGGCAAGCCTTTTCTGTTACTTCACACCAGCCCAAATGCCATTCACCGTTTCACAATACCAGCAGAGGATACAAAGAGTGCCTATGCCATTCTAGTGCCTTTTATTCTCAAAGAAACACTTATTTGAATACATTACATTATTGAATTCGTCACGACAGACCTAGCACGAAGTATTGGAAATAAAATAAAGCAGTCGTAAATTTAAAGAATCAATCAAAGACTGAATAATGCATGATATATGGACATAAAATCGAGACTCGTGTTTAACGACTCAACAATTCTCTGGTAGAGGCCTAGAATCCTCGCTTGTACCTCTGTGAACTCGCTTGCCTTTTGTCTTCTTCAAAAGTGCATCAAAACGCTTGGACCTAAATTGAAGAAATTAGTCGGAGTCAACTTGGCGTCAAAAACCGTCTTTTTTGTTAGCTAACCAATCAAATAATCTTGGTACCCGTTCGAAAGCACTATGTTTTTAGATGCAAAATAACTTTCATTTAAGGAAGTTATGATTCAGCGCGCCAAGTTGCCGCAGAGATTGAGATTTTTACACGCTTTAAGCTATAATTTAAAAAAGACGCATCGGTTAGCTTTCGCTTAAACAAATATCAACAATTCTAAGTTTTTGTATGGTATCACTTTTACTTAATTTGCCTAGCTAATGACTAGATTATGACTGACGGCGCCAATTTGTCCGACTTCGTCCCAATTAGTTCAGTTGGGGTATTTTCCCTCAATCGGCGTTGCTTGGTATAACACAATAAACTTGCCCTTTTAAGCCAGCTAATCCAGATTGTTTGAAGAGCGCGCTGATGATGCCCCGATGTTCTTGCTCTGTCTAAATCGAATTCACGAATTGAGTAGGGCCCAAACTTGTCGGGAATGAGACCATTTTAAGACTGAAATGCTCTCGTGTGTCCGGATTTAAAAAAAAATTATGTTTTCTTATGAATCCCGGTGTTTAGATACCTCTTTTATAAATTTGATAGCGTCATCAATACGCCGATCTTCCAAATCTTTTTCTTCCATTGATGTTGAATTTTTGTGCACGTCGTCATCCAATTTGACTTGTTTTAGTTTTTCCAGATCCAAGCCAACAACCATTTGTAGAGGATTCGGTAAGCGAAGCGATCTCAAAGGAAAAAAAAGACCTTTCGGTTTAGAATTTTAAAACAATATTAATTCCTTAACAGATTATTTTTTTATAAAAAAACGACATAATGTTTGAACGAATTGTTGGTAATAATAAATCTTTGGCGTTCTGTCATCTGGAAGCTCTTTTTGTCCTTTAGACGCCGACTCGCCGTTAGCGTCGGCGAGTCATTCTCGGCGAATCGACCATCGGCGAGTTGACGAATTCTCAAAAAAATTTGCTTTTTGAATGCCATGAGATGCACAAACTGCTGCTTGGAAAAAAAAATTGGTTAAAAATATGTCCTTTATTTGACCAGACCGAAATCTTTATTTTTTTTATACGTATCTTGTCCTTTATTTTTACTTTGGACTTAATGGACTAGTCCGAACATCTGATATTTGAGTATTCATTTACATATCATAAATAAAATTTTAGGCCAAGTAAAATCGTTTTCATATTGAGTGTGTAACTCAAAGAAAATGCCACGTATTTCTAACGTTTTTCGTCGATTATTTCTTCTTTCGTTGCCATCTCTCAACAGCTACATTGCCTTCAGTGCATTCTTTTTCGGTGTTGGATTGTACTACAACTATCGAATTGGCAAAAATCCGGATAATAATAATGTTGTTGTGCCTTTTGTTTTGATTTTAACAATTTATTTTAGCTGAATGAAAATTTCGAAAAGCGCGACGATGGCTCATTCGCTAATGAGCAGAACGTTCTGGCTGTCCTATTCATGAATTTTACGGCTCATTTGAGACGACATCGATTCCTCTTTTATGTAGAGAAGCACAGTGATTCCGTTTTATGCTTTATATTTAAGGTCATGATTAATTCATGTTGTGCTCTGATCTGTTTGCTGGGCAAGTCGCTGGTGTCACTATTGTTTGGTGCTTTGGCGAACCAGGTAACAAATAATGCTGGGATAATTGTTTTAAATTTATAACTTCATCATCCAGGAGGAGTCTATGTTGCGAAAGTTCTTTCGGCGCTTTGTCTCCGCCAAACTGACTTTTCTGGTGTTCATCTCGCAGCACAATCTGTTTGAAGACATCAGCATATGGACACCTTGGCTGGGTATACACGCCCTTTGCTTGTTGCTGCTCGAACTAACCAACCTGCGACTTGCAAATGTAAATTTATCCCCCTTTTTTGTTGTACTACAAACTTGCGTTTTAAGGCTCACAATGTGATTTCGAACAGTTCGGTACGTCATCGTCTTTTCGCAGCGACGTCAATAATCGGCATTTCATCGCTACTGATGCTGTTTTTGGTTGTTGGGATCCGAAATTACATCAATCTAAGCTATTGCCTGTTTCTCGCAGCTGATGTGAGTTGTAATGAAAAAAAAAACTCGAGAATCTCAACGCTTCTCTACTCATAAAACTTTACATTAACTGTTTTTAAGTGTTCACTTCTGTTGCTGCAATCGCTTCACCTCCTCTTCAAACTGTTCATGTTGACCGATACAAATGCCCAACGAAGCCAACATTCTTCTTTGTCCGCCCACTATTTTGACCTTGCCTACGAAATGGTCAGGGACTGTCTCGAGTTCGCCAATTATCTGCACATGATTTTCTACTCTCAATTGGCCATCACTTATTGTTGCGTCTTCCTCGTAGTCCAAGCACAGCATTACTATCGAAGAATCTCGGGAAAAATTCGAAAATACTTGCAGCAGCAGGAACTAATGCGTCACATTAACAACAAGTGAGTGGAGGCAAAATTATTTAAAACCTCGAAATTGTTTTATAGAATTAGAAATTTCTGGGTGAATTAAATTAAATCTTAAGCTATGGAATTGCAACTGAGGAAGATTTACTGAAGAATGATCAGTGTACGATTTGCTGGTGAGTTTGGCTTAAGAATTTGTCATTTCGATTGTTTTAATAGGCAACCGATGAAAAATGCACGGAAATTGCCATGTGCTCACATTTTCCACGAGCACTGTCTTCGTCGGTGGTTGGAGCAGGACTCGAGCTGTGCAATCTGTCGCAAAACATTAGCATTGAATTTGGCACGCCCTCAACAAGCCGTCGGTGGAGTGGAAGAGAACGGATTGCAAGTTTTGCTTGAGGCCTTTTCGCCACAAAACAACCGATTTGCTCGCTGGTGGACGCGTTACATTTTTGAAGCGTTGAACGACGAACAGGTAAATCAGCGCTAAACTTACAATTGCATTTACAGTCCGTTTTTTCAGACTGCAGGAATGGTGAACCAAGTCTCGGAAATGTTCCCACAAATTCCAATTGAAACAATTCGAAATTTGATTAACACAACTGGGTACTTTTATGGCAATCCATATCGTCATTTTGCGCTGTTTAGTTCTCCGACGGTCGCCATCGAATTCTTGTTGGGAAGAAATGGGCAAAATGAAAACATTGTCGAGAATGGCCCGCCGCCAAACCAACAAGTGAAGTTCCATCGAATTAAAATACTAACTTTTTGTTCAGCTTGGTTTGAATGATGCGACTGCTGACTCTTCTTCTGATGGCTCATCTGAAACATCGGAGGCCGGGTCTGACTCGGAATTGGATGCAAACCAAGCAGCCGTAGGAGCGCAATCGCAAAACCATCAAATGCTGCCGTTGGTAACCTCAGAACAGACACGACCTCGTTTGCCTTTCACTTGGAAGAACAACAACAACCCACTCGAGCAAAAAATGCACGAATTGCTGCTAACTAACAGGAGGTTTAGACTGGGAATGGTTGTATTCTTTTTTTAATTCCAATTCAGAAAATATCTGGAGTCAGTGCGTGGTGCGGGTTTTCATTGATTAATTTGTTGGGACGATGTGAATGTAATGACAAATGATATTGAATACTCAATTTTGTATGTAGATTCAAAAAACATTTTATCGAATTGAATAAATGTGAAAAATTGAGATTTGCAACAATTCAATTTTATTGTCATTGTCATATGTACATAATTATCGTTTTGTTGGCTATCTCCTGTCCTAACAATAAGGAAAACAAGCATTCTATCAGTTAAAATGTCCGAGGCTATGCATGAAGTTTTTGGGGCTTCGCAGAATTGTACGCTTACTTTTGTGGACACTGATGAGGACTTCCAGGTTGGGTCAGAACTATTTTCATTGAACTGCTTCCATTTGAATTGGTTTAAGGCTGGCATTGTCACGCAACAGGACTCTTCGCAGACAGACTATGGGCAGTTTTATCTCTCAACGCAAGGCGATCAGTCGCAGGACGTAACATCCACAGTCGATGCATCGCAGTCGCAAACGGAGCCGGATCTGAATTTTCATGACGAGGAGGAAGTTCTTGTGGACAATCTGCCGGCACACGCCTGCAAGTGGGTGAATTATAACACAATCCAACACTTAAATACAATGATCGAATCCTAAGGTACTGCGGACTCCACGACCCGTCGGCTGTTGGTCAGTGCACCGTTTGCGGCAAATGGTTCTGTAACGGAAAGGGGAACACGGCGGGCAGTCATCTGATCAACCATTTGGTACGAGCACAACACAAGGAAGTTTCTCTGCACAAGGAGTGTCCTCTCGGAGAAACGCAACTGGAATGTTACCATTGCGGGTCTAGGTGGACTTTATTTTTATTTTTTGGAATAAATATTTAATTTAGGAACATTTTTATTCTTGGTTTCATCCCTTCAAAGACCGACTCAGTTGTTGTCATCTTATGCAGACAGCCATGTGCTACGCAGAATTCGTTGAAAAATGCCAATTGGAGTGCAGAGGATTGGAAGCCGCTTATCCAGGAGCGACAAGTTCTTTCTTGGCTGGTCAAAATACCTTCTCAACAGGAACAGTTGAGGGCACGACAAATTACCGCGTCGATTATCAATCGTTTGGAAGAGCTTTGGAAGGTGTGAATGGACTTTTGCCTCTTTTAATTCCATTTTTATCTTCCAGGACAATCCAGACGCAACCATTGAGGACCTGGAATGTCCCGGTAAATACACCTCCGATCCTGAGCACGTCTTATTGCGTTATGAAGACGCAAGCATTTACAAGTTGACTATTTCATTGTTGTTGGAATAAATGGGCGTTTAAGGCGTGTATTTAACCCCTTAATATCAATGGAGGCCGAATATGACAAGAAAATCAAGGAGTCGATTAGTTGTCCGGTTGGTCAAGTTAAATGGGACGTCAAATCGGCGAACAAAGTGCACGCCACCTTTCAACTGCCTGGATTTCGAGATGGAAGTAATAATTTAAACGAAAAACCGCTAAAACTTTTGGTTCCATTTTCCAGACATGAAACTTATGATCGGCGATGATTTGCGCCTCAAACACTACCAGACAGTCGATGGATCTGAATGGAGTTGCATGGGGCGATTGATCAAAATCCCGGACAGTACGTTTAGAATGTTGTGAACGGATTACCTTTGATGTTACGATTTTAGATCATAGCGAAGATTTCACACTGGAAATGTTTGCTAGTAGCAACAAACTTCCAACGGATAAACGGACAAATTTCATCTGCGAATATGTTTGGAATTCGACTAGTTTTGACAGGTTTTAACTGAAATGTTTTTTTTTTTGGAGAAAATGCTAGTGTTTAGAATGTTTGCCGCACTTGTCAAGTTGGAATCAAAGGAGAGCTCTGTGTCCCAATACATTTATCACAAATTGATGGGTCACGACGTGGACGACATCCTCTTCAAGCTGGTCATGCCCAAGAAGTTTTCCGCTCCAGGTCTTCCCGAGCTCAACCACAGTCAAATATCAGCGATCAAAGCTGCTCTTCAGAGACCTCTTTCGCTGATCCAAGTGACTCTTACCAATTCATTTTCTTAATTTTTTAAAACAATTCTTTACTCATTTAGGGTCCACCTGGAACAGGGAAGACTGTTACCTCAGCCACCTTAGTCTACCACCTGGTGAAACTGACCAACGGCCAAGTGCTCGTTTGTGCACCTTCGAACATTGCTGTGGACCAACTGGCCGATAAGATTCACAAGACGGGGCTGAAAGTGCTGCGCTTTTGCGCGAAGGGACGGGAGACCGGTCTGTTTGAAGGACTAACATAGTTTGGAAGAATCAAAGATCCATTTGTTCTGTAGTTGACAGTTCTGTTGCTTTTTTGTCACTGCATAATCAGCTGAAGGCACTCCAATCGGGCGAGCTTTTTAAGCTAATGAAGTTGAAGGTGGGAACTTACTTATATTTAATTAATCAAAATGAGAATTAATTTAAGGAAGAGATCGGTGAACTTTCTCAAGCCGACCAAAACCGGTTTATGGCATTGAGAAGGCAAAAGGAGCAGGAACTGCTTTCGAAAGCCGACGTGATTTGTTGCACGTGTATTACGGCAGCAGATGTTCGATTGGTTAAAAGGGAATTTCGGTAAGTTAAATCTTTTTTTACATTTGTCATTTATTTTTCCAAGGGTTGTTCTCATCGACGAAAGTACCCAATCCACGGAGCCGGAAGTTATGGTTTCCGTGGTCAAAGGTGCACGCCAGCTCGTTCTTGTTGGCGACCATTGTAAGTTGCGAGAGTTTATTCTTGGGATTTTTAATTTTTCCACAGGCCAACTTGGTCCCGTAATAATGTGCAAGAAGTCTGCTAATGCTGGCCTTGGGCAATCATTATTTGAACGGCTTGTTCTGCTCGGAAACCGTCCTCTGCGTCTGCAGGTCCAATATCGCATGCATCCCGCCCTCTCGGCTTTTCCCAGCAATGTGTTTTATGAGGGAAGTTTGCAAAACGGAGTCACTGAAGGTCCTTTATCGACTTCATCATCCTAAACTTTTGGTGAGATTTGATTTTAGCTGAGCGTAAGCTCGAACTTGAAAAGTTTTCCTGGCAATTTCCTGTGCCAGAGAAGCCGATGATGTTTTGGAATTGCAATGGGCAGGAAGAGCTTGGAGCATCGGGCACTTCTTACCTGAACAGAGCAGAAGCGGTCAATGTTGAGAAGTTGGTTACGCGACTTTTGCAGGCCGGATTTCGCCCCGATCAGCTTGGAATTATAACTCCATACGAAGGTCAGAATCGAATAGTTAATGTAAAGACTAGACTATTGCTACCAAAACAAATAATGGACTAGACTAATTCAGATTTCGTTTGATTTCTTATTTAAACAGGACAACGAGCTTATGTTGTGCAGTTCATGCAGTCTCAAGGCAGTCTTCACAGCAAATTGTATTTGGACATTGAGGTCGAAAATGTTGACGCTTTTCAGGTGAATTGCTGTTATTTTGGCTTTTGTTTCCTTATTAATGACATGTTTATTTAGGGTCGCGAGAAGGACATAATCATCGTCACGTGTGTGCGTTCGAATGAGTCTGGCGGAATTGGCTTCTTGAACGATCCGAGGCGGCTGAATGTTGCACTGACGCGAGCGAAATACGGTCTTATTGTCGTTGGAAATGCCAAAGTGTTGAGTCGTCAGGTGAGGAGACCTAAAGTTTGACAAAAGTTTAAGTTTTTACGGGACAGTTGCTTTGGCACCATTTACTGGTCAACTTCAAAGATAACGATTGCTTAGTGGAAGGACCGCTGAACAATTTGAAGGCTTCACCGATAACTTTTCCGAAGCCCAAAGCATTAACCAATCAGCATATGCCGGTACTTTGATCTTTATGGGGTTATGCGCGTTACCATGGCACACACAAAAACATTTTCAGGGAGCGCGTTATGTGAATAGATCATTGGGTTTTACCATGAAAGAACTGGGAATTGGCCCCTATGCTGGGCTCAGACCTGCACCGATGGTTCAGCAACATCCGCTGCAGCAACTGCAAGATCCCCAAGGGATGTTCTATCCCAACTTCCCCATGGGACATCGCGCATTAAGGTAAATGGTCTAACGCACCAAGTGAATAAATCAATCTTAACAATAAGCCTTCGAAGCCAGAATTATTGTTAATGTTTCAAAAAAAAATTGTTTATTCAGTTCCCAGCTTCCCGTCCCCATCCACATGTTTTCGTCATTTGTGCCCGCTCCACCGCCAATCCCACCAATACCTCCGCCGCCTGTGCCGTTAAACGCCATTCAGCTGACAGGAGTGAACGGAATGCCAAAGAAGAAGGGCCGTCGTCCGGTTCAAGCCCGTTCAAACACGTACATCTCGCAAGCGTCCCAAGACATTTACCAGTCAAATATGATGATGAGTGGTGGCGGCATCAGTCAAATCTCCCAGCCCAGCCAACTTTCTCAGTCATATTTTGGTGAATAGACAAACTTCCGATTGGAGAAGAGGAGAAAGGGGTCGACGGAGTCCAAATGATGAAGGGAAGATTGCTTATCGATTTAAAGGAAAACATGATGAAGATTTTTCTACATCACTTTGCACGGACTTCGAAATTCAAGTCAAATTCGATAAAATGTTTATGTTATTTTTTAGTTTGGTTTGACTTATGAGTTTTAAACCCATAAAGTTGCATTTATTTACGCATTTCATCCTGCAATGTTTATTTATTTGACAAATTTTCGAAATGGGAGATTCCTTTCCTCTTAAAATCGAGTCCGAACATCGACAGAAGGCGATTCGCTTCACTTAAGCAAAGGTAGACTTATTAGCGTTGTTGTCGTCGTGGTGAAATTTGCCATTCAGGCCTCCGGCAAAGGGTATTCGCCAAAATTACGAGTTGAACAGATTTGAACGGCGTAATGACGCACTTTTCGAGTTTTTCAAGCAGCAGGGCATTGTTCCCGACTCGGAATGGGATCAGTTCCGAGAGAGTGTTGTCTCGGAGTTACCTTCGTCCTTTCGCATTCAGCGGAGTCTCCCTGAAAGAGATTGCCTTGCCGATTACCTCGAACGCCACTTCTTCAAACAAATTGCTTCTATTAAAGAAAATGAAGCGGTGCCCACTGAAAGTGACAGCAATGGCATTCATCCCCCAAAACCAATTCCGTTCGTACGCTACGCCTACCAGACTAAAATGGCACGTGCAACGATAAGACGACATCCCATTTTGAAGGAGTTTCACCAATTTCTGGTCAACGAAACCGAACTGGTATGTTTGTCTGGTGAAAAGTCGATATTTGGCTTAACAAACGTTCAGGGAAACATCAGCAGACAGGAGGCGTGCAGCATGGTTCCGCCACTGCTTCTAGACGTTCAGCCCCATCACAGGTGAAGCCAACCGGATCATAACTTCCCTAAGGGTATAAAACGTATTTTAATTTTTCAAACTCTTCGCAGGGTGTTGGATGCTTGTGCTGCTCCGGGTAGCAAAACCATGCAAATAATTGAGCTTATGCACGAAAACTGTTCAAATCCAGGCAAATTTCACGAATTTTGTTACTTATATTTGCCGGCGATCATTCCCCTTTTCAGAAGGTTTAGTAGTGGCAAATGACTCCGACTACAAACGGTGCTATTTGTTAGTTCGGCAAACGCTGAAGCGAATGCCGACCGCAAATGTGGTAGTAGTGAGCCACGACGCTTCCCAACTGCCGACGGTTTTGGACGCCAACAAACGACCCGTTCTTTTCGATCGGATTTTATGCGATTTAATATGCAGGCATTTTTGCTGTTAGAAAAGTTTTTGCTACATTTTTTCTATAAATTTCAGTGGAGATGGTACTTTGCGCAAAAATCCCGAATTGTGGAAGAGTTGGGACCCGTTGAAAGGTTTCCAACAAATTAATTAATTATTGCGACAAACATTTTAAGGTGTCAATTTGCATAAACTCCAGTTACAAATTGCGCTGCGCTGTTTGGAATTGTTGGCAGAGGGCGGATTGATGTGCGCTTTTGTCCATTTGTAAATTTTTAAAAATAAAATTTTGGAATATTTGGACAGGATCTACTCGACATGTTCGCTGAATCCGGTTGAAATTTAGAAAATATTTTGTAAAAATAAAGAAGAAGAATAGATCGAGGATGAGGCTGTGATTGCACAACTTTTGCGCAAATTCAATGGACTGATTGAGCTTGTGGACGTCTCGGGCCAACTCCCAGAATTGAAAAGGGCGTCGGGGATGTCCAAATGGAAAGTCGGAGACAACTTTTACTCGGAGTCACATTGTTTCTTTTCAGGTGTTCGATAAGGAGATGAAAGAGGTGCATTCTCTGAATGATTTGCGTGCCGATGTCAAACGTTACTTCAAACCGTCAATGTTCCCCCCAACTCCAGCAGAGGCCTCACAAATGCATTTGGAGCGGTGTTTCCGAATTTTGCCTCATTCGCAAGACTCGGGAGGCTTTTTCGTTGCTCTTTTGCGTAAGACTGAGGCCAAACGGTCAGCCGATCAGCAGCAATTTGTCGGGGACACAAATGCTGAAACAGACAGAGTGCCAATATCGTCGAATTTGTAATGATGTCAATTGACTTTATGTCGTTTTATTTTATTTAATTTAAGAAAGTCGGCCCCACCAAAACGCGCGAGACTGTCGAACTAAGGAGGACCCGTTCATCTTCCTTGGGAAAAACGATGAGAATAACGAACGGTTCATTTCCGAGTTGGACACGCACTTTGGCATTTCTCCAGACAAATTTCCTCACTCGAATCTTCTCGTCCGCTCCCATAACACCGAAAGAAAAAAGGAGATTTATTTTGTGAATGATGCGGTCCGCGACTTTCTGATGTTTAACGAAAAACGTTTTCGAATTGTGAGTCGTTTTGTTCGGAGTTTGACGCCCGTTTTCCCTCTGTTCACAGGTCAATGCCGGCGTGGGAGTGTTGAAAGCGAATTGCGTCCGAAAAAGTGGCGCATTGTCCGTACCGATTGAAACAAGACGTAAGTAAATTGAGGAAAAAGGCATTTCGATTAGCCGTTTAATCTGTTGGAGTTTTCTATTTAAGACTGCCCCCCCCCTCTCCCCCATCTTCATTTATTTTAGCCTTTAAGGGTCTTCGGGTGCTTTTCCCATTCATCAGCAAAAAAATTGTCGACATTCCTGTGTGTGCATTGGTCAAAATATTGAAAGGGAGGCCGAAAGAAGACGGGTCCTCCCAATTTTTGCCCTTCGGCGAGCTTGGGGCTAATGAAGCACTCTTCAAAGGTTTTTGTTTGTTTTGGCGGTTTACTTGGCATTTCATCTCCAGATTTGGCGACGGGAAGTCTGCTCCTCCGCTTCAGAAGTGAATCTCTTGGAACCAAAATTTTGTGCACTTGGAAAGGAACAAATTCGATTAGCGCATTTGTGTCGCGCGAGGAGAAGATTCACATTTTGAGCCTTTTGGGTGAGGACGTCAGCAAATTGATTGGGATGAACAATGCCACCACCACCAGACGGGAAAAGGGTCAAAAAATGATCGAAAATGGACAATCGGAGAAGCAAATGGGGGGAGGGGGAGAAGAAAGCGGTTAAGTGCCAAAATGATGATGAATTTGTTTGGTAATTGTTGTACTCTTTATTTTTTGCTAATTAATTTTAAAGTAGATTGAATTTTTCATTATTTATGCGTCTGTTTCGACTTACTGTTAACTGTTTCGCTAATATTATGAAACTTTCATTGTTTTGAAATGGCCTCGAAGGGAGGTCCTCGGGCAATTGGTTCGGATGGGTCGGACTTCAAACATCGCCAGAAGATAGCAGCCTCGATCAAGCTAAGGTGCTTTGGCTGTGCCGAACAGCTCGAATTTCGAATTAAATCGCTATCCCATTTCGAGCAGTATCCAATGCAAGTTTTATCTCAAAATGCTCTTCCTCCTTCACTTGTCCATCCTGCTGCCGATGTGGGTCAAAGTGGGCGGTGAGCTGGTCTTCAAAGAGTTCGGACTTCTTGAGCAGCCCGACCTTTGGCGTCAGCTCGATTTACCCGCGGCCTATCCGTAAGTTGTTTTGGTTGAATGTGCTGCGGCGCTTCCCAACTCAGCTTCCTTTAGGTGGGAATACGTGTGGTGTCTCTCATTCATTCCAATGCTATTTGCTTTGCTCTCGTTCAACAGAAATAAGGTCGGTCATCTGCTTACCCATTTTCTGTCATTTCTTTCAACCCATTTTCTGTCATTTCTTTCAACCCATTTTCTGTCATTTCTTTCAACCCATTTTAGGCAATTCTGCTCAAATTGCATTATTATGGCCAATTTGTCTTTGGCCTCATGCCGGCTTGCATCGGAATTGGGGTCGGTTATGATTATTTATTTTGGCCTTTCCTTCCTCCCACCTCCCCTCCCTTCAGAGTCAATTTCCCGAGTTGGTTGACTTCCTCAGACATGGCGAGAGCAGCAGAACGCCCACATTTAAAGGACATTTTCCGATGGTAAAACAAAGGAAAGCATTCTTAAAAGGTTGCCAATTCAGGTCGTCCTCTGGTATTTGTTTTTCATCGCAATATTCCAGGTGATCACTGCATTTTTTTGCGTGATTTTTATTTTTTTAGGTCCATGGCTTTTCCATGTACTTCTCGTACAATTTGTACGGCGCATGGCATCGAAAATCGCCAAAGGGAACAGAAATGACGGAGAGTAATGGGAAAGACGTGAAAACGGAGTGAGGCGCGGGGTAAACACAAACGAAATCGCTTTTGTCCTTCGCCGTTGTTTTTTCTCTCTTTTTGTCATCGATACACTTTCGAAGCCGCCATTCCCTTCCTTTTTGCCGTTAGCACCTTTCTGCTGCTCACTTTAAAACAATTCCAAAAACCCCCCTTCAAGTGCATCCCTCCGAGGCACCGTTTCCATTCCAAGTTGTGAGTGCTGTTCAATTTTCCCCCCAGGGGAGGAAAAAGCACTGAGAAGGGATTGTGAGGCAGAGAATGGGAAAATCCATAAAAATTGAGGGGCTTTTCGGTCGCTTACCCCTGCCCTAAGCCCGTTGCCTACGGCCAAACGGCGTCGTTCTCCCGAGGCCATTCCCTTTTCTTTTGGTCTTTCCCCCCCCCCCCCCCCCCCCTCCCCCCCTCTTTCGCTTTTACCTTCGGCCCAAAGGGAAGTGAAGGTCCGTCCATCCCTTTTATGGAAAATTTTTGTTCCGAATTCTCTTCCGGTGGAGATAGATTGGACTTTGAGATAGGCATTTAGAGTATTCATGATTTTCATCTCGGAAATTGCATTGTACGGCCTGCCTCAAATGTTTCCCATTTTTATTTCCATCAGAGGCCGTGATATGCTTTCACATTTGCCAAAGCATCGTTCCCCTGTCATCATAAAGCCCAACAAAAAAGGGTAAGGGATGCGGGGGGGGGGGGGAGGGGGGGGGGGGGGGTTGGTTGGACGGCGGCGGCTTGCGTGAATGGGCGTGGCAAAGTGCCAAGAGCGGCATGACGTCACCGCCATTCTTTTCTTCCAAATGCCGGAGGCGAGTCGCCGCACTTTACGGCGGATAAAAGTCAAAGCAAATCGATGGTTTTCACTCCAATTGGCCTTAACCCGTCCCGCGACTTTGCCGTGGACCGATTTGCATTCTTTTCGATAGAACTGCCGGTCGTTTAGCGCAATGAATCGGATTTATTCTTCAACCGCCTCCTCCTCCTCAACTGCCCGTGGCGCGTTACCAAAAAGTGCCACAAATTTTTCCAAAATACCCTCCGGCATCGCTGTCCTTTGGCTGTTGATGACCGTACCCTTCGGCGATGGGCTCAAATGTTTGGACTGTACGGGAAGGAATTGCATGGGCAACTTCTGCACTGGCGACTATTGTCTAATGGTCAGTTGGACAATGGAACAGCGTTAAATTCCGAATTTTTGCCAAAAAGTCCGGAATCTGGCAAATCTGGGTAAAATTCTAGACTATGTGTACCTAACCAAAGTGGACAAATTGTATATCATCGACTCCACTCTAAGCCTAACGCACGAATTATACAAATTGTCTAATTTGGTGAGGTACGCATATTCAGAATTTTTCCCATGCCGGACTCAAAAATGTCCGGAAATCCGGAATCCGGTTACACTCTGCTGCAGTCCCATTATGCGCCGCGTTGGGGCACAATGGTGTGGGGCGAGCCGACGGTGGTCAAAGGCTGTCTGAGCGGACGAATGATTCGCCGGGGGCTGCGATCGCACTGCGAAGCGGCGGACGAAGGGGGAAAGGTGAGAGAGAGAGGCAGTGCGAGAGACTGAGAGATCAGGAAGCGGGAGAGAGACGGGGGGGGGGGAGAAGATAAAAAGAGAGGGAGAATGGGGATAAAGCGGGAGGGGGGGGGAAGCTTTAGTTATTGTTTAATTAACTAACTTTGAATCCCTCAACAGGAGCCCTTTACGTGTTTCTGTGACGGCAAAGATTATTGCAACCAGCATGGAACGCTTCAGGGGATGGAAATTGCACCAGTCCGGCTGTGAGTGATCAATTTAAAGAATCAATCACTAATTGGCGTTTCGCCTTCCTAAGATTCACTTGCATTTGCGAAGGTGCCCACTGCCGAGAAAAGAAAACTTGCACGGGGTACTTTATTAGTAATTGCTTTAAAAATTGTGTTGTTTCAGCGAACTTTGCACTTTTGTGATCAATCATCGCAGCAAAGAAAAGGAACGCGGCTGTGTGAACGCGTCCGTGCCGTTGGTGGAGCGGCGTTCGGCAGGCGCTTGCATGATTCCCCCAATCACCGGGGCCATGCACCACACCGTGGCGAAGCGGGCGGTTGACTTGCTGAAGACGGAGTCGTGCGTTTGCGAGGGCGACTTTTGCAACGCGGTCAGTGGGAGAGGGGAGGGCGATAATGTCTTTGGACATGTCCATGGTAGTGACCATGCTCCAAGAATTGGATCAACATTTATACGTTCAGAAGAAGCCGGAAACATCGGTGCCTGAGAACGCCAGATGCCGTGCCTTTGCTCAAGTAGAAGTCTGAGTTTGCCCTCGCCCGGGGGGACTCTCTCTCTTTCTCTTTTCCTTTCAGCTAATGGGGCAGAAAATGATGTCCAAAAACACCACGTGCACCGGCGAGTTCTGTTTCCGAGCTGAAATCAAATCAAAGCTGGGCCATATGAGTGCCTATCGGACGGTGAGTGAGTGCCCTTTCCATTGGGCGAAAAGAGTCTCGGGACTCTTGAGACTTTAAAGAAGCCTGATTCTTGTCTTAATTGCCAGATGGGCTGCGCCTCCTTTTCCCGGGGTTCTCAGCTAGCGGAGGAATTGGAACCGACGGGCTGTGCGAAATTCGAGTCGGAAGACTTGCAAGTGAACGTTTGCTTTCAGGTGAAGAACTTTCTGACTGATTAAGCTTATATTGTATTGCTTCATCTTTTGTTGGTTGACGGCATTCCCCCCCCCCCCCCCTAGACGGATGACAAAGAGGCCGTTGCTCGTGCCAAAGAGAGTCGGCAAACGGAGGGAAGACGGCCATCGAAAGCGAAGACCAAAGCAAAGGAGAGACTGGAGAAAGAAGCGGAAGCGGAAGAGAAAGAGGAAGAGACAATGGAAATGGAAGAGGAGGCGGAAGAGGAAGAGGGAGAAAGCATAAGGAGAGAGTTGAAGGGAGAGGGGGAGAAAGAGGAGGCTGAAATTGCGGAGGACGTAGGAAGAGAAAAGGAGGGCAAGGACGGCGAGACGGAGCAGAAACAGGGCCAGCAGCAGCAGCACTTCATCTTCGAACGACCAACCTTAGCGCCGGCGATGGAAGAAAGCAACAACACCGCGTGGGTTTTTGGCTTTATCTCCCCCCCCCCCTCCAGATGATCTCGCCCCCCCCCCCCAATCTCCCCTTCCCCTGATCTCCCCACCCTACCACAGGCTTCCCCCCCCCCCAACAGGATGATTCCCTCCCCCCCTCCCTGATCCCCCCACCCCCAACAGGATGATTCCCCCCCCTCCCCTCCCTGATCCCCCCCCCCAACAGGATGATCCCTCCCCCCCCCCCCCCTCCAGATGATCCCTCCCCCCAATCTCCCCTTCCCCTGATCTCCCCACTCTACCACAGGCTTCCCCCCCCCCCCCCAACAGGATGATTCCCCCCCTCCCCTCCCTGATCCCCTTCCCCCAAAGGATGACCCCCCTCTCCCTCCCTGATCCCCCCACCTCCCCGATCCCCTCCTCGCCACAGGATGATCTTTCCCTCCCCCCCCCCCCCCCCCTCACAGGATGATCTGCGTGTTCCTCCTCCTCATTCTGCTCATTCTGCTGAGCGGCGCCGTGTGGAAGGTCTTTCAATCAAACAAATTTTTGTTGAGTTTACTTTTGCCGTCTCAGCTGCAATTGCACAAAAGGCTCTTCCGGGCGAGTTACGATACGGTAGCGGGCGGTTGAAGAAGCGGAGTACGGTATTCGACGGGAGAAAGGAAAACGGAGAGCGAGAGAGCCCCAGGCATATCCATCTGCCGGGGAGGAATCATAAGAAAGCTCCCGATGGTTAATTAATTAACCATGAGATCCGTATCATAAAAGAACGAACCGCCTGCAGGTGGTTAAATAACCCGCCGCTAACCAATTAGTTCATGGTTAAATACTTACCCTGGGGGGTAAGGATGGTAAATAGGCAACAAACAACCAATCAACTCTTATGATACGGATTCGTGGGCCTTATGATTGATTCCCTCCCCCCCCCCCCCCCCCGCCGTCCAGAGGGGGGGAAAGAATGTTTTCGCAATTTCGACATTATATTACAATAACAATAACAATACGTCCCCCGCCTAATTTAGTTCAAAAAAGTGTTACCTAAATTGGCTTTGTGAACGGTTTCCTCCGGCGGGCGGACATTAATCTCCACATTTATCATTTCATTTTTATTTGATAAATACATTATGTATATTTTATTATCAAAAAAAACAATTGAATGACGCATTTGTTCTCTTATGTCCCTCCATTTGAAATTGAGAAAAGCGCCAATCGATCGTTCAGCTTCAACAATTCCCCCTCCTCCGATTGGTCGGTTCAGTCTCAACAATTCCCCCTCCTCCGATTGGTCGGTTCAGTCTCAACAACTCCCCCTCCTCCGATTGGTCGGTTCAGTCTCAACAACTCCCCCTCCTCCGATTGGTCGGTTCAGTCTCAACAACTCCCCCTCCTCCGATTGGTCGGTTCAGTCTCAACAACTCCCCCTCCTCCGATTGGTCGGTTCAGTCTCAACAACTCCCCCTCCTCCGATTGGTCGGTTCAGTCTCAACAATTCCCCCTCCTCCGATTGGTCGGTTCAGTCTCAACAACTCCCCCTCCTCCGATTGGTCGGTTCAGTCTCAACAACTCCCCCTCCTCCGATTGGTCGGTTCAGTCTCAACAACTCCCCCTCCTCCGATTGGTCGGTTCAGTCTCAACAACTCCCCCTCCTCCGATTGGTCGGTTCAGTCTCAACAACTCCCCCTCCTCCGATTGGTCGGTTCAGTCTCAACAACTCCCCCTCCTCCGATTGGTTGGTTCAGTCTCAACAACTCCCCCTCCTCCGATTGGTCGGTTCAGTCTCAACAACTCCCCCTCCTCCGATTGGTCGGTTCAGTCTCAACAACTCCCCCTCCTCCGATTGGTCGGTTCAGTCTCATCGGTCGATCGGAGCACTCTGTTCCTCCACCAATCGACTACTATCTCTCCTTCTTCTCGGAAGCGTGTCTTCATCCTTTTTGGTCATCAATGGTTCGATCGATCACTCTCTTCCTCATCCTCTGCCAGCAATTCGATCAGATTGTCCAGCCCCGTCAGCCATCCGTCTTCGTGATTGCCTCTTTAGCAGAGTGATCAGAGAGAACTTGAAACATTTCTCGCTTCACTTACAGAGTCCATGGCGTCCGATGGTTCAGCTTCTGTCCGTTCTCCAGCCGAGTGCACTTGGCAAAGTCGATCAGCCACGCGCCGATGCGTTTTTCGTCGTAAATGATCAGAATGGAGGAGCCGACCACCTTCGCAAAGTTCGAATATTTCCCTCCAATTTCTTCTTTAAAAAACTTCGTGTGATCGGAAGAATTCGCTACGTTCGACCGCCTCCCGAATTTGGCGGAGTCTGTCGATCAATTGCGGCCGGAAGTCGTCCGCGCCTTCGTCAAAAAAGTGCGTCAGAGTCTGTCGAACTCTGTGCCGACTTTTAATCTTTTTGAAGTTCTTTTGTAACTTTCCGCCCGGCAATTGTGCCGCCTCAATGCGAAAGCCGAGGGCTGCCGAAGAGGACTCTCTGAAAGAATGCAAATATCGCCGGGGGGGGGGGGTTGGGACTTCGCTTACCGTTCCCTAAACTGCATGTAACGCAGTTTGGTCACTTTTCCCTCCCCCTGCTCGGCCTCCGTCGGCTCGTCCGGTGCCAATGCCACCATTTTCTGGTACAGATCCACTCGCTTCGTGCTGTTATTAACCTCCGACTCCATAAATGTCCGTGTGCCAATTTTAATGTCCATTATGGCACGCCTTTCCGTGTTCGGGAACTGTGCCAATAAGTCCTGGATCTCGATGAATGCTGAAGATGGTTGAGGAGTGAAGCAAATCGGGAGGCAAACTCACACTCTTGGTTATGCGCGATTTCTTTGTAAAACTTTGGCGTAATGCCGTGGAGACTTGGGTCTAAACTGGTCGGACATGTTACCACAAAGGATCGCCGGCCAATGATCGACCAGTACCCGGATGATCGAGCAGTATCCGGATGATCGATCAGTACCCGGATGATCGAGCAGTATCCGGATGATCGATCAGTACCCGGATGATCGATCAGTACCCGGATGATCGAGCAGTATCCGGATGATCGATCAGTACCCGGATGATCGATCAGTACCCGGATGATCGATCAGTACCCGGATGATCGAGCAGTACCCGGATGATCGATCAGTACCCGGATGATCGAGCAGTACCCGGATGATCGATCAGTACCCGGATGATCGATCAGTACCCGGATGATCGAGCAGTACCCGGATGATCGATCAGTACCCGGATGATCGGGCAGTACCCGGATGATCGATTAGCTTTCCCACCCACCTTCAGTGATCTCGGCGTAAGCGCGGGCCTCCGTCTGGCTGTCCTTGGGCTGCTTCTTCCAAAGCGTGTGATTGGAAGCGGGCACAATGGTCCCTGAACTCTGAGTGAGAATTTCATTGGACCGGCCTCCGGACCTTCGTGCCCGGACAGTTGCACCCAATTTTTCAGCCGTTCTTTCAGCCAACAGTCGAGAGGGAGGGCGGTGATGGCCATCGTGTCCACGGACACCTCAAAAATCAATAAATCAAATCCCCCATCGATTGAAACAAATCAAATCTCCCATCGATTGAAACAAATCAAATCTCCCATCGATTGATTGATTACCTCACAAAATCACCAAACAAAAACGATTCAATGAAATTCAATGCGCTATTTCGGGTCCCGGAAAGTGTTTCAGTTCAGCCGGGAGTTATGGCATTAATTGGCACCACCTGAAGCAGTGCCCATCGGAAAAGTTGGTCGAAAGTGGTCGCCTCAGAAATCGTCTCCATTTCCGTCACTTCCACCGACTCACGAAAGACTCCAAACTCGCTGGTCGTAGTCGACCGCCGCCGGCGCTTCTTTCGCAACTTCAATTGATGGCCTTCCCGCGAATCGTTTGATGAAAACTCCGGCGACGAAACGGTCGCCGGACGCCGTCCCTTTGAAGTTGGCGAAATGCCGGCGACTTCAAAACGTTCGTTTCCGGCGGCCGGCCTTTGCGCTGTCTCCGCAGCGTCGGAGGGCATCACCAGACCGCAGAAAAGGCAACAAAGCGACGGGAAACGGCGCCGCGGGCTTTTGAATTTGTGAAGACGTCGCGCGGGGGGGAGGGGAGGAGAAGCGCCGGAGGGGCTTTGGGGGGAAGGCATTTGGGGGGGGGAGGGGAGTGAATGAACGCGTTGGGACGGACGGACGGACGGACAGTCGGAGGGATTGAATTGACTAAAACTGAGACGGAATGCCGTCGCTGATCTAAACAATGTGACGAGAAGAAAGGAAATGGCAATTGCCTGCTCATTCATTGGCCAAACCCTTCAAATTTCCACGGCACTCTTAACGGCGATGCCTAATTTCTCAAATTACCCCAAAATGAATTTGACTCCTCAGTTAAAAATGAATGGTATTTTCTGTTTCCTCAGTTTTGGATCGATGGGAAAAGGGAATTATAAAAGCAAATAATAAACACAAACAAAACATCCCCCGGGGGGAGGGGGAAACCCGGAAAAACTTTCGGACGAGTGGGGGGGGGGGGCATCTGAAAGATGAAAGAAAGGAAGCGAAGAGCGGCGACGTGGCAAATCCTTTGATCATAAAAAAGGAAAATAAATGAAGCGGACATTTGCTCAAATAAAGCAATGTTTAGTAAAGTGAGCGGCGGGGGGGGGGGGGGGAATGGAAAATGCGCCGATAATGGCGCAAAAGTGAAAGGGTTGAAAGTTGACGGGATCAGACAAAATGGGCGAGGAAAAAGGGGAAAAGGAAAGTTTTTTGCTTTTTACACATTAAACTAACGCGCACTCTAATCATTAGTAAATAATTAAACAAATTAAAATCATTTTGTTGGGTTTGACCCGCGGCGGTGAAATCCCCCCCCCCCCCCCGGGGGGGTCGGGGATGACTGACGGACATCCGTCTGTAACGTAACGGGGAGAATCGGGGACGGGGGACGGGGAAAGCACGGGGAGTGATCGGAGGCATAAATAATTTCGGGCAGAGGGTGAAGAATTGAGACTGAAAGACAAATTGGCGTTAATTTGTCCGCTTCCGTCGGGTGGCGGTCGATTGCCCCGTGGGGGGGGGGGGAATCGATTACAAACAAATGGACGTCCACCCACCACAGAAACAAAACTTTACAAAACCAATCAATCAATCAATTAATCAATCAATTAATCAATCAATCAATCCGTCCATTTCATCAAAGCATTCATCACACAAACGCCGCCACCCTTTCGCACGACACTTTTACACGCTTTTTTTGTACAGTGACGTAAAAGATACATTCATTCACTTTTGTCCGATGTTCGGTGATGTAAACGCTGGAGGGGAGAGGGGGGGGGACGATGCTTTTGCTAATAAGTAAAACTTCTTCGAATTGAATCGTTTGGTTGATTGGTCTGATTGGTCACCTCTCCCATCCGCCAATGCTTGATGATGTAAACCAGGGACCTCTTTCCCCCCCCCCCCCAAATCGCTTACTTTACACAATTTGCTCAGAGCTCCGTCCCTCGCGTATTTCGTACCCCCGGGGGCCGTCGGCTTCGATTTTCCGTCCCCAATATGGGGCCGTTCTCTCCGCGCCTTTGAAGTTAGCGACAAATTTGAGGCGACGCGACGAATTCGTTCCAACGAATTTTCTTTGGGCGCTGTGAACGGAGGGGAAATGCCGACGCGATGGTTTGGTAAATGCCGCCGAAAGGATTAAATTCCCTCGCCTCACCTTTCGGCTTCTTCAAAGCGATCGGTCGGAGATCGCCGGAGGCGGAGAGAGTGCCGGGGGGCGCGGGAGGGCGTACGGCGCCGTTTTGTTGTTTCTTGAGTTGGTGGACGAAAGAGGTGGACTTGGCACGGAAGAGCAGGAAGGACGGGCGGGAGGGGCAGCGGCGTTGGGAGTTGGGGGAGGGACTGGAGAAAGGGAAGAAGCGGATGATCTAAAGGGGGGGGGGGATAAACAAAAGAATGATTAGGTAACTGAAAGTAATTAACCGACTTGGGCAAGTAACTCTTCCGACAGCGATTGCCTTTCCGTCTGCACTCCGCGCACTTTGTTCGCCTCCCTTCCGCCTCCCCCGCCGACGGCTGATGAGGCGAAAGAGGAAACGAAAGGCGACGAGGACGGGGGCGTTTCTGCGGGGGAGCCCCCGTCAGAAGTGCCCTCCCCTCCGGCGATCTTCGGTTGGTGGGACAGATGCAGCCAATTGTTAAGAAATGTGAGCGAAGGGCGCAAGGCTTTGGCATGAGAATTCGGGAATGGGCTCAACTGCTGTTGGTGTTGGTCAAGGTCGTGGCCGTGCTGGAGGAGTTGCACACGAAGTGCGACTCGTTGAACATCTCGGGCACTCTGTTGTTGGTGGTGATCATCCGGTGAAGGCCGAGAAGAATCTGTCGAAGTGGACGGAAGAAGTGGTGGTTGAGCCAAACAATGCGGCGGAAGGCCTTTGTCGAGCCGTCTGAAATGGTTAAAGGCACAGAAACGAAACAACAAACTCACGGAGGCGGCCCTTTGTGATCGGTTCGCTTTTCAGTGAGGGAAATGTGCGCTGAATGATTGTGGCCCATCTGAAAAGGGCAAAGTGACGGAATTGTGACTGAAATCATAAACAAAACGGGAGGGGGGGGGGGGAAGGGGGGAGATCGATTCGAACGAGAAGGGTGGGGGATGGGTGGGGGGGAGATGAATGGGCTCGATGAGATGGAATGGGATGGGATGAAGAGGAGAATAAATGGGGGATGCGGAAGAACGAAGGCGGGAGGGGGGAGGGGGGGGACAATTTGCTTCAATTGCCAATGATAGAATTGTTGACGAAAAGCTGAGAGGGCGACAGAGAAACATCGGAAATGGCCAACGTTCAAAGTGAACTGGCCGAACGGACAAAGGCCTATTAATAAATTGCGGAATGGGAGGGCATTTCCTTGCCCAACCCTTCCCATATTCTGAAGCCGTTCGCCCTCATGGATATTTCTCAATGCACCAACCCACCAACCTCCTTCACGCTCTGCTGGGCTCGTTCAGCCGCATCATCCGTCCCCTCCCCCTCTTCTTCCTTCCCATTTGTCATCGTCCGATCTTCAATTAGATTTGCCATCAGCAAAAGTTTGCCAGCATCCATTATGCAACTAAAAATATTGATGAAACAAACGGTCAATTCGATTATATTATGTAAGAAGCTCTGAAACTGCCGATTAATCGTTTTGGGGGATTCGGCGGGGTGATTGAAAACAAAAAGTCGGGTGGACGATGATTGGAAGAGACGATGCTGATGGAGGAGGGAGGGTGGGCGGTGTTGGGGGTTGCTTGGGGGGGGGGGTGGGAAGTTTCTTATCGGAGGTTGAATCGGTGGGCGTTTACGGGGGGAAAAAACAAAGTACCGACCAAAAAGACTGTAAACGAACTAACACAAACACCGACAAGAATGAAATTGATGTCCGGCCAACCAATTGGGAGACTTTACAAGAATATCGGTGAAAAGGGTTCCCTCGCCCCCTCCTTTCGACTGAATTGGCTCAACTGATTGGAAGGACAATTAGAAGGATAATTGGAAGGAGATTAGAAGGATAATTAGAAGGATAATTGGAAGAATGGATTATCTGTTGAATGGTTAGAAAGAATTGTGAACGAAACGGCTCGGCGGTTTCCGATTCTGCACTTTGTGTCCGGCGCTTTGGGCCACACATTCAGTCGTTTTTTTTACCAGAATGATGGACTGAATGCCGCCAGATGGACTCCCAAACAAAAACCCCCCAAGGGCCATCCCATTCATTCGAATGGCCATAAATGCCACAACAAAAACTCGCTTCAACACTTCCACCGCCCTCTCCCCCCCCCGTCTCATCTTCCGACAGATGGGGCAATAGCCTCCTTGGCTGGCTCTTTCTCTTTGATGACCGGCCATCAACGCACGCCATATATAAGCAGTGGCACTTCCCACAAAATGGCATTTCAGCACAGACCGCACTTGCTGAACTTCTTCCCTGTTTGGATTCTTTTTGTGCATTGTTTTACAATGGTTTTCAGCTTTCCAAGCCAAATCCAAAACTTTTGTCCCAACCCATCCCTTCAAGCCGTTCTCCTCTTCCTACTCCCCTTCATGGCACCCATTCTGCACTTCTCCTTGTCCATCGTCATGTTGGCATTGTTCTCTTCCGCCCAATTTGTCTCCCGAGAGCAAATTCGACAAAGTGTTTAATTTAAATTGAAGAATCGATAAAACAAAAGCCATAAATCGCCGGTTACCCCCACCCCCCACCCCCCATCCCCCCCCCCCCCCCCAGGTAGCGTCAAATGTTGCCCAGGCAAATTCCGTCAGTGTTGTGAGCAGCGAATGCTCAGCGACGAACGAATTCATTGCGGCGAGAGTCTGGGCACGGAGAAAGCTTTGGCCATCGCCGTCTGTTTAGAGAAACAGCTCCACGGGGGCGAGTCAGTCATTGAGCGGAGAGGTTAGGGGGGGGGGGAAGGGGGGGGGGGAGGGGGCTGCTTAATTATCCTCTAATCGGTCAGCCCACAAATGCTGTTGGTTGCTCAGCGGAGGAAAACAGTGCCAACGCCGATGTTATGACCAACTGCGCGCCCCGACCATTCCTCCGACACAAAAGTTCACATTCACCGTAAGAATGGACGGAGGGCGGCCCTTTCGAAGTTCGATACTTTTGAATTTGAGGACGAATGTCCGTCGTTGACTTTGAATGAGACTGTGCCAATCAGCGAACTGAAGTTGGTTTTGTGTGGGATTGGAAATAAGCTCATTTGACGGACGGCATTTGAGTTGCGTGACGGATCGGGAAGCAGTGGTGCACAGCTGTTTCTCGGCATGCCTTCACTGGTGGGAGAACAACCGGGCAACGGCGGGGCAGCAAGTACGACGCTTTGACCCGTCACGGGACTGCCCCGCGTAAGTGACCCCCTGGATGATGGGAAAGTATTCAAAAACCCTTTGATCGGTTAAGGTTTGTGGAATTGAACAAGTCGGAGAGTTGTATGATTCCTGAGGAACTTTTGGAATTGGCACGACGGGACGAAGAGAAAGGGACGACAAGTGGGAAGAAGGATGCCTGAATGGCCATGTACTTTTGAACTCTCCGAACCGCTTCGACCTGGTTGGAACAATGTAATCTAAAAAATACCCATTCTCTTTGACCAATTTAGCACGATTCACTTAATTTTTTGCCAAAAAATGCCACAAAAGTCGGTATTAAATATTAATTGTTGAGCTTTGTCCGTAATTCTGAAACGGAGGAAGAAACGATGGAAGGGATTATGGAGAAAAAAGCAAAATTTATGGATAAATAAAAACAAAACAAATTTAAAAGAAACAACAAGTTCAGTCAGTGATAAGTAGCCAAAATATAATAAACATACTATGGTAAGAACAAAAATAGTTATAATTATTATTGACAATTAAATTGAGATAAATTGTTTAAGAAGTGCTTAAGCTTTAAGGCCATTGAGATGTTTCAAAATGCTGAAAAAATGCGAAGAAAAAAAAACAAGGAACCCGAACAAAAAAGTGAGCCTTATTTGTTAATGTTTTATTAATTCGTTCACCGAAAGAAAAAACGTTCGTCATTGGCGCCGGCGGGAAAAGAATGGCGGGAAGAAAACTGACGGCGAATGGGCGAAGGACGAAAAGGAGGCGAAAAATGTTTTTCCTGTTGCTGAAATTGGTAACGAAGCGACTGACTGCGAACAGCAGAAGAGCGGTGGATGCCCCCGGGGGATGGGCGATAAGAAATTGGAGTTCCAAACGTTGCACTCTGATCGGCAAATCGCATCTTTTTGTGGGGCGATTGAACCGATAACTCTTAAAAAGGAGTTGAGGCAAATCGAATTGGGTACAAACCGACCATCCGAAGAAGAATTCTGTTGATTGGTTCTCCATGGATACGCTCGAACACTTTGCGAGACCGAATGTTTATCAATTCTTGGACTATGATCGGGAGACTGCTTATTGGCAGACAGTCCAACCAAAAATTCTGTAAAATTACCAAAGTGGAGCTGAATAAATTGTAGCAAGAAATGACCTTGTGGAGGCGAACTCTGCTGACTTTTCTGCCAGGGATGGGTTTGAACATTTCGCGCAAATTTGTTGGGGCTGAACAACTGAGGAGCTAAGTCTCCCTGGTGTTTGCTAAATTCTGTGAATGGCCTCTTCTGTTGGGATTTGACTTCTTAAAAGGAACCCGTTAAAAAGTTTAAAAAATTCGACATACTCAAAATTAATCCGTCCCACGATCGCCCGTCCATCTCCGCAATCGCTTTCTTCGCTTCACTGGCCCGAGCGAAGTCGACAGATGCACTTCCCTTCTCGGCAAAAACCCGCGCATTGCATATCGTGCCGAATTTGCGAAAAGTTTCAATCAAAGTGTTCCAACCAATGCGAGGTGACACGTTGCCAACATAAACTTTTGTCCTGAACATTTTGTTTAATTCATTAGACACGGAAACAACAACAAAAAAACCATCTCCAAATCCAATAATCTCCCGTCCCAACCAAACTAATAATAGCGTTAAAAGCAAAAACTATTACTCGGAATCGCTTCTAGTGACGTCGTCGCATGCCCTGCTTGAAGAAAAACGAGACACTCTCTGCTCGCTTTCTCTTTCCGGACGAAAATGTCGCTGACGGAATTCCAATTCGCGAGGACGAGAGCGAACATCGTTGCGCTAAAGTCAACAAATTTATAAATGAGTGTCAAATTTTCTGTTTATATTTAAGTTTTGGATCCATTCTTAAGTATTAATAACAATAAAAATGGGTCGCTGTCGTTCGTCTTTCACTTACGTCCACCAACGACTGTCGACGTGAAGGAGTTTCATTTGAAAAATTGCGTTCAGTTTCGTACGGGTTTGAAAAGCATTGGCCTCTCGGTTCTTGCGAGGGTGAACGGCGATGACGACTAATCGGAGACCGATCTGAAGCAGAAAAACTCGAACTTCTGACAATTCCACCCATTTCCTGTCCGAAAATGGACCTCTGAGTGCATCGCGTCTTCTAAACGAAGCCACCGATTGGCTTCTCATTCGATCCGATCTCAGAACGGGCAAATCAAATCGGACGCGTTTTCTCGCTATTTTCTCACTTCGAAAACATCCTCCGACCTCAACCGACTCATCCTCTTGGTCGTTTTGATCTGAAATTGAAATGTACAGGATTTTAGTTTTAATTGCGAGTTTGTAACCTTCGAACAATCTATCAGATGTTTGCTCTTGCTCGCAATCCGTCTCAAATCCATCGTGACGAAACGACTAAATGTTATGTTACTCTGCGCTCTTAAAATTAGAAAAGATGCCAACCTCAAGTTTTTGAAGGCCTTCCGATGTGGGCACAATCCATCGACCAGGCTCGATGACCTTAGCAAATAAAATTTAATTTGGGCGGAGAAAAACATTATTAAGTCAGTCCATCCACTAACATTGGCCAACTTCTTCTGCACCATTTTGCTCAATGTTTCTGGAATTGTGCCGTAATTGCCCAACTCCAAAAGTGCCATCTGAGAAATTAGCTTCGCTTCAGACAGACCGCCCTTAGGCTTTTCAATGGAACTTCGCTGGACATCACTGAAAAATACCAGTCCTATTGCACAAGTTTTGGCGTTAGACCTGACGAGGAAAGTCTGTTTGACGAACTGATTTTGGAGTTTGGTCGCCTCCGTTGGAAGTTCCGTGTCACTGTATTCGGGTTGCATCCATGGGGCAACCAACAAAAATCCGTCAATGACCACCGTATGTTTGGTGCTTTTGAAAATCTCGGGCCCGATGGAAAACCTAAACGGTCGTTTTGATAATTATACTGTAAACAGTCAAGACATAAATTTGTAATCATTGAGGCTAATTGGAAAATTTTATGAGACTAGCTTTTACTAATCATTTTTTTTGTCCCTTAGTCCCGGTCCCCTATTAGTAACATTGGCAAACGTCTTTTGACTAAATGTTGAAAATATTTGCAAAGCGGTCATACTTAATCGTCATTTCGGCAATTTTGCTGGGGCGCATGCAAGTCGAAAGGAAGTAGCGGCAGATCAACTCGTACAGTTTACGAGCCAATTCGTCGTCTAAAATAAAACAAAATTCCAACTAAAATAAGTGTTCAATGTCCGTGCATAAAGAACGATTACCGTTCAAAGCCCTTTTGTACTTCGTATCTTTGTGGTCCACCAAAAGCGGATGAATTGGTTCCATGCTCCCTAAACGGTGATTCGGCCGAACAAAGTTCAATAAAACATCCTAAATAGAAAGTTAAAACGCAATGGAATTTGCGTTGTTTGGACTCGCCTGGGCATTCAGTCTGACGCCACAAAGCTCGTCGAGATGCAAAACCATTGCGCTAACCATCTCTAAAGTCACAAATCATTTTAAAACATTCAAAAAAGTGCGACGGTTGGCTGACCTTTTCTGGGAAAACCCGCCGAATATTTGTCTGCGGATGTCAGTGGGGACGAAATGAGACCGATTTTGTTGAGTTTTCTCGCAAGTTCAATTGTCACTTGGGGGTCCATTTGGAGCCGGTCACTCGCAAGGCAAAGCATCGTCAGTGTGTTCATTGGAGGGGGTGGCGGAAGCTCAACAAATTTCGATCCAAATTCCGCGACCGAGGCTTGACTGCGTCGCTAAATTTATCGCATAAACTCCACGCTACAGCCCTGCATGAACAATTTCTTATAAATTTTGGGAAAAAAAGATTCAGAGACGCTATGCAAAAAGATGAACTATAAGTACTTCCAGGTCGCGGAAGCGATGGTCGGCAAAAACTTTGTCCGTGCGGTTGAATGGCCCAAGTTCGTGCTCGACAACAAAACCTGAGTCGCCCTTGGCTACAGCTGAAGGACTCTGAAGACGACACGTAATCTAAAAGGAAGGGCACTATCTTATGCCATTATAAATTTGAAAGAGCGGCTTGCACGAAATTATCCTGATCCTTTGCTTTCAAGAAAATGAGAATTTGCTACGTCGATTAACAGAGTTAGATTTGTTTTAAAGTGCAACCTTTTCTTTCTGCTCCCCATTGCCAATATGAGCCACCAAGATGTGAAGTATTTTCAATTGCAAAGGAAAATCGGGTGGCGGGGGTGCAAAAGTAAAGATTGGGGGAGTCGGAGCGCCGTCGAAAGTTGATGAGATGGGAGAAGTAACCTAAAACCAAATAAGCGAAAGTTAAATTGAATCCGGTTACCGAAATATTGTCTGAAGAACTGCTCGAATTGGTGGGCGGCTGTTCCTGCCGTACATAAACAGTTCCCATTGGATCGGGCGGAAAGTTCCCGCCACCATTCGCTCCTTCGGTTACGACACATTGCTGTCGTGGTGTCATACTTCTGTGATCTTCCGCCGATCTGTTCCTCTCACTGATATCCTTACGGCTCATCTTCAAAACGCAAGTCAGAAGGCTTTCTTCCCAGAGTTTCCGTTTAATTAGATGGTAATACGTAAAGCTGGTCGGTCCACCACTTAAAAAAAAAAAAAAATTATTAAAAGTCAAATAACATGTTTCTTGGGACTTTACGGGGTCGTAAAATCCGATTCTGAGCTTTATTTCAACTAATTCCGAATTATGGACCCGAATTCGAATAATTTTTCCAAAGTTTGATTTTTGCACAAACTGATTGAAATGCACACTATGGATCAATTCCAGCTGCAGATGGATCAACTCCAGCTGCAGGCGATTAGGCAAAACGCCAAAATTTACGCAATTTTACCACTAATTCAAAGAGAAAAGCGAGACACTACAAGGGGTTTTCTCTGCCGCTGGGCTTGGCCCATAGTGAATGGACATATCGGGGTAATTATGAATGGGGTGCTCCTCCCTCTTTTGCGCCGGCACATTTGCCCCGGAGACATTTGCGACGCCACTTTTATTTTTGAAGATGCAACGACTTAATCTGTTCTTCAAATAAAAGGTAAATCCTGGTTGTGGTTATAATATTTGAGAATCTAATCTAAACTGAGACCGGCTATGGAAGCAATCGCTTTACCTCTGGCGATGATACCGGTTAAAAAATAAATTATTCTTGTAGAACAAAAATTTCAGGAAAGAGTTGAACGACGGCACATCATAAAGATCCTCAGTATTTTGGTCAAATCAAGCAGCCGGATGAAGCATTCAAAAGCTTATCAACTTTTACCCCATGCGTCGTCATTCCACCGCCAATTGGAACAGGTGCAAAATGCAATTTATCGGTGTAAGGAGGGTGGCCATCGGCAAAACTCAAAAAGCAGTATTAGCAGCTGATCAGACTACAAAAATCGAAATCAGCTGTCAAATTTTTGTGTTCCACCAGAGATTGGCCCGTATTTTGTCTTGGATTTTGTTGTGGTGGGCGCCGCCGGGAAAATTCTTTGAAGATTTTAGCCATGTTTGTTAAAAAATTGTTTTAGAAGTTTGGCATTTTTAAGCGAGAATTCCTAGAAAAAAAACTATTTAAAAAGCAGTCTAAAGTGAAAAAGCAAGAACTTAGCAGGAAAAACCCCCAAAAGTAGGTTAGATTGCCACCCTGGTGTGTAAGCTGTTTTAGCCCAATGTCCAACCCGACTCCCGACGTTGGTAAACTTTTCTCCAAGTCGAAATGTTTAGGAGGGTACGCCTCACTGGTCACATAACCAGGGACGTAGCCAGAGGGGGGGTGGGGGGGGGGAATTCCCCCCCCCCCCCCCCGAAATGAAATTTTAGAAGAAAAAAAACAAGAGGGGGGACCCTATTGTTTTGCACTTTTACACTTTTTTTGACCAATTTTCTTAACAAATTCCAATTAAAATGCAAAAATTTTCTCCGGCGGCGTCTATCGGCATCGCCGAGCCACCCAAAAAATGGAGTAAAACGAAAAATGCACCCCCAGAAATCGAGAAAAATTGCTTAACAAAAATGCAATAAAAAGGAAAAAGTACACCCCTAAGAATCGACTTTTCCCCCCCCCCGAAAATTTTTTCTAGCTACGTCCCTGCACATAACGCATAAGTACACAATAGGACCGACCTCACAATTAATGCGCATTTTCCTTTGTCATTACCTATTTGATTTTACATTTTTATCTTTGCAGACTGCAATTACGGTTTATTATTTGTTGTTTCTTTTTGGTTCTTTATTATTATTATTATTATTTTTCTTGGTGAAAAATGTCGTCGGGATCCAGTGGAAGCGCCAAACGCAATTATCCATTGTTTGAGAAGGGAAAGGAAACGGAACAAGCCGCGAAAAAGAAGAAATCGACTGAACCGCTTAAAATTTGGTCATGGAATGTTGCCGGACTGAGGGCTTGTGTAAAGGTTGGTTTACCCGGGGAATTTCCCATTTATCGTTTTGCTAATTCGGGATTTTTCAATGCTCGGCTTTTCTCATGTTTCTAAAAAGCTTTTCTCAGAGAGGAGGTCACCAACTCATTCGAGAATCAAATGCCGACATTGTGAGCCTTCAAGAAACAAAATGTGCCGAATTCCCGAACGAAATCAACGCATTGGACGAGTACAAATACAAGAAGCTACTGGTGTCTAAACAGAGCAAAGGCGGATACGCGGGTGTGGCACTTCTTTCCAAGGAGAAGCCGATCAGGGTCAGTCTGTGAACAAAAAGCATCCTTATTTTGGAAATTTTGTAGTTTTAGGTTGATGTGGGAATTGGTGACGCGGACTTTGACGAGCAGGCGCGTTACATCCAAGCAGAATACCCAAACTTTTTCTTTGTCGTTGTCTATGTGACCAATGCTGGTCAAAAGCTGGTAAATCTGCAGAAAAGGGCACGGTTTGATGAGCTTTTGCTCGAAAAACTCACGGCACTCGATCAGAGGAAGCCGGTAGTCATTGGGGGAGACATGAACGTGGCACATCAGGAGATCGGTATTTGGCTTTTCACTATTTTTAATTGGTTAAAATGTACAGATCTCCGCAATCCGGATACAAATCGAAACAAAACCGCCGGGTTCACTGACCAAGGTGTGTTTTGTGGGTTACTTGAGGTTAGGAACTCGTCTTCAGGCGACCAATAGGGAATTTCCGTTTGCTTTGGACTCGGGGGGGGGGGCTTTCTTCTCCCTCCTTGGACCTTTCATTATTCTAATAACAAAGCATTGCAATAAGAACGTGACGCCTTCACCCGTTTGTTGGATGCCGGTTTTGTCGACGTTTGGAGGGCTCGGAATCCGGAAACAACCGGTGCTTACACTTATTGGTATTATATGCCTAAGGGAAAGTTGCGTTTCTCCTCTCTTATGGTCCCCCTTTTTTAGGTCATACATTGGCAATCGCTTCTCTAACAACATCGGTTGGCGCTTGGACTATTTTGTGGTCAGTCAGCGAGTGTTTGACGATGTCAACGACTGCGACATCCTGAAGGAAATTCGATGTAGCGATCACTGCCCGATCTCGATGCGAATTAAATTTGAATGAGTGCAATGATTCACTCTATGTTTTGTTTTTTTCAAGTTTTAACATACAGAGAGAGTTATGACAACATTTTTTTTTGTTCGTTTACGCCTTAAGGTCAAAGGCTCTCCTCTTTTTTTTTATAAACATTTTTGTTCTTTTTGTCTTATTCATTCAATCTAATGGCCACGCTCGCCGAAATGTACTCGTAGAAGACTTCAATTGGCATGACATCCGTCGAGGGCGGCTGTCTCTCTCCCACTCAGCAAGCGCAGCATTTTTCTTTTGGCTGCGGAATGGGAGCAAACGCTGCGCAAAAACGAAAGGAAATTTATCGGTGAGCATTTGGTCAAATTATTCGTAAATATTTTCTTTTTAGCTATAAGGCTCCGTTCGGTGTTTATTCAATCGGATGGTCGTCGAAGCCGGATAGGTGAGCAATTTTTATTTTATTCATTCTTGTTTTTAAGAATTGAAAATTTTGTAACTCCGTAAATCAAAAACGAATCGGTTTAAACATTTAGTCATCTCAAGTTCCGGCTGGCCATCGGTAGCTTCATTGAGGAATATAACAACAAAGTGTCCATTGTGCAGTTGCATGAAGACCAAGGCGAATTTGTGCACATTGGCACCTTCGACCATCCGTTAGCATTTTTTATTGATATTAAAATAATACATTTTTACTTTAGTTATCCTTCAACAAAGGTTAGAAGTTTGATTCGTCTAGCAACTTGTTACAATTGTATTCGTTAGTACAATGTTATTCCAATGCTGCTGATTATCCTTTTTAGGTGTTGTGGATCCCGGACACGAAATCGGCTTATCCGGATTTGTTGGCGACCACTGGTGATTACCTTCGCATTTGGCGTCTCGGCGGTCATAGCGGCGCTTCTTTGGAAATTCGGCTAGACAATGTAATGTTTGACGGCTTCTCGTCAAAAAATGACTGCAGCACCGGCGGGGATGAATGGAATTCCGTTTTTCCGTTGCTTTTTGGCCGTTTTTGTCGAGTTCCGTTAAAATGCCCCGTTCCACTGAAAAAGCGGCAAAAATATGGACCCCTAAGAATGAAAATTTGTCAATTTTTACAACCTTCAAAATTTTAAATGGTTATTGTGAATATTTCAAACATTTTTTCAATCACTTTGAAAATTTCAGCTTACAAATTAGCCGTTGTATTTTTTTGCCGTTTTTTTTTCTATTAAAAATGTTTTTGTTTTTAAAAATAATTTCCGGCCATCCCTGTTCAGCACCGATTACACGCTTTTCAGAATCGTTCGTCAGAATATTGCGCACCTCTTACTTCAGCTGATTGGAATGAGGTGGACGTGACACTAATCGGCACGTCGAGCATCGACACGACTTGCACAATTTGGCAGATCGAGGCATAAACCCATGGGGTTTTTTGTCTTTCAAAAATTCGTTTAAGACAGGACAGGCCGTGGCGAATACGGAACACGCTATTGGAGGAAATGTCAAGGTAAGGCATTGTATTCAAAAATGATACAAACTTAAAAATGCAATGCATAGACCCAACTCATCGCGCATGACAAAGAAGTCTTTGACATTGAGGTAAACTCCAAATCGTATCCAAATGGAAGGGGGGGGGGGTCTCGCCGCACACCAAAAACTGAAGTTACAATTTTACTATACTATAATTGTTTTTTCAACCTCTTCCCCCCCCCCCCCCCCCCGGGGGTCGGTTTTTTTGAGCTTCGCCCGACTCCCTCCCTCCCCCCCAATTTTCTTCAAATTAACATCTAAAATTAAGTTCTCAAAATTGTCATCGGGAAGAGATATCTTTGCATCGGCAGGTGAATGAAATGACAGACTGAATTTTGGAATTTTTCATCACCAAATTGACAGGGGCCGACGGGAGCATTCGAATGTTCGGTCTGTGGTCAAGAGTAGCGAAATATTGTTAATTTTGAGATCTTCGCCACATGGAATACTCAACAATTGTATTCGAAGAGCCCTGCAAAAAGCCGTTGCTCAGATTGGGTGGAGCAACCTCGGCCAGAGCCAGGACCGTATCGAATAAAAACATTCGCCCAACGATGGCCTAAAAAACTGCTAAAATCCAAAATTGGTTTATTTTTGTAGAAAAAGATAAAAGATGACTGACCGCTAACCTCCTCAAATGTCTTCTATTTCGATACGGCCTTGGCAAAAGCGTAACGTAACTAATTTTTTGAATGCCCTTTTTCAGCATGGAACAAACAGGACCACAACTATTTAGCAACTTTTGCGCAGAACTCCAATGAGGTGCGCTTTTATTTGGAAAAAGAAATGGAAATATAGCTTTAAAAAGTTCGGTTTCAACATTATCTTACAGATTTACATCCTCGACATTCGAATCCCATCGATGCCCGTTTCGGTACTGAAAAACCACACCGGATCAGTCAATGGTGGCTAATTATTATTCAAAAAATGCTTTAAACTTTTATCCCCAAAGGCATTGCCTGGGCTCCGCATTCGACCTGCCATCTCGTCACTGCAGGTCAATTGATCCGACCGAAAGACTTTCGTTAGTTTAACCCATTTGCAGCGGAAGACTGTCAAGCACTGATTTGGGATGTGCATCAAATACCAAGATCGGTTGACGACCCGATACTCGCCTATGCGGCAGCCGGGGAGGTTTGGCAGAAAAAAAAACTTGTTCAATGTGTACGGCCTTTCGCAGATCAACCAAGTCCAGTGGTCATCGGCACTCAGTGACTGGATCAGCATTTGCTACGACAAGACGTTGGAGCTGCTGCGGGTGTGAACTGATCAAATTACAAAATGTCAGTCTGCAGTACATAATCCCCCGCCCTCTGTAATTTGATTGTTTCCGCAAATTTCTCTTCGATAATAGTAAAGTTCACAGTACAGAATTGCGTAAAACCCGCAAAAACTTTTTTGGGACCAGCAATATATACATTATCTTTATTTTTTACAAATTAGTTAAAAATATGGAAATTAATGCAAATAAATTTGCTAAATTGTGAAAATTTATCTTTAAATCTGATCTGTTATGCGTAATATTGATCCAAGCATTAAAATGCAAAAAAAAAATCTTAAAACTGTTTGATTTCTACAATTGGAAATGACAGAAGAATAAACTCCTCATCAAAAGCCCTTCGTCGCAGTTACGCTGTATCAGAGACGGGAAAATCTTCCAATGAGACGCTTGCAAGAAGGACCTTAAACACGAAACAAATTCGAATGGAAGAAAAGGCTATTACAAGTGTGAAGCACATCAAGGCAAGAATCAATGCAGAATGGCAAACAACTAAAACGGAAATTAAAATATGGAAACAAAATGGCTCGTAAGACAAGAAGCGACAAAAAATAAATAAAAATCGCTTTCTTGCGTGCCAAAAAAAATTGGAAAATAATTCAGAGCTCGAGAACCCGCTTTCCCGAAAGCTGAATTCCAGATAACGATGTTTTTGTTCTTGGAGGTTCATTCCAAATAAAACAATTTTTACCAGAGACACCACGGGATGAACAGCAAAAAGAAACCAAGAACGAAGCAGACCGCCATGATGACCCAAGGCAAAGCACTAAATTACAGTGACTTTAACAGCACTTAAAGGGTTTTAGTCACCCGGGGATCTGCTGTGTGTGTGTAACTGTAAATGAAATAAATTAATACGCCTCAATCACATTAATTTCGTATTGCAAAAAAAATCAAACCAATGTGGTTACGACAATACGGGCTAAAAATGGAATTTACACCTCCCAAATACAAACAAACCAACCAATCCATCTCGACCGGAAACGGTCCGAACGGAGCGGTGCGAGCGCGAACAACAATGGGCACATTCGTCGGCAGAGTTACGTGGACATTTGAAGCTCCAAAAGGTGGTGGCGGCGGATAACTTATAAAAAATATGGGAATTCGACAGAAACGGAACTTCAGCGCGCAGGTTTGTCCATAAAGGTGCGGTATCAAATCCGGATAAATCAGTTCTTGGCCAAGATTTCGTAAAATTCCAAAAAGCTGTTGTTTTTATCTTCAATTTAATTTCTAAATTTCTTTATTGGTTCCGGGGCGCCAATTTCAATGTGCGATTTTACTCACACTGGAATCCCCCCTTGGTGCTGATGTGGTTGTGCATCAAACGGCACTTTCACGTCCGTCGCGGAACCGGGGTACGGAGGAGGCGGTGTGTGGCTCATCTCAAACTTTCAAATGATCCATCCAACACAACACCCAGAACAAAGACATCAAATCGCAGAAGGCAACAAACGCGTTAAACAAAAACCAGTCCAATCATATTTTTCAAAACCAATGGAAAAATATAGTGTGATAACGCCACAAAAATCATTAAATCCTTTGCTTTTTCATCGTCAAAGGATCAAACAGACATCCAACATTTCTTTGCCTGTCCTTGGTCGCACCGAATGCTACATGTAGGAGCGATATTTGTTGTTGAAGGTGGGGTTGCCATAAGGCTGCGAAACGCCTGCGGAATGTTGCTCTCCGGCAGAATCCGGCACAGCACCTCCGGCGTACCCCTGCGAATCAGTTCCGCCGCGGCGTTGGTTTTGCACATTTCCCTCCGGCGGTGAGGTCTGCGCAGGGCGCTGTGCGGTCTGAAGACGGTTAGCATTGGACATCATGTACTGAGGATGCTGGTATGGATGAGGATAGGTCGGCATCTGTATAAAACAAACTACTATAATTGTTAGAGTATTAAAGTGTAATGATACCCATTCCTCAGCCCCCCCCCCTCCCCCCATTCCACCAAGTTGGAGCATTTACGCGTAATCAATGTTATTTAGGAAAAAGAAGCCGTAAGTACACCAAATTGAGAATAAACGTTTCAACCCAAACGTCATAAAATTCAATAAAAAAAATTTAATACACCTGTGGTGCTAAAATGCGGACCTGAAACAGAGAGTGAATATTGGCCGGTTGCACGTACGACGGCTGCGCCGGAGCGGTAGGCATACCGAAGCCGGGAGGCGGTCCGACATGACTGGGCGGCCCACCAAGCAAAGTTGCAGTCTGTTCAGATTGGACAAGACCGCGTTGCTGCTGACCTTGCTGCGATTGCTGATACGGTCCGTTGTTCCCAGCTTGGTTAACTGAATTATTTTCCAAAATTTTCATCATTCTAATCCATGCAAAAGATAAGACTGGTAACACTTCTATCTCACCGCCTGGAGCCAATGTAATCCACCAATTTCATGTATGCCCTCACCATTTTGCTGTTGCTGTCCAAATTTGTTTTCCATGTATGAATCCAATGTAGCACGGTGATGGTTGTGTGCGAGAGTCGTAGCCGGTCCAATAGACTCAAATTCAATTTTCAAAAATAAAGAAAAACAAATGCTAAACCATTGCGCCCATCTGCAAGTCCAGCTGTGAGTACGGCGGACCATACTGTTGAATGAGAAATCGGTCCAACTCCGTGTTCGGTGCCGGCAGCGCTGGAGCAGCAGCTACTGGCGAGTACATGTAGGGCATGTTGTAATTCGGAAATTGAGGCACCGCTGCTGCGGCCGACGTTTGGTGAAAAATCGTCTGTGCCTGTTGTTGCTGTTGTTGCAAGTGCTGCTGCATAGTCGGTGGTGCAGTTATCATCGTCGGATTTGCTGACGGTGTGTACATCTGTTTGTTCTGCTGATGAAGCTGCTGTTGATGAGCCGCAGGCGTTGGGTCACTCGGCTGAACCGCAAAGCTTGATGGAATGACGTGTCCGACAACGGAGCCGCCGCCGGGCTGGCCGGTAGACGGAGGAAAGTTAACGGAAGCGGGGTCAGAGAATCTAAAATGATTTTTGTTTAAGTTTTTGAGACATAGTCATCTCTTCCCCCTGACCCAAAAAAGTCGTAGACAGAGCGAGAGAGGTATTTTAAAATCAGGGGTGCAGGAAGGAGACACTACGGCTTTCACCCCCCCCCCCCCCCTCCTATTTCATATGTAAAACAACGGACGATAACGGATTTCCGGAACGAGTTGCTCCATTGCTGATTCGTTGGTGCGCTTCAATGGCCTGTGCCTGTTGCGAGGTGGCGTTGAAATGAACACTAACGCTGGAGCTCGTCGTCGGAATGCTGGTCATCGTACTGAGCATGGTTCCCGCTGAGTTTTTCAGCACAGATCGATCAGGCTGAAGTTCATGTAATAAAAATTGATTCATAAATCTCACCGATGAAATGTGTTGTTGATGACCCCACGAGTTTTCGCTGCCCTTTGCGGAGTTGAAGTGGAAGCCAAATTGATAACTGGTGCTGGTCGGGGGAGGAAGGGCATCTCCAGTAACAAACTCAACCTTCTCTCGGGACTGATCCACTATAATTATTTCCATTACAGAGGAACTTGTATTTAAATTAAAAAAATTGTACTTTCCATGGTGTTGTTCAAAGCCATGTGTTGCAGGTGGTTGTGCTGCTGGATGTAATCGGCCGCCAACTCGCAGCTGTTTGACGCGGATGCTGGCTGATGAGTAATTCCAGAGTCAATTTGATGCTGACTGCCCGTCATAAGACCAATGGCACTTTTCAGCTGGTCCGTGTATTCCTGGTTGACGTTGGTGCCCATCGAATGGACAGGGACAGTTCCAAAAACAATGTTCGACGTTGAAGTAGAGGCCGACTGATCCGGAGGATGTTGCGTGAATTCTGACCGATCAGCAGCAGATTGTAGACTCAGCGTATTATTGCCCCAGTCGGTTGAGCTGCTCCATCTCAAATCAAAAAAGCGCAAAATATTATAAAAGATGGCCATTTTTTAAAATATAATTTGTTTTGTAAGTTGTACGTGAAAATAATTAACGCACTCAACAACCGGCTCATCCGACACTTTCGGAATGGACGATTCCTTTTGAAAAACAATTGCCGGTGAAGTCGAAATTAGCTCGCCCGGTGTCGTCATCATCGTCTGTTGCGGCTGGCGTTGCGCGATTGCAGGTGCTTGCAACTGCGGCGTCACCTTTTTAGCGGCGGCAACAGCGGCAAAAGTTTTCGGCTTCTGCGGGATCACCTCGGCCGCTTCGGAAGGCGCAAAATTGTCCAGCACAGGCCAATGCGATGCTGCTTTAGCGGTATTGTTCGGCGATGTTTCCGTTACAGTGGCGGTAGTCGAAGACGGCATGAAAACGCGAGGTCCATTTTTCTAAAGTTTCTTTCCTTTTACCCCCAAATTCGAACAAAAATTTCAACCCATTCGTCGTCCTTGTTTTGGCCTGGCGCATCAGCAGCATAAGACGCTTCAACGGTGGAGAAACCACTATCCCCGCCGTCTGCGGTCTTCTTCTCGTCGTCCCATCCCTTCGAGTCTCCCCAGCCGACGTTTCCGGTCCCTCCCTCCTTCGTCCAACCTTGCAAGTCTCCCTTATGCGGGCCTTCATTTCCATTATTCGTCGCGTCAGGTTTGGTTGATTGGTCTTTCGTCCCTCGTTCACGACGAAATGCTCCACCGGTGAAAGTGCGAACTTGTCCTTTGAATCCTTGACGTTCGCTGCGAGTTCTTGGTCCTTCCGAACTTAAATGTTATGGGTCGGGTTTCGGACCGGGAAATGACTGCAATTAAAATTAATGGGTCGGATACAGCCCAAAACGTCAAATCGGATCGAAATAGATCGGAGTTTGGGCCGAAAGAAAGACGCCTCTGCATCCCTGGTACAGGCCCACATAATTAAATTTGCACAAAAATAGCTTTGTATGCATTAAAAACCAAGTCTACAACGAATCATAGATTCTCTCTTACGGGCCGTTAGGCTCTTTCGGCTGAGTGGACCGGGTTGACGAACGCGACTGCGCTGGCTGATACTGTTTCTGTCCAACGTTTCCACTGTTCTGCTGTCCCATTCCGTCCTGACGTGGACGGCCTCCTTAACGTTTGAGCTGTTCTTTCCGTACGTCCGCGAAATTACTTTGAGAGTCAGCCCGTCGTCCCTGCGTCCCATGCCCAACTTTAAATTCGCTGACCACCAATGACGTTGCCACTTTCGGCTTTTTGTTCTTGCCCTGCTGACTCCATAGCACCAACTAATATTTTATAGGAAATAAACAAATAATGAAATTGATGACAACAAAACTTTGATTTCTAAGTTTGGTCAGAAAGTTAACCTCTTCCGGATTGTCCAATAGACGGGAGACCGCGTCCTCTACGTTTCCCTCACCGTCGATCAGAGCAACCTCCGCTTGCGATTGAGTGCAGCGAGTCAGCTCAATCACCTGTCAAGCCAAGGTTGTCGCGGGTGAATTTAAGTTGTCCACGGAATAAGCAAAAATTTAGGTATACTGAAGGGGGGTGTTTGTGGGTGAAACCCAATATGACCAATGTTTAGCTTGTCAAAAATTCAAATATTAAGAGTCAATTTCATGACACAAATCGCTCTCAAATGCTCGAAATCTGCTATTCTCTCCATTCGATCAGTATGACCAAAAATTCTCCTAAAGTCAATCAAACTACTTCTCATTATATTCAGTTTTTTGTTCAGGAAAGAGACTGTAAGCAATCCATCTACAAAAACCTTCTTCACGCGTTTCTGCAAAGCGATGTCATCATGTGCAGTGGTCACGTCGTTTCCAGTTTGGGTGAGCTCAGCCAAACGCAATTGTTCCTTGGTGGCCAGAACAGGCTGCTTTTGAAGCTCCATTGGGTGTTCTTCTGAGTGTAGCTAAGCTCGATTTCGATGATATTTAATAATCAGACAAAAACCAAACAATAATCTTAACATTAATCAGACGGTGCATATTTGGGTACACAAACACTCATTTTATACGGATTCTAAAGGACAACTTTGCGGCATAATTTCAAATATTTCCACTTCTCATAGCGGTGATAAGGTTTTTTCCTTTAAAAAAGTTTTAACGAAAGAATTCGTAGATCAGAAATCGAATTCGAAAATATCATTCGAAAAATGTATTCTACTAAGTTCCAATCTAGGCTAAGGTCCAGAATTATCACTCTTGTAATGTATGTATCGTAATGCCTCTGAATTGAAAGAGTAATAAAGCAATATTTGTGTTGAAATCTAAATTTAGGATGAGTTTACAGAAAAGCGAGGCAAAAACTGACTATGAGGGAGGGATAAAATGATTTGAGAAAAAATTGGAGAAAACAGAGGAGAGAAAGGGAGAAGGAGAAAGAGAGGCAGGAGGGAAAGTGAGGGAGGGGATGGAGAAGCCGAATCCGGACAGTGTGGCGCCGGCTGTTTTGGCGCGATCAGTTATAACTTAGTCACTAGGAAAGCAAATCAAACAAAAATCGGTGCAAACTTTATCAAGCAAGGCTAATTGGTACGTCTTTTTAAAAAAGTTATATCTTAATTTCCCATTTGGCACTTTTCCATCTTGGCATTTTCCCTCTGGCATTATGTATCAATTTTTTACTCTTTTTTTTTCTCCCTCTTCTATGGCACTTTTCCATTATTTTCTGACTTTGCATTTTTCCTTCTTGACGATTTCTCCCTTTTTGCATTTTTCCATGCTACCTGATCTTCGTCTTTTAAAAATTTTTTTATGGTGATCAGATAAATTTGAAGGGATGTCCCCCCTTTAGCTCCAGGGAAGGTCTGATCACTTCGGGGGAGGGGTTGGCAGTAGTAAAAGGTGCAAGGTGGAATTTAAAGGAGTTTTATTCTGAAGTGAGGTAATTGATGTGCTTGATCACGAATTTAAACAAAGAACGAAAAAATTTCAAAGTTTATCAAGCTCAACTTTACAATTTTGAGAAATTTTAGTGAATAATAAGATGGAACAGGCGCGTAGAATACAATTATTTAAGCGGTCAGGCCCGTTTTCTGGCTACGAGCCTGTGAGACGTACAATTTTAAATTTGTTTGATTAAATTTAAATGTATTTTTTAAAAATCCATCACAATTTGTGCGTTCGATTTCTCTGGCTTGAGCTTTCGGCTTAATGAAAACTTCGAATCCTCTTAAAGAAAAAAGATTAAAAATATAACTTGTTTTGTCTCACTCAAAGAATGGAACAATCTCTCGCTGAGATGCTGCACCAATTCAACAGTTGAGCTCCGATCTCGAGCAGAAACTTCGAACAATCTCACTAAATTAATTCAACAGAGTTACGGTTTTGTGATGGAGAACACCTTTTTCTTTGTTGGCCCAGTGAAGCGCGCTTTCTGTGGCCACTTTTTTGCCGGGCATTTCGCAATTTGTTCCAACCACAACAATCGGAACCTGAAAATGAAACCAAACTTTGAAGACAACGCTAAATAAACGCACTTCCTTCCGTTCTTTGCTCGTCCCAACTTTCTCTCTCTCCAAATATTTTTTCAGCGCTTCCATTCGATTAAGCGCAGAGGGGTCCAAAACAGAGTAAACGAGGAGGAAAGCATCGGCAACCTTAAAAAACTCAGCGAGTGACCTTAAAATGGTTTTTGGGCTGGTTTAAAACCGCCCAAAGAGACTTGCTAAAACCTAAAAACAGTCTCCATGCTTTCAAATGTGCCAAAACAAAATAGTTATGAACTTTCAGTGAGTCTTTTAGGGTGTTTCGAGCCACAGTATACCTGCAGGTACGGCTTTCTCAACTCAATGTTCCCAAAGTTCGCTATGCCGGCCGTGTCGTGGAAGAGAATGAGCATCGCCCGCTGACTCTGCTCGCCCAAACGGACGTCGGTGAATTGGACATGAAAAGTGTCTTCGACAGTCGGAACGTACTAAAGAAACGGGGGGAAATTGACGGCACCAAAAGTCATAGGCACTCCGTCGTCAGTCGAAGCCGCGGAAGTGCACGGATTGGGCTCGTGTTGACTCATCAGACTTTTCAACAGCAAAGTCTTAAGTTTTAAGCTTGCTTATGAAGCAAAATTTAAAAGAATCAATCACACTAATAAAAGTAAGGAAATACCTTGCCAATCTTTTTTGGACCAAGGACAACCTAAAATGAGATGAAACAAAACAGCAAAATATATATTTTGTTTTTATTGTCTGAGGAAAAATATTCTTCAAAGTTTTGGTCCAATTTTTCCCGAGATTATCAATACGGAATTTGACTTTTAACGTTTCAATATTAGTAAGCATAACGTATATTTTATTTATTTTTGACCAAAATACGGTTTCCGGAATGTTGCCTAACGCTCTCAGACTCACCACGTGCACTTTCGTCCTCATCGCCGCTCTCCACTCTCTTCCAACTCCTTTCTGACGAAGGAACAAATCCAAAGTCAACTTTTGATTCTATTCCTTCCTTCCACCTTATGGTGAAAATACGTTGAATTGTAGAATTAGAATTATGAGCTTCAAATAAGATTTAAAATTTGTGTAAGCCATTTGCCATTTTTGAATATCTTTTATGCGGACACGACGCAAGCAAAGGAAAAATTAATGCCAATTTCTCATCATTTTCCAAAATTCTTTCCATATTTATTAGCAAATCAAAACAAAGTAATCTATCATAATGAGAATCATTTTCCCAATCGTCGAAAGGTGCCGATGTGTGTCTTGCAATTGGGACAACGATGTTCAACGTCTTTGAAAGTGTCGATGAAGAATGGGACCCATAGGAAGAAAAGAGGCAGAACGAAGAGTCCTGTGATGAGCAGGACCAGGAAAGAGACCTGAACACGGAACGTGAGCAAAATAGGGAAAGTGGTTTTAAATTCATTCACTTTACCCAAGTGAAGAGACCAATGACGTGCTTTAATTCGGTAAATCCATGCTGCTGAAACCATTCCACGCAAGCGGATTAAATAAATTCCGTCATCCAAAATAGTTCACCTTGCAGCGTGGACAATCGATCAGCTGCGGCCGATCGCTCAGGAATTTGTTGGCGTTTGCCAGCACCGAAGGGCTGAAAGCTAATGCCATTGGGAATGGAATTATATTTGAATCTCTTCTGTAAGGGGAGGCCTAAGCAATGATACGGTTGAGAATTGCTTCATTTTGCACATAATAACCCACATTTCGATTGCATGAACAAAAAACTTTGCCAACAACAGCATCAAAAAGAATATTTAATGACGTACGAATGACTCGCGGAACGGTGCAGCGGCACTGGAACCGACGAAGTGATGGGCCGTGGAGACGAAGGGGGGCCCGACTTCTGGGACATTTGCCCTAAATGCGAAAAAAGAAAGAGAACGAAAGGGGCATTCGTGATGAGCTAAAGATACTTTTGTTGTGTGGTGAAGCTCAAAAAAGTGGAGTATCGGTGTGGGCGGAAAGGCGAAGGGGGAGACAAAACTCCCAACAGCCCCCCCCCCCGGTGTTTGCTTTTCCTGCCCTTGTCATTGAGCTTTTAGCGATGCGCGCTCGCTGTTATTTTAGTCAAAAATCAACGAAAATTGGAGAAATGCTCTCGGGGAGAGGGATTAGCGAACTTTGAAAATGAGGGAAAGGGAAGAAGCGTCCAATTTCTTCACCGACGTCTCCTTCCATTTCTTGTAATCACCCCGAAAGTGCAAAGCTTTAACCTTAGTTTGCCATGTGCAGTCAAACAGCGATCATCGACCCTTTCCTTTCATCAAATATGTAAATTAGCCGCTTTTAACTTTTGACACATCGATTTGTAATTTGTTTTGTGCATCTACAAATGGCCGGTACGACTACATCTTCCGTTTGCGGTGTTTTTCTAGATATATTGACTAAAAAACTTGAAATATTGACCAAAAAACCCCGACCAAAAACCTCAAAGTGCACAAAATATTGATTCTCGACTTTAGGCGTGATTTTCATTTTTATTGCATTTTTTCTCTCAAATTAAAACTTATTGATTGTATGTAATACACTCCATTTGTGCTATTTACACATCAAGATCACTCCATCCATCCGTTACATCATCAATGTTGAAAAGCTGGGGATTATTCTTAGCTGAAAAGATAACAAAATTAAGGAGCCCCAAATACAAAGGACGAGACGAGCACACCTTTAAACTGTTATCAGCCCCACAAGAGCACATGTTCATGCGCGAGTCGATGTTGATCTGCTGAACGCCCTGAATGCTGACTGAGGCCACTTGCCTCAGGCTGAATCCGCTCCGAGCGGCGTGTTCGGTCGGAAGGGAATACAGTAACTGCGGGACTACGGTGGCGGATGACCAAATCTGAGAAAAACGGAAATTGCGTGTTGTCTGTCGAAGCCCGCCCACCTTTATATCGCCTTCGCTAGAGCCTGCGGCAATTGTATCTCCGCTAGGATCCAAGCAAATGCTTCGCACCGATGCGCCCGCGTTGTCGAACGCCCGCAGCGTCGCCCGCAATTGACGCTGACGCACGTCCCAAATGCAAATCTCGCCATGTTTACCCCCGGAAATGATGGACTGAAAAATAGAGACCGGTAAAGTAAAATTCCGGGAACGGATTTTCAAATTTAACGGGACGGAACCCCGTGTTTTTCCCCTCCCCGTTAAAATCCCGTCGAATTCACGAGAATCCCGCGGAAATGGAAATTAACAGCGCCGCTAAGAAAATTTTGACTCGATTTGTTAAGACTTGCAATCAAAAAAATTTTCTGCGTTGAAATTGTTGAGCCAAACGATCAGTTGCACCTGAGTGTTAGGCTGATAAGCCACACAATATGCGCCGTCCGGGTGGCCCACAAACGAATGCACCGTACTTTTCGATTGAGGCATCAAAGTATCCCAGAGTACGATATCTAACAAACAAAAAAAGAATATTCTAAATTTGTTTAATTTCACTTTGGTCGTTTATGCTATGCCCAGCGGTGACCAAAAGTGTGCTTGTTTGTCCAAGAAATTTGACGTCTGAGGCAAATTTGTTGTGACATTTCTGGGACTAAACGATGGAAATCGGCTAGAAAATTTATTTCGCTTATCATATACAAAATAGGGCTTTTTTGCCGCAACTCCGGGCTGTGCCTGCCAAATGCAGAGCAACCCGTCTCCATCGACAGCCGCAAAACGGGCGCCGTTTTGGGAAAAAGACAGCTTGGCCACCTTGGCGAATTGGCCAGTAACTCGGGCGATGAACACGGGCTGTTCAACGCCCCATTCCCACAGAATAATCGAACCATCGGAAGAGCCGCTGACATCTCAAAAAAAGGTTGAATAAAAAAGCAAATTTTGATATTATTCACAACAACCAACAAACAGCAGCACTTACAATAGGGCAACGAGCAATGGGCCTCCAACCGTCGAACTCCAGAAATTGGCCGCTTTCGCAACTGAAATGATTGGGAAATAAAACAATCCATCACATTTTGAAGATCCAATCACCAAACGATACATACAAACAAAACAATGAAAACTCGGCGGATTCTTTGTTGGATTAAATAATTAAAACAAAAAGAATGCTCTAGATTAACACAGAACAACAACTTGAACACACTTCCTCTACCTTTTGTAGACAGAGTCTGCTTCTATCGACAATGAAAGTGTTTAAACTCTACAAAAATTCAATGGCTTTTATGGCAATTCCTCGATGCGCCCGAAACATCGATTACCCACCGAACGCTTTGTTCCTGAAACATACGTGGGATGACGTCTGTGCAGGGAGCAATTTGCCCGGCTTATTATCATTGCCGGGGATAAGCAATTGGTAGTCGTCGTTGTCCCTGAGGGGGTCGCGTCGAATTTGCTGCAGAGAAATGTCCAACTCGGCCCGGTTTTGCCCCAACAGGAAAGAGCTGGTCGATGGATACTGCTGTAGACGGGAGACGACCCGTTCATGTTCATCCAACACACGTTCAATGCTCAGTTCCTGCGATTGATAAGACAAAAAGTGAATAGAAACCCCACTTGAAGTTCGCGAGCCGTGGAGATGACCATGAAACCGGGCCTCATCTTCAAAAATAGTAATACTCAATTATTGTTGGCGTGGACTTTTCGCTTTCGGTCCAAACGTCGAATAGTCCGAATGTCGAATAGAAAAAAAGCTCGAGTTCGACAAAAAAAATTTGGCAATAACCCTTTTTTTAAATCGCCATAAACTTTTATTAATCATATAAGCACTAATTTGGGGGAAAAAAAATTTTGTGATGAAAAACAAAAGGGTCCTCCATGGTTTGCAATCCTCGTCCACAAAAAATAGCACTTAAAAAATAGAATTGACAATTTTCGATATTCAAATAATATTTGTTCTATTCGACATTCGGACAATTTTATACTATTCGACATTCGAAGTTCGGACCGGTAGCGTTTCGACCGAATTCATTGCAAAAGCGACGATCGGGTCGTGCTCGCGATGGATGAGTTTAACGACGCTCAAAATGCTATTCGCATCAGAGTTCTTTGTGACAGAAGAAGCGATTCTCTCCTTAACATAACAAAAACTATGCCACTGTTCGAACCGTTCAATTTACCTTTGTTTTGCCAAAAGTGTATCGAACAAAAACTGGCGCCAAATTTTCTTGTACGACCAGAAAATTCCAAAGACGTCGAACCGCCCTTACGCCAGGGGCCACATATTCAAACGGAGAGTTTCCAGCTGAAGAAAATACAATAAAATGAATACAAAACAATCGCGCCTAAAAGTCCTCCAAAGCTAATGTAACCAATAATTTTTCAAAAAAAATAATATTGAAAAGCCTTGTAACAAATTTGTACGTTCAAGAAGAACGCGGTATTTGTGGAGGAGTGGTGAAGACCAGCTTGAAGTTGACGGAAAGGATGAATGGTGCAAAGGCTCACTCGCATCCTGCATTCAAATGAAAATACAAATAAAATTCACATTTCGGTCGGAATTGCGATGTCACCGGAATGGGGGACATGTGCGGAAGAAAGTCGGAAGGACAGCCGTCCTTCCACCCTTCGAGTTCGTCTTCCAATTGAGAAGCCCACGAATTGAGTCGTTTCAGCGTGAGATTGAGTTTCGGGGAAATGTGTGCAATCTCTGAAATGGTCGGACATGGACAAAACGCAAAACAAAGACTATCAAAGTAAATTCCGCAAAAGGTGCAAATCCGGCTTCCATAATTCAAAAACTAGTCCTTTGTTTACTCACCCTGCAGGTCGAAGCCGACCATCTCGACGAAGCTGCGCAGTTTGTGTTGGACATGCCGTACAATGGCCAGTCGCATCAGCGTCCACGCGTACCCATTGGATGCGTCGTGGGGAAGTACTTCATGTGCCTCCTCCTCTTCAGTGACACTGGCGCGTTGTCCACCCTCTCCAAATTCGTCTCCCGAATTGTTCTGTCGGGAATATTGTCCCGACTCACTTCCGGGCGGAGTTTCGTCGTCGGAATTGTAGCATTCGTTCGTCCGTTGGTTAATGTCTGTCGTCCCATCGAGTACAACCTGAGTTCGAATGGGCTTAAACAATAATTTAATAAGGGAAGAAATAACACCTTCTCGGCTAGGTATTGGACGATGTGTTTCCTGGGGGGCACCCAACATTGAATTATCTGTTCAGAATGTTGCTGTCTCCCAGACGACGTCGGCACATTGACCTTTGAACTCGGTGCTTCGATGCGGAATACCTTCGTTAAACCGTTTTGAAAAGTAAGAATAAAATTAATTGGCAGATATATAAATTATTTGCGTTTTGCTTTTATCGATTAAAATTGATTTTTAATGCAATTACTTTTGCGTGTAATTTTGCGCGAATAGCAGCTTCGTCTTGGTCAGTTGATTTTGGAGTCTGCTGGTGTTCCTGTTGGATTACATTTGATGCTCGCATCGGCGCTGATTTTGGGAATTCAGCGATTATTGTCATTCTGTTAGAATTACGCTAGAAATTTACCGTCTGCCCTCTTTTTTCAGGAAATAATATTTTCTATTTCGGAAATACAAAAAGTTTAATTACAAATCACAGCGAATTCCGAGTAAAACTCACGCGGAGGTCGCGCAGGCACTGCGCTTCGCAACCGCCGCTCGCCGCCTCCGCCAAAGAGCAGCGAAAACATTGCGACGTCCATCGGATGGGCGCATAATCGGAAGAGCCAATGCGAATCGTAAAATGCGAAGGCGTGGCAGAAAATAGACAGGGTAATGGCGACAAAAAATTCGACGAGCAAAAGACGCAAATTTGGCGATGTTTTTTCGTGTCGGATTCGTTCCCGCGACAAAAGGGCTACCAAATTGCTCACACCGGGCCAATGCGATGGTAAACTGGTCACCGGAATCTCATCGTCCGGCACTTTTCCACCGGCATTCGAATAGCGCCTGAGGGGCTGCGTAAGAGGGCTAAAATCCAAAATTACACAATTCTATTTTTTAAATGACAAACCCCGAAAAATTGGAAAAAGAATTTTTTGCCAAATTTTCCACATCCGACAATGATTGGTAGACGCAGAGGGAAAGCACTTGGCTCAAATTGAACAAATTTTGGAGCTAAAATTGATTGAAAATAAGATGGAACTTTCGAAATATAAAGTGACTTTCGTTTTATCCGAATCAATTTGCGGGGGTCGGCTCAGTTCGTTGATGCTGTGGATGAGTGTTGCGTATTGGTCCACCATAAAACGGAGGGGCGAAGTCAGGAGAGAGGCGGAGGCGTTTGTCGAGCTTATGGAGGAGACTAACAGCGGGAAAGAATGGATGCCGGGAAGCGATTCTGACAATAAATAAAAAATAAAGTCATTATTGCGGAAAGTTGAATTGGAAGGTCCAAAATCGGATAAAAAACTTCACTTTGTTACAGTTCTGAGCCATTTTTGCACTTACCTCTCTGAGAGTACTGCGTGTCCGACAGAGAATCGTTTTGCTGAACCTCCAGCAGTAGAAGCAACAGCTCCATTTGCACTGCGATCAGCCGACTGTTCTCCGCACTATGTCGTGCGCAATACGATGCGAGAGTGAAAAGAAGCCGTCGGTGACGTCTTAGCCAATTACGTCTGCGCAGAGTCAGCCTAACTCTCTCGCGCAGCTCATTCCGATCTTGACGAAGCGCCTCGTGTAGCAGAGGCACATCAACGGTAGCCGAAGAATCGTCCCGCTGCTGCTTGAGCTCATCGACCAACGACGAAGCAGAAGATATTGACGCTGAATACGACGATGACTCGCCATCGGCAGAAGGCCCCACGAAAAGTGTGTCCACTGCGTCAAAGCCAACGGGTGCTTCGCCTGTGGAATAAAAGACAATTCGTAAAATCGTAGTCACACATTACGACGAGATTAAATCCCAAAAATGGACCTTGAATATCGCAAATATTGTGCAAAATGACGCATTCCCTCTCCAGCCAACTAAACAGCTCCAAGCGCAGCTGTCCCCCGGCCACTTCGTAGCCTCCTCCAACAACGAGGGTGTTCAGCTCGTCCGTGATGATGCTCAATGTTGCTAACAACTTCAAATTCTGAGCAGCAACATCCACAGGACCTCTGGTTCCAGAATTGGATTCATCGTCAGTTGGATTTTGCAAAAGTACAGACTTTTCAACGATCGAATCGTTCCTTCGATTCACTCCATCCCCTTCCCACTCTTCACTATCGCTCCACTTCAATTCCAACTTTTCGTCGTTGTCCATGCCCCCCAATCTGTTTACGGGCGAAGACCAATCCACCTTAACACAATCATTGAGATACCATTATGCGAAGGAATTTAAGGAGGGTGAGAATTAAGGTTTTTGGCAGGCACAATGTTTCGGAGATTCACACCTCTTCCTTATGCATATGGTCCTCTTTTTTCGTTTGATCCTCCGTCAATTTGCCGACGTTATGCTCTTCCTCGTCAATTTGGACGGGCATTCGTGAAAGGACGTCCAATGCCAAAAGAGGGCAACCCGCGGACAAATGCGAGGACGCCGTCCTGAAGTAAAGTTGCCTCTCGCTGGCACTGAGTTTTGCCCCAATTCGATGGGTCCAAGTCAAAAAATGTTCGGTGCTGGTCGTGGAAATGCCCGCTTTGGCCAACTTTTGGCGAATCTGCGTTGAAATTTAATATAACGAACATTTTCCGAGTAACCACCGACCACAAGCGGGTGACGTCTAAGGAACGAGTAGAAATTGAAAATATCTGGTAAGGCAATCTCCCCGCAAGTGCTCAAATCCTAAAAAACATTTTGGTTAAAATCAACGCCTCCCAAAGAAAGGAGTGCCTTTATAAGACTTCCCCTCCTCTCCTCCCCCTTTCTGTCGGCTTCTAACGTCGACGGTTCTTCGAGCAAAGTTGCAGCAGAAAGAGCGTATTCGTTCATTATCCATAAAGCCATCGACCGTTCGAATGGATCTCTGAATCAAAATGGACGAATGATGGAACAAAATTTAAAAGAAAAAACATAGTTAAAAATTTATATTTTAATTGTTCACCTGCTGGCAGAAGCAAAGAGCGCTTTCTCTTTTCCCTCTTGGACCATTGAAAGAAATTTTGACGGCTCACATCCCAAAACCTCTCGGCACAGCAACTCGGTCAGCAATTCGAGTTGCCGTTCCGAATCCGGCTCGTAAAAGCGAATAACGACCATTGCCAATTGAATGTCTCCAATTCGGTTGAGAATGGTCTAAAAGCAAGCAAAACATTCCATGCAACCCAACCCAAAATGGCCTAATTGAAATGAGTGTGCGCGTTAATCGTCCCATTTGAGGCTTAATCTGGACATCGTAATCAGCGGACGGACGGGACAATAACCTGAATGGCATCTTTCAGAGAGCCGCCCAGCAAAAAGAAGGCCGCCGCGTGTTGGAATCGCTGTTTGCTCATCAACACAAAAGCGTTTTTTAATGCGGCTTTCTTCCATTTTTCAAGTGAAAAATCCTCTCGGAAAAATGTGAACATTCGACTATCGTTGACTGTCTTAATAATGTAAATATAAACCAAGAGATTCTCCAACCATTCGATCCCGGACATCCCAAGATTTCCCCCACCCCTCCACCCCTCGGAATTGGGCGCGGACCTTGAACAGCTGAGTGAGCACATTTTTCTTTCGCATGGCCAGATAAAAAAGGGCCGCATCCATAGGCTCCTGCTCTTTTTGAAAAGCGTTTTTTGCAACTCTTTCCATGCAATTCCTCAGCGTCGCATTGTTCCTCAACCACCAGGAAATTCCATATGAGCGTAACTCGTCCCAACTTTCTTCCTGACGCTGGCAACACGGGATGGAGTTGAGCAGCTCCATTTCGGTGTTCGAATGGAAGGCCCAAATTATGTAGGCCGTCGAAATTCCTCTCAAATCGAAACAAAAATTATAATTTAAACCCATCAGCTTTTGATCAATCACTTTGCTTTGAGGACTCGTCGCTGTTTTATTGGCAGACACCGAAGTAAATATTCGTGCTGCTTCTTGGCCATCAAAAAACGCAAACCACATTCGTCAACCGTTTCTATGCCCGACCCAGAGACGGCATAACCCGAGGCAGCCGAATCGCCGAGGGACGACGAACGATTAATGATCGGTTGAAGCTCGGCATTGGCCTGTGCCAGTCGGTCAACCATCGCATTGGTGGAAAAGTGACTGATCGTATCGGCAACTGCCAGCAGATGCATTTGGTCCACGCTGGAAAGGCCTGAAAAGGTGACAAATGATGAAAATTCCCACTTATTAAGACAAAATGCCTGGCAAATGGATGTGGGTGAGCATTTCGGTCAAAAGTCGTGAATGTTTTGCCGTCAAATTGATGGGCGGTGACGCGTTCGGATTTGAGGAGGCAAACGCGCGGATTTCCAAACTTCCCGAAGAAATCTTTCGAGTCCGGCCAAGCGATTGTTTCCTGCTGGTCATCGAGAAACTTTCCACATCCACAATGTCCAGGTCCAAGTCCTCCTCCACATATTCCGAGGCGAATAGCGCATCGTACACTCCGCACAAAAAATTTAAAAAATCAAAAATTCACTCAAAAAATTCCGAAGTGATGCCGCGCACGTTCGAGCGGGCTCTAATTTCATTTCAGCATAAGTCAAACCAACCCGGTCGCTGTCCGTCGCTTCGCCCGTTGCTGGCATTTTCAAACTTTGCACCACACTTTTCACCCGTGCCGTATTATTATTATCCGTGGCCTTGTCTGATGCTAGCAGTGCATAGAGTGGAAGCGGATTGACTGTGGCCAAATCGTCATAGTCAAGTCCACCGTCAGCCTCAACGGAAGCCCGAACGGAAATGCTATTCCTTCGTTTTTGCGCATCGTTCGATGCGTCCAAATTTCGTTCACCCATTTTTTGACGTTGTCGTATCGCGTTCTTCTTACCCAATTTAAACCATGGGGAAACTCCCTAAATGGAGAAAGTTTTAAAACAACAAATTTTAATTTTAACTGACCTGTTGACGTTGACAAAGTGACCTCAAAATGTTGAGAAGAATCGCCTTCACGCGTTGAATACGACCCGAATTGAGCAGCCCCACCAACTGGACGGGATGGTACTGAGGGAGCAACGGGTTCACGAGAGCGGAAGCGTCGAAAAGGCTTTCATTATTAAGCACTTCCAACAGAGTGCTTCCGTCCAATTTCTGCTCCGCACTCAGCCGAAATTCGTGCAACACCGAAGCAATTGAAAAGGGGACCGGTTGCTCCGTCCTTCTCCCCCCAAAAGTGTTGTAACTGTGATCATTTTGTTCGTCAATTTGGAAACGCCAAAGGTTAAGTGAATGATTGTCGTCATGTTTGGTCAGCAAACAGACATCGTTCCTCTCCGCCAGCAGCGTCTTATTCGTGTGAAAATGGCCTCAAATGGCAACAAATAATTTTTGATCATTTGAATTGATCTACAATTTGAGTCCCAGCCCCCAAACTCCGGCCAATCATTTTTTTATTTGAATAATTAACCCGTCACACCAACCAAAAGGGTTCTGTTGGTCGTCCTCCTCTCCGCTCCCTTTGTGATGTTGTTGCTGAGAAAGGGCCAATGCGTTAAAGCCGTATTGGGAGGAGGGGTGCAAAGTGTTAAGCCAAATTGACAGCAACGCCGCCTCGGCCAGCGGAAATGCGTCGGGAAGGCGCGAAGCGAAGCTTACGGTCGGCTGTTTCCAAGCGTCGTCGAGCCATTCGAGGGTCCTTCAGGCCCAAACTGTTGAAATATAATTGAATAAAGCAATATTAACCAGGTCATAAGGCTTCCGTCCAATGGATGGATGGCGAACAGCAAGTCACTGGATCTGTTCCATTGCCGAAGAAGCATTTCCAATTTGTAATCCAGCAAATCCTTTGCAGAAGGCACTTCTTCCTGGAAACCAAAAGCAGAATAAACACGCGGGACTAAGAACTTAGACGGGCAAAACAAACAAAAAAAATTTAAAAAATCTACTAATTTTTGGTAAAAACGAACAGTTGTTGTCATTGTTTTTGACAGATTTGGCGAGGTAATTGAGTGGGTCGGAGGATGGTTTGTGTGATGATGAGATGGGATGTCGAGAAGATCGGCCGGGTTCGCTGCGATTCCGGCACTGCTCGTTGAGGAGTGAAGGGAATGGAGGACTTGAAGATCTGCAACTTCCAGAACATAATTATGCACAATTTTATTGCACTGTGGCACAGTTCCGTCGATCACCTTTGACTCCATGCTCAAAGCCCGAAAAAGGCAACGCATCGACCAAAAGTTGCTGAGTGCCAAGAATGAATCGGTGCTCTTTGTTGTTAAGCCAGTGGACAGAAAAAATGCTTCGACTTTTCTTGTTCTCACTGTTCGACACCAAACTGTTCAATGAGGGAACAAGAAAACAATCTGAAGACGAAGGAATGTGCTGAATAAATTAAAGAAATAACCGTTTTCGGCGTTAATTGTGGCAACCAAATTGAATTCCAAAGTGTCGCCGGATGTGTAAGTGGACACGGAAAAGTCGGCAAAGGTCGGACTGCGCAGCATATCGCTCGTGGGGCCCGTCGGAAGCAAAACTCCTCCAGAATCGGCACTCACTTTCCGTTTCTCATTTCTAAAAGCAAATTGTCGTCCGTTGGTTGACATAATTATTGGATCGCCTCATTAATACAATTACTCTCACATTAATTGGCCCATTTTGTGCATCAGTCGGCTTTTCGCGCGCTTCATCTGTGCCGCCATTTTGGGATGCTTTTTGAGTCTGTTGTCGGACTGTTGTTCCCTTTCCTGCTGAAGTGCGATCACTTTATCAATTGTGCTTATAAAGTGGAGCTCCACGTGCGCGTCCTGACTCGGCGTCTCTTTCCAAATTCGTGCCGTGTTGTCGTCACACCAGGTGATCAGAGCGTTTTGTGCCCATCGTTTCGGCATAAAATAACCGCCCGAACGACGCCACTCAAACCCGCGGACGGAAGCCGGGTGCTGGACGTAGATAAAAGAAAAAGAGTTGGATTCTGAAAGGGTGGCAAAATGGGCATAAATCGTTGGTTGGGTGTTGCACCTTTCAGCTGATACCAAATCTTCACGAGCGGATCTTCGTGGCCACAAGTGGCAAACAGAGCCCCGTCGCTGGACACCCGGACATGCTTCACGCGGTTGGCCAAATTCGTAGTCCACACAATTTCCCAAACAGTTTCCTTAAAATGGCACTGCTGAGCTGTTTTTGAATAAGTTGTTTTTTACGTAGTCAGGCGTCAAAGTGAATTTGACTCCTCTTTTTTCCCGCTCATTCTTAACGCCACCGACTGCACATGAAAGGACTTTGTGCTGGTAGAGGAGCAAGTCTTGCCCGGCAAAAACCAACAGACGAAGGCCGCCGAGAATCCATTGGACGTTGTCCACTTCAGTGTCGACGTCCCAGTTTTGAGTTCCAACCCATCGATAAGGGAAAATTAACTAAATAATACAAACGGCGAAAAATGGCAATTGTTTTTTTTGCGATTTACCTTTTCACCATTTATTTGTTGTCCTGGACTTGGCTCAAACAGCCGCAATTTCGTCTCATGACAAATTGCAATCTGAAAAAGCGCAGTCTCAGCCAATGCTACGTATTATAAATTAAATTACCCTTCCCGACTCATTGCAACAATTAACGGCAGTCACCGCCCCAAATTCGCCCACATTCTGTGAAAGTGTCTGAACCCGTTCAAAGCTGTCAGTCGTTATGTACACATCCACACCGATGGCGCAAGCCTATGCGAGTTTAAGGCTTATTCAATTCACGTCCCATACAATATAAATTGCAAGTTAAAAAGTCACGATGAAATTGATGCCATCAACGGCACCGACAGAATGAGCATTGGCCACCGAATTCAACGTCCCAACAACGACCTGCTTAAAACCGGCGTTCAGCGACATTAAACCGCAAATTGAAATGACACTTCTTAAAAAAGGAAATACATATGTATAAAGACGACAAAAAAACTATTTATTAAAATTTTTGCCATATTTTTGACCTTAAGGCTCTCTCAAGAGTTCTGCGTCTGTACTATGCTTTTGTCATTATAACCGATAAAAGAGTAGTTGCAAGAATATCGAATAAGTAGGTATAATGATTATAATTAACGCTTTTGGAAAAAATAAAAATCATTACGAGTTGTAAGTTAGACACATTTAATTAATTAAAAAGCTCAATTCTTTAAAAAAAATTCCTGGCGCCACCGTCAAACCCACTTAAACGAAATCCAAGGCTTACGGCAGTATTTTTATTTCTTAAATTACATTAACCGTATGTACAAGCGGTATATACAATATAGACACGGCAAAAGATGATGTCGGAATACACAATGGTAAGTACAGGCAATATATACAATATAGACACGGCAAAAGATGATGTCGGAATACACAATGGTAAGTACAGGCAATATATACAATATGGGCATGGCAAAAAATGATGTCGGAATACACAATGGTAAGTACAGGCAGTATATATAATATGGGCATGGCAAAAGATGATGTCGGAAGCCATGAATACAATCAGGACAAGGCGGTGTGCCCGAATCCTCCGCTGGTTGTGCCCGCGTTCTGCTCATCTTCGTCTTCGTCTCCATCTTGCTCTTGGACATGGAGAATGAGTGGGGCGTCCTGATTGTTGGCTGGAACTTGCGCCCTTTCTAATGTCCAACTTCCGTCCAACATCTGTTGCCCGCAGTAGAGCAGTTGGCTGGCCAACGGGTGCTTGGTTTGCTCGAAAATGCGCACTTTCAGGTCGTTAATCGTCTCATCCGAGCACATCTGTTGAAAATTAATTTCTTATTCTTTGCTTTTGCCTTTCATTCACACCTTTATTTTTATCAGCTTCTTGGCGGCCTTCTCTTGACGCGACTCGCGGCGCGACACCCAGTCCATTGGTTGATCAGTACCTGCTTCAGTCTTCTTGTTGTTAGTAGCATCGCTCTTCTGCAAAATAACAATTTTAACAGCATCAAAGAAATAGGTAAATTCGAACTGACCAGTTCGATGTAAATGTTTGCGCCATCTGGATAGAAAAATCCCTCCTCAATAACAGCAGCAGCATGTTGACGTGGAGTGTTGAAACGAGAAACATAATGAGCACGGAGCCTCCGGACACAGTCGAGGCAAAGATCCGCACTGAAACAAAAAAAAAATGTTTCCAATGAAACAATAAAGACAGGTGTACAAACTTACCCAGTTTTTGTAGTCAGCTTCACTTTGTACTCCTAAATTGAGAGGGAAATGTATAAGGAAAAACGACCCCTCATCGAATTTATTACCCTGATAAGTCGTTGGGCGGCCAACGTGTTCACGGCCTTCAGCGTGCCTCTGTGAAGCGGACCTGGGATGACGCGGCTGTGCTCGCACAACGGTATGGCTACCGCGGAGACTCGGCTGATCGCGTACTTCGAGTCCACTGATTTGCATTCTTCAAACGCCGTGTGCTCCTTTGCCAATATGTCGCTCAACAATGCCGTTGGAAGAAATGTGATGTCCTCTGGGTGGTCGATAAAAGCCGGGCCATTTTGCACCTGAAATGGGAAGGTAAAGTTGAAGTTGAAAAAGACAAAAGTGCGACTCCGACCGACCTCCAATTCACTCCAAAGCTGTCGCAGCCGAACACGTCTCTCGCCGATGAGCTTTTTCCAAACGGCAAATGCAGCGCCGTCGCCTTTGTGTTTGCGTGAAAAGTCTTCTTCCAGCTGAAAGAAAAGAATGTGTTATTATCATCTCTTCAGCTCCAACAGAAGCTGACCTTGTTCTTGGCGTTTGTTAGAACGTCATTAGCAGGCGAATGCACGGGTCCTGTCGGTTCACTGCCCGCCTTCCGATAGATCAGCGCGTAACATCCCTTCGTGTCGGCAGTCGCTTTGGGCTTTTTCGTCAGCACGCCAGAGTAGCCCGGAGCGGGCTTTTCGGTCACTGTCTAAACAACAACAGACAAATGAAAATTGAATGCCAAAACCAGCCCGTCACTCACAGCGTCGTTATACGAAAACCATTTTCCAATGATCGGATCGCGAATGATGTCGTAATAATGTCCGGAGTTCATGCTCTGTCCCTGGTGGATCATCACCGCACACAGCTTGTAGTCCGCAACACCAACGACGTCCTGTTGCAACTCATGGCCGGCCAAAATGCGCGGATAGTGAACGGCATGCGGCAGTTTCCGAACACGACCATTGCTGAAAATTAAAAACATGTAAGATGATACACCGAAACGGTCACAAAAATTAACTGACCTGCCGACTACATAACGCGTGAGCTGAATGATAAAAACTTCCGGTAGTTGCGTAAAATTGGCCGTCCGCGTCACTGTTCCTCTACCACATTCACATCGGTAGTCGGTCAGCCTGGAAGACAAAAAAAAAAATGCGAGGAGTTCAATTACAACTAATCGCAAAAATACTAACGGTTCAGGCGCGAAAAACGATTGGATTGCCGAGATGAGACTTTGATGGCCATCGATGGCGATTTGCAGTGCGTGATCTTCGCTGGCCGTCACGCTCGTCCGATTGCAATTTGCACAGAAAATTGTCTGGTTGATGCGACTCTAAACACATGAACAAATTGGAATTGTTTTAAGCAAAATCTGAGTTCCCCTACACCTGAAAATGCCGGATGACGTCGAGGATTGGTCTGCCGTTGGGATGAGAAGCCAGGTTGTCTTTAATTTTGTCGAAAAAGCGCGTGTGGAACTCCAGAACATCTTGCTGTCGGTCGTCCAAACGAAGCAGTTCGATAAAAGCGCCGGCGTCCGTCGATTCCTTAGTAATTTGGGAAAGAATATAATACGCACATTCGCCCAGCACTCACAAATGGAGTGAACTGCATTGTGATGAACAATTGCTGAAGACAGTTCATGGTGGCCTCGATGTCCAGTCTGGACGTTGGCGGCTTGGTCCAGTTCTCCGAGGGGCGCCAATTGTAAATGCACTGCCGGAATTTGAGATCGTTGAACCATGTCTAAAACGAAGCCTAAATTCAAAACACCAAAACAGACAATTCAGCGACCTGGAGAAAGATGTTCACGTAGCAAAAGTTGCCGGCGTTGGTCAATCCACACGGCTGTCTGGAAGAATCGCGACGGACCAGCACTTTCGGCGCCTTCAGCGATTCGGACAATTTGTCGAGTAACTCCAAGCCGAGCCGATGGATGCAAAAAGGGTTCTCCGTGCAATTCTTTCTCCTGAAAAATAATGCAATATAAAAATTTGCAAAAATCGCGCCCTACTTCCGTTTCGGTGCGGTGTGCGCCAGGCAATTGTGTCCATCCAGACGACAGGTGCTCCAGCAAACTTCCAAATCCACGTCTTCCGCATTCTGGGTTAAAATGGTCTCTGCCATTGCTAGTTTGGATCTAAATTGAACTCATTTAACGACAAATGGTGACAATAATCTAGAAGTATGAAATAGGTAAGTGAAGTAAAAATTCTGTTTTGGCCCCTTATATAGCCGTCCATGACGGAAATCATATTGAGTGAGAAAAGTATATAGGACGGTTGAGTATTGCCGTTTGAGTCTGGTGCTTTTAGCACATCTAGCTCTTTTCACAGTGAACCAATCTTGACAATCTTTATATAATTTAAAAGCTCTAGGTGATTCGAAGATATAATTCAACATGAGAGAGTCAATTCGATGCAATACTAAAAAGTTATAAATGAAAGAGTGCGTAAAAATCAGGATTATTCATGTTTTTTTGGCAATAACTTTGTTGTCTTTCATCAACATTTTCCTTATGCATACAATTAGCTTCTTTGTATCACGAGCTTTCGAATGGTTGCAAAAAGTATGAGTTTGGTTCACTGTGAGACGAGTTAGGATGTGCTAAAAGCACCAGACTCAAATGGCGACTCAAGTGGCCAGCCTCAAGTGGCCCAGACTCAAATAGCCAGACTCAAATGACTCTACCGCAATCATCATCGAAGCATCGCCGCAGCGTCACAGGTGCGCACGGGAGACAAGAAACGGAGGAATGCCCGCCCGCAAGGAGTCGTACTCTGTAAGTTGCTCAGGACGACGGTCTAGAAACGCTGATGGGTAAAATTCCCATTTTCCACAGGTGTACATCTATTGAGTGCTCAAGCAGGTGCACCCGGACACCGGCACCTCCTCCAAGGCCATGTCCGTCATGAACTCGTAGGCTTTTTTTTTGGGTGTAGAGTTTTGATTTCTATTGAAATTGTGTTTAAAACGGAACTTGACCAAATTCCTGACTCGCCCAAAGTTTAAAAGCGCCCTTCCAATACACTTTTTCTTCTGTTGAGCTTTGCTTTTTAGCTTCGTCAACGACGTGTTCGAGCGCATTGGCGCGGAGGCGTCGCGTTCGGCCCACTACAACAAACGCTCGACCATCTCTTCTCGCGAAATTCAGACTGCCGTCCGGCTAATTCTGCCCGGCGAGTTGGCCAAGCACGCCGTCTCCGAGGAGACGAAGGCAGTGACGAAGTACACCTCGTCCAAATGAGACGCTGGCGGTGAAGCGAATCTACCACAAAATTAACCCAAACGGCCCTCTTTAGGGCCACAAATGTGCAAATGGACGGAAGTGACATGAAATTGATTTGTTTTTTCGTACGTATAAATTTGATTGAAATTAGCAAATTTTTAGGGACAATTGAGGAAATCTCAAAATTCCAAAATTTGGTGTTAGACCAAACCTGCGTCTGTACTATGCTTTTATCATTATAAAACCGATAAAAGAGTTGTTGCAAGAATATCGAGTAAGTACAGTAGGTATAATGATTATAATTAAAGCGGAACATATAAAAATCATTACGAGTTGTAAGTTACACACATTTAATTAATTAAAAAGCTCATTTATTGTATGTATTAGATCATTCCATTCCAATACCAGCTTCCCATGGTCGAACACGGGCAAGGACGCTCAGTGAACGGAGGAGGAGGGAGGAGGAGGGAGGAGGGGGGGGGGGGGGGGGGGGGGGGGGGCTTGGGCACCAGCGGAAAAAATTGAAAAATAATAAGGGAAATTTTTAGCCAAGTTAAGGAGCTCGGAAATACCATAAAATCTTTAAACTGCAACTTCTGTTTCTCTTCCATTAATTCTTCTCTTCGTTGGCGTTTTCCCCATTTTCTTCAGCGTTTTCGTTGCCCTTTTCTTCGCTATCGCAAAAAACAATTTGGTTCATCGTCGAACAAATCGCTAATATAGGGCCACTGAAAATCGGCAACAGCCAACTGCCATGGAAAAAGTGCGCAAAAACGACGCGAATGATGCGAGAAGATAGCCGATGCCATGTTGGACGGTCGCGAAAATCGGAAGCAAAGAAGAGGAGCAGCAATGAAAGTGAAAGCGGATGTGTGGCGAGAAATGCGACGATTCGAAGCCATTTCGCATTGCAAGACGACCTAAATTGATAAAGTTTAGAATTTAAAAAAAATAAAGAAGCCAACAAAATCAGCGTCGAAATTGCTTGGGGAAGTAAAATGAGACAAAGCAGAACGGCTAGCGGGAAATGTACAAGACTCAAAGACCCGAGGAACAACGACAGCTCAATGGCAATGACAAAACGCGCAAAATGAATGTTGGCACTCGAAGATGAACTAAAAGAATAAATCCAACGGGATTAGTATATTGTTGAAAATGGACATTGGGACGAGAAAAAAAGCTCCCGAAATGAGCAGCGGAAGGAGCAAAGTGAGCGGAATTGCCAACGCTTTTGCGGGGAAACGCGGGTCAGCATAAAGGACGAATTGGAGGCCGTAAAAGGCCAAAGCGACCATAGGAGCATAAACCATCCGAACAAGTGACGGACCGACCAATGCCAAGTTATCGGCTCCACCCATGCGAAGCCATTCACGCAAGGCCTGAATTTGCAACAAATTCAATTTCATTAAAATAAAATCACCAGAATGAGCAACGGCGTCAGCAAAAATCCCATTAATGGCATGTAAAATGCGACCGAAACGAATCGATGGGGGCTGGTCAGGACGTACAACAAATAGGAATGGTGTAACTTCTCCAAAAGGTTGTTCAAGGAGCGCATAGCGCCCTCAATCAGACGGACCGTGTCCTCCAAATCAATAATTGTCGAGTGCCGTTTCTCTTCGTTGTTTTTGGCATGGTTTGCACTTAAAGTCACCGCATTGATGCCGTAACGACCAATGACGCTCGCCAATGACTCGACATCGTTCGTGCTCTTAGTGTAATTTTATAATCGATTTGTATGGGGAATTACTTGCGCCAAAATGCCACGTAGAACTGTTTCTGCGGACTTTTTGTAGTCGTACTCGTCCGTACTTCCACGATGCTGTAACACTCCGTGGATGGATGTCACAGATCCTGCCTTCTCCACCAGAAGCACACAGAGATTAACCAAATCCAAGTTGGACAACTTGTTATTGACCTTGAAACGAAGTTTTAATAAAGAAATGCATTAATAGCTAATGCCACACCATGCTGTACTGGACATCAATGTGGGACAAAAGACTTCCAGAGAAATCCAGGGCAAATGCACCGACTATTTGACCCCCGTGGATTTCAAGACGTGAACCAGCTTCTCCGTCCGACGATTGTATGAATGGATGGCGATGTCCGTGGTACTCCGAGAACCAGGCCTCCGCCGCCACCTTCTCACCTCCATCGACGAACAGAAATATCAAATCACGAGCCCAGTATGATTGTTCTAATAATTTAGCTCAAAGCAACTAAACGATTACACGGCCTACTTTTGGCGTAGTCGGCGAACGCCAATGCAACAGCGATCGGCTCAATTTTGGAGGAACGCATCGGAACAGCGAGAAGAATGGACTCCGCGGGGATGGCACGCAAAGTCCGGATGATGCCATAAACATTCTCTCTGCTAGCCGAAGAGTTCGCCTTCTTAAAATAAAAATAAAAAACCGATCATCTTACCAATAACAGAAACAATTTCATCTACAGACCAGCAATGACGACGACACCGGCTTGAATGGCTGTTTTGCGACTTCGATGCCCATTTCAACCAGACAATTTACTATGTACTCACGGATATCGCTACAAATTAAATATTGGATAATTAATTTAGAACAAATGCAACCTGCGCGACCCACCAACCCTGCGACGTAAATCGCTTAAAAATTGGTCCAACTTTGCCGTTTCCCTCCAATTCTCCTCAACAAGCCCAGCGAGCAATGCATTTTCTTGAATTTTTGCCTTCTCAGTACCAATATGAGAAATAACCAAAGCGGCATAAACAAATGCCGACAGAAGCAGAAGCACAGTCACTGTGCCGGCACGGTTGGTCAACAAAAGAAGGGGTTTAGGCGGCTTTCCTTGGGATGATCCAATGCCACGGGTACGAAGCATAACTTACGTGAGTTTGACAAAGTTAGAATTCAAATTATGGAAAAAATTGGTGGTTTAAATGCCAAATGCGGTACAGAAATGGCAAATTCGGTTTTATTATTATAAAAACAATGCATTAATGTATTTACAGTGTGAGGTCTCTCAAAATGTTGTAAAATTGGGGCATACTATTTACAATATTAAACGATAAAAAACCTATCGCATGCAAAATAAAACAATTGGGCAAATGGGCATATACAATTGGAGATTGTGTGATTTACACTGAGAATTCAAAAGCCTTTTCTGAGTGAATGGGTACATCAAACGGATTCTAAAAAGAAATTTCATTTTATTATAACAAAAACACAGGGTAAAACTACCAGCCATCGAATTGAAAAACGTTGTCCACCTCCCCCACCAAACACCACTTGGAGATTTTTCCAGGACGAACTCCTTGACGAGTGCTGCTCCTCCTCATCGTCCATTCGTTTCAGAAAATGATACTCGTCTTGCAGAGCTTCTAAATCGAGTTTGGAAATAAAATGTAAATTTTCAATTTCCTGTTTTACCAATTCCAGTTTGATCAGAGCAAATCGCTGATAGTTGTGTGCCAAACATTACAGCCGTAAAGATTGAAAACAGAACGGCTTCAAACAGCAAAAATATAAGAAGAATTGTTGTGGCCGGCGGACTGAAGGCTGAGCATGAGTGCCAATCATTGCCGACACACCAAACAAACTGTTTGATGGTCCAATAGAGCGATTGGCAGGAGAGCAAAGAAATGTAGAACTTAAGCCAAAAGTTGGGAATAGGTACATATAGCGTCCAATAAATTAACCGTAAAAAGCACAAAGCATTTCTGATTTTGTTCGCCCACACAATTGTTGACCCACGGACTGAATTTATAAATTAAATAAACCCTATCGAGACCCGGGAATTTTAAAGAAAGTCAAAAATGGCTCTTCAGACTTTGCCCCTTCTTCTCAGTTACGGCCCAAGATCGGTGTTAAATGAAAGAATTAAGTACCAATGATGGTCCATTCCTTAAATGATTTCTTTAAATCTGAAATGGAAACACAAAACGCACTTCTAATGCATCTTTGGCATACGCTGCAGTGGTGCGCTCGTTCCGGTCTCAGACATGAGCATTTGGTACATTTGTAAAGCACCGTCCCATAATTTTGTTGCTCGCGTTCCAAATGCGCAATATATTCTTTTGTCAAAGTGCCCTTTGGCACGGCACCTGGAATACAGCCTAAGCATAAGGCGCACACCACATTATACTTACCAGGGTCGGTGAACATTGTCTTCAAATGTGCGGCGCCCGAAAGAAAAAAGAGCAATTCGAAAAGCAGAAAATTGATCGACTGATGAATGGGGTCGTCGACGAGAGAGCCAAGCATCATCACACACAACACGCAGAATTGACCTAAAGCCCAAACTCTTAACCAATCGAATAAAGAAACCCCACCATAGAGGAGGAGAAACCATGTGAAAGCTGCGCAAACTATTCCTTAAATTACTTATAGATTAGGATTGGTACAAGCCAGCCTATCACCCCAATTTATGGAAGATGAACCCCCCATTTAGGATTAGAGCTTTTTTAAACTTTTTCTGAAAAAATAAAAGAAACAGAATACAAACACTAATTCAATTGTTCAAAACGCCCGTAGCCGGAGGCTTTAATTTGGTTGCAAAGGTTTAAAGTGCGTCCAAATTACTCACCGCATGCATCGAAGACACACCAATTGCGCCCAAAACAATTCTTTTTGCCATGAATTCTACGACCACCAGTCATTCCAATAAGTTGAATTTATTCAGCAACGAATTATTTTTAAACAAATAAAAAGCTTGAGATAAAAACGAGCGCAACAGCACGTTTAATGGTCGAACAAAAATAATCAGAAGCACAAACAACGTTTCTTAGCATAAATTATCGGTCAAAATCTAATTGTAAGACAAAAAGGACACAGGAAAGGAAAATGGATTTTGCTTTATGTACTGATTTTGGTGTACTGACTGACTGCCACAGACTTTACAGCAGCTTGCCCACGATGAGTCCGACCAGAAGAGCAAGAATAGCAAACAAAATCGCCTTAAAGTGAAAAAAAAGCATGAAAAAAAACGGAGTCTTTACAAACAAAAAACTATATTCGCTTTTACAATCTTGTTAAAAAAATCTAATGGTAGAAAGACCGGGGACGGTATCAAGGTGTTTGGGGAAACTTTTGTGCTAAATAATCTAACTTAAACAGTCCGAAACAAAACAAAAAAACGTGCCGACCTATACAAATCTTACGTGGATCAGCTGGACATTGTCCTGGTGGATAGACCCGGCAGCCGCACTGTGAGTCATCTTCTCAAGCTTATCCTAAAATCCAATTTTACAATTAAAGTTAAAACCCGGTGTACAATGAGGGCATAATTCTCCTTCTCCAGGTTCAATTTCTCATCCTGGTACATAATTCGAAGCTCGGTTTCCCTTTGGAGAGCAAGTTGAAGGTCGCTGGATTTGGACTCCTGGAAATTACAAATAATTTACTGATTCAGATTGACAAAACGCACCATCGATTTTGCAGTTTGAATTGGCTGTTCATATTTCGATTCACCAGTTTTGTTGTAGCTTGTCCCGAAAGCACCAGACGTGTCGGTTTCGTCGCGGTTAATCTCATCGCCAAAACCAAATGGTCGATGGAAAACCACTCGAAGCTTAGAATCCATAATCAACGACGAATCAACAGTCTTCCAAAACTGTTCCACACTGGGCTGTTCGTCAGTGGTAGCAAAGGCTGTCTGAAAATGAAAAACGAAATGCACACACGTTTTCGTTAAATCTCGACCTGAATCATGAACTTGTGCCGACTTCGCTCACTCTCCAGAGTCTCCGGCGATTCGACCGGCTGAAGCATCACATTAATTTGGGCCTTGTCATTCGCCTTAATTTTGTTAAAAGAACAAAATGAGAAAAAAAAAAATCTTACTTTGATGACGCCCGAATTGGGACGAACACAATAAAATTTTGGAGCAGTTGTTTTGACCTTAAAGTAGACGTCCTTTTGCGATGGATTTGACAATGTAAGATTGGCATTCACATACTCAGTAAACGGTCCTTAAGATAGAATAGGTTAATGAAAATTTTAACAAAAGGACAAACCTTTAAAGCTGAGTTCACTATTTGGTTCAAGAATGAGGACTTGTTGAGGTTTTGTCATTTCTTTATCGATGATAAATGATTGTTTCTAGGTTAAAAAAATGACACTTTTCAGTAAAATTGCCACATTAGGGGTAGGACAGGATCGGTTAACCGGAATCGGGAGCGACGAGAAATTTTTTTAATACAATCGGTTAATTTATCAAAATTTTCCGAAAATTTCCGAGGGGACGATACCGTTCTTGAGCAAAATCGATCTGATTACAGAGTGACCATCGGCAAAACCCAAAAATCATAATAAAATTTTCTTTTTTGTTCTACCCGAGACCAGGGCCGTACAATTTTTCTTTTGAGAATTCTGCTTTTTTTTGGGGGGGGGGTGATCGGCGGTTCGGCGGTGGTGCTCCAAAATTAACATTTGGTCAAATGTCCTCTTCAATGGGGACTCAGTTGTCAACCACTATGCTAAAAACGCTCAAAGCTGGCACAAAATCATTAATGCCTTGTCTGATGCGCTGAAAACTACCGTTGGTAAAAGTAACTGTTTCAGACAAAGGACAAAAGTTATGGGGGCTTTTCCTTCGATTCGCTCGGTCGTTCTCCTCCCATTGCTTCGGCACCTCGGGCGCCCGCCCCACAAATGCTTCCCAATGCGTCAGTGATTTTTAAAAGCCGAAAAATGAATTTTAAACTGTTTCATTTGGAGTACACTTGACTTTTATTTTAACGAACATAGGCGCGTCTCGAAATAAAATACAAAAGATCGTTTTTATTGATTGGGTTTTGTATGGTACTCCACACGGATTCGGCCGTCGATAGGGCGTTTGGATGGCTTTTGTCCGTTCTTTCCCGCATAAACTCCCATCTTCCGGTCTCCTTCTTTAACATTTAAATGTTATGGAAAAACAACAAAAGTCATACCGCAAATTTGCATTCGATTATTTTATTATTGTATTGCAATAAATGTCTCGTCGCCTTCATTTTAGCGAAAGGCAAATCGGTGTGAAGTACATGCAAGTTCCCGACAAATTCGGGCAGTTCTCCGGGTCGTGTTATCGAAAAAAAAACCAAATTAATATATGAAAATATTTACTTTTTTGATGTCCAGTCGAAAATCTATGGTTGACTGTTCAGGAGGCTTCCATTTCAGCAATTTATCAAATCTTCCAGCCACGTAACCCTAAATTCTTTCACTTAGAGTTCGAATAACAAAGTATTCAAACCCCGTTCACAGGTTGAAAAACTAATCCGTCCACCTCGTGACAGCTCAGAAAACCCGGTTCGAGCAGTTTCTGCGTGGATTCAATTGCCCAGAAGCCCTTTCTCCGTACTCCAATTGGCTCCGCTTCGCGCTTCAGAAGACCGACTTTGAACGCCTCGGTTCTTGGTCGAATCAGCTCATTCTCTATCATCTCAAAACGCACATTGAAAGGCTTTTGGCGTAAATCTTGACCCTAAATAAGTGTGCCTTTGTTTTGCCAAATTTTCGGGTTGCGACACCTGAAATTGGATGAGGTCGTAAATGAGAAGGCGAGGAATCTCTCGGTTGTCTGCATGGTCAATAACCATTTCAGCATCAACCAGTGTGTCGTGGACGAAATCGTCCTCCTCCAACGATGAATTTGCTTGTTTTTGTTGTCGAATAAAGGCCATGTTCTTTATTAAGAAAGGGTTGTTGTCCCTGTCGAAGGCGTACACTTGGCCTTTTCCCTCAATCAACACCAAATACCTGGACAAAAGTACATTCTTTTAGGTCACAATATAAATCAAATGACGACATTCTGAAGTTCAATTGCCTCTACAACATTTCACACACATTAGTGCAAAATCGGCGATTTTGCACTAATCTGTAAAATGTCGAAACACAGTTCAAATTACCTAACACCGTCGGCTTTCCATGAGACCATGTACGGTTCTTGCGCCAGAAATTCGATGTTGTTGTTTCCGTGAGGTCCTTCTAATGATACCGGCTGACTCCCTGGGAATACTTTCGAGCCATGGCCACAGAAATGCCTCGTCTGAATCAATCAAACCATAAAACGCTCGTAAAAACTTAGACTACGCGGCAAAAAGATTTGTTTACACTGTAGTTTTACCTTCTCTTGTACACTTCGCCGAACACTCTGATCCTCCACGTAATTTACACCGGAAACTTTCCCATCAATAAACTGAGGCGCATTCTTCCCCGGCCGATCTGATATTGAACGACCAAACGAAAATCAAAATTATCAATAATAAAACACACCCAAATGGCTGTTTCTTGTGTTGTTGACATTGTTCGAGTCCGACGAAGTTGAGGTTGAGGACGCTGTCATCCCCCCAACTCCAGCGCCAATGCCATTATTCGTCTCCGCTGCTTCAACATGAAATGCGCCGTGGTTGGTGAATTCTTCGTCGCTGACCGGACCGTTCCCCCACAAAGGCCTTCCGGGAGACTGAAAAACTTTTATTATTGTATAATTTAAGCTTTATTCACACCCTTATTTCTTTAAAATTTAAATTAAATGACAGATAATTATTATTTTTCCATAAGGGTGTAATGATCAAAAAACAGAACATGGAACGGATTTAAGCTCATTTTAAAATTAACCGCGTTAGATCATGTTTGACATTTTTACGCTAACTTCGGAAATCGAATTAAAAATAATGGGTTTTTTTAGATCCTTCCTTAAAAAGCCACCAAAACGATATGTTGCAAATTCCTGACCGTCATTTCGTCCTCGTCCTCATCTCCGTATCTCTGCCGAAGGTCGTCCAGATAGTGCTGCTTGTAAATGCCGTTCGGCCGACACTCAGCAAACTCTCTGACCGCCATTTCAATGCTCATGCCGCACTTCTCGTACAAATAAGCAGATATGAGAAAACCGGTCCGGTTAAACCCTTTCAAAAAAATCGCGTTTGGTTATGTGTGTTAGATGAATTTATTGAAACCGTGAGTGCAATGGACAACAATTACAGCGTCGGGGTTTTTCTGCAAATTAAAGATATTATTTTTGAAGTTAAAATCACCCCCAACAAAGCGTTCAATCGTTTCAATGAATGCCGTGGTTTGTTCAGCCGTCGGTGCTTCTTCGTGTCCCACCATTTTCATTTTTAGGAATTTGCACCCGTTCCTTACAACCTAAAATGTCCAAAATCAAAGATGAAGCACTTTCTTAAATGTTAGCCTACCTCATCTCCGTTGTAGAAATTATCGGAATTCGTCAAGTCAATCCAAAGCCCAATTTTTGCACCTTTAGCCGCCCCCAACAACGGCATGCGGAAAACGGACGACGGGTGAAAAAAGTATTTGGATGACTCGATTAAATGGTCATAAGAATCGTCCAGCGGAGTCTTCATAGGAAGAAATTTTTGGGCCACCACCTGAAAGTCATTTAGCAATAATTGTCTATTAAAACAAAACTAAAAAGCACATTAACGGGATTTCAAAAAACAATAACCTTTCCCATTGGTGGACAGTAAAGCCAGCGTGCCGGAAGTCGAGTCCGTTGGTTGGCTACGAAATTGCGCCTATTGTCACGTGACGATTCGTCGTTCCCATCCAATGCTAATTTACTATTATTATTATAAACAATTTGGGCAGAGAAATGAGTTTACCCGGGCCTTTTCGTTTCGGCATTTTCAAGAATTGACAGAGCACAAATGAGGTACCTCCAAATGGTTAACTTTAAAAAAAGAAAGAAATGGTAATATACGCACAGGCAGATCCAATATGTATTTTTGTCGAAAAACAATTAAAGAATTGCCGGAGGGTTCATTCATAAAAACACATGCAAATAAAAAAATGGCGATTATGTTAAAAAAGATGATAAACGAAAAACAATCAGAAGCTGTTATTTCGTTTTGATGTTCATCCGCCTCTTATAGACATCGCCTCCCAAGGACAGTTGCTGGTTCGAGTCCTCGTCCTCTGAATCGGAGTCGCCTCCGGCAATTGTCCTTTTTTTGGGGAGGCCGAACGAATGCTGCTCCTGGGAGGCCATAAGCTGAAATGGAAAACAAATTAAATGTTTGGATCAATGAAATGTTATGAATAACCAACCACTAAAGGATCGGTTGTTGTGTTCAGCAATTGGTAAAATTCTTTCTTCACATCCGACGCGCGATAGCCATCAAAGCCGGCATTCGGATCCAACGTTTCTTTAGCATTTGTTTTTGGAGCTAAATGGAAACATCAAAAAATGAATGGAGTCAATTTTAAAGTAATGGTACGTTCGCGGTTGAAACTAGCCAGGCTCTTCATCAGATCTTCCACGTCAACAAAAGGCCCGGAGAAACTCCTCGGGGGAGGCAACAATTGAAGTAATTGGGAGACGATGGGCGGGGGAGGGAAAACGCCTTGGAGAAATTTGAGATTATTTAAGTGCATGGACAAAGATACCCCCAGGCACTGGATGATAAGAGGCCGGGGGCAGTTTCGGCTTGAAGGGCAACATTTGCGAAGTGTCGGGACGAGCGTAACCACCGAGTTCGATGTTAAATCCGACAGCTGGTGTTGAACTGGATTGTTGGGGAGCCCCAACCATTCGTCCATTTTGGAGCGCATTTGGCGGAACAGAAGCTGAAGAACTACCAGCAAATCCATTTTGATGTGGTACGGCAGCCATTTGCCTGGTAATTTTCTGCTGGGAACAAAAAGACCAAAAGCATCAACAAAAACAAATTAATTTGTACCGAAGAATAGCCCATCAACTTCAGCTGGTCGGTGGTGCACGGTGTTAAATGAAGAAATTTGTAACGATCAATCAGCCAAAGGGCCTGCCGATCCTCTCCCTCGGGGTTCACATTTCTCCTCCGTTGGTCAACCTTCAGAACACTCGTCAAATCGCCAACCTGCAAAATAAAAATATATAAAAGTTATGTTATTCCCAACCTGTGATTCGAATTCCAAATATTTGTCCCACGTCTCACTAAAGTTACTAAGTTAGGGCAAAACAAAATCTTGAAATTACGAAGATTTCTCCGGATCCAACGCATTTTCTGAGTTTAAAAGGCGTTCAAAAACAACTCGCGTATTGTTGTCCTCTTAAGTTGGATGCGTTTAAAATTGGACTAAGAAAATAATTCAAAAAATTCCACCATTTAGGTGCGACAAAAACTCCACATAAGCCAGAGCATACTGGGGATCACTTCCGTGTTTTTTCAATCCCAAATCGAAGATTCTCTTGGCCACGTCCGGTCTCTGAACATTGACAAATTGAAACGGCATTGGCACAAAACAATTCTGATCCTTTTCGTAACCTTGCTGCAATAATACTCGAGGAAAGCGGCAGCCACAAAAACGTGAAAATTGCTTCTTTTGTCCTCGCGGGCCCTTTTGAAAACCAAACGAGAGTGCTTAACCCCCTCCGTCCTTCGCACAAATTTCATCAATTGTATATAAGCCTGGGAGAAGAAGCAAATTTTTGCCTTATTGAAATTAAATGTAAAACGTTCTATAAGAAAAGAAAAACTACGAAACGCTCGAAATGAACGCCATGGACAAGAAATGGTCACCAACCAATGTCGGGTCGACGCTTTCGCATGCCAACAATCGGTCGTAGATTTTCTTCGCATTTTCAAACCTTCTCTTCTCCTCCTCAAAGTCCGCGTAAGCAAAGTGCAGCATTTGGTTGTCCTTCATCAGTCCGGAGATCGCTCTTTCGTAAAGTTCTGCAGCAGTTAAATAAATGCAAATAAAGCAGCAACCCTTCCCCATAACTCACTGATAACGTCGGAAAGCATTACGGTGGACAATTTGACGTCGCCTTTTTCCGCTAACTTTTGCGCTGCTTGTTGCTGGAAAAAGGCGGCCTCGTACCAAATGTCGGGCATATAGCCAATGCACAGCAACGACTGCTCATAAGCGTAAATCACTAAACGTTATTTAAAAGAATAAAAACATTACGACCAAATTAGGCCACCTCTTTTGGCCAATTGTCCGTATTCTTCCGTGCCCGTTGGATTGTTCTTTTCCCATTGGATGAACTTCCGCCACAATTCGGCTTGCTTCATTTCCGCACTCGTCCCTCGGGGCGGTATTGAAATTGCTTGGCGATTAATCCCGCGGGTGACCTGCTCGTATTGTTTGGCCATTTTGCGTGCAATCTGAAAAGTAAAAACAAAGAGAAATCAAGAGCAAAAAAAAACAAATATTTTTTAGTTGCCTGATAGTCTTTGTTCGCCTCTGCTATCATTTTCTCGGCAAGTGTCGAGTTGATTCCCTAAAAAAAGACAGAGAAATCCATGAAATAGAAAATAAACCAAAAACCTTCTCAAAAGTGCAATAATCGTTCCATAATTGTTCAATATTTGCCATCGGAGTCGATAGTCCCCGACGGTAAATCTTCCGGATCGCTGTGATTTTCTGATTCTCCGCATATTGCCCGACCGCATTTCTCAAATCAAAAGGGCATTCTTTTTCCATTATAAGTGCAATATAAAACACTTACACTGATTTTAAAAAAGTAACATAGTCCAAGTAAATAGAATAGCTAAATATGGTAATATTATCAAGAGTTAATTATGCCAACATTGTGCCATCAACCTCTGAAAATCCAAGCCGACTTTTTCCAACGCGAAATCGTAGGTTTGAGCCAATTGTTCACGAAATGAAGCCAAGTGGCCTTTGGTTTCTCTGTTAAGAGTTGGAAGGGAAGAAAGCTATTCCAAAGGCTTTTATACAAAATAAATACTTCACATAAAACACGTAACACTTCCACAGATCGATGTTTAGGACTCGGACGAGACACCTTTCAAAAATCTTTACGATCAAATAATATAAACAATAAAAAAAACTTCACCGTTTCAACGTTATCGAAGTTTTTCGCCCTCAACTGTAAGAAACAAAAACATTGTTTCACTAAATGGAGAAAAGGACAAACACCTCATGTTCAATGTAAGCCTTCCAATAGCGACCCGCATTGTTAAACTGAGTAACTATTTTTTCATAGAAACTGCGCACTTGGTCGATCGGTCTTGCCTTAACAGAACGCTTTTGTCTGATCATTAACAAAACTGGAACACCCCACCACCACCACAACCAAACCCTAATTGAATAAAAAGCACAACATGAGATGCCATAATTATTTCGAAGCCAAAAAGCGACCTGCGACTCGCGCAACAGCAAACTCCAAGCGTCAACGTCGAATGTGTTGAGCTCGATGCGCCTTTCTGGGCTTAGCACTGAGTGGAGAGCCATGGAGAGAACTTCGCGACTTTTTTGGTGATTGATTATGTTAAAAATGTTTAATTCATCGGTAAATTGGTCTTCGAATCAAAAGCGACAAATGAAAGTAACGTCAACAAACAAATCAACAATTAATTACAGATGGTGACAGAAAACAAAATGAAGGTGCCATCAATTTTTCCCGAAAAATCTTAGACGACAGGGAACTCGCATAGGAACATTTTCTTCCATATGTCGGACCAGAACCAGATTTGCGCAATTTCTCGATGGGTTCGCCCGTTCTTCGCGCCAAAATGGTTCAATACGAGCATCGAATTTTTTTGCTATTTCTTTTGCTTCTTTGGATTCAGACGATTCGTCGGTCAATAAATTCAATTTCGTCTTAAATTGTTCATATATTTTAGTTATTTAATTATGTGCCAATACCTCATTTATGGCCATCAGCCTCAAGCGCGCCTTATTACTCATTGAAACGATGGCGCCCGCAGAATTCACATTTAAATAAGCGACCCATTCATTCGAAGCCAAATTCAATGTCGAATTTGCGAAAGCCGTCAACTTTAAATTTGATTCCAAATCATAGAGTATGGCGTGCTGTTCCAAATCAGCTGTGAGGAAGAGGACGCGACACTTATCGTAAAAAACACAGTCATATGGCGGCGCTTCTGCGGGCAATTTCAGCTGAATCGGTTTAGCAGCAACCATTTGATCAGACGGATCCGTCAATTTGGCCAAGTCAACATATAATGTCCCCGCAACTGTTAAAGCCACAAGACGTTTGTCGTCCGAATCCACGCAAATCTTTGTGATATGGCTCCCATTGACTTGAAGAATAACAATCGATATTCGAATAATTTAAAATCGAAAAACCTTTCGATGCGAATCTTTGCACCCTTTTCGTTTGTAAATCCAATCGAACCAGATTAAATTCTCCGTGCGCAAAGTACAGAAATCTATTAGTGCAATAGACAGCTTAAAATAATTAAATTTAATGTTTAAATTTGGCTTTCTTTAACCTGAGACTGCTTTTCCTCCGGTGTTCATCTCCTTCCGAGCACTTTCTTCACGCAATTGATCACTGCTCCAAAAAAGCGTGATCAGTTTGATCGTTGCCTCTTCACGACAGGCGTTGTTCTCCGAAAGTAATGCGTGGATTTGGTCCCAATTAAGTTTAAAAACACGGACAGCACCTCCAATTGCACCGGCTAAGGCGAGAAAATTTCCATCGGGCGACGTACAAAACTTAAAACAATTAATTATCAATAAACAATTTGCTACCATAAAAATGCAATCAGTACATGTTTAATGAAGCCCAACCTTCCACTGGCAATTCGAAGCAGTCGTTTTAACCCCGTGCTAAATAAATTAAACATTTTACTTTTAAAAAATCAATCAAAACCCGCCTCTGACCAAAAGAGCAATCGATTGATTTGCACCATAAATCCAAATGAGACAAATGGAGACAGACAATTACGTAGTAAATGGAATTCGTGACAAAAAAGGCGCACTCCGACTTAATTTCCCGATAATTGAAAAACGGCCTCACACCCAAAAGATTACCCTTATTTGGGGATTCGCATGCGTGAATTTGTCGGAGATGAACAGCTCGTGTTCCGACCCTCCCGAAATAAGCCATTTCTTGTCCAACACACAAATTGCTCTCACGTCGTTGGAATGGAATAATCGCTGTCCAGTCTGTTGCCAGTCAAAGCGAATCTAACAAAAAAGAACCGTTTAATTAATTCTATTTTCATTTAACTTACATTATTGTGCGATATGCTCTTTATGATTTGTATCCGGTAATCGACCCCCGCGGCAAAAACCTCTCTGCCATCAGTGGCCATAGCCAAAATAGGCGCCTGATGTGTTTTGAGTGTCTAAATGAATAGTCATTCATTAGCAGCATAACTAAATGAATGGAGGACTTTCAAAAGTGTCCCATTCTGCGCATTGTAAATGCACATTTGCCCGCGTGCATCGCCTGTGAAGAGAAATGTGTCACTGGAAAGCGTAAGTCAATAAAAAAGCATTCTAATCACTGATAAAATTTGCTCACACAAAAACGAGTGACCAAACGACGTTCGCATTCTCTTTGGTGTGAGGGATATCAATTTCCTTGTGCTTGTTCCACTGAGTCTTTTCGTGCAAAAAAAGAGTGAGTCCGTTGACTTTCCCGACCGCCATCATTTGCGGTTTCATCGTTTTAGAGCAGCCAATGGCGGAAATGTGCTCATCAGAGGACAATTTTATGCATTGTACGGTTGAAAAAGTGGGGACTTTGCTGATGGATTCTTCTGCGTCAACAGTGTCCCGGCTGTTTAGCACAAGCAACTCACTGGAACTATTTCCAATCACAAATTGCTTCTCACCGGTCCGAACCATCACGAGAATGTCGGAAACGCAAACTTGAACTCGCTTAAAAAGGACGGGCAATTTACTTTTTCTCAATTCTATTCACTGACGCCAAATTTGCTTGTGAACGGCGACAAAGAAGTCGTACGGCCTCCCGAACCACCGAGCACTGCCCAATTTCCCATCCAAATGAGCACTTCAAAAGTGTCATTCACCGGAATGCTTTTCTCCAAAAAAATCAGTGGCGGTTTCATCGCATTGTAAAACTCCACAACCGTCAACGGACTTTGTGTGCAACCATTTTTGCTATAAATGTTACCAACTACAAATGAAAAAAAACTGACACACCTTTCAACTGCGTCATTTTGACGAATAACGCACAAACGCCCGACCGCACAATTATAAGAAATTTGTTTGACTGTAAAAGCCGGCCTCAGATGGACGTTGCAATGCTCCCCAATGAACCGTTCGTCTGGCCGAAAAGGAGGGAACTCAGGCCGACCAACAGGTTTACTCGTCTTTTCCATTTTTTGCTTTTTCTGATCACCTCCATTGCTGGCTTCGGATGTACGGAGATTTCTTTTATTTTTCATTCTAAACTAAATTAAATCATAAAAAAGCCAACACAATCAAACTATGATAAATTCATGTTAAAAACATTAAAAATGAGAATGTAAATAAAAAGACATAAGTATTTATAAGTGACATGGTTCAATAAATACGGCGATAAATGCAAATGGGTTGTATAGCTGTAATCGAAATTTGGCGAGATTATATGAGAAACATGCGCTGTTGTGATGAAATAAGTAAAAAATGCAAAATATTTGAAAGAATGTGAGAAAATTAATGATATCCAAAAGGACAAAAGCGTTGCGAGGGAAGAGATGAAAATTCATAAATTCAATTTTGACTTTGTTTTTAATTCTGTATTTCTTATAACATTAAAAATGTTTTACATGAACACATGGGATGCGTTACACTATTGGCTTCGTCGAGAAATAAATAAATATGTATAATATCGTAATTTACAGGTCGGTATCGAACCAGGACCCATTATTTGCACTCCCCTCAATGTGATCCTGCCGCAATTCGCCTAACGATGGCGGGTAATTGTACAACTCATTGTACAGCTCGGGCTCCATCCCATCATTTTGCCAGCCCATTTGATGATGCCTGTGTGCGCCATTCGTCCTTTCCAACGTGTTTTCAGCACTCATCGGCTGAGAGTCAAAGCCATTTGACACACCATAAACCCCGGGAGCAATTTGTCCAGCAAAAGTGTTGTTGAAATTTTGTACACGAAGCTGTTCAACGCCCATGTTTTTGAGAATAATCGATGCGTAAGCAGCTAAAAGGAATGACAACAGAACATATGTTTAAGGTGGTATTAAATCTAATCGAAATTAGAGACCAAAATAAAATCTATCCCAAAATCAGTGCCAAAATTTGAATTTGGCCCGGGATCATTCATTATTTACCAATTGATTTGTGCTGCGATGAAAGCGCTGCAGAAATGTATGGCTGTGCTTCATACGTTAACACAGCTTTTGCCCCTTCTCTGCTTTTGGTCAATTGGTAGACTAAGCCCATAATTTCACGCATCATCAACTCATCTTCATTTTTGTTGACTTTTTCGTTTGACATCAACTGAAACCAATAGCAATTAAATCATCGAAGGAGTTCATTTAATTACATATACAAGAAGCTTCATGATTGTGCTCCGATTGAAAATTTGCGAGGCCGACGTGCCATCCTTGGCGAGTTGGTGCAGCGCGGAGATCGCCCCTTCAACCATTTCGAGAAGCGAAACGCCGTCGCAGAGACCGCCCCAGTCCTGGACTAACTGTTTGCCCGATTGTTCTAGCAATTCCAACGAAAGGGTCAAAACGGTGTCTCCATCGGGCGTTTTTTCCTTTAAAATACAATGCCAATTTGATCTAAAAAGACTAATGTTAGCCTCACCGAGAGCATTCTTTTTAGGTTTTCATTGGAAAGTGAACAATTCCTCACGAGGCCCAATGCTGCTTTTACAATGGGCGGTCTTTGTGTAGACAAAAGAGTCTAAAAACGAGAAAAATTAGTAACATTAAATTTGACCCACCAAAATGATTGGGTAAGCAAAACGAAGTTCGTTTTGTGCTTGAAAGGCAAGCGGATGCCGTACTGTACAGTGTCTAAGCGTACAGAGAGCCGGTTCTGTGACATCCTCGATGTTGGAGAATTTTGAGAGAGCACGCGCGAGAATAGGAATTCCGCTGCTGGTGCATACCTAATATTCTCATAATTTAGTAATTAGTCTGTAATTGAGAATTTGTTTAGCAATCAATCGCAAACATAAATGCGCAAGGGTGCCTACCCGTACAGGATCGACCTCCCGCCCATCCCACAAAATATAGAATAAAAAATAATCCCTTTCCAACATATCCATCAATACCAACCGTATTTTTGTTGAGGATATTGTTGCAGGTTAAATTCGATAAGATCCCGCAGGCGCAACTGACTAATTCCTCGTCATTATGGTCGCCAATCAAAGCCACCAATTCCGCCACAAGTGGCGTAAGCGTTTCCAAATTGGTGGCCACGTCCGACAGATTCCTAATTGCACTTAATGTCGCCAACTTTCGCTTGTCGTCGTCTATAAGGTTGAAGGTCCGATGCAAAAGCTCGAGTCCCCCTGAAACAATTCAACAAATAAAAATAAGTTCAAAAATAGTACCAATGGCAATTAGTGATGCCTTGTTTTCAGAGCAAGTGCTAATTGAGCGAATGCAACGGACGACAGCATAAAACAATTTAACATAGACGGAATTCGACTTAAGGATTTCAACAAGATATCGTGGGCCCTGTAGAGATAAAAATGTCAATTTGCATTGGAGATTGTCCAAAAGCAGAAAATAAAGAGAATCGGCGACCTAAATCTAAAGTTAATGAAACACATGGCTTTCAAAATTAAACCATCGCTTGAAGTTTCGGATTTGGCCCCGATTGGGGAATGGCAGTTTGGGGGGCGAGCAAAGGGACAAGAGCCTCCAAAGCGCCACAAACAATTGCCTCCTCTTTGGCCATTTCAACGTAAACCAAAAGATGGTGAAGCGTAGTGACCGCATAATGAATGATCGAAAGAATTGGACATCGAAGCATCCGAACTAACTCGGCAATTCCACCGCTACGAAAAATATGATGCGCCCCGGTTTGGTGAGCAGAAAGATGACAAAGCGCAGCAGCGGCGTGTCGCTTGGTAACTTCGTCCGGTGCACTGAAGCTTATGCCGGTCACTTTCATAATAAAAATTGGACGAACTCAAGAGCTTTGATGAGCGCGAGCATAAGAGGTTCGCTGGAGGCCAAACTGACAACTACCTTATCCTCCTTGGACAAAAGATGAACTAGGCTAGCTGCTTGAAGCATTTCATTCTTAAAGTACACAGTGTGGGCATTACGCAATAACTGTGCTTTACCTGATCATTTGCGTTCAGTTGTCGAATAAGTTGTGGAATGTTACCAGCAGCCTCAGCCGGCGGACTTCTCACACTCAGTAAATCAAGAATCGAGTCCTTAAGTAGCTGACTTGGACGTGCAAAATGAGACACAACGGATCCCGTGTTTTCTCCACTCAATTCTTCATCAATTGAGGCATCTTCATCAATCTGAATCTCTGGAAAAAGTGCTCTACGGACGCGATGTGTTGTTCGCGTGTAAATATCTGAAAGTGAAACGATCTGAAAAACAACTTTATACATCTTAAACAGACCATTGAAATGATTGCTTGTGTTGAATTCTGCATAAATTGTATCGTCAAGCGTTGACATAACGATTTAATAAAATTAAATTTCCCTTAAAAAATAAAACCTAATGATTTTGGTTTTTGTCTATACATTTGGCAAAAATTTTAAATCATAAATTACTTTCAATTTAGGTTTGATTATTTATGAATTTTTATTTTACGTCTCAAATACCTAAACGGTGGTCAATCATTTCGACAATGATCAGTGCCAAAAGTGCCAATTTTAAATAAAATATTGTTGATTTAAAATTTTTCTTTAGCGTTTTAACGCTCTTTTCTTTTAGCCAATAAGAATGTTTTTTAGACACCTTGGCTAAGCCTAAGCGTAGGCTCGCTTAGGCTTAGGATCCAAGCGCTGCGAGCGAAGAGAGCCACCAGGACGTCGAATAAGTTACTTGTTAAAATTAAGAAAGGTAAAATTATTCTTTCAAAATATTTTATTTTTCCATGAATTACTTATAGTAAAAAACATTTTATCGAGTTGCGGAAAAAATCGGGTTTCAATCGCAAAACCTGCTGGTTGGCGGAACCATCTTGACAAATCAGTTAAAGCATTGGGTTTTTGTGTGAAGCCGATCACTGCACTCACTGAAGGCCGTGGGTTCGATTCCTGCCCGGGGCGCTATCATTTGGCTATCTCTTACTAAAAGCCAATTACCGTATTTTTTATAATAGTATCAATTAGTGCCCCCCCCCCCCTCTAGTAATATCGCCTCTGGCAGAAGGTTAAAAAATAATAACCCCGGGGTTATTATTACAGGAAATACGGTACTTTAGCAAATCATAATTTAAGAAAAACGCGGCAACTTTTGTAAGAGAACGAGCGCCCTTTTGGAGCAATTGGAAAAGAAGGCAATTTGAACTGCTAATGAGTGCCAATCACGCTAAATGCCCATTCTACGCGTTGTTTGATCGTTACCAGCTAAAAAGTTCACAAGAAAATCAGATTCAATTTGACTCCTTTTACACGCGCCACTTTTTATGTGCCGAAATGTAATTTCGCCTCGAGATGCATAATCCACGCATCCGTTGCCATTCATTCCCTTTTATTATTTGCATTTCCATTTTCTCACTGCGAGCAATCCATAATATCTGCGCAACTTTGCTGGGGATGGGGAGGAAGGGATCCGCCGCCGATTCCCCCCCCCCTTTTACATAGTCTGTCCATTCGGTGCATTTATTCATCCCCTACGGCGCCATCGGATTTTACACGAACAATCCCCCCCCCCCTTTTACATAGTCTGTCCATTCGGTGCATTTATTCATCCCCTACGGCGCCATCGGATTTTACACGAACAATCCCCCCCCCCTCCGACAGCGTCCGTCGCGTCCAATCGAAATTCATTCCACGCTTTGCTTCCCCTCTTCTCCCATTGAGTCGTTTGCGCACAATCCATTCGAAACCTGACAAAAGCAAAAAAGTGACTTTCGCCCCGTCCGTCGTTTTCTCCCCCAATCGTCCCCCCCCCCCCATTTATTTATAAATATGTTCTTCCTGTTTCGGTCGATCCCTTCCGGATCCATCGTTCGCCCTCCATTAATCCCTCCCATTCAAAGCCCCCCCTCCCTTTGTTCATAATGTACATGAAGCTTTTGCTGCTTCCCCCCCCCCCTTTCGGCTGCCTTACAAACTGTACGAGCACGTCAAATAAGCCGAGCCCCCCCCCCCGCCGCCACCTGTTTCCCTCACAAATTTTGGCATAAATTTGTTCATTTTAATTGCCTTTCTTCGTTTGTTCCTTTTAATTTATATTTGGGTAAATAAAGGTGATCGGCGATTTTCTCAACTCTAATGGTGCTGATTGTGAGTCGGCTTGTCCTTTCGCATCCTTTCCTCGCCATTTTACTTTCTCTCCTCCTTTCAATTGCCGTTCCCGTCACGGTTCTGGTGTTGTTCCCACTCCAGCTGGGCAACAATGCTGAAAAAGTTGAGACATTCGGTGGTAAAAAGAATGAAATTTGTTTTCTAAGGGTTTCGAAACGGACGGAACGCCCTATTCAGGGCCACGTTTGGCCTGGACATTGCTCCAGGTAGTCACCAACTCCCCCCCCCCCCCCCAATTTAACCTTCTTGCTCTTATTAGCCCTCATTGCTTCGTGGAAGCCGAGTCCCGTTCACTTCTGCAGCAGAGCATTTGAAGGGCCGATGGAAGAGACGGTCGTGGACGGACGAGCTTTTGTCCTCGGTCGGCCTCATTTCCTGCTATAATGGCCCAATTCCAGCCAGTAAGTAATCCAAACATTCGCCGATGGCACTTTATCCTTTCCATTTTAGTGTCTTTCCTCTCTCAATTCATCATCACCGTCCCTTCGCTGGAGCATCTTTTCTCCGGTCCAATTCTCCACAAAATTTGCCAATTTCAGGACGAGTTGAAACCTGAATTGACCGCTTTCCACCAGCTAACTCCGTAATTGATGTTAATTAAATGATTTAATTTTAATATTTTATCTTTCAGCCATCGTAACATTTGGAGCGTGCCGAATTATGTGGCATGCCTTACGCCGGCAAACCGTGTGAACTGTTCATTTATCGATGCTGAGGATGTGCTTAAATTCCACGAGGTACCAACATTCTCCTCACTTTAAATATGCATTTTCTTCTTTATTTCCGCTTTTCAACCGCTGCCTCCCCCACCGACGGGAAATTGTTTCATGCCGTCGTAACTGCCAACAGCACATCCAGTGGGCACCGAACGATGCCAATTCGGGTGGCCAACAATGTCCAGATCACTCTAAAGCTGAATGTGCCATTGTTCCAGCCGAGTGTGATGGCCAAATGTGGTAAGTTGTGGTGGGAAATGCTGAATGATCCGATTTGATGTCGATTAGGTTCGACTTTTTTTATCGGATTCTGCCGGTCGATCTGTCCCAGAGGCCGTTGCCCATCAACGCGTTCCTCCCTTTCTATTCTTTCGCTGCTTATCGCCTCCAGGGAATTGGCGTCCCACTGAAAGCCTTCACTGACATTGAGGCCAAATTGAATCAAATATCTGCAAAGAACGAAGATTTTCACCTAAAGGGTTTCTGTCCAAGAATATTTTTTGAGAGATTTATGACCGATCATTTGCAAGGTCTTTCCCTGGAGATTAAGCGGGACATTCTCCTCGAGGCGGCCGTCCGCGACGCGCGTTTCTCAATGTTGGCCGTCCTGGCCGTTTTTCTTCTGCTCGGCCTTTATTCTCTCAGTTTGACGTTCGCCTTGGCTGTCCTCTTTCAGTTGGTCGCCAGTGTCCTATGCTCTTTAGCCGTTTATGTAAATTTGGGAGAATTGTTTTATAAATGAATTATAATTAATTAACAATTATAAATTCGGGAATTGTTTTATGAATGAATTATACTAGTAATTAATTAATTAATATCCATTAATGTTCTTTGCACAGCGCATTTTCTCTGCCGAGTTGCCGCTTCTCAATCTGATCGCCTTCGTTTTGCTGATTTCTGTTGGCGCCGACGGCGCCTTCCTTCTCCTTGACATGTTTCCCGCAACTGAAAAGCTTTGTTTGGACACCTTGCAACAGTGCCTCCGGCACACTGCCAAAACGATGTTTCTCACTCAATTTTCTACCGTTAAGTTAAATTAATGAATTTTGTGGCTCATTTTTCCTTTTCAGATTGTCCCGTTCTTGCTCAATATGTTTTCCAGTGTTTTTGCATTTCGGTTAAATTTACAAAGTTTTTAAATTTTAACATTTCATCCCCAAAAAGCGCTTTTGGCCTGTTTGCCGGTCTCACACTGATGTTCAATTACCTCCTTTTGATCATCTTCTTGCCCTCTTTCCTAATCATCCAAAACCGCCATCTCAACCCATGGCTGATCAGATGGTGGCCCAGCAGGTGGTGGTACTGCTTCCCCAGCTCAATCTCCCAGTCCAGTCTTAACCCTCCACTTCAGTATGGGATGTTTTTGGACGGAAAGGGTTAGAAAGGGTTGTTTTTCTAATTTCAGCCATACGGATTTGCCTTTTTCCCCGACTTCGGTGCCTCTGGCAGTTCGGTTGCCCGCCCGAATGCCCTCCACATGGTTTGAGCGTTTCCATCACTTTCTCCGCACGCTCATCGACGATGTGCTGACGGCGGTGCTTATCCAGGGTCGTTTTGTGTGGCTCTGTTCTCTGGGAATCGTTTTGATTGGTTCGATTTGTCTTCAACGGCCTTTCCTTTCCCCTAATTAGTGTCCCCCCCCCCTCTCCCCTCTTTCAGTCAGTGCTTATGTGTGCGCGACTGAACTTTCGCTGCCCCGCTACAATCCCTTGCAGCTTTTCCGTTCCTCAAACCCTCACGAATACTTTGATCAGGCAGCATTTTTCCATTGAAATCGATCCGACATTTTCCACCCAACAGAATGCCGAACGTTTGTTCTCTTTTGTGTCCGACAAAATCGCCGCCCTCCCATTGGCCGTTCGTCTCGTCTGGGTAATCATTGAACCTGCAATAAATATCAGCAAATCAATTCACATTTAGGGAGTTCGACCGTCTTCCGCAAATTTTTATTTCGATGCCAATTCTCTGTCAAATAAATCGCAAGCAGATCATCGTTTTCAGCTACGAACCGTTGGCCAACTTCGAGCCTTGGCACAACAACTCGAACAAATGCGGGCACTTCCATTCATCGAACACAATGCCCGATTTTGGCCAGAAAGGTGCGCGGAAGGGGGGCTATATATGCTGATTATCACTCGTTCAAGGTTTCTGGAATGGAGCGTTCGTCTGAACTGTGCTTCGAGCGCGGCAGAATTGGTTTGCTGCAATGTTCAAAGTCCGCGATTTGTCAACGAACAATTGGACAGCTGCATCCGCCATTCCACTTCAATTCTCTTCACTAATTATAACGATACCCTAATTTGGGATAATTCGACCCATGAACTTGTCGGGTACACCGTAAGTGGCGACTTATCACCAAATGGAGACCGACCGATTTCTTTGTTTTTTGAAGGCACTTTTGCCCACTCATTTACATTATTCCCATCGTTTCGCCAATCTTTCCGCTGCGTTCGCTCTGTTCGACAAATGGCTTTCCATTGGCAGTCAAGTGTCCTTTCTTCCTGGATGGTGTGTTTATTTATATGGAAGCAGAACCAAAACCGAAATTGGTTTATTTGAAAACAGGTACACGACGGAATGGGCCGGTTTGCGAGCAGTTCAAATCAATTCAATTTATTTGCTGACATTTAGCAATGTCCCAATGGTTCGACTTACAACGGACGATCATTTCTGATTGCAAACAGGTGAGAAGCGTCCAATTAGCAGTCTAATCCAAATCCTTTCATCTTATTTTAGTCCATTTTCATCTCTTTCGTCGTCGTCTTCGTCTTCGCCTCATTAATACTTAGGTGTTAAACATTGATAACATTTGCGTTAACTTTCGGGTTTACAGATTAAAGGCATTCTGCGCAACAATTACCATTTTTTGCATTGTTCTCACCACCATTGGAACACTGGTGTTTCTGGGTAAAATTCGTTCGGATTCAATAATCTAACAAATGAATCCGAGGCTGGGAGATCGGTGTGCTGGAAGGAGTGATCATCGTTTTGGTGGTTGGGCTGTCCTTCGACTACACTCTCCACTTCGGGGCGCTGGTCGCATCCACCGGATGCGCTCAGCACAGAATCCAGAAGGCGATTCGTGGAGCCACACGACCCGTTGGAATGGCCGCACTTTCCAGTAATTAAAGTTCTTTAAAGCGTTTTGACTAATTACGGTTACCGTAATTCAAATTGCATTTAACCCTCTTTTTTTGTTGTTGCCAGTTTCAGTCTCATACAGTGCTTTTAGGCATTTTGGCCGGAGGTTGTGTCTGATCGATTCATCCGACATTAATCCTCATTTTTTGAGGTGTTATGCTGTTTTCGGAAACGCATGCATTTTTCCAGGCAATTAATTGAAATTAGATCATTAAGTCCCAAAAAACGCTAAACTTTACCCAAAAGGTGTCCCTGTTCCTCGTCATTTGCAGCTCCATAAGGTGATTTGGTCGGTTTTGCATACGTTCACCCGCCGTTGTTGTTCAAGTTTGCTGTTTGCCATTTTCTTCTTCCTTCCGCTCATTTACACTTTGATGCCATCCTTTTCCGCCGGAGGGGAAAGCGGCGGCGCCGGGGGCGGCGTCCCTCAATCAGCAGCTCGGAATTCCGATTTAACAGAGAAAGGCCGTGCCACCAACCGATGTGAACAATGTCTCCCACTTCAAGCAAAAGTTGAATGGAAAAATGCAGAGATGTAATGGAAGGAAATGGTGGAAGGCTTTCATTTCTTTTATCACATGTTTTTCTCAGGGACAGTGCAAAATATTTACAAATTAAAATTATACCTTTTCGAATTAACTCGTGCCAAGCCGTTTCAATTTTTACGAGTTCTTTACTTTCCACTTTGGCCAAAGTTAGTTAAGAGGCGGGCCAAATCTCTTGGGACCGCCCGTCAGCCCTAAAATTTGGGACCGGTTGGAAGGAAGACGTCTCCGAGCATATAAAACTTTCCAAATTTCAGTTTTCGACCTTTATTTTTATGAGGGCAGGCGGGGCGCCTCGGTAGCTCAGTGGAAGAGCTGTTCACAGATTGGGTGAAGGTCGTGGGTTCGAGTGCCACCCGTCGGGTTTACCATATGGGAGTGCGTTTACTTTTAATATTTTTATCTGCTGGACGGTGAATCGAATGGCTTTGCGTTCGTTCTCATTGCTTCACATCCTTTCATCTTTCATTTACCCACCATTTTTTTGTCACTATTTTCCGTAATGTTCTTTTTCTTAAACAAATCCCATTGTTTTGTTTGGAATTTACTCAATCTTATCCGGTCCCGACTGCTGGCGTTGTCCCCTTTCTACCAGCAGCAGAAGCCTCTTCTAACCCAAGTGAGGATGTGCCCGCCCGCCCTTTTCTTTTTGTCTTCACACAAATTTGGCTCCCTTTTTCCTTGTGGGTTTTTTATTATAAAATTGAGTTGTGAATTCCCTTTTCCTTTCCTCTTTTTGGCATTCTTTTTGTGCCGTTTATGCCTCCAAAATTGTTTTCCGCGCGAATTGGTAAGCAAGCTAGTAAAGTATTTAGATGGATGGGTAAATTTAAATTTAGCAAAAAGTTGAATAATTTGAATAAAATTTAATTCAAATTTCAATGTTATCAAAAAAACACAATGCCAACCCATTTTGGCCAACTTTTGGTGGTTCAAAACTTTCTTCCTAGTGGTTTCCGGCACAAACTTCTTGTGGCTTCGTACTCCGCTCGACGAGAGAAATCGCTTGGTAGCCCACAAAAAGTAAAAATTCCCGAGGAATTGACTATATACTTGAAAGGGTGTTTAAGCCATGAATTTCCAAGCAGCCTGTGGATTCGTTTCTTTTTCTTTTTGGCTTGTGCGATAGCTCGCGTAGCCCATGGGATTAGTGTACGAAGGAAAATGGTGGAAAAGTGAAGATGGAAAGCTGAAAAAGAGCGGGGATGGAAAGGAATGGAGAGAAGGAAAATGGTGATTAACTTGTTTAACCCGCCCAGAAAACGGGAAAAAAAGCCATTCATTGAAGGCTGAAGACTCCAACACTCCGAAGAGGAGTTGCAAATTTAGTATCCAACCAATTACATAAGCATCCATGATTTGATCCATTTTACGACTTGCTGTTTTAAGGTATGATTGCTTCGAGAGACAATGCAAATATTTCTTCCGCAGAACTTTATTCGTTAAAACACCATCACAATGACCGATCAAAGTCGGCTAAAGCGTGGAATACGCCCGCATCCTTCAATGACAATGAACGACAGGATCCTTCAAAGGCGTCGACCTTCCACAGCAACGTGCCATCGCTTGATTGGCTTGAAATGCTAGAGAAAGAATTTGACAAGGCATTCGTGGACATTGATCTTATGTTAGGTGAATTTGAGCCTGATCAGGTGGGGAAGAACCGGTACTAGTCTAGTTTGTACCCTTTTTTGCATCAAATTTTTTTTTACTTTGCTTTCATCTCTAAGAAATCGCAAAAGTATAATGACAACGGCAAGTAATGATTGGATTCATGCTTTTTGAATGCTTTAGAGGCCAAAATTGATTTTTGGAAAATATTGAGTCTTCGACAATTTGGGTCCGGGGTTCGAGATCGGTCGAAACAGAAGTTTAAAAAATGCAAAAAGGGGATATGAATTAAGCGATTTCCAAATTTAGCGCAGGAATTCCTAGCTTTTAGACCGAAGTTGTCTATGAGTGTCGACATAGATTGGTAGCAATAAGCAGCGTTTTTGCCCAATTTAGCCAGAAAACCCAACTTCTTCATCATCAAAAAACCATTTTGGAGGTAATTTTTCTCTTTAGAATTGACTGAATTTCTATCTAAAATTTGATAGACGAAATTGGACGAAAGTAACGAGCAGTTAGTTGAAACGAAGGCATCCAACTCCATTTTGGAAGACGAATTCCGAGTACTTATGCTGCGAGTGCACTCTCTTCAATGCCAACTTTACTCGAAGACAGCTCCACACGAATCGGACAGCATCAAAAAGAAATTGGTAATGCAAAACATTATGATGGATTCTAAAAATTTTAAATTTAAGGAAAAAGAAATGCAAATATTTCACAACAAAAGTCTACCAACCGCAAAATTTTTAGCCGAAATGCCTTTGCTTCAAAGAGAAAATTATCGATTGCGATCAATAGTGAATTTATTGCAAAGTGAAGTATACGGAGCTCGGTTGGCTGCGAAGTATTTGGACAAGGAACTGGCTGGAAGGTGCCTTCCGGAAATTAAATAATGTTTTAATTCAGTTTCAGAATTCAACAAATCCAATTACTGGGAAGAGAAATGCGCGGCAGAGATTATGACCATCTTTGGAATCAATTAGAAGCCGAAATTCATCTTCACCGACATAAAACAGTCATTAAAGCGTGCCGTGGCAGGGAAACCACAGACAGAAACAGCAACCATCTCCAACAGCCACTTGACCCGAAAACGCACTCCTCACGTCTACCTCTGAGAGGTGCTGGCCGACCGAGGAAGGTGCAAGTGCACAAAGGCTGTGGAGAGGGACTTGGAATCTCCATAACTGTTGGAACTTGGAACACGCTTTTATTGTGCACCTTTAACTGTTTTTTTGTTTAAACGAAGGGTGGAAGGGAACACGGAGTGCCCATTCTGGTCTCAGAAGTCCATCCTGGACAACCTGCTGATCGCACTGGAAATCTCTTCGTCGGCGATGCCATCCTCACTGTCAACGGCATTGACCTACGGTCGGCAAAACATGCCCAAGCAGTTAAGATACTTGGCAACGAGGTTGGAAATCTGTGCATGGTTTTTTTATTATCACAGGTTCTTCAGATGAGGAAAAGCGAGAATTTGGCGCTTCAAGTTGTCTTCGTCCGCCCGGACATGGACAGTGACGATGAATCAGTTGTGATGGCAGAGAGCGACGATGGAACTTTGTATAATTATGCCTATTTTGTTTTCAAAAATATTTTAAAGGGTTAACATCTACGATTCGTACTTTACTGAACCGAGCCGATCAAACGAAGAGCGGAACAAAAATTCATCCGATGCTGCTGGTAGTAACAGCAATGCCACAATAACTGGGTCGCTTCCAATCGTTGGCAGAAGAAACCTTCACGTTGCCATAACGGTACTCAAAATTCGGCTTCTCGTTCCCCCCCCCCCCCAGCGATTTTAGACACTTTTCAAACATAATAACTCCTTTCTTTGACAACCAAATTTTACAAATTTAGTAACATTCAAAAGCTTAAACCGGCCGGGGGGGGGGGGGAAACAAAGCGCACCCCTCAAAATTGGCCAATCAGCGTATGAATAATATTTTTGTTTTAGTATATAACCTTTTCCTTAACTAATCAATCAATAGTACGTCCATTACGCCCGTTTTATCAGACTCCGTCTTCATCCGTCGACCATCAAATGGCGCCTTCTCCGTCCTCATCACTGTCTTCTGCCTGCAACAGCGTCACCAACTCCCAACACCGCCTCTCATCCTCAGCGTCGTATGAGTCTGCCATTGAAGATAACTCCGAGCAAAGCGTACATTAAGCAGTAGCACCTCGATTTAAATACTTATTTTTAATCAGTTTGTTTGTAAGCACAGTAAAACAATTTTGCCGGATCCGCGGGAATTCTTTTAGAATTTAATCTATTCCGTTACGAAAATAGGTTTACATTTGTTTTTTCTACCATTTAAAATCCTTCCGATCCGGATTTCAAAATTATGCCTCGGATTTTTTGGACAATTCAGAAGAATCCCAAATCGGGAGCGTTCTAAAAACCCGGATCCGCGCACAAATTATTTGTATTTGGTTAGTAATGTTTATGACCCTTTGCTCTTCTGGACTATTTTCCAAAATTTTTATAATAAATCGCATTTAACTCGTTCGTCATTTTTAATGGATTATACTTGGTATATAAGATTTCACCTCTTATCATTTTCCAAATTTTTTTATCATTCTGCCCCGTAGTTTTAAGCGTTTTGGCCAGTCAAGGCATTTCACATAAAAATAATAATAATAACTTCGAATTTGGCGAAAAATAATAATATAACTTCGAAATTGGCGTCTTTTATCATGCCGCCACTCACTGTTTTTGGCTTGTGAGGTGTTCGGATGGACCCAAAGTCGGCTGGGACGCGAATCAATGCCAGGTAAATCACTGGTTTTCTGGAATTTCTGTGCTGGTTCTGAGGTTAGTGATTAGGTTGTTTTTTTGTTTAGCCTTTCAAGTACGTTTTTACCTTTTTGCGCGTTCTCATTAAGGTTTGATTTCGTTGGTTGACGTATAATGTTTTCATTTGGCAATTTTACCGAGATTAGTGGTTAAATGTTCATTCTCCACTTGGTTGGCTTGCTTTACTGCATATCAAAGCCTTCCGTCTCATTGACCCGCGCCTTTCCCCCTTCTGTCTGTGCGACCCAATCTTCCGCGTCTCCGTCCATCCGTCTCTCTCTGCACGATCGATGGATGGACGGACGGACAGGCGACGGTGGTAGCGGGTGCGGTGGAGAGGGCGAAGGCGGTGATGGGGGAGGGGTCGACGAAGTCATCTCCAATCGCTGCGACGTTCCCTCCCTATTTTTTTACGGGGCCTCCGTCCAACAAACCCCCCCCCCCCCCCCCCCCCCTCCCCCCTCCCCCCTCCTCTTCTGTGTGTATTCTCCACATTCCTACCGCTTCACTCTCATCCCCCCCCCGCACTATCTCCCCTCCTCCTCCTCACCCATTCATCCGACCATCCATCCATCCCCACCCATTCCCTTTTCCATCACTCACCCACAATGTTCGATTAATTTTTGTCACCAACACATTCATTGCTCAAACCAACTTTCTTTCTTCTTTTGAATCAATTTCCGCTTGAATCCCCGCAGAAATTCCAATAATTGATTTGGTATAAAAATAACGAATTTAAAAATTCGTGGTTGGGTACTCTTTTACGAAATTTAGCTGCAACTCCCGTCGAGTTTTGTCTTCATCGGACCTCTGGGCGATCCAACCCGCCCCTCCACCTGTTTATTTTAAATTTCAGGTCTGTTTTTAGTTTAATTTAATTAGTTTTAATTGGAAAATAAGTCTCTGCAAGACCATCAGCAAAAGTCTTTGTCTTCATTGGTTCATTTCACGGGCTATGAGCCACAAAATTTGTTTGGTTTGAAAGAGAGAGCTTACACTGCCATTGGAACGGAAGAGGAAAAAGAATCCGACAGAAGTGAAGGTGGGCTTTTTTTGTTATTTAAATTTTCTGTGGTGGGTGGGTGGGTGTGAAGAACATCGAATTTAGAAGGAATTAAGCCAAAAGTCCCCCCCCCCCTTCCTCCACCAGTGTTGAAATTATAAGAATTACAGCAACGGATTCCTCGTTTGTTTCATTTGCCCTTTTACAGCGCCATATGTCGCGATTCTCGATTAAAGTTTTGGTGAAAAACTCCAAAAACAAAGAACAATAATTTAATTTTACTATTGGTAGTTTCTGGATTTTGCTTTTAAATTTTAAAAATCTAGAATGCCCATTTTCATTCATTTTAATGTATGATACGAATAGTAATAATCTGTAGCATCGCCCTCCGGTCACTCGTCTTCGGGGTGTACGTATGCAATTTCTTCGAGTAACGAAAAGGACAAAATGTTGGTAGCGGCGGGCGGCGGTGACGCAGCTGAATGTCAGCAGCCGAATGAACTCCCCGTAAGCGACAACAATTCGGGCAATTCTACACCGCGCCAACGCCGGAAGAGACGGTCCGCCGCGGAGAGACGGGAAAGTCATCGACGACGATCGGCCGCCGTTGTGAATGAGGCAGTTCATCTGGCAAACCAATTGAACGGTGGGTGGGTTGGCCGTAATTTTTGTTTTTTATTTAATTGAAGCATTGAGGAATATCCTCTGGACAAACTCCTCGAATGCCATTCTCTTTTTTAGGTTTGCCACAACATAAACAAAAGCATGAAAACGATGGAGAGAACGAGCCGATCTTTGCTAAGCCTTTCTCGCCCATTCCCGACCATTCGGAGACCGGAAACGACGAGATCGGCTTTAACGAACCTCCCGAGCCGTCTGTGCACGCACCGGGTGATGAGAGGGAGGGGGAGGAAGTTTCTGAGTGAGTAAATTAGTGTAAACTAAGCTGATTCTCGAGCGTTTAGCCTCTTCAGTCAACAATTCAACGGGGAACTTATGATGGAGAAAATTGGCTGTAGAAGAGCAGAGGCGACGACCTCCGACAATGTTTTTGTTTCGGCGCAAAACAATTAAGTTTAATCCATTTTCTATTTTCAGCTCATGTCTAATGATGTTCTGTTGCAAAGTTCCTTCGAGCACAGACGCTCCATATCGGCCGATCACCTTTTGCATGGCATCGGATTAAGGAGAGAAATGCTTTTGTTAGAGACCGATCAATCGGACTTGGCGGATGCGATTCATATCAAAGTGAAGTGTAAACAAATTTTGTGATTGGTTTTCCAAATGTTTAGATGCAAAGCACTTTTGTGAGCGGTAGCGACTCCAACAACAAAAAATTCTGGCGGGAGGAAGGCGAAGGAGAGGAAGAAGAGCAGACAGAAGCAGAAGGAGTCGCCTGTGGGCAGAAGAAGCAATTCATGCAGCCAAATTTGAGTCATTCGCCTTCCATCGCCAACAAACGACCGCCGGTTTCTCGGAAATCGCCGCTTTTGGCACAAATTCAAAAACAGCAGCAGAACTCTGTCAATTACAATGTGCGACTTTTTATAGACGGATTGAATAATCGTTTTTTTTTTTTTTTTTTTTCAGGATCCGACCTGTTCCCCATTCTCCCCATCTTCCAAAGCTCGATGTGCTTCTTCAACGACCAAATCCAAAGAAAACAGGAAGGAAGAAGTTCCCGCTGCAGAAGCCGGTTCGCTTTCTGGACCCGAACAGAGCTTTCAATCGGGTGGAAGTGACACGTCGAAATGGGAGAAGGAAATTAACAAAAGGTGGGAAAATTGAAATGTGAAGTGCCCGTAACGTTGTATTAAGCGTAGCGTTATTAAAGCTTCTGTTTCCCATTGTTTGCGCTAATTCCCCCCGTACAATTCCATTTTTCTGCTTTTAAACCCCTAGCTGTACAACTTCTCCATTTGTTTTCAGCTCAGAATCGCATGAACAACAGCTTCATCAAGAAAGAAAAAAGAAGGGTAATTGTAAGCGTAGGAACTCCTCCGTCTCAACGGTTTCTGCGCCATGCACACATTCAATTCCCACGACATCCAACGTTCTTTTGAACCTGGTCGACCGATTTGTTTCAAAGCGACAATATTCCGATAGTAATCTTCTCACATCTGCTGGGAATAAGCCAACATTTGGCGAAAGTTTTGGACGAAGAAGTTTCAAATGGAATTTGTTTTGGGGACGAAAGGAAGGGAACAATGAAAAGCGCAAGGAAGAAGCTGTTGTCGTGGACGATCACAGAAGTTCAAGAAGGAAGAGTGGAGATGAGGAGGAAATAAGAGGGTATCGGAAGAAGTGTTGTGATCAGCGGAAGACGAGCTCACGACTTGGTACTTTGATGGAGGACCTGGAGACAGGGGAAGACAAAGAGAGGAAGAAAAAACAATTTGCTGAGGAGATACATTTGGAGAATGACAAAAAGCGTTTTGAAGCTGCACTACAACTGCCCGTGCACAACGAACATCATTTGGTGAGAATACGGGTAAACAGATCGATGGAAGTGGAGGACAAGAAAAGTTGCCATGTGGACGGGTCGACTATGAAAGGCTCAAATGATTTAACATCGCAACGGTTTTCACTGATTGGCTCATGTGATTTGGCGAAGTTGGAAGAAGCCATAGAGTTGAAGACGAATGGGGTGAGGAGAGCGACATCACTGAGGGAGAAGTACAGAATTCGGCAAGAGGACAGTCATAAGTTGGAGCTGTTCTTGAAGGAGAGAGGGATGAGGAGGAGGGAGGAGGAGGAAGAGAGTGACGAAAACGCTGAAGGAGAGATGAATTTGGAACACTTCATGCTTCTCCGATGCTCACGGCCAAACCCATTTTCAGCAATACCAATCTCAACTGAACATTTTCAGCAACAAGCTCCGCATCATTCGACCAAAAATCTCAAGAAAGCGATCTCACCACAATTGAACACAGCGCCATTAACAATGCCCAGAAAAAAGAGTTATAATTTACCGCGTAAATCTTCCATCAACGTTCATCATTTTGGGACTTTGAAGCGAAAAAAAGGCATCGCAAATGCGCAGTTGGCCCGTAGACGAAGTTCTTACGTCACAAAAGCTCAAGTACTTATGGCAAGAAACAAAATACAAAAGGACGAGGAGATGAAGGAGGACAAAACAACGGAAGACCATGGAACTGGAGAGAAGAGGGCGACGGAGGTCAGCGACAGAGGGAAGGAATCGGAAACGATCAATCCGGAGGTCGTCGTAATACGGAGAGAAAAGGCCGATATGTTGACCAAACAGCGTGGGGCAAGTGTTAGCAGTTCGTCGTTAAGGCAATTTCTGGTGGGAAGCGAGCGGAAGGGCAGCAGAGGAAGCAAAGTGGCGCCGAAGACGAACAGCACGAAGGGCGCGTCTTTAATTGTTGTCGAGAAGGACAGGTGGGACGGACGGAGGAGAATGCGGCATTTTGTTTTGCTGATGAGCTTTTGCTTTGCTTCAAGCTTAGGAAATGGGGGGGGGTGCAATATGCCAAAAAGAATATCTCGCTTTTTTTTAAAGATAACTTCAATTTTAGAGCGGAGAGGAGTAAGAAGCGGGAGTCAAAGACCAATTCTGCAGCGCTTCTCGGCACCATTTGGTCCATTCGTCCACGAAGGAAGGCATGTTTTGTAACATGTCATATTGTACATTAAGACGGGAGCCATTCATTTTTAGAAGGAAAACAACAGAAGCTTGGCCAATTTGTTTAGTCAGCAAAACGAGCAGACATTTGTGGCCAGCGAGGAAAGGACAAATGCTGACGGTGGGTTAACGTTTTGACTGAATGTTTTGGCCATTGGCATTTTATAGTCTGAAGGGTGCCAATCTATCAGACTTTAAATTGGTTTGGATGAGTAAATGTACAATCTGGTGGCGGATTGGTTAAATTCCTATTAATATACCCTAGGGAATTTGCGTGATGTCATTACTGCTTGATGATGTCATATTGCACTCCTAATTATCATATTCTGTCTCTATTCCTTTTTGTGACCATTCTATCCCTTTTCGTTCGCCGCTCGGTTTATTACGTGCTCTTCCATCCCCCCCTCTCCCCCCCCCCCTTCCCCCGCCTTCTCCTTTCGTGATGTTATGATTATTTGAGTATATTTGATTGTTTAAAATTGTACGCTGACATTTTGCGGATGTTCGGCGGCCGATTAAAGGCTAAACTGACAAAAAATGTTTCTTTTTGGACGGTTTGCGAATTGATCGATCGATGGTTTTCCTCCCCCCCCCCCCCCCCCCTCTCCATTCCTCCATTCCGTCCTGCCGAAATATCGTGGTGATTTTGGTTGAATTTGTCCCTTATTATGGGAACTGAAGTCTGAATCAGCTGGCATTCTCTTCTCAATAAAGCCGGGGGTGGGGGGGGAGGAAGAAAAGAATTTTGAAATATTCAAATTATGACCGTAAATATATGCATAATATTGTGTATAATATACCTTTTACATTTAGTGTGCAATTTACCCGTTTATTTTTTGTCCTTATTTTTGCTCCTTTCGTTTGTCCAATTTATAATGTTTTTTGCCCTCCAGTTTTTTCGCTCCTTTAGTGCACCATTTTGCCAAATTCAGCAATAAAATGTCTAACGAACTCGCCGATCAGCCGTCAGTCATCAGCAGCACTCATCACTCCACCTCCAATCTCCCCCGAAAGTTTTTACCACAACACAAGAGGAGTTTGAGCAGTGGTTTTTGTGAGCAGTGGCAACAGGAGACGGAAACGATGAACAAATGTTGCGATTTTGCCGTTAGCCGTGAAATTCAATCGGCGGGAAGAGCACGAGTGAAAATAGTACGGCTGAAGGGCGAATCTGTGCCGTTGCTGAACAGAGTGGCCGAGCTGGTGGAGGAATTTGAGAGGGGCGACCCTTCGAAGAAGAGGAGAGGACTCGGCGGAGGATACGACGACGACGACGAGGCGAATGTTCGACTGCTCATCTCGAGAAATAGTATCCACGGGACGTTGGGCAGAGCGTTCTCAACCGTCGATTCAAACGCCGATGACTCCTTCCCATCGATAAATGAGTGTGTTTTAGCCACCGCATTTCTTCTCACCGCCCACCTCATTTTTCGAACATTATTATTCAGTTCATTGACTGTTTTGCCGCCCTTCATGACACAACGGCCTCACCATCTCTCTGCTCGGTCCAGACCCGGTCTTTACTTCGACTTCCGTCGGCCTAGCTTACCAAATAGCGTTATTGCTGCGCGAGAGATGAAGCGTTCGGTGGAGTCGGAGTCGCCTTCTTCGCAGCCCGGCTCATGCACGCTTCTGCACACGTTGAGGGAGGAGAATGGACACACGACCGATAGTGAAAATGACGAGGAGGAAATTGAACTGCTCGACATGCTGGAGATCATGAATGAAGATGAGGAGGACAAAATGCAGAGTTTAGCGCTTGATCGACCGCGCTTGTTGTCCCCTCAGCACGACGCTCTGCAATGCGGGGGTTATCGATCGCCTTCACCGCGAGAAATGAAATTTTTGAGGCGAAAGCAACAAAATGCTCACAGAAGAGGCAGCGTACAACAACAAACGCAACATCAACAAATGGAAAGGCCAAATTGGAAGTCGCAAACCGATTTGAGAGCCTTGGAAAAACAGTATCTTTATGATGAGGAGGAAGATGACAAATTGGGCATCGATAAAAGCATTAGGAGTTGGCGAACTCCCCACAGAACAAGCAGTGACAAAATGATGAGTAATTTGCCGGTCTCGAAATCGCCGTCCAAGAAACGGCGCAAATCCGCAATACCTCAACTAGACGGGTTCAATATGGAGCAAAAAATGCGCCATTTGGTCCGTTTTTTGAAAAAGAAAGGCGACCGAACGTCAGAAGAAAGCCCCGTGTCTCCGTGCAGGTCGCCCTTCCCGCTCGACCCTTTCCATCGCCGGTTTTCGATGGCACCAGTCGTAAAAGAACTGCGGGTGCCGCCAGAGGGTCAAAAAAATAAATAATTACTCATCCAAACAAATGGCCTAAATATTACATAATTTTTTCTGAAATTTTGAATTTGGGAATATTTAGGTCTTCCGGACGTTTCTGCAAACAGTTCTACCAGAAAGCACACAACGGCACAATCGCCAAGTTCCACAGCCTTTTCGTTTGATCAAATTCCAGACTTGGCCTCTGTTCTTTCTCCTGCCATTTTCACTCGTTCTCAACTGTATGTACAAAACGGATGCAAATCTTCTTTTGTGTTCATTATTGTTTTTTAGTAACAATCCTCGTTGGGATGACTTGGGCATTTGGGATGAGGAAGAGCCGAGTTGGACAGCAAAATTTCCAACGGAAGCACAGAAATTAGACAATACAGAAAGGAAAAGGTAGCAAATGCCGTCCCTTCACGTGTTGTTCGATGTGTCCTTAACACCGATTTTAACATTCAATAGGCAAAATATTATATACGAGCTGATGATGACGGAGAAGAACCACTGTCAGGTGCTTGTACTGCTCCGTCAGGTTTACCAGGAAGGACTCATTCGCAATGGAATTCTGGACAAAGCGACTGTCAAAAAGGTACTTCTAACAATCGTTTGGGCTAATTTAAGTGTTCCAAAATCCGAAATCATTGAATAACCTTTAAGCTGGTTCCGGATGTGCTCGACATTCTGCTCGATTTTCACCTAAATTTGCTCCGTCGTTTTCGAACTCGGATGGAAGCGACAATTGTACGCGACATTTCCGACATTATCTGCGATGGGTTCGGTGACAGTCCAATTCGGTGAGATTTGTGCAATGTTTTGAAATAACAATTTATTATTTGCCGTCGATCGGTCAGATCCGCCACCATTCAATCCTACACCGCGTTCTGTTTGTCCAGAGAACACAGCTACCATTTGTTGGCCGCTTTGATAGCCCAAAAAGCGATTGTTCGAAAGGTAACCGAAGAATCGAAAGTTATAAACCTTTAAAACAAATTATATAAATATTTAAACTTTTCTTTTAAATGTACATTTGTGCACCTATCGACCTACAATTTGGGTTTTCTTCTTCAGTTCTTCGAGTTCCATGAGAGTGAGTACAAAGACCGTTCGTTCAAGGCCTGCATGCTGTTGATAGCCCAGCGACTGACCAAATACCCCATTCTCATTGAACAGGTTGGCAAGGCAATTCATCATCGTAATAATATTTATTTGATTTGTCCTTTCAGATTTTGAAGTACGAATCGTTGGCTGACCAAAAAATAAAAATGCAAAAGGCACATTTTGCTGTCAAATCGTTTGCCTTGGAAATAAACGACGAACTTCTGCGCTACGAACGCAAAATCCAATGGGAAGCGGTGAAAAAGGCGCTGGAAAAGAGCAGCACTGGGAAATTGGTGGGCGAATTGAAAGACATTTCGAATATATTGCCCCCTCCCCCTCTTCTTCCCTCAGATCGACCCGAAGTCCAAGCAGGACTTCACTTACGCTGACCTTGTCGAACCGGTCGAAGAGGCGAACTCGGAGCACGAGTGGGGGAGAAAGGTGCATTTGGTGCAAAGGGTGTTCTGGAGAGAGACGATGACTTCGCCGGATGTGGAATGTGTGTGGGGTTTATTGTACTGAAGTGACTTGATAAGAGATCATCGAGCAATCGTCACCATTTTTTGCGTTCAGTGCGTCTGCTCCTCTGCGACGATATCATCGTGTTCCTCCGTCCCAAAGGCGCTTCGATAGGCAGCGGTGGGACAGCGAGCGGGACCGGATTGGACAAGAAGGAAGTTGGTCATCGACGGGCCGAGCGATCCATGGAAATATTCCCTTTCCTTTAGCTGCCCCTCCAATTTTTCCGACACAACAGCCATTCGGGCGTTCTGCCGTTGTACAATACACTCGTCAAGGGGGAAAATTTGCGAAGGTACGACCAAAGAACACAAAATTTAAAAAAAAATATTTTAATTTTATACTTATAGGAAGAGTTTGTTGCTGATTGTGACTGACAGGGAACAGCCCGATTTGTGAGAACACTTTTAAACTATCGCCAATGATTTTTGGTTTAGAATTCAACTCGTTTTTCCCTCTTCTCCCGAAATGGAGCAGTGCGTTCATGCAATAAAACTGGCTAAAACGAATGCACCAAAATTCGTCCGATTGTCCAAACGGCGCGTTTTCGAGTTGAGTCAACGGTCCATTGGCGAGGGAACTTCGGCAGCAGAAAAGGAATACCAATCGAAAATGGACGCGTGGCAAAGAGAATTGGAGGGAATATTCGGTAAAGGGAATAAATGTTCACTCAAATCGACAAAATTGAGGCAAATTTTCCGAAGGGTTTTTGACTTCATAATCGGTCCTGGGACGGCAATTGTTCTAAAATGCTGAAATTATTTAAAAATAAAGCGACGTACAGCGAAGACTCGGTGTTGGTCGACTATTTTGAGTACCGGATGACCTTCTTCGACACAATTCGTGCCCATCTCTGTCGCTGTCCCTTCCGCCATTTCACTGCAGGCGAAGAACAACAGCACAAACGCAATTCGGACAGAGAAAAGGAACGGCTCAGCGTGTTGCTGAAGGCAAAGTTCGTCGAATTGGCGCGGAAACGAAACGGAGCGCTCGCCCATTTGGTGGAGAGGGCCCAAAGAGCTCGGGACGCGGATTTGCCCTCGTTTTTTGACGATCTTTACGACCTCGGAGTGGCAGGGAGCACTCCGCTGCAGAGGTTAGGGGGGGGGGGGAAGAGCGGCATTTGGGAGGGGCACTTTCAGAAAAGATTTTTCGTTTTGTGGTGCCTGAAGGAAAAGTACGGAAAAAAGATTTATTTCAAATGATCCGGTGAAACCATATACAGAGAAAGAGAATGCATTTTGACTAACCGTAAATTTTTTGATTTAGTTCATCCAGCTCAGATGAACATTTTAACCAAGCGATCGGTTCATCGGACAGTTGCGAAAATCAGACAAAAATGCCCGAGGGCGGCGGGAAGAAAAAGCCGCGCAGAGTTTGCACTTATCACGGCCATGGATCGACAGAACAGAGTGAGTTGATGGATAGGGAACGGACGAATTGAAGTTTTTGCAGAAAATTTGTCCAGCTCCTCCGCTTCCTCCGCTGGTGGAGTCCATCCCATCCGAAGGCACACGACCGTGCCGGCCGGGGGCCATCACGTGGGAAGTTCGGATGAAGAGGACGTTGAAGTGGACAGTGAAATCCGAAGACTTCCGGTAGGAAAGAAGAGTGGTTCAATACACTCTCATCAGTTTTGATAATTTAGCTAAAGATGAACCCAATGTCGAGGAAAGCCGCGACTGAGATTATCAGAGACAACATTCGACTGCGTTCCCAAAACGACCGACTAAAGAAGGAGTCGGCTCTGTAAGTGGATACATCGCGTGACGCAACACGGGGAGAGGGGGGGGGGAGGGAGGGACTGTTTTGGGTTTTGATTTTGTTGGAAAGATCATCTCAAATTATCTTCAATTCCAGCAAAGACTTGCAATTGGTCAGCTTGCGCTCTCGCAGAGGTCCCTCGGGAGAGACGCCCGAACGATTGGAGTCCCTTCGGCAAAAGCAGGAGGAACTGCAAGCGGAGAAGAGAGAATTTCTGACAGAATGTGAACGCCGGGAGGGGCAGTTCAGGGCGAAGTGTGCGGGGAGGGAGGAGCACCTGCAAAGGTTGGAGGATGAACTGAGGGGACGTGCGGAAGAGTTTGTCCGGATGAAGGAGGAGTTGGAGAGGCTGACAATGCAAAAGAGGGAAGAAGCGACGGAGGAAAGCGCAGCAAAGTGCCAGCAGACGCCGAACAGCCCGACGCGAACACCGACAAAGGCGATGAACGCTGTGATGTTCGTTTTGTGGGGGCATTTTAACTTTGAACAGCGCCTAATCAGGCCTTTTCTAGAGAAAATTCTCGGGGGGTGCGCGGAGGCGCTTTTTTTGTTGTTGTGAAATTTGACAGTTTTTGGCCTTCGCCGAAACAAATTAAATTTACAATGAATTTTTCTAAAAAGCGGGTTTTTCGTTAGAGTGTGGAAGGGGGGGGGGGGGGTGCTTACATTTAAAAAACAAAGGGATCAGTGCAATTCCTTTTACAATATTTTGTCTAATTTTGTGGGACCAGTAAAAGCAATGATTACCAGAATCGTGTACACTTACTCTACGATATTTGAGTTTTTCAAGGCGTATCAACAACACGTATTGTGGTGCTGGCCCCGTTCCTCGTCCATCCACTGAACAACAACTGCAACATGAACAGCTTGGTGCTTGCTCCTTTCGTCTACCGACGCCGCAATTGTTGGACAGACGAGCGGTCAGTCAAATGGAATTGCCTCGTCATTTGGTTGTGAAGACGGAGACCAAACAAGCTGACAAAGTGCGCAAGATGCGGAAGAACTGATCGATGTGGAAGAATTATAGTCCTCTCATCGCAACATATTTTTAACGATTTTACTATTACCATACTTAACTGAATTCCCATGAAAACACACCGGTACCGCCCTTTCTTTCCTTTTCTTTCTCTAATTCTGTTTTTGTTATTTTCTCATTCACTTAAATTCCATTCCGATCGCAGCCATTTTGCCTCGATTTCATTGCTAATTTTGGTTTTGCCTTCGTCCATCGGATGTTCACTTAACGCGCATCGTTTTCATTTGCTAATTCATTTTTGTTCATATCATCGCTCATTATCGGCTTCAATTTTTCAACGCTTTCTTCTCATTCAAGCGCAATCAGTCCAAGTTAAAGTACGCTCTCATTTTGGATGATAAATAAAATAAATGGTTGCTGGATGGAATGTTTTGTACTTGAGTTTAAAAAGTGAACCGGTTACGGGTTCAATTTGTGCAAAACCTTTTTAAATGCAAAATCCGATAAATTGAAGGTCATATTCGTGTTTATCGACCAAAATTACCTTTAAAAATGTGTTTTAAATGAATTTTGGTTGGGTGGTCCCATAACCACAAATACTCCTCTCACTCAAACGCTCTCTCGTAGTCAGGCATGGACACGAATGTCCGGATATCCGCGGATATATCCGGATATCCACGGGTATATCAAATTTGTATCCATGGCCATGTCTGCTCGTAGTGGAGGAGGGCAGGCAAAGAATAATCAACGAATGGCCAGCGAAAATTCGCTGATCATTGGTGAATTAGTTCACCAATCAAACCATTTTCGTTGACCGATTTAATTGTGCATTTTTATATTTGTTGTTTTATTATCTTTACACATTCAATTCATTTACAATGAGTAAAAAACAAAAAGAAGCTGAGAGGAAATGTGGGGAGAAAGAAGCCTTTGAAAAAGAATCTGAACTCGGCGGGGGGGGGGGAAGCGTCTGTTGAAGCGGAGGAATGAATTTGGTGAAGCATCACAAGGGATGGGTTCGGAAGGGACGGGACGGGACGAGACGTGGCGGGATGATTGTTGATGACCACCCCCACACGTTTACGTCTCGGCCCGACACTCTCTTTTTGTCAGCCGAATTCCGTTGTCCGCCGGATCGGCTGGCATTGGGGCTGCGGCGCGCTTTTGGCCCACCAAAATGGAAGAAGTCGGCGAAACGGCGGAACGGCGGTGAAGATGGACGAACGGAGGCTGAGGGGGTAGGAGGCCAACACCTGAAAGAGGAATGGATGAATTGGATGGATGGATGAGAAGAGTGGAAGGATGAATTGGATGGATGAGAGTGGAAGGATGAATTGGATGGATGAGAGTGGAAGGATGAATTGGATGGATGAGAGTGGAAGGATGATTGGATGGATGAGAAGAGTAGAAGGATGAGAAGAGTGCAAGGATGAATTGGATGGATGAGAAGAGTTAAGGATGAATTGGATGGATGAGAAGAGTTAAGGATGAATTGGATGGATGAGAGTGGAAGGATGATTGGATGGATGAGAAGAGTAGAAGGATGAGAAGAGTGCAAGGATGAATTGGATGGATGAGAAGAGTTAAGGATGAATTGGATGGATGAGAAGAGTTAAGGATGAATTGGATGGATGAGAGTGGAAGGATGATTGGATGGATGAGAAAAATGGAAGGATGAATTGGATGGATGGAAGAGTAGAAGGATGAGAAGAGTGGAAGGATGAGAAGAGTGCAAGGATGAATTGGATGGATGAGAAGAGTTAAGGATGAATTGGATGGATGAGAAGAGTTAAGGATGAATTGGATGGATGAGAGTGGAAGGATGATTGGATGGATGAGAAAAATGGAAGGATGAATTGGATGGATGGAAGAGTAGAAGGATGAGAAGAGTGGAAGGATGAGAAGAGTGCAAGGATGAATTGGATGGATGAGAAGAGTTAAGGATGAATTGGATGGATGAGAAGAGTTAAGGATGAATTGGATGGATGAGAGTGGAAGGATGATTGGATGGATGAGAAAAATGGAAGGATGAATTGGATGGATGGAAGAGTAGAAGGATGAGAAGAGTGGAAGGATGAATTGGATGGGGTGGAGGGACCCTCAACAAATCCAAATTCTCCAATAATTATAACACATGCTCACACATATTCTTCCAACTTCTTTTGCGTCTCAAATCATTCATATAACCCATTTTTCGATCGTCTTTTGTGTGTGGGATGGGGGGGGGGGGGAGGGGGGGGGGGGATGAATGGTGTGGATGAATTATGTTGACAAGAGGAGGAATGGGGAGATGAAGTCAACGCCGCTGGGTGATCGGAGTGTCGCGACGATTTGAGCCGATCAGCAAACATCCATCATCCCCTCCCCCCCTCCCCCCCCCCCCCCCACTCTTTCCCCCTAAGCACCCGCCTTTGGTCGCCGTTTCTGTGTGTGTTCCTCCTCAAACACTTTACACATAAAACGATGGAATGAACGAATGAATGATCTGGTGATGGACCCGACTGATCAGCGAGACTATCCGATGATCCGATCAGCCATATATTTCGGATCAAAAAGAGTCAGATCAGAACGAACGATTTGTGAAGCTTACAGAGGAGAATAAACAACTATCTGTCTTAAATTCGATAATTGGTTCCATTTTCAATCCGATTAAGCGGCAATTGATCCTCTCAATAACTGTCTCCCGACCGCCAAAGTCCCTCAATTCCTTCTCATCCCGTCAAATCCTCCCCCCCCCCCCCAAACCCCCCAAATCTTTTGGGATCGGATTAGTGCATTTGCGCGCGATAATGCCCAGCCGATTCCCCCCCCCCCCCCCCCCGTTTCCTTTGCCCTCTCAATTCAACCCTTCAACAGCCGACGATCATCGGACGATGTCGGCGAGCATCTTTGATCAACGCTAACATGAGGCGATGGGATAATCGAATTAACGCCGGGGGGGGGGGGAGGCACGGAAAGATTGCATACGCAAAAGGATTGGGGTGATCAGAAGTGGAAGAATGACAAAAATGCACGGGAATGGGGGGGATGAGAAGGCGTGGATGATGGAAGGGATGGCTGGGGATGTAAGTGAAGGGGCGATAAGATTGATGTCCTCTCCAATTTATTGGAGCAATTAACACCCCCAACACCCACCGTTTCTTTGTTGCTGCTGTTGGCGTTGTTCTTCCGGTCCGTCTTCCCTCAGCCGCTGCTGTCGATGTTCCGCTTCTATTGGTGCTGCTACTGCTCCATCCATTTGCTTTCCGCCGTCCGCCGTCCCTCCGATTTGTTGTTGGTGGACGGCGAATTGTTGTGCCAGAATCATTGCGGCCATCACCGGGTTGGCAGCTGCCAGCAGATTTCGCTGGTGTTGGAGCTGTTGTTGGTGTTGGAAGGCAAACAGCAAATGGTTGCGGGCATTCGACAAATCTGCGGGGATTGACAAACGTTAAAAGGCGATCGTTGAAGCAATTAAAGTTGAAGCTAATTGCTCACCTGGTGGGAGGGGCAGCATCAGCTGATGCGGCGGTGGCACGGGCGCAGAACCGATCAGAAAGTCGAGCGGAGGCGCGTGGGGACCGGAGGGCACCGAATGGGGCGACCGGGGCGGGAGGGCGTTGACGGCAGAATGAACAGTCAGACCGTTGCGGGGGGACTCCGTCCGCTGCTGGTGGTTACATTTCATCCGCTGCTGCAGGTCGTGCTGGTCCGTCTTGAACTCTTGCTCATATTTGATCCGCTGCTGCAGGTCGTGCTGGTCCGTCTTGAACTCTTGCTCATATTTGATCCGCTGCTGCAGGTCGTGCTGGTCCGTCTTGAACTCCTGCTCATATTTGATCCGCTGCTGCAGGTCGTGCTGGTCCGTCTTGAACTCCTGCTAAACGTTCAGAGGTTGGAGACGGATCGAAAGGAATGGAAAAGCCCACTTTGTCCTTCTCTCTGCTCCCCGCACTTTCGCAGTCCTTCTCGGCACTCGGACGGCGCTGTGTCCCATTTTGCTCCTCCCCGGGCCCTTCGTCATTGCTCCCGTCCCGTCCTTCTTGCCGCAAAGTGTCCAAAATTGACCAAATGCCTCCTCTCTGTCTCTGCTTTTGCTGCTCCATGTCCGAGATGCTTCTGTGTCTCTGCGGCTGGTCTTCTTCCTCCTCCTCCTCCAAGTCCATCTCCGGACTGGACGACCCCTCCGGTCCAATGGTCGTTGTGCCTTGGGCCTTCGTCCCGTCGTCCGTCTCCAGAAAGTCGTCATCGTCGTTGGGTCGATTGCGCGGTGACCACGTCATTTTGTTCTCCTTTTTCAGTCGACGACGGGCGTTGGCGAACCAAGTGGACACCTGACAATGTTAACGTTTTACATTAAATTTGAATAAATTTGCATCAGAATTCCCCCCCCCCCCCTCCCCCCCCATTTTCCCACAAAATTAGCCCCTCTTTTGTCGGCACGCGCGCGAAATAATTTGAATTGACCTCACCGACCAAAGGGGCGGCGGGCGATTCATTAGGTTTTGTACAAAAACACTTCGTCAAATTCACATCTGTCCGCACCTCACTCACTCGCAATACTTGGCTAATTTGCCTCGTTTAAACTGAGCAAAAAAAGAAGTCGGCGAGATCAAAAGGAGGGGGGGGGGGACAAAGGGAAAAAGAATGGGCGAGGTGAAAGGTGAAAAATGGGCGACATTGAAAGAGGACGGAACGGAATGGGAATGAACTCCCCCCCTAACGGTAAAGTCACGGACGGAACAACAACGATGGGAATGGCGGAGATGCTCAAAATCCAATTTAATTAGCCACCTTAGGGAATAAAAGGTCTTCTAAATGTTCAACTTCCCAACCCCCACCCCCCCCCCTTTGTTCTTTACCTGCGTCATGGTCATGTTGGTGAAGACGGCAAGAGTCATTTTATCCGCTTTCGTCGGGTACGGATTCTTGCGGTGATCGTTTAGCCATCGCTTTAACGGTGCGGTCACTTCCCGCGTCGCATTTTTCCTTCGTACTTCCGTCGGCACCATAAACGGTTGGAGGGATGCCAACGTGACGGGGTCCAGCGGAAAAGGGAAAAGGCCCGGCGGAGCCCCCGAGGGCATGCCATTGTTGGCGGCGTTGTTAATTGCCGTGCCGTTGTTCTGCTGCTGTTGCTGTTGATTGTGATGAGCGGCAGCAGCGAATAACATTTCCTAATTTGGGAGGGGCCAACTAATTAATGCCAAAGAAATAATTGGACAGTTTAGCCCAAACGCACCGGCGGAGGCGGAAGAAACGGCGCACCGGCAACGCCCCCGGCAATGAACGGCCCCAACACGCCGGGAGGGGCGACGGCAAGCAGCGAATTAAAGTCTGAGAAAAGCATCAAATTCTTTTTGCACAAAAAAAGATTTTAGAAAATATTGAAATGAAAAGGTCCAAATAAATGCCAATGCCATTATTGTCCTGGTTTGGTTCACCTGGTAAGGGATGTCCTGCTGCTGACGGGAAGGGACCGGTCGGGAATTGCGCGCCGTTGGGGAGGAATGACGGCATTGGCGGAGGACGGCCGTGAGAGGGTGCCGAATTGTGCTGTTGTTGCAAGTTGTGGTGGTGCGCGGCCGCAAATGAGGCCACTAATTGGGAGAGATGGTCCATGGGGGCGCAAAGGGGCGACGACGACGAGGAGGAAGGGCACGGCACCACGGCTGGTAGGGACGGCATCTGCGAGGTTGGGGAGGCGTTGAGGGGGGGGGAATGAATGTGCAAAACGCGTTTGATTGAAGAGTTAAGTCGAAAAGGTGAAAATGAGAATGGAGAGATCAAACATTGGCTCATTTAAAAAAGATTTTTGGGGGGGGGGGTGCTGGTCAAAGACCTTCACCGGCTCAACTACTAATCCCATTACGGGCAATTAAATCCTTTTTGGATGATCATTAACCCCACTGGACCTTCTCCTGTTGGTGCCGGTCCTTGTTCGGCTCCTCGTCCTCCCCGCCGCCCCCTCTTTTGACGTCGGCACTCTCTCTGTGCCCCCTCGACGGGCCGATCAGCTGTAGTGCCCTTCGGAACGAACTTTCAGTGGGCTGTTGGGGCTTCTGGCTTTGCTGATGACGTCCGTCCTCAGCAGAAGGAGATGAGGACGAAGGGGAAGAAGAGGAAGAAGAAGAAGGCGGGGGAGGAGCCTTGGCCAATTCGGAGGCGCCGCTCATTTGAGGGGGGACAATTGACCAAATATCGAAAAAAGGACAATTTAAGGGCAATTTAAGGGTAATTTAAAGGTTTCTAAATTGAGGGGGGGGGGGAAATGAATGTAAACGAAAGGAAAAAGCAAAAGTAATGGCATCAAACGGACGGGGCGGACGACACGACGCGACGCGACGCGACGATGTGTGTGTTTGATTGGTTGTACCGTAACGGGCGGGCGGGGGGGGCGGAGCCAATTGCTACACGAGGGAATTTGTCGGGGGGTTGTCGGACATGGGCAGAGGGTGCGGGAGACCACGCCCCCCCCCTCCCCCCCCCTCCCCCGAATCCCTCCCACCGCGACGGGGCATCCCCCGCCCCATCCCCCCCCCCAGCCCCCTCCAAAACCCCAAAAGCCCTTTTATTGTCAAAGAATTGTGGAAGCGTTTTGAATTACCAAAAGCCCTTTGGAATACATACGATGGCGGCAGTGTCGGCGGTTGTCCCGGGGCTATTTTGTGGATGAGGGAGTTGGACTTTTGCCCATTGAATTGAATTGAATTGAATAAAATGCTTGTTTTGCCCGCAAATGTCCCCTTTTTTGAACAATGTGTTGCTTTCAGACAATGCCCCCCCCAACCCCCCCCCCCCAACAATTCTCCGTGCGTATCGTTTTCTGTTTTTTATTTTCGTCGCGGGAAAGTGCCGGAGGCGATTATTCCCCCCACCGTCGTCCTTCTCATCCCTTGCACCACCCACCCATTGTTATCATCTTACACCCCCCCCCCCCCCTCCTTCAGCATAGCATCATCATCATTCATTCCTTCACACGACCAAAATGACCGATTGCGCGTAGAGGGAGGGACAGCAATTGGAAGGCGTTGGGGGGGGGGGGGGGGGGAGGGGGGGGGGGGGGGAAGTGCGACGATTGGTGGTCGTGTCCTAACCGAATACATTTATTTAACAACAGCAGCAAAATGGGGGCAGGGAGGCTGGCTGGCTGGTGGCAGGTTGGAGAGAGAATGTCGAGCAAAAATGTTATTGGAGGCTCGGGGGGAGGGAGGAGAAGTTAAGGGGGAAGGAAGATGGGCCGGGGGGGGGGGAGGAGGAAGAAGAGTAAAGGAAGAAGAAGAAGAGGAAGAAAAAGAAGAAGACTAAAGGAAGAAGAAGAAGAGGAAGAAAAAGAAGAAGACTAAAGGAAGAAGAAGAGTAAGGTAACTTATTTCCCTTTTAAAGTCCATTTGCATTTGTCCGTGGCCCAAATGTGTTCATTTGGGATGATTGTCAGTGGAAATGGCCATTTCGGGGGAATTTCGTTCAAAGAGCAAAGAAAGCGATGGGCCAGGGGCCGGGGCCCGGGGGGGGCCCGGGGGGCCGGGGGGTCGCGGGAATTCGTTGAAAGTCCATAAATTGTGTCCTTAGGGTGAGAGAGAACACGGCCAATAAATTATCAATTCCCCCCCCCCCCCCAACCACCCAAATTATCGCCCATTTTGTGTTTATGGAGCCATTTTTTGCGGGGCTTTCCATGGCCCAACAAAATTTGGTCGACGACTTTTGTCGGAATCGAAATAATCCTCCGGCGAAATGTGTGCATTTGTTGTGTTGCTACATAATAATCACAATAAATAAGCAAGTTCATTCTGTTTGTATGTATCTTTGGGCGAATGATTTTGTGATCTGTCGACGGACGGAGGACGGACGACGACAAACGAACGAATTGCGGGGGGTGGCGGGGGGGGGGGGGGTAATGGTGATAAATTATGTGAGTCGGGGGGGAGGGTGGGGGGGGGGGTGTTCGGGTGAGTTGGCGGGGTGGGGGGCAATTCGTTTGATCGTGCCCTCGGGCACAAAATGGAGAAAAGGTGAACGACAAAACGACACCCCGGGGGATGAAAACTTAAAAAGTGCGAATTGAACGGAATTCCCTTCTGAATCTTTCGGTGCAAACAATTCGGTCAAAATATCGCAGACTGACATCGTCTTCCATCCGTCGTAAATGGACAACGGCGAAGGTTGCTGAGGACGAGGAAGGATGGGAGGGGATGGGATGGGATGGATGATCATTCTAACCCCCCCCCCCCCCCCCCCCCCCCCTCCCCCCTCTCATTCTTCTTCCGATCATCTTCCCCCCCCCAACCAACCAAATCGCCATAAACATAAACCTCCCCCCCCCCCCACCAGTGAATGTATTCAGAGCCATTAACTTGCTCAAAAGACGAATGAATTCGTCAAGATGACGGAATTGGCGGCAATAAAAAAGGGCGGGTGATTGAGGGAGGGATTGGGGGGGGGGGAAATGGGGAGAGGGGATTGGGGGGGGGGGGAAGGGGGGAGAGGGGGGGGGGATTGGGGGGAGGGGATTGGGGGGAGGGGGGGGGGGCGGATGGATTTTGTCATGAATTTTGGCTTAGACTGATAAAATGGTTGACGGCTCGATGTGTTTTTATAATGGGACTATGACTATCCATTGGCGAATCTTTTTTTGACGAAATGCGACAAAATGATTTCGATGGGCTCCGATCGTTGGGGGGGGGGGGGGAGAAGGGGGGGAGAGGGGAGGGAGGGGGGGGGAGAGGGGGGGGGATGGGGGGGGGGGGGAGAGAATGTGCTAATGGGCGGAGGTGGTCGGAAGCCGCCGTCCTGTTTGCATTTGAATTTGAACTGATTGAATTTGGCGGTGATGGGTAATCTAATCGGTGGGCGGGGGGGGGGGGAATATTTAAGAAAACATTTAACTAACGGAGGAGCGAGAAAGGAGGGGGAGGGGGGGGGGGGATGGATAGACTTTTATTGCCAATTTGACCAAATTCCAATCGTTTCAAACATTTTTTGGACCAATTAAAGATTAAATGTTATCCCTGCACAAATTTGAATAATTTTTGAGCGATTTTGGCCTTTTCATAAATTGTTCTAAACATTTGTCGCCGCAAAATTAACCAAATTATCTTTTGCTGAAAACATTTCGCCCGGGGCGCCACACCAAAATTCCAATTCCCAAATCGTTTTGCGTGCCCCTCCCCCACACCAAACAGCTAAAACAATGCGTTACCGTAGAAAGAACGGAACGCTCGAAGAAGCACATTTACTCACTCGCCCCCAATTCATTCATTCATTCAGAAATGCTTCAGAATGCTTTAGAAGCTTCAGAAATGCTTCAGAATGCTTTAGAAGCTTCAGAAATGCTTCAGAATGCTTTAGAAGCTTCAGAAATGCTTCAGAATGCTTTAGAAGCTTCAGAAATGCTTCAGAATGCTTTAGAAGCTTCAGAAATGCTTCAGAATGCTTTAGAAGCTTCAGAAATGCTTCAGAATGCTTTAGAAGCTTCAGAAATGCTTCAGAATGCTTTAGAAGCTTCAGAAATGCTTCAGAATGCTTTAGAAGCTTCAGAAATGCTTCAGAATGCTTTAGAAGCTTCAGAAATGCTTCAGAATGCTTTAGAAGCTTCAGAAATGCTTCAGAATGCTTTAGAAGCTTCAGAAATGCTTCAGAATGCTTTAGAAGCTTCAGAAATGCTTCAGAATGCTTTAGAAGCTTCAGAAATGCTTCAGAATGCTTTAGAAGCTTCAGAAATGCTTCAGAATGCTTTAGAAGCTTCAGAAATGCTTCAGAATGCTTTAGAAGCTTCAGAAATGCTTCAGAATGCTTTAGAAGCTTCAGAAATGCTTCAGAATGCTTTAGAAGCTTCAGAAATGCTTCAGAATGCCATAAACGCTAAGAATGGCTGTCAATCTGGTGAGTGCCGATTTGAGGGAAAAA